>OX465582.1:110241456-111473481 GCA_950022655.1 Alentia gelatinosa
TACAGGAGCCTTGGGTCTTTCCTATCATGAGTGAAATAAAGTCTATTTAAGTGGAATTCACACGGTGGGATGCATGTACCTCACAGGGTTCAAAACCTCATGAGATTCTGTTCCTTTTTAGGGGAAGATTTCGCAAATAATTACAGGGGGAAAAAGACATGTCTCAGGGAAATGGAACCCTACAATTTAGATGAGGAGATTGTGTTACAGTAGAGAATCTCAGCAGGATTTCTCTCAGACAAACACCATGTGAGGTACATGAATCCCTATAGGATTTTGTCTCGGACAATCACCCTATACGGTACATGAATCCCACCCTTTGAATCCCACTTTATTCCCTCCTGAAGTACTACACGAGCCTTGGTTCTTTCCTCTCATGAACAGACAAAGTTCTGATCGTCCCCGACACATATCACATCATGTGTACCGTGTCAAGGATACCGCTATCCACCTAATACATACCCGCCAGTGCTGGACTGGGAAGATAAGGGGTAATGGTCCTTATTGTTTTACATATGTCCATATGTAGCACCCTCTAATTAGGTTATATCGCATCATGTCAAGGAGCGCCCATTAACCCTTTAACAGCAGCATGATGCATCCAGGCATCATAGAGGCATCATTGATACTTATATACAAAATTCAATATATAAAAAAATAATTTTCTGAATTGAAAGAAATTTTGACATAGTGAAAACGGCATATTGACCTTTGATTTGGTATAACACAATATCATCAGCTACCAAGGTAAACTACTCAAATCACATGACACATCATGTGACATTGCTATTTTTCAAAAAAAGAAAAAAGGTGCCTGCTGTAGCAGGGTTGTTTATGCAGGCAATGCCTGCTGTGTAATGGTGATCAGAGGAACTGGGTGCTGCAGGGGAAGGGTTAAGAACCCTCATAACAACATAGTGAAACAAAGTCTCTCCACACAACAAACACCGCAGGGACTCACCTGGGAAACGGCTGTGACCGAAGTATCCTCCATGGCGGGACATGAGCCACGGGTAGAGCGTGAAGTGTTCGCGGTGCGGGCCCAGGAGGAGCGGGTGGGCGGCGGCGGGCAGGCCGGGGTGGGCGGCCGGGGAGAAGGCGCCGGGCAGGCCGGGGCCGCCCAGCCCCGCGCCCGGCGCCGTGGAGGCGGCCAGCGGCACGGAGAAGCCCAGCGCCGCGGTCAGCCCGTCCGGGTAGGCGTGCTCCTGGGCGTACAGACTCTTCATGCTGTTTATCAGCGCCGCGTTGCCGTGTACGGGGTGGAAGCTGGACGGGAGGCCGAGATGCCCGCCGCCCACCCCGCCCCCGAACAGCCCGTCCCGGAGCGGCACCGTGGCCGCCTCCGCCGAAGCCGTTAGGTTCACGGGGGTGCTGGCGGCGGGCGCTCGCGGGGACGGCGGGGAGGCGCGCGGCCGGGGGTCGGGCGGGGACCGGGACCGGGAGCGGCGGCGGGGGCCGGGCGGGGGGTGGCCGGAGCCCGGCGCCCGCCCGTCCCGCGGCGGGGGCGGCGGCGGGGTGTCCTTACTCATCAGCGAGTCGATGGTAAATCCGTGCGAGCGCTTCGCTGTCGGCACTACCGGCATCATGGCGGAACCCTCGACGATGGCGACGTTCCACTTCCGGTGCGGGGCCGCGCGACGGGCGGAAGTTCCGACGTCGCCGACCGAGACGGCGGAGTTAGTCAGGGTGCTGTTAAAAATCTCAATCTCCACCCGAGACTCGTGCCTTAATACCAGACCAAGTCAACGTGGGACCAGTCACCAGCCTCACAACCCATCTAACCACCGACAACAATAGAAGCACACGGTATTCAGCGTGAGTATTCCGTCTCCAATGATCGTGGATGCTGGGGATGAGGTATTGTTACTCTGGTGGTAGTTGTAGGCTCTCTCGGCCTCTATCACTAACGAGGATATGATGGAGGTGTGAGTATAGCACACCTGAGTGGTCCAGGTACCACTGCCCGCCACCCTCACGTCGACCAGGCACACCACACCTCACACTGACCACCAGATCCTACACTGCTACTACTACTGCTGCTGCTGCCACTCCTCAGCTGTTTAGGCAACATGACCCTGAGAAGTCACTGTCACACGTAGTTATAGCCGCCCGCTACACTGGTCTCCGGAGCCCATCCCCTGGTGTGTGTGTGCGTGTGTGTGTGTGTGCTCCGCGCTGCTGTCAGTGTAATTGAATTAGGTCTTTGAGTGACTCCGCGGTCTGTGCTACACACAACACGGCGTGCTGGTAACGTTTGTTCCTCCTACTCCTCCTCCTCACCGCGCGGTGCAGTGCGTGCCTCTCCCGGCCCAGCAGAGCGGTGCAGTGTGATTTCCTCTCTCGCCGTCGCTGCTGGGTTTTGTGACTAAATGCGAGGCGTGGGACTCTCCGGGTGTGTGGTGTAGTGTGTGTGTGGCCCGTGAGAGGGAGTCACGTCGTCTTAAGAGTCCCCTCAAAACCCGGGACGACACCACAACAGTCTCCAGTACGGGTCGGTGGTGCGTGTCGGCGTGCGGGTGTGGGGATGTGTGTGTGTGTGTGTGGGTGACAGTACGTGGGTCGGTATGAGCGTGAGTGAGTGAGTGTGTGTGTGTGTGCAGTCAGGCCAATCCCCAACACAAGGTGTCAGGCTCGTCTATGCTCCACTGCTGCAGCTCCGTCCCCTTCCCGCCATAATAACCACACAAACGCCGCTCTACAAATGTCGTCTGCTTTGCCTAGCGCGTCTCTCGGCGTGCAGCGTCCTCTGGCGGGAGTTCCGTGCGCTATGGATCCTCGGGACGCTGCCGGGACGCCGTGTCGCGCTGAGATCCACGTTCTGATAGGGTAATTAATCCCCTCATGATCCTATTATACGCCGACCCCCGAACCGCCATGTAACGGCGCTTCTCATTGGCGGACGCGGCCGTCCTGCGCTGTGCAATGAGCGGCGACCGGTGATTGGTCGGAGATCTGCGTGCTGCTGCTGGAGTGGTGCTGGTGCCGTTTAGTACCAGAGAAGGCCGCCAGGAGTAGGGATTGTAGCGGGGACCGTCCGGGGAACAGATCAGAACACAGACAGGGAGCTATCCCGGGTCAGATTCTTGTCTTATTTTCAACTCTCCTTGCCAGGAGAGACCCCACGAGGGAGACCTCCACGGGCGAGATATTGGACGAGAGGTCCTCAATCTCGTTCGATTTACCCTGTCCTCCGTAGGGAGAGAAATCCTCATCCGTAGTCTCCTTCCAGAGAATACCAGGATAAAATAAACCTGTAAGACACTTTGGAGGAGACTTGAAAGAGAGGTTGTGTATACTGCAGGTTCCGCAATTCTCCAGGAATTCCAATGCTTTTATGGTCATCGGGTCATTGTGGTTATCATTAAAACATGCAGTTTCGGTGTTGGATGGATTCCATGCTTGAATAGATATTGAAACTCTACCAGTATACCACCGACCTTTACCGTGCAGACTACACAAAGCATCTATAGAAGAACTAGTGTTTCCTACTTACTCGTGGGTAGGGAGGAAAGCTTTGCTTTGTTGATTGAAATATTTGCATTAAATCTTCTTTGTAGATTGTGTGTAGCCTACATGTATATGTTTATGATTCAAGTGCAGTTCTCTGACATTAGATAGCATCCCAATATCAGAATAATCCAAATTAATTCGCAAATCCAGTTCGTGAGACATCATCTCACATTCACTCCGTCACAGCAATGACGTAGTATTATCACTTTACCGGGGTGATCGTTGAGGTTTTTTTCTAATGGTATCCCAATGGTTAAACTTGTCCCAGGGGTGAGATAAAAGCCTACTTAAGTTTTTTCCATTGTCATTTCATGTGATGCATTATTCTGACCCCTGCAGGTGAAGCCATGTTTATCAACAGCATCTCTAACCAGGCAAATAAAATTCCTTTATGTTATTTAAAGTTTTCAAATAAAACTGTTCATTTGAGCAATGTGCTGTCTTATAGAAAATAGATCTGGGCATATTCAGGTGAGCTTTTAGAATGCTCATTATTGTGCCCTGAAGTCTCCAAACAATGTATTTATGCGTGATGGGCGACAATAAGATATGAAGATTGACAAATAGTCTAAAAAGTGAAGCTTAGTGTTAGAGGTTAATGTGGCAGAGCGTAAACCACAGGAAGGTTGACACAGAGGGTAATTACCAGAACCAGAACCTTTTTTTATCAAGAATTTGTTATGGCCCTGTTGTGTCGTGAACCAATATATATTAGAACCTAACAAAGTGTTTATTTCACACAACTAAGCATGGGTACTCGTCCCTACAAAAGGGTGGATCTTCCGCATATCATATATATATCCTCAAGGCTAACAAATGAATATTAGTACACAGATTAACTGGCAACACAACAGTCATACGGAGGGTGGTTGTGGCCCATTAGATTTTAGGTCAACTCTCAACTGTAGAACCGTCCCAAGGCGCTATAGATATCATGTAAGGAGGTCAAGGTGAAGGTCGTGGTTTGCTCCGAATGCAGTCATTTGCTACTGGGACTACTCTATTCCTTATATGGCAGTTAATACAGGGGGACAACTCCATGCAGTATGACAGGACAAATAGACAGAACAGCATAAGCTCATAATGTATGATGCCTCCCATGTTCTAGAGAGTTGGTCTCAAAGCTCAGTCCAAATTTCTTATTTTGGACGCGTAGTGGGAGTTGATCCCATATCTTTGTTCCAAAGTACAATGCCAATTCCTTAAATTTGTCTGTGTTAAGTTTTTTGTTCCTTGATACACATCTTCGATGCACTTCTTGTTTCCTTTACAAGCCCAATAATGCAATTACCAACGTCCAAACTCCGCCACTTTATGATAGAACTAGTTCTCACCCTACATAACCCTATAATAGGCTTCATTTCATTTTTCCACGTTTACATGTAAACCCCTCACTCCCGACCCACCCCAGCCCCATCCACACCCCTCAGGGCATTCCAAATCAACCCAATCACCCCGTGTGAATCCTACATGGCTCTGCCCATTTTCTCATTATGTCTAACGACAAACGTGTTTGTTAAAATTGGCTGTAATCAAACACCCACAGGATGTTACGTACATGGTAATATTAACTCTGAAATGCTGACCGTTTTTAATTTTTCTCACAATTTTGGGGACTTCATACTGGCATAGCTCCAGGCCTGCCTACTTGCTGATCAGTGAGATCTGGGGAGGTGTGGAGGGGAGGGTGGGAAGTCAACTTTGTGCCGTGAGAAGTAGCGTCAAAATGGCGGCGTTGTAACGGGTATGATTAACCTCCTCATGTCATCTCACAAAATGGCCGTCGTTATCCAAACACTCCACGTAATTGACTGACACGTATTTCGCTGACATTTCCCGCGATTTGAATTTCTAATGGTTTACAGAGTCCCCTCAGCTCCACCCAGGATTCCGTGAGAAGGTACCACGTGTTCCCAGTCCAAATGACCTTATGTGTGAGGTGATGATATAATAACCCTTATCCCACCCCTAATAAAAATCGCCATAGGTTTAACATTGACTCAGTGTATTTGACGGAGCGTTGAATAAAGTGTTATCTATGCACCAAAGTGAATAAAAAAAAACGACCAATCAGGGACGAGATAACAAAAGCAGATCCGGCAGCATTGATAAATGTGGCCATCCTCCGATGAGTGTCAACACGTTACTAACATGGATAATTACAAAATTTTCTCTGTATATTGGTGAGATGGGGTAGGATAAATACAAAACCAAACTCTAGTTAGCCTTCTCAATGTTTATACCACTCTGGTCAGGTCTGCTACTTACTACACTCGGCTAACGCCTCGTGTAGTAATACACAACCTGCCCATCGTGGCATAAACATTGACAAGGCTCACTCTCGTTTGGTTTCTACTAATTATTGGTCTGTTCTGTCGGTCCGGAACTAAAGAAGAAACCAACACGTTTTGGTCAAAGTCGTTGTTCTCCATGAGTTTGATGCGGAATGATATGAACGAGGCGACACATAGCATTCAAATAAGTTGGAGAACAACTTTCTGTATTTATCTCATCCCTGTATACACTGAAAGAATGGACAACACATTGGCTATATGACGTCATAGACCATGGAGAATGGACTGTGATACTCGTAATTGAGAGTGAATTCCCAATGTTGAGCAAAAAGTTCATTATTTTCCACATTTGCACTTTTAAACGACCCCATCCTTTGATACTGACTACTATTGAACAATACTCCCTCAGATAACTGTAAGGTATGTAGCAGCTGTGTTTTTGATACGTCATTGACGTTTAAATACACACCCCTGTGGCTGGCGTTCTCACTATGACGTAGATATATACGTCATTGACGTAGCACCATGACGTAGTTATACACGTCATCGACGTAGCGATGACAGCGCCCCCTACAGGAACGCCCGGCGTCTCCGTGGTCCGTTTACTCCTCTCATTGTTCGCGCCATACGTCACAACCCACGTGACGTATCACGTGACGTATCACGCGGTGGCTCCCTCTAGCGGAGGGCGGCGGTGATTGCCACCGGACACACCAGAACGAGGCCAGCACTTAGCCCGGATCGAAGACATGCGCGCGCAGCCCGGCGCTTTGTCGTCTGCTGCCGTCAAATATTAGCCGAGCAATTTGGCGCGCGCGGGAACACCATCACGGCCTCTTTAGCTCACTTAATATTTCTGGCCGCTCCCCATTGAAAGCAAAACAGACATGATACCAAACCAATTAGGGCTCATCTGGAGAATACACAACAAAAGAGCACCTCATCCGGTGGGCTCTAGAGCGGCTCTGTTTGGTTAACATGCTGTTGGCGGGGAGGTGTGTGGGCGGCGATTCGGGACGGTGCTTCTGGGCGTGGTGTGCGGGGTGATGTAGAGAGCGGGGGACCCACAGGAGAGCGGTACGCAAACCTCACCTCCCCGCGGCCGCCTGGAGGTCCTCCGGGCGGCGGGGCACCACTCCGCCGGCCGTGCTGGAGTCGCCGGCGCGCGCGGGGAGGGAGGCGGGCGCCCCGACCCGCTGTTTGCCTTCTTCTGGCTTTTTGTAGCCAATATATGACTAAACATGCACGGTGCTCGGCCCCGCGTCAATCGGGCCCGTGTAAGACGATCCGCGCCCGACTCGACACCGACTCGACGCCGACTCGATTACTCGGCAAATATGCACAGCCCCACCGCCAGGGACCGCCACCCGCTCAGACATCTGTCGCGCGGCGCGGAGCGGCTCGGCTCGATGAGCGAGGTGCTCGACGGCGGGCGGGGGCGGGCGGCGGGCGGTGTACGGTGTATGACAGGGCAGGGGAGGGCGGCGGGCGGCGGGTGGTGTACGGAGGGCGGCGGGCGGCGGGCGGTGTACGGAGGGCGGCGGGCGGCGGGCGGTGTACGGTGTATGACAGGGCAGGGGAGGGCGGCGGGCGGCGGGTGGTGTACGGAGGGCGGCGGGCGGCGGGCGGTGTACGGAGGGCGGCGGGCGGCGGGCGGCGGGCGGCGGGCGGTGTACGGTGTATGACAGGGCAGGGGAGGGCGGCGGGCAGCGGGCGGTGTACGGAGGGCGGCGGGCGGCGGGCGGCGGGCGGCGGGCGGCGGGCGGCGGGCGGCGGGCGGCGGGCGGTGTACGGTGTATGACAGGGGAGGGGAGGGCGGCGGGCGGCGGGCGGAAGGTATCGTCAAGTATCGGCGGGGTGTCGCGGGATGTCACAGGGAGAAGGGAGTTGGACACACACGGCGGTTAAGGCCAATTTCCACATGGCGACCTGAGCCCCTGCGACTGGCGGCAACAGTAGCGGCAAACATGTGTTTTATTGAAGTCAAAAGAGACTGGAGTGTTCTAGTCCCACAATGGGGGGTCGGAGATCTATTGGCAGACTACATTGCACATTCTGTGTCCACACAAGGCGACGTCTTTATTTTAAGTTCTTTCTTTATTCTGCTCAATGGCAGGTCTTCCATGAATAGTATACAGCAAAATGCGTCTTACTAACACTCTCATAGTGACAGGCGAGATGATGATGATCATATTCAGTTTCCTTTAAAGCGACGTGCATTCTTGTCACTTGCTCCTCGAAATTTGGAAAATTACGCCATTTTATAGGCCTACTAGTCGCCGTCTTTGGTATGCCCCGACCGGGATTTGAACCCCCGACCTCCCATGCTCGAGGCGAACACCCCTCACATAACCATGGAGTTCGGCGTTGGCTAACAGACTCCATTTTAATTCAGATCAGATGATTCACAGCTTGCACATTAAAACGGCGCAGTTTCTAAACAGAAAACGGCTTCATTTTCCAGGGAATTAAACTGACTATATACGCCGATATGCAGGTACACACAATTTAGCGAGTGCTTATTGAAATTGTTAGTCCCCATTACCTTAAATATACGCAGCGCTTTATACATCATCGTACGGTTTTTCATACGCCACCCTTTGTGGAATACGACGATTTATAACCTGTACGACGGGCAAGTGTTTGTAGACTCACACAGGTCAAAGGAACATATGCGAAAAATAATCAATACTTGTACTCCATGCGTCAAAGTGGCCATTCAGACAGACCATTACTCAGCCCCACTGTGTGTGGATTTATGGATGTATGTTGGATGTCTATTAACCTGCTTTGTGTGAATACAGACCATGTTTAATGCATTCTGTATCCCGTCTAGATACGGCGCCCGCCAAGTCGAGGTGTTCGGTGGTAGCCCACGCTGGACCTGACCCACATTCCCCAACACTGACGGGCGCGGTAAAAACACGTACGGTGGGCTATTTACATTTATATTCTATACAATGTCGGATCCGAACACCTGCACGCGGGTAATTCCTGTTATTCGTCGGTGGTCTCGGGAATAATTCGCCGACCGAGCACCCGGCAAATTACACACGAGCTCGCAGGTAAATGTCCCTCTGAGTTGACAGGAGCCCGCCGTACGGCCCGCTCGGGGACTCCTCCTCCGGGGAGGGTACAGCCGGGAGGGGTGGCGACACGACCCTCTTGTGTACGGCCACGTCCCTCCACCCAAACACCCCGCCGTCAGTCTTGACAACTGGAGGCAAACTTTGTTTATTAAACAGTGACCCGCCCACTGGAGCGCAAATGTGCCATAATTGCGGCAATTCACATTAGCGTCTCTCAGATCTCGTGGCCGACGAGAGGTCACGGGTCAGTGCACAGCGAGGTCACACGCAGACCGCTCCCTCCCCCTATTATCGCTCAGTTCCCCCTATTATCGCTCACCCCCTATTATCGCTCAATCCCCCTTATTATCGCTCACTTCGCTCTGATTGGCTGGTTTTTATTTAGACGTCACGCCGGAAGACGCGCCATGAAGACGTAAACATTACGTCACTGTCTTGAGGAGACGTTGCCACTTGTATCACCACAGGGCCAACCTCTATTCCCTGCGGACCACTCCGTCGCTTCCATCTCACAGGAGTTAAAGTAATCTTCTGGCCACTTAAGAGTTGATTACTTCTCACTTTATATTTCCCAGTGGACAGCGACAAGTCATTATGGAACGCAAATATTTGGAGCTTTTAGGCGGTGACTCTGACCCAGAGATGACCTCATGTTTGACGGCTGAACCTTTGTGGATAACATCTTTGGGAATCTGACTGGAAATATTGATTTCCGTTATCAGAAAATACATTTAAGTGGTCTTCTAGTGACTAGGGACAGGTAAGGACTGGGACAATAACAGATTGGTAGTAGGGACTGCAGTATCAGGTTGGGGACAGGTAAGGGCGAGGCATTACTCTGTAGAACAGACAGTGACCGGCAAACGGGACTGGAGACAGGTAGGAATCATACAATAGCCTGAATAGGGTTTCGGTAAGGACTGGACAACAGGGTTGGGCAGAAAGTAGAACCCGGGGAAAAGGGTAATGAGCAGGTGACAACAAGGGGGCTGGGTTTGGGATGGGTACAGGGACCGGGTCATGACGGTGGAGGCAGGTGTGAGATGGACAAAGACGAGATACCTACTCCGAGTACCGTGCAGGGTCCGTAGAGCGGACGTGATGGAGAAAAGAGAGCCATATTGTGTGGGACATAGTGAGGCGGTAATGTCCAATCAAGAGGCTGTACAATCCCGCAAGGGTTTCTTGAAGAGCCATATGCAGGAATAATCAAGATGGAATAAAGTAGGTTAAAGGGGGGGGGGGGGCGTCCACCAACCACGACAAGGCTACGACAAGCGCCGACTAGAAAGTTCCAATCGGCGCTTGTCGCAGCCTTGTCGTAAGAAGGTTGGCTTTACAACAGTGTTGTTGGGGTGTGTCGGGAAGTGTACGCTCCACCTATTGTAGACCTCTGCGACACTCTCCCGACATGCCATGACACTCCACGACAAGGGTCCAATCATGGGAAAAGTCAAACATGCTCGATGTTGTCGTAGCCTTGTCGGAAGGCTCCCAACAAGCTTCCAATCGTGGCCTTGTCATGGCCTCGTCGTAGACTCTTGTCGGGAACTGGGGTCCACCAACCACGACAAGGTCTCCAATTATAGGCCAATCGTGGACCTTGTTGGGAAGCCATTGTCGTAGCCTTGTCGTGGTTGGTGGACGCCCCCCTTTAGGTGAACTCAATAAATAGGTGGTGTTTTTGTCGGCCAGTGGAAAATGACTTATAGAGAAATTGGATTCCAGCACCTCTTTACAGAGACGTTGTGGGATCAAGGTTGAGAATTTACCAAATCTCAAACATGTATCGTCAACTTTGAGAGCGGTCACCTTTCTAGAATTTACCAAACCTCAAAGACTTATTGTCAACTAGAGCGCAGTCTCTTTAGAATTTACAAAGATTTCAAAGATGTATTGCACAAGTGAGATCATCACTTATAGTTAATGAAATAAAGTGAATCAAATGTTCAGGTTTCAATGAGTATAAATCTAAAATCAATAAACATATCTGAATTTAAAAATGACGGAAAATGTTAACAAAAAGTTATAAATCTGTGCTTCTTACCTCAGGAATCCACTGTCCATGTTGTGTCATCATGGGCGATATTAAGTGGCTTTAGCGATCTGGTAATGGAGAAAGGCAGCGCCGTTAACCATCTGGTGATGCAGGAGGTTTGCATAGTCGAGGATCTGGTGATAAAGTAAATAAATATATGGTGGTTTATACAAGTCTATTCTATGACAGAGATATGGTAATGCGGGGTAAATGGGTTAATGCCGCCATTAGCGGTCTACTGATGCTTAACGGTAAGTCCCTTCGAAGTATCTTTGGATCGTTTCTGATTGTTTCTTCAGAGCTTAAATATCGTACAATCTAGGGTATATTCGTTTAATATTATGGTCGGATGTCATGCCTGAAATACTACCCGCTGCTAGGGGTTCAATATACAAATAATGTTTGGGCGCACTGAGCGTATAGTGTACTTCAAAAGTACATGCATTATTTTCATGATATTTAGGTACAAAATAATAAGAAAACGTAGTGACTGAGCCGTAGGGATGTCATTCTGGGTTCTTTTGTAATATAAATACATCCCTCCGCTTACGACGTCGGGACACATTTTACGTAATACGAAAGAGTTTAGTAAGCACATTTTATCTTAATACAAACCAATCAAGTTTTCTACATTTTAAGAACACTACCTGAGGTCAAGTGAGTATGACACTGTAATGAATCATTAAGTATAACCGCGGATTACTGTCCCGTCTGGGGGCGACTGACCATGCCCTGGGTTGGTCGCCACTGATTGGAACCACTATCTATGATTGACAGCTTAGCTGATATGTATCTAGGCCAATCACGCACGAGATGACTTGTATCGTATGCTACTTAATGAGATGTCTGGACCTGAAATAAACAGAATTTGACTGGAAGCCATTGTAGTATTATCGTTATTTGGGGCTGTTACAGTTGGCGATCTTGCCAGGATCTGACGAACATTAACGTGTAACAGTACCCCACAATAAGTAACACACGAGAAAGAAGAAATCATGGCGGACGCAGAGAAACAGAAATTGGACTTGGCGATAGCGGAAGCAACGAGGAGAAGACTCGGAGAATTCACCAAAAATGTCTCCACATCGGACGGCATTGATCGATCGACACTACGAGAGTGGGTAGACGCACTAGACTACGCAAACAGCAACGTCAAACCGGGTGAGCAATTATTATGTGAAACAGTCGCTGCGAAGGCCAAGGGTGGATTGGCCAATTTCCTAGAAGAAGTCAAAACGGGATTTAGAACACAAACGCCTCCTAAAGCGGTAACATGGGAAGGACTGAAAGCAGCAGTGTTAGCAAAGTACTTGGGACCAGCAGATATGAGTCAACTACGACGCAAGGTTGAGCAAGCATCCCAATTACCATGTGAAACAGTGACTGAATATGGTGAACGATTCATGATGGATGTGCATAGGGCGTACAGTCGGGAAGAAAAATGTATCGAGATAGTGGCGAATCACATAAGAGAGTTCTACATAGATGGGTTACGAAGCACCACATTAAAACACATGGTAGGCTGCCAACGGCCAACGACGGTAGATGCGGCGATCAGTCTAGCCAACCATGGGGCACATGTTATGAAGTTAAACGGGAGCCTGGATTTGGAACAAGCAGCCCTACCACCGCCACCGCCAATGTTGCTAGAAGAATCAGCACCAATGAAAGAATTATCGGGAGTACTCAAGTCATTAGAACGACAGGTTCAGACACTCGCACTCGACTTCCGAAATGTAAAAAAGGACACAGCAGCAGAGGTGGCCGCCTTATCTGCCACCGTAAATGCGGCCCCCAAGTGTTGTCATCGGAACTCGGGAAACGAAGAAAATGCAACGACAGCGTCCTGCACACATCAGGAAGAGAACCGAGGTACGGCTAATATCTTCTATATGGGAGCTTCAGGGAACAACAATCGCAACCGAGGACGTGGTCGAGGAAGAGGCCGCGGGGGACAAAACTATGGATCTAACAATTCGATCCAATGCTATGAGTGCCGAGGATATGGGCATATCGCCGTCAACTGTGGGAATCGGATGAACCCCAACTTCTCGAGCCAGCGCAACCAAGGAAGAAATGATACGTGGGAACAACCGCAAGATCAGTACTATCAAGGACAGGGAAACTAATAGCGGCGTCGGACGGTCGCGTATGTGTATCAGTGCAACAGGGCAGCATTAGACTACACATGTTGATCGACTCTGGCGCTGCAAGGTCCCTAATTTCTACGAGCGCATGGAAATTATTGTGTAAAAAGACCCATCGACCCATGGCTTTAACGCGAGGTCAAATGTTAAAGTCATTGTCGGGGCATGTGTTGCAAACAAGAGGGGTAGCTGTGATTCCCCTGTTTGACAAAGATGTTTCTGTGTATGTGTGCGACGAATTACATCACGACTTGCTGATTGGAATAGATGTAATGGAGGTGTTGAACTGTCAGCTGAACTGTGCTTGTCAAACAGTTCGACTGGCCGACAGGGTTTTCAAATATGGTGCATGTGTGGAAGCAAGTTGTGAAATGGCCGGTATACACGCAGAGATGGACGAGTGGAAACAACGGTTTCCATCAGTATTTGCAACCGCGAATTGAATATTGCCAACCGCCCCCCACGTAGAGATGCACATTGAGGTTGGAAATAATGAACCCATCAGGCAAAGGCCATATAGGATACCCTTGCCTCAAAAAGAAAAAGTGAAGAGGGAATTGACCAAGCTACAACAGGCAGGCATCATCACACCTAGTGCTAGTCCGTGGGCATCGCCGTTACTAATAGTACCAAAAGCGAACGGCGACATACGCTGCTGTGTCGATTACAGGAGAGTCAATCTGCTCTGTAAAAAAGACGCACATCCCCTACCGAATATACAGGACATATTCGACGCCTTGGCCGGAGCACGTGTATTCTCGGTAATAGATCTCAAAAATGCCTATTATCAAATCGGTATAACTCCAGAGAGTCGCGAAATCACCGCGTTCACCACGCCATTCGGGTTGTACGAATTCTTGAGAATGCCACAAGGTTACTGCAACAGTCCAGCAACATGGCAACGCTATATAAACAGGGTGTTGGCGCCTCTACTAGATAAAACAGTGTTGGTTTATCTAGATGATATCATCGTCTTCTCCGCGGACCCTGCATGCCATTCAAAACATCTCGAGGAACTGTTCCAATTGCTGGCAGACAACAAGTTAACACTTAACCCAGACAAATGCAAGTTCCGTCAGCCTGAGGTTAAACTACTAGGTTACATCGTAGGAACCGAAGGAATCAAGCCCGACCCTCGAAAAGTGGAAGTGATACAACAAATGCTACCTCCGGCCAGTGTCAAAGAGACTCAACGATTCCTAGGGCTGGCGGGGTACTATCGTCAATGTATACCGAACTTCGCCAGCCTAGCTGAACCACTGGTGGAAATGACACGGAAAGGAGTTGAGTTTCAATGGAACGAGGCACAACACAACGCATGGTGTGTTCTACGGGATGCACTTACATCAGAGAAAGTCATGGCTTTTCCCGACGTAGACAAACCATACAAACTGTACGTTGACGCAAGCGGAAGCTGCGTGGGAGGCATACTCACACAAATGGACGAGAACGGAGTGGAAAGACCAGTTCAATACGTATCCAAACAACTGGGGGAACACCAACGCAAGTGGGCAACGATAGAAAAGGAAGCGTATGCTATAGTGTACGCACTACAGAAGTTAAATCCTTACTTACAAGGAGCGAACTTCACCATACTAACTGACCATTTGCCGTTAAAATCTTTCTTCAAACAACCGGGAAAGAACTCCAAAATACAACGATGGGCTGTACTACTAGCTGAGTATGGCGCGCCCATTGAGTATCGAAAAGGTGTGTACAACGTGCAAGCAGATATGCTGTCAAGGCTTCCACCGACAGTTAACACTGACTCTGACAAAAACTCGATATACCCAGTAGAAGCCTGTCAACCAATATCGACTGCATCGGTGATGATGGAGGCAGCGTCAATCGTAGCGGAAGGTATGAAAACAATAACACCAGTTTGGAAGCAAGACCAGCCATGGGCCGACAAATACCTTGACAAAACGGAGCTGATAAAGGCGCAGGCAGAACTACCACAATATCGACAAGGCATGAACGAGGAAGACGACTATGTGATCGACGATGGGGTGCTGTATACGCTAAGACCGCTGAATGGACGTTGCTACCCAAGAATAGTAGTGCCTAGGGAAATGACCGAGCAGTTGGTAAAACAAATTCATTATGAATTAGGGCACCAAAGAATGCAAAAGACCTACGCACGTGTAACAGAGACCTACAAATGGCCGAACATGAAACGACATATCTACAAAATACTAAATGATTGTCCAGTTTGTGCTCTGTATCGCCCCGTCAAAACATATCCACCCAGTCAACCGCTACCAGTTCCAACTTCCCCAAACGAGATCATCGGCATCGATTTGATAGGCCCCCTACCAGACAGCCATCGAGGTAACTGATATGCCATAATGTGCATAGATCATTGTACGGGTTGGGTAGAGATAAAGCCGATACCCGACAAAAGGGCCATATGGATATTGAACTTCTTCGAAGAAACCTGGATTCCACACTACGGGCAACCTCAAATAGTCATATCAGATAGGGGAAAAGAGTTTCTCAATGCGGCAAACAGAGAAATGTGTGCAAAGAACAACATACAGTGGAGATACAGCACCGCATATCACCCAGCAACCAATGCAAAAACAGAGAGGTTCAACAAAACATTGAAGGCCATGCTGACAAAACTGGTGGACGGACAAAAGAACTTGTGGGAAAAGCATTTGCCTACGGCACTATGGGCATATAGGACCTCTATTTCAACAGTGACGGGATTCTCGCCGTATTTCCTACATCATGGACGAGAACCCCCAGTGAATGAGGCGATACTACAAAGAACGCCAATAGGGGAAGAATACAAGGTGTTAAAGAATCGAATCGAAGTTCAAGAAAAAGCGGCGAAAGAAGCAAGATGGAAGACTCTAAAGTTACAACAGAAAAACAAAGACCGATTAGATGAAAGAAAAGCAGCACCATCATATACGGTTGGACAAGAGGTGCTTCTAGAAAATTATCAACATCAGACGTTTGATCCACCCTACCGACACGGATATGTAATCTCGCGGATTAAGGATAACGTGGCACAACTGCTTCATACGTCTGGCAAAACCATCGTTATCAACATCGAACGACTGAAGGCAGTGTCGCAAGGCGTCACATATCTACCACACCGCCAAGATACGAGAGAGAGCGCGGCGATAAGGCAGAGGCCCGAAAACACATGGCCATCACACAATCTGCCAAACCCTCATAATCACCTGCCACCATCCACTGTCGTAAATGGCCGTTATCAAGGGAGACGGCGACATGACACCTACGACAGACGTCAGATAAACAGACGGCTGACAAGCGATACGAGACCACAGGGGATTAGAGCCGATAAACAGCCGTCATCAGGGGACACCGACAGGGCACTATCGGTAGTGTCATGGATTACGCACACAACGCGCGCTGCCGCATTCGCACCTACCTTAGATAATGCAGCAGACAATGACTACAACCACGAACCTGTCGACCCCTCGTTACATAACTCGGACGTCACCGCCACATCAGAAGATAGCGTAAACGGCTTGCAATCACAGACTGAGTCGGCGACAAACAGCGGTAATATAGATTGTGGAAGTGACACGCCAACGGATACACAAACATTGCAACACGATAGGCCGGACTCGCCGACAAGTGTTAAGTCAGTGTCTTCGGATGTGGATTGTGCCGCAGACACCTCGGCGCAAGAGGAACCGATAAAAGAAGGTCTACCCCCATCACAGTCAAACAGTCGATCCACGGTCACTGTCAGGACACCACGGACGAGAGCACAACACAAATCTGTCGCAGGGCGAAACACATCAACCGATATAAATTACAAAGAGTGGTCATCAACTGACGATTCTACGACTTCGTCATGAGTCTACACGGAATTCTAGTTACCATTTCCTTAGTATACCTGGCAGGAGCCAAAGAATCACCACTACTAAAGAAGGACGGAGTGCTCGTGACAATGGAGGGCAATACGCGGGTAATGTCAGCAATGTGGACAGTAGTGGTTACGGTACAAGCGCCACCCACACCAGTGCTGACGATGTTCGAGGAACGGATCCTACATTACAAAAACCTATCTACGGGGAGGATCGATGATAATACCGTGACCATGTGGGATTTACGGATGACACAAGCCCTGCAAACCGTAAAAAATGGAGGACGACAAATACAGGATGAAATACAAGGCATGTCTCGCAGCAAAAGAGGGTTTCGTTCAATCATTGCAGAACTAGCAAAAGCATGTTTTGGAGTGGCAACAGAGACTGAAGTCCGTTACCTAGCGTCACAAATGGACCAATTGACGGGATCGGTAAATCGACTACAACAGAGGGATGCTCAACTACTGTCTGTGCTGAACCTAACGGGGAACCACGTGAATGAAAACAGTCGAGGAATTATGATACTACAAACACACACCAACCGGCTCCAGGAAATAATGACTAAACTCAATGAGAAAGTACAAGACCACATATATGCAATTCAAATATTGCAAATAAAGCAGATCGTTGAACAAGTGTTGTCGGTAATGGAGTTGACAACAAGCGGGTTCACACAGTCGGTGGATCTATTTCATCAACAGTCATTACAGCTGGAACGAGGAAAACTCTCAAGGGACATAATGACACCACGAGAACTGCAAATGGTACTAGGGGAACTGGAGAAACAAGGACATTCTACGATGCCATTAACGTGGTATTACCAACACCTTGACATTGAGCCATTGTGGGCGCATGATGGAAACCTAGCATATAAAGTTCTCATACCAGCGGTTACGAGAGACATATACATTACTCATCGACTGCAATACTTCCCCGTAGTGTTTTCAAAGAACCTAACAAGAACCATTGTAGGAAGAAACAAAATAGCAATATCGTCTGAATCAACCTCGTCGTTTGTGCCGCAAAAAGATGTATGTACAGGAGATAAGCCAACGGTATGTTTTCCAGGTATTCACTATAAGCAACCTCCCTGTGAAGCGCAATTGGTGTCAGGCGAAGGAGGGGACAGGTGTGAAGTAACCATAACACCTAGACCACTGGTGGACTCGGAGGTGGTGCGCGACTTACAGCAACCCTTCCTCGTAACCATTATACCCTACGCGACCATCACCGTAATACATCGATGCAACGGTATGACAGCCAGGAAGGAGACGGTGCAGGAAATCACGCAATTGGTATTGAACGAACGATGCGGACTGGAAACTGCAGACTGGGCGTTAAGAGGAGTTAATGTCGGGTTCAGGAAGATACAAGTGAAAGCACCCGAACCTATAAATATACCCGCCTTATCGATGAAATGGCCAGAAAGAGTAGATGATTCAGTGCACGGAGAACTCGAGAAACTAGGAACACTCACACTGCCAATTCGAGAACTAAAGACATGGCACGTCGCCAAACAAGTTGAAGGTTGGCCTACAGCAGGTCTGGCCATATCGGGTCTGTCAGTAAGCATTGGTGACATGCTCCTAATAATTACAGTAGCTGCCGGCATCCTGTGTTATAGCAAAAGGACATTCGTAGTGAGAGTATTAAAAGACCAGCTAAAAAAGAAGGTTGACGAATGGGAGCCAACTGAAATACCAATGATACCGCTGGAGACACAGAAGCATACACTGTATCCAGAACTACCGTCCACGGTAGCGTGAACTAAAAAGGACTGAGAATACGAACAAAGATGAATGACTAATGATGTAGAAAAACCTTACCTATGTAGGACATTTTGTTAGAACTAATTAGATAAATGTGTATTCCCTGTCTATTCTAAACAAAGTACGTAGAACATTGCTAGAGATTGGTTTGATGAGTTGAATTGTGTTATGTTTCCCGAGATTTTCCATGAAAGGAAAAAACTTAAAAAAGGGAGGTGTGTAATGAATCATTAAGTATAACCGCGGATTACTGTCCCGTCTGGGGGCGACTGACCATGCCCTGGGTTGGTCGCCACTGATTGGAACCACTATCTATGATTGACAGCTTAGCTGATATGTATCTAGGCCAATCACGCACGAGATGACTTGTATCGTATGCTACTTAATGAGATGTCTGGACCTGAAATAAACAGAATTTGACTGGAAGCCGTTGTAGTATTACCGTTATTTGGGGCTGTTACAACACAAACCCGCCAACTTGGAGATCGGGCTGACATCTTGTAAATTACTCAGTCACGTTTCCAGGAAGAGTTAACTTAGTCGGTTACTTCACGTCGGAAGGATTTCTCTGCCTGACTTATAAACTAATGACTGAACCAGGATGGGGTAGAACGGTTGCGGGGTTTCTAAGATACCCCCAACTCGACCCAACTCCACTCACCATGGTACTTTTATAGAAGAAGATGAGCATGACACTTCTAAAAGCCATCTCTGCAAGCGACAACTTCTCAGAAGGTACCACTCCCGTTTTAAAAATCCACGAACTGCTATAGACCATCAGCGAGAGGGTCCGCCTCTAGATGGCGCAACAGTAGACCTGTTGCACCGGAAGCTGACCAATGGCCAGTGGGAAGTGTAATTAATTATCCATCGTGTACAAAACCCTCTTGGAAAATGTATGGGGATTCAGTAAACCACGACCCATTGTTTGATAGTCAGGTACCATTGCCATTCTTGATACGGATTTCAAATCCATTTTATACACAATTCAAAACCATTGTATATGTGAAATACACTCAGATAGCTAGTGTATGTGTTTATATTTACAGCGCTGTAAAAATAGTCCCAAAAGATAAACCTTATAATGTCAATTCCTGAGTGTAATTTATTCAAAAATATAGATAATGAATAGGCTACAAAAAACGATGGTAATATAGACAGGCGGCTCTGTAAACCACTTATGGTTGAATTCACAATACACTCGCTAATCCTCGTGTATTACTACACATAAACAATCGATTATTGTAACCAGATATAAGCACGTATCGCCCGGTGAATACACAGACTTGGCTTGAGAGCCGTGGTTCGTAGTATTTCTTTTCTGTAAGGCAGTGAAGCGGTTAAGCTTGGCTGTCAAAGTGTGTATTTTTTGGTAGGCGAACGACTGTCACTGCTGTCAGTCTGTGGGGTTGTGTAGATGGCAGATTAGTGGTCGCTGTCACTGGGTATTGAGATAATCGCTCTGATCTGGCTAATACCGTGTGAACTGCCTCTTATACAGATTAACATCAACGTTGGCATAAAGGGGCCCAAAGCTGCCCACTCCTAACGATACAGCAGAGATTAGTAGAGACCTGGGACCCGTTCCAGTAGTTTCGTGACATTAGCCCTAGACAGACATCAACAGCGGCACCAACAGTGCAAGCAACAGCGGAAAAAGACTAGCAAATATCAGAAAATCGGAGTGGCCAATCTTCTTCATATTTGGACCGATTATAAATTATATGTATCCCTTACTTCTGTAAAAGTGTCATTGCTTAATTCCTACGAGAAGTGAGTGAAACTCTGTGTGTCATCGACTGCAATCTTGTGATCTCTCTGTATGGTGTCACAGACACCATCTAGACATGTCACAAGACTACTGAAACAGGTCCCTGTTCCAGTAGTTTCGTGATATTAGGCCTAGACAGACATCAACAGCGGCACCAACAGTGCAAGCAACAGCGGAACAAAGTATGTCAGGTTTCAAAAAGCATGTCACAGTTGATGTCAAATATTAGCGGATCAGAGCGGCCAAGTTTCTTCATATTTGAAAAGATTATAGGTTATATGTATCCCTTACTCATGTAAAGGTTTCATTGCTTAATTTCTACGGGAAGTGAGTGAAAATATCTAATACTTTTTAAACCGGACACACCGTGTTTGGGGTCTGTCTTGTCCTAAGTGCCGCAACTTGTGTTGATCTGTCCATATGGTGTCACAGACGCCATCTAGACATGTCACAAAACTACTGAAACAGGTCCCATGATCCGAAATACCTCATTGACCCACTGAGTGTCTTTGGATCCTTGACTCAGGTAGTTGCAGAAATGGCAAGTTGGCTGGGTGCAAGTGGGATACCGAAAACGACCCATAGACTGAACATAACCCAAGCCTTTTGATTGTTATTTATTTATAATTTCATTTGCTCCTTGTTATGAAAAATGTGTGGGCTAATCGTCTATATATACACAATATTGACTGGTTTCAGATACAAGCGGTTATATGCTTCGAGTAGGTGACAAGTAGTAATATCCAAGTGTATGCGAGGATATTGCGTAGAGTCAACTCCAAGGAGCATACAACCGCTTTTATCTTAAACCAGTCTATATTGCATTTATCATCCACCTTTTTCCTGACAAGTGGGGTACCCATATTATTTCATTTTAGGTATGCACTATTTTTTATAAGCACTACTTTTCCATATTCGCCGGGTTTTGCAGCACGGAGTATACAACATATCTGTATGCTCCGATGTATGTTTCAATGGACCCTATGTATTAGGTGGATACTAAATGGCCTTAACCATGATAATGAGCGTTGTTGAGACGTGCCCCAGCCCTCCCACACACACATGACGCGAGACATTGCATGTAGGACTGTCCTTGACACCTTGTCAGGTAGACAGGGAGGTGTGCGCCCCCCCCCCCCCCCTCAGCCCCCAACTCCTTCCTCCACACCACGCCGCCTGCACCTCCGCACTCTCCCCCCAGATCTTTCGCGGCACTAGCGCTGGCTTTATCCCTGTCCCAACCCTAAGCCTGTTCCCTGGTTATCTATTAAAGGACAGGGGAGACCAGCGAACATTTCAGATTCAAAACAAGGCAACTGTCAAAAGTTATACAAGTCAAACAACCCACATATCATGAGTATGGAAATATGGGTATTGTTAAAGGTGCTTCACAGACAATTCCGGTTGTTTCTTTTTCAGACTTAAACCATTTTATAATGGGAATCCACAGTTGATTAGACTGCCCCTTCAGAGGAGCACATGGGCATTGTTGACAAAACAAAGCCCTGCAACACATGAGGTACTTTCCACTGAGTAATCCCAGCGACTGTGTTTGATTTGAAATAAATGATAACAGAAATGAGAGTATTTCATTAACCATATAAATATATTCATCTCTATTTACAAGTTGAACACAAAATACCCCTAAAGGCCCTCAGAATTTAGGATATTTCAAAAACTGGCGTAGGGGCCAGATTTGGGCCAAACAGGCAGGTTGGGGCAGAGATACAAGCGACCACAGGAAGTAGAGCGCAGAATCTCTGCTGGGAGAGTGGCACCTCCACACCATCCAACCTTCATCAGTGTCCAATCGTCGGCCGCCCCTATATTGCCCTGACAGAAAAATTATCTACGTTGTCGACATTTGCGACAGCAGTTGGCCCTGAGGGCAGTAATGGGGACTGTCTAGATGTGCCCGATAGCAGTGCCCCTACCGGCAGGGCGTGAGGGGTGGGGGCAGGTATGTGTGGGGTATATAGAGTAGGGGCATATACGTTGTGTACGTACCCGCCACCCACCACCCACCATCCACCACCCACCACCCTCCGCCTGAGGCTATCGGGGACGCAGACAAGGCTAAACAAATAAGGCCCACGCTGCCCTGTGAGCCCCCTAGTGACAGTGTGGGGAACTAGAGTGGCTGTCTAATAGGTACTCTGTATAACACTTTGTTCCGCAACCCCTCTCCCCCTGCCGTCTGTCCTACAGAGCTGTATCTATATTACACTGACCATAGGATCCTGCTCAGATATATTATTACAATATATCATTATATATACAGGAGGAAGTTCCTATAATTTCGCACGTTTTATAGATATTTCCTGCATACTTGTTAGAGGGTGCCGCACACTGGGGCTACTGTAGACTGGCTCCAGTCCCTGCATCCTATGGCTACCCTCCTCACTGGGATACTGGCTCCAGTCCCTGCATCCTATGGCTAACCTCCTCGCTGGGATACTGGCTCCAGTCCCTGCATCCTATGGCTACCCTCCTCACTGGGATACTGGCTCCAGTCCCTGCATCCTATGGCTAACCTCCTCGCTGGGATACTGGCTCCAGTCCCTGCATCCTATGGCTACCCTCCTCACTGGGATACAGGCTTCAGGCCCTGCATCCTATGGCTACCCTCCTCGCTGGGATACAGTCCCTGCATCCTATGGCTACCCTCCTCGCTGGGATACAGTTCCTGCATCCTATGGCTACCCTCCTCGCTAGGATACAGGGACTGGTACAATCGGTAATGGTGTTAGATTTCTGGCACTGTTTAGCTCCAGTATTTCCAACACTCTCCATACAGATATCATGGCTACTGGTCATATATCTGGTGGGAGATTGATACCCTCTCACTTTGATCTTAATCGGATCAGTCAGGAGTAGGTGAAATTTATTGCTATGACAACATACGGCAGCCAGGGAACTGGAGGAGGGGAGGGGGAGGGGTAGGAGGAAGTATAGGGTTACAGGGAGTGGCTTGAGGCCATAAACAGGAGATTCTGTTCACAGTGGACAAGTCTTTGATTCATGGGCCAGTCAGAGAAGGTTACATACTTTATGAACTTTATTCTTATTGTGATTAATCATTCAATAATTAGGAGAAACCAAACGAGAGTTAGTCGTGTTGTTGTTTATCGCATGACGGCAATGTCATGTATTACTGCTCGAGGTGAAGCCGAGTGCAGTGAGGAGCAGACATTGCCGGAGTGCGATAAACAACAAGACTAACTCAAGTTTGGTTTAGAATTTATCCTACCCCCTCTAAATTACCTCATCAAATTAAGAAATAACATAAAACTCACCGATAATCAGTGATAATCATTGGTCACTTTTCAAATGACGTCATTTGACAACTGTATCCCACTAGAGCGATACATTTCATTTCCCTGCACCGTAGACCAAATACAGTCCGCTAATGTTAAGCCTATGGAGTTTTTTATTAGGGGTAGGGTAAATGTTCATAATCAAAGACTTGAACAAGTCTAGGGTTAGTGGTCAGGGACTCGTTAGGCCGTTAAACTGATTAGCAGGTGAGGGGGAGGGGATGAAGTCAACGCCATTAGCCTCCTATCTTATCTCATTAAAAGGTCAATACCACTCAGACTGACCACCCCGTCGTAGATAACACCACTAAAGAGACTCCTGATTGAGGGATGTGTCGCGGACAATGCACTGAGTCCTGATATTCAGGTAACAATGATCACCATTCTCACCACCACTCACTCACTCACTGGGACCGGAAATGGCCGCACTCCGCTGGTCTCGGCGATGTTTCCGCCTTTCAGTTCTCTATAGGTACCAGCGGTCCTTCGGTATCGGGTTTCAGAGAAGTTGAGACGGTTTAAATCTAACCTATATATATATATATATATACATACATACATACATACATACATATATATATATATATATATATATATATATATATATATATATATATATATATATATATATATATATATATATATATATATATATTCCTGTATCACATCTTTTTGAGAGTAATTGTTATAAATCAACGCCTAATAACACTGAAGCACGTCTAGGTTAGGGGGTCGTTGAATGAATTATGTCAGTGGATGCAAGGAGACCTCGTAGGAGGGTTATTTTTAATGATATTCAAACTCGTTCGCTAATACTGTTCTACCTGACCAAAGGTCGTCCATAGGTGTTGAATAAAGTTGACCGACATCGTCCCTTGGTCTCGTTGGCATACAGAATAGAGTCTTAGAGCTTAAGTTATTCAACGAGCCCCAGAATAATCCGGTAGTCAACATCTACTGACAGTCTTCCAGTTGTTATTATCTATGCAGTCGAAATTTAGGATTTTTGAAAAATAGTCATTGAAGGTAAATCTGAAGATAAAAATACCATTAGTTGTTACTCCAACAATTGTATGGTAAAACAGAATTTTTGAATTTAGAAAGTACATTTGTACTGTCTGTTTAGATGCATGTTTTAGAACATATAATACTTGTAGTTCCTTGAGGCTTTATTTTATTTACTTTAATTGGAAAAGAGAAGATTGATACTCAGAGTTGTTTCTGTTGATCTACGGTTTCAAATGTTGCTCTATATTTGTTGTACATTCATATGATTGAAACCAAAGAAGAAAACAACAAGTTTTGGTCTTGGTTCTCCATGAATTTGAAGGGGAGGGGGGCGATATGAACGTGGCAACAACCGAGTGAATATCACATAGACTTAAAACGAGTTGGAGAATGACTTCTTTGACCAAAACGAGTTGCTTTCTGTATTCATCTCACCCCTGTATACACTAAAAGAATGGACAATACACAAGATACACCATGGAGAACTGACTAGATACTTGACAAAAGTGCTAAGGGTGAGATACAACGTTACCCTTTGGCTATTTTAGAGAAAACCTATAAAGGTTTAGGGTATTCCATCGAGTTTGAATGACATAGTAACTCACAAGGCGAATCCACGTGATTTACTTAGCGATTCAAACGAGATTTGATCGAGTTCCGTCCCTAAACCTTAATAGGTTTCTGAATTTATCTCACCCTTAATATTGAGTAATGGGCTAACAATCCAATCCCCATTTGATATTTTTCCTAAATATTTCATTGGCGTTGGATACGAGTTCCCAATGTTAAGTCTATGAAGAAAAAAATACCAGGTGTGAGATAACAAAGCCAAGTGAAGTCCAGTGCCAAAACTCCAGGAGTGGGATACGGTGGCCAAAATTAAAACGAATCAGGTTTTGATTTTATCCTACCCCGTCTCCTCGATTTTAGAATGTTATGTAATAACAATTCTGTATGCCACTAGTGTCATATAAAACTCTATATGCCAGTCAGCGTGGCATACGGAAAATCAATGTTAAGCCTATGCAGAAAAATACCAGGGGTGAGATACTTATATAGAACTGCATCGAGAATCGTATAGATGGACAATACTCCACGAGTTTTGATGGGCCGCAATCGTCATCGAGGCGAAGCCGAGTGACGATTATGGCACAGCCAAACAAGTGGAGTATTGTCTATTTTACGATTCACCTATGGTTTTGAATTTATCCTACCCCTTTCTATGACAATAAATATCTTCACAACTTCAGAATAATCAGAATATACACGTACTTAGCAAAGACGCTACGCCACGGCCGTGGCGTAGTATTGTCACTTTACCAGGGTGATCATTGAGTATATTTTTCTAATGTTATTCCTATGGCTAAACTTGTACCAGGGGTGTGATACAACATCCTCCTTTGGCTACTCCAGTAATACGGTCATCAGCGAAACTCTAAAAGGAGATCTGACATTGGACATGAGGTAGCCAGGTGTGTCCAGATCAGGCAGGTGAGAGGGGACAGAGGAGGTGGCGGGCAGAGCGGGGGGCAATGACGAGTTTATGGTGCTTCTGACCGCGGGTATTGCTTCAGCTGGCTGCTGGCTGCACACTTCACAACACCCCGTACACACACCCCTCCCCCCAGCCCAGCTTTGATCTGTGTGTTCCAATCACCCTCACATCATCTCTCTCTGATTGGTGTCCCTCCACCGGACACTTAAATCACCGGCGGCTCGCTATTAACGACCTCGTCTATGGGCCGCCGCTTAATTGCCTCGTGATTGATTCGTCGCTAAAAGTGTCGCGTTCTCACCGTGAGAAGTGAAAGTTTGCTGGCGGGTTGTGAACCCACAGAGAGCGGATACCCATCAGTAGGAGCTAATAGTGGGCTGGTGAATGGATAGATATTCAATCTATGCATTTTTAAATAGCAATAAATTTTATTATCTGTTTGTCCAGTTTGGCTCGTTTGAGTTTAAAGAGGCCGCCATGGATGTTGTTAAATACCTGATGTGGATGGACAGATATGAATTTATACAGGTGTAAAGGGTCTTTTATCTGAGAGTTAACTGATCAGAAAAGGTACCTATGCATACGATATCCCCGTAAAGCCAATCGTAAAGTAGTAAAAGCTCATTTGATAGTTGGTACAGACGGAATAAGAACAGAAGAAATCATTCCTTTGATACGTCCGTCTGATATTTAACTATCTAAAGTGAATAAACTATTTAGATAAATAAGGGTTTATATCATATAAACATGGATCTAGTACTCACTATATCGATGCAGACTCAAGAGTTCTGTAAAACTTTAAATATCACGTCCCAAGGAGAGAAAATAGAAGTGCTAATGAAAACATTAGAATAAATATCAAGAAAATAAACTTAAAAAGCCTTAATACTTTGTGGTTTCCAGGGTATTGCCTAAAAGTCTTTAATAGAATTAAAATGGAAGTAAATTAATTACTTTTAAAATACATCCAGTTTCATTTTGATGTCTGTATTTCATGTGGCCTTTGATGTCTGTATGCTGCTTTTTTTCTTCTTTTTTTTAAAGATCTTTATTGCCTTCGATAATACATTATCGTTCTTCCAAGCAACTGAACATGTGCATGTGCTTCCAGTACTATATACAAGTAATACCGGTTACAAACAGTGGTGGATGATTTCTATATACATGGTGAGAATGATAATACACTGCCTCCAATTTACTAACACCATCTTGTTTCCAATTTTGGCGGTTTCCGTGTAACATGTAATACTCTATTAGTGCATTTGCACTTCCTCATTTCCGGATTACACTTAACACACCTTTCTTAAATAATTCTTTTGATTCAGTTTTTTGCACACTCTCTGGAAGTGCGTTCCAAAGGTTGATACACTTATAACCCGGTGATTTCCTAAATTTTTCTTTATGTGGAAAAGGTATAAATAGGTTATCTTTGTTTCTCGACCTAGTTCTTCTTTCTGCCGTTGCTGTATCGGCTTTCTTCTCTAGCTGTTTTATGTTGTTCAAGCTTTGTATTATTCCGAATAGCAGTATTTTCCTCCTTTCGTCCGGGTCTGATACCTCACATTTGGATTGCAATTCTTCTGTTCTTATCGGTCTATTCTCTTTGTAGGCTTCTTCACCCACTACAATTCTCAGAATTCTGTTTAAGCTGCGATTTAGTTTCGTTACTACTGCCTGTTTCGATCCTTCCAGCAAGAAGGAGCGATAGCCCATGAGGGGGAGGATGCAAGTTTTATTTATCCATTTCGCCGTGTTTTTACTCACATATTTCCTTAGGCCCGGCGTCCACCTACTACAATAGAATCGTAGACCTCCCGATATGGCACCAATACAAAATGTCAAAATCGGTGCCATATCGGGAAGGTGCAAAATCGTAGACATATGTCTAGACAAGCCAATCCACCATGCCTTGTATGGGGTCTTTATCGGTGTCTAATCGCAGAAACGTGGTCAACTGCCCCGATATCAGGTAACCTTCCGACGCGATTTTGATTTTTTATCGGGAGGTGCGTCGTAGACCATATCGGTGCCATATCGTAGTAGGTGGACGTCGGGCCTTATTCTCTTGAACAAGTAACCTTTGTCAGAGACTGACTTTAATAATTTTGCACCATGCTTTTCATATTTTAATTCACTATCTATGATCGCACCGTCATTACTTTGCTCTTCATGTATATTGCCTTCCTACTTTCCAGTCTGATCTTTCTCAGATTACCATGGAATACTATTCTAGTCTTTCTAATATTTATGTTTGCAGTATACCAGTTTACCAACCTATCGCAATTCAACTGGGTTTTCTCCTCAAGCTCGTTTAAGGTTTTTGCCTTAGAGATAACCACCAAGTCATCAGTGTACATTATTGCAGTGTCATCTGGGATACACTTCGGCAGTTCATTTATATAAATTAGAAAAAGTAACGGGCCCAGTATGGAGCCCTGCTCATGATGTGACCTTTAATATCCGTTTTGTGGCCTTTATTGTCATGACGACACACCTTATATTCCGACTCCATTCTAAATATTCTAGAAAAATTCGTGAGATATTCATGCTAAATATTTTAGAACTATTATAGAAATATTGTAGAAATATTCTTGAAATACCCTAGAAAACCATATCCAAGGACAGAACTCCATATTCTATCTGAGACGACGACTAAGATCGACCCAGACAATGGTAGTGCAACTACCTAAATACCTGACCAGCACTCAACACAGCACAAGGAGTTAAGATTTAAGAGTGGGTCTCTTCGTGTATGTGTCTCGTTAGTTATTTTGTACACCTGCACATGATGATGGTGTGCAGGTAGACGGACTCCAGTCCCTAATGCGGCTACCCCTCTACCTACCTTCCTGCATCCTGGCTAACCCTCCACCTACCTCACCCCTCCTTATTGTGATACTGGCTCCAATCCCTGCATCCTATGGCTACCCCTCCACTTACCTCACCCCTCCCCACAGTGATACAGCCTCCAGTCCCTGCATCCTATGGCTACCCTTCCACCTACCTCACCCCTCCTCACAGTGATACAGCCTCCAGTCCCTGCATCCTATGGCTACCCTTCCACCTACCTCACCCCTCCTCACAGGGATACTGGCTCCAGTCCCTGCATCCTATGGCTACCCCTCCATCTACCTCACCCCTCCTCACAGGGATACTGGCTCCAGTCCCTGCATCCTATAGCTACCCCTCCACCTACCTCACCCCTCCTCACAGGGATACTGGCTTCAGTCCCTGCATCCTATAGCTACCTCTCCACCTACCTCACCCCTCCTCACAGGGATACTGGCTTCAGTCCCTGCATCCTATGGCTACCCCTCCGTCTACCTCACCCTTCCTCACAGGGATACTGGCTTCAGTCCCTGCATCCTATAGCTAACCCTCCTCCTACCCCACCCCTCCTCACAGTGATACAGGCTTCAGTCCCTGCATCCTATAGCTACCTCTCCACCTACCTCACCCCTCCTCACAGGGATACTGGATTCAGTCCCTGCATCCTATGGCTACCCCTCCACCTACCTCACCCCTCCTCACAGGGATACTGGATTCAGTCCCTGCATCCTATAGCTAACCCTCCACCTACCTCACCCCTCCTCATAGGGATACTAGCTTCAGTCCCACGAAATCCACGTGTTGTATCGTAATTTAATTTTTTAATAATTTCCAGAGACTTGATCACGTCTAGTGTGTATGGGATACTATGGAGAAACCAAACAAGAGTTAGTTGTGTTGTTGTTTATTGCACTACGGCAAGATCGTGTATTACTGCGCGAGGCGAAGCCGAGAGCAGTAATACGAATCTTGCCAAAGTGCGATGAACAATAACACGACTAACTCGAGTTTGGTTTAGAATTTATCCTACCCCGCCCGTCTAAATTACTTCTACATTAACAATTGATGTCATTTCTCAAGTGTATCCCACTAGAGCGATATTTTTCGTATTTCTGAACTCCAGACCGAATACAGTGACCCAATGTTAAGCCTATGGAGTTTTTTATTAGGGGTAGGATACAGGGGGGGTGGTGTGAGGGCAGGCCTCCTCCCCTCCCTCACTTACCTCCGCCCCTATCACTGCTCCAGGGTGGTCGCCACCTGCATGCATGCGTGCGGGAAGAAAATAAAACCAATTTACCTTCAATCTCCGCAATCATGGGGCAATAAGTTCGCCATTTGTATGAAATCAGGGATAAGTTGATCCATGGAACATCACTCAGATATATGAAATAATGATAAAGAAGGTCTTAGCAACAACGGATATGAATGAATGAAACTGGATTATGAGATCCAAAGTTTTAGTATGTTGATGTGAAGGAGAAGGCCTGGCGTCCACCTACTATAATATGGCTCTGATATGGTCTACGATGCACCTCCCGATAAAAAATCAAAATCGCGTTGGAAGGTCACCAAATATCGGGGCAGTTGACCACGGCTCTACGATTAGGCACCGATAAAACCCCATACAATGCATGGTGGATTGGCATCTCTAGACATATGTCTACGATTTTGCACCTTTCCGATATGTCTCCGATATTTGCTTTTTGTGTCGGTGCCATATCGGTAGGTCTAAATTTCTATCGTAGTAGGTGGACGCCAGGCCTCAGATCGACATATCATCAAACAGGATTCCTAATTAATCGCATAACTTGATGATACTAGTGATGGCATAATACTGTAAAGTTAACTTGGCTACTGTTTTGTTCTTGTTCTGTCCAATGGTGTATATAATAGTCATCTGTGATGTCCTAGTTTGGCAAAGAATGTTTGACCACCGGGTGAAACTGATGAATTGTCTGTCTATATATGAATGGGTTATTTAATTGAAAAAAATCTAACCTATTGAGAAAGGGTAACATCCCTTGAGACCATTATTTAAGGCATACAAATTATTCTATTACAAGAACCGCAACTCTCCGGGAGATTACGGAGAATAAGGCCCTTGTGTGTCGTAGTAGTGCGTGAGGATTTCGCCGGTTATTTTGTATTTTCTTTGATAATCTAAATTCTCAATACTGAATAATATCAACTGGTTTCAGATAAAAGATAATATTGATTGGGATTTTCAGAGATGCACTGTGAATTGGGCTATACCATTATTGAACAATACGCTATTGCATTTTACCCTACGGGGCGATTTTGACATGGGGCCCACATGATATTTGTTTTACCAATTGTTGTGTTGGACTAACTTCCCTACACATATTTATTTCTTATATTGGAGTAAATGGAGAATTATGCTCGTTTGGCATGAACTCAAATTGATATTTCATGTTTTGGGAGTAATCCATCTCCATCATTGAGAATCATTAGAGATAAAAGATTTTATCAATGTTTCTGGGAAATCGTCCTTAATCCGGGTACTTGTACTCAGACGCTGAGGAATTCCTGGTGTCGCCCCCTTGCGGTAAATAATCACCGGCGTGATGTCATTCTTTGCACCCCATCTCTCTTCATCAACCGAAAAAAGAAATCTAAAAAAACATGAGCGTAGCTGGCGGTAGATGCATGCCCAAATTGATTTTGATAGTTAAGGCACCGATGCACATAATCGTGCAAGTACATTCACCGTGTCAAAAAGATTTGTAAAGATGTGCAATATTCTTCGATATATTCTGAAGAGGCTGGAAACTTACTGATGAAATCTTTATCTGGTGGAATCTGCACTTTATGTCCATTTCCAAATAGGCGATTTTGGGGCATGTGCGGGGCTTCAATCGGCGACAATAGAACAGATTTCTAAGAATCACCCATGTTGAAAAGTGGGAATGCAAATATGCAAAATCATCAGCAACTCTTGCACAGCCCCTCTTGGTGCATGCATGCCAACTCGAGTCCATCCCAAAAAGGCAATAGTTCTGTGTGATTTTATTTCAAACATGTTTGAAATTTCCGGGCCGCTAGTCACCAATACTGCCCTACAAGCCACTGTACAAGTGACGTTTCCCGGCGACTATGCCGGGCACCAGTCTCCGTGGCAAGAATCTCCAAGCGGGAATCGGCCCTTGAACAGGGTTCTACTCTTTATCTCACACCTGGTATTTTTTCTCCATAGACTTAACATTGGGAACTCCTATCCAACGCCCATTGAGTACAGCATAACCCCGCTTGAGGGGGCAGCCTCCATTCCGAGCAAAGTGGCCCCTTAGGCAGGGTGTCCCCTTAAGCGGGGTTTAAATAAACAAAATAAAGATTTCTGTTCCAAACGAATTGTCCCCTTAAGCTAGGTGTCCAAGAAGTGGGCTTTTACAATACTCAATGGGGAATAAATACTCAATGGGGGATTATGTCACAAAGGTAAGCCCATTAGTCAATGTGAAGGGTGAGATAGATTCAGAAACCTATTCAAGTTTAGGGTCAGAGGTCGATCCCATCTCCTTTGAATATATGAGATTTGAGCTCTGACCCTAAACTTGAATAGGTTTCCTTTATACGTGTGTAATACATAAGACTCACTGTGACGACCCACTGACCACAAACCCCCTCACAGCGCCCCCTCACAGCGCCCCCTCACAGCGCCCCCTCCCGGATCACCCTCACAGCGCCCCCTCCCGGACCCCTCCCCCCCTCACAGCGCCCCCTCACAGCGCCCCCTCCCGGACCCCCCTCACAGCGCCCCCTCGCGGATCACCCCCCTCACAGCGCCCCCTCACCGCGCCCCCTCACAGCGCCCCCTCGCGGATCACCCCCCCTCACAGCGCCCCCTCGCGGATCCCCCCTCACAGCACCCCCTCCCGGACCCCCCCTCACAGCGCCCCCTCACAGCGCCCCCTCCCGGATCCCCCCCTCACAGCGCCCCCTCCCGGACCATCCCCCCCTCACAGCGCCCCCTCCCGGATCCCCCCCTCACAGCGCCCCCTCCCGGACCATCCCCCCTCCCAGATCACCCTCACAGCGCCCCCTCCCGGACCCCCCCTCACAGCGCCCCCTCCCAGACCCCCCCTTACAGCGCCCATTCCCAGATCCCCCCCTCCCAGCGCCCCCTCACAGCGCCCCCTCCCGGCCCCCCCCCCTCACAGCGCCCCCTCCCGGACCCCCCCCCCTCCCAGCGCCCCCTCACAGCGCCCCCTCCCGGATCACCCGACTCACAGCGCCCCCTCCCGGACCCCCCCCCTCCCCTCACAGCGCCCCCTTCCGGACCCCCCGTCACAGCGCCCCTTCCCGGATCCCCTCCTCACAGCGCCCCCTCCCGGATCCCCTCCTCACAGCGCCCCCTCACAGCGCCCCCTCCCGGACCCCCCCCCTCACAGCGCCCCCTCACAGCGCCCCCTCCCGGACCCCCCCCCTCACAGCGCCCCCTCACAGCGCCCCCTCCCGGATCACCCTCACAGCGCCCCCTCCCGGACCCCCCCCTCACAGCGCCCCCTCACAGCGCCCCCTCCCGGACCCCCCCCCTCACAGCGCCCCCTCACAGCGCCCCCTCCCGGACCCCCCCCCTCACAGCGCCCCCTCACAGCGCCCCCTCCCGGATCACCCTCACAGCGCCCCCTCCCGGACCCCCCCCCTCACAGCGCCCCCTCACAGCGCCCCCTCCCGGACCCCCCCCCCTCACAGCGCCCCCTCACAGCGCCCCCTCCCGGATCACCCTCACAGCGCCCCCTCACAGCGCCCCCTCCCGGATCCCCTCCTCACAGCGCCCCCTCCCGGATCCCCTCCTCACAGCGCCCCCTCCCGGATCCCCTCCTCACAGCGCCCCCTCACAGCGCCCCCTCCCGGACCCCCCCCTCACAGCGCCCCCTCACAGCGCCCCCTCCCGGATCACCCTCACAGCGCCCCCTCCCGGACCCCCCCCTCACAGCGCCCCCTCCCGGATCACCCTCACAGCGCCCCCTATCGGATCACCCCTCCTCCTCACAGCGCCCCCTCGCGGCGGGAGGTCGTACTCCGCGCCTCGTTTTCAGACTTGTCACGCCCGTTTTGGTCACGTGGGCCGCGAGACTTGGCACAACAGGTGGCGCCGCTGTGACCAGCGGAGCGCTGCGGAACTTACCTCTCTGAGTGACTGGTGAGCGCCTCCTGGCGGTGGGGGGTAGCGCCGCGGTCGGCCATAAAAGGAGCACTCTGTGCTTCTTGTCGCTACGCTTCGTGAGGCTCGTGCTATGCCGCCTTGAAGGCCAAGTCACATACTATGGGGGGCCGATCTGGACTTTCTCCTACCCTCCCATATTTCGTCTTATTTTACTCATTACTTATGGGAGGCCAATCTGGACATACCCATACCGTCCTATATTTCGTCTTATTTCATTCATTCTTTTCCAAGGAATCCCTTTTGTCATGAAATTAATGCCGCAAAATGATATTATTCTCGAAATGACTTTTCGCGAAAAGATACAAGGTACAGAATCAATTTAGAAAATGGACTTATCACAGAATAAATTCACGAAATGAATTTCGTCAATGAAATGAAATCAAGAAATTAATTTTGTGAAATCCATTGCGTGAAAAAAATTCATTCCGTGAGTGGATTTCGTTGACGAAATGCATTTCATGTATTCATTTCATACAAAAATTCAATTTGTGATTACATTTTGTTGACGAAATGTGTTTCATGAATTCATTCTGTCAGAGTTTCATTTTGTAAATTGATTCTATAACTTGCATCATTTTCGTGAAAAATCTTTTTCTGAATAATACCATTTTGCGGCATTGATTTTGTGGCAAAAGTGATTCCGTGGGACGGAATGAGTAAATTAAGAAATATAGGACGATATGGGAATGTCCAGATCGGCCTCCCATAAGTAATGAGTAAAATAAGACGAAATATGGGACGGTAGGAGAAAGTCCAGATCAGCCTCCCATAGGTCACCGCCCTGAACCCATCTATCGGTGATGGATCGCCGTTAGCGCTGATGGGTGTGAATGAGTTCAGTCCGATCTGATCTCCACTGTGTGAACGGCACAAAAAGGGTTAGAGGTCAAGGGAGGCTGATGAGAAACACACTGTGAGAATGAAGGACACATCAAAGAGGACATACGTGAGGCTGATTGGTTCTGATCTAAGGGCCAATCACGGGGCTTATTTAGACGCACCCCCGGACATAATGTGCGTACCATGATCGCGAATGTTGCATTTTTATAATCGTAGTAGCGGTAAATTGAATCACACTTCTAGGATTGGACTGCTTTAGAAGTAAACATGAAAACAAAGACAGGGCCACACAAGGAGAGCAAAATGTGTGTTCAGTGACACAAAAAAGGTGCCTCAAGGCAGTTATTTCTTTCTGAAGTCATCGTTGTCCGTGAGTCTGATGTGGAGTGATATGAATGAGGCGAAGCTAAGTGAATATCACGTAGCACTCAAACGAGTTGGAGAACGATGTTTGTTTTTACCAAAACGAGTTGCTTTCTGTATTCATCTCACCCCTCTTCACACTATAAGAATGGACGACACACAGGATATAGACCATGGAGAACAGACTGCAATACTCGTATGGGCATGGGAAACGAGTTCCCAATGTTGAGTCCATGGGACAAAATACCAGGGGTGAGATAGTTCTCCATGCTAAACCTATATGGAGTGTGTAATCCACAGGGCAGAGAATACGGGTTGTCGTAATCTCCGGCCTACACAGAGCGGAGATTACAGAAAAAGTCCCTTGTGTACAAAAGAGTGTGTGAGACGATTGGTGGTCATTTTGTCTTTTCTTTGATAACTTGAATTTCTAATGCTGAGTAATGAATAAAATACAAATTGGTTTCAGATATAAACGGCAATAATAGACTCTAGATAGTATACTCGCATTCGCTCGGATATTACTACGCGTCTAGATTACTGTCCCTTGAAAATATTATGTATCTATGCAAAATCACATTTCTTTTCTTTTATTGTTGATTCATATTTTTAAGTCTAGCAAAGGTAATTTCAATATTGGAACATAAACATTTCTATAAATGGTCCTAGGAGTAAACTGACTATACAGAATTTGAAAGGGGCGTATGTAAAGTGATTACGGTCCCTTGAATCCAGGTGATATTGTGTATTTACCCAAAACATCTCTTGTCTCTTTTCTTTTAGTGTTGATTCATATTTATAAGTCTAGCAAAGGTAATTTCAATATTGGAACATTAACATTTCTATAAATGGTTCTAGGAGTAAACTGACTATAAGGAATTTGAAAGGGGCGTATGTAAAGTGATCACGGTCCCTTGAATCCAGTCGATATTGTGTATATAATTTACACAACACATCTCTCGTTTCTTTTCTTTTAGTGTTGATTCATATTCATAAGTCTAGCAAAGGTAATTTCAATATTGGAACATAAGCATTTCTAAAAAAAAATGGTCCTAGGAGTAAACTAACTATACAGAATTTGAAAGGGGCGTATGTAAAGTGATTACGGTCCCTTGAAACCAGTTAATATTGTGTATTTACGCAAAACATCTCAGGTTTATTTTCTTTTATTGTTGATTCATATTTATAAGTCTAGCAAAGGTAATTTCAATATTGGAACATAAACATTTCTATAAATGGTCCTAGAAGTAAACTGACTATACAGAATTTGAAAGGGGCGTATGTAAAGTGAAGGTGATAGTATAACGACCTGTGGGGACATCCCATTATACCTTTTTGACGTGTCAATGTCCGCCATGTCACGTTGTACACGGACACAACTTGAGCTCGGGTTAATTTACTTCCAGGACCTCTCCTAAGTGGTCCCTCTCCACCACTTAGTCCCGGCCCCATCACCACCCCCCTCACAAAGGACGCGTCACCAAGAAAAATAGTGCGCCCCGGCCGCGCATGGATACGGCTGAGAGACGCGGCCCGGCACAGCACGTAGCCGTGGGTCAATGTATACATCCGCGGGGCATGTGGTGAGGCCTGATGATGAATCTCGCCGCCAGGGGGTGGTGGGGAGGGAAGGGCCTCTTTAGACTACGCTCTGGGAACAGGTGGCGTCGCTTTGGGGAAATTTATGGACTTGAGCGATTAAAGTAGACTTTATGAAAGGGGATGCGGTATTCTCCACACAATTGAATCATATGTGAGATTAGATGGATTTTATCAGTTTAAACGTTTCTCAAAGGGAGGTTTTGAAGACATTTTATATGTATATATTTATATAGTCTTTGTGAAAATTCAATTTGCACGGGAATGTGCACAGAAAGTGGATTATCACAAAATTGAGCGATAATAGATGCATTTATGTTTCAGTTCCAGCCACATATGAAATCTCAGTAAGAACGAAACACTGGGTTAGAATATGAAAATTCCATTATTGAACTTCTCATGTGCCTCGTTTTGATAAACAAGATGGCGGCCATCAAACCCTCACCTCGGACTGAAGTCTCCTGCGACCGTCGGGCGGCGCTGTGAAGATGAGCGTCTCAAACAAGGGGATGAGATATAGTGCGTGTGTCTGCCGGTAGAGGGCCGACAATGGCGTGATTAATGCGGCTCCACGGGAGGGAAAAGATGGCGGCCTGCACACAGCACGCCCGCCTGATGGATGGTCGGTACGGCAGCGGGCGATAAAAGGGGTTATTCCCGTGTAGAGTAAGCATTGTTTAGATGTAACTCGACACAAATGTACCTTAATTTGTCTGTGTATATCAGCCTGTGGGTAGCATCATACAGTACTAGGAGAAAACGTGGTTACTGAGCCCGAAGGGATGGCCGTTCGAGGTTTTTTGATGCCATAAGTACGTCCCGAAGCCATAAGCGGAGGGACGTATTTATTGCATCAAAAGGCCGAGAATGGCATCCATACGGGCTCAGTTACTATGCTTTCTTATTATTACATACCTAAATATTACAAAAAAAAACACGTCATTTAATACACTTATTTTATGTAGCTATTGACCTGATACATTGACTTTGGCACAGTGCGCCCGAATATTCACTACGGGCTCAGTGCGCCCGAACATTACTTATACTGTACCCCTAGTAGTGGGAAGTATTTCATAGATGTTCGGCCGTAGGTATGTAATGATACTACAACTGTCTGTGTCTGTGTATATCAGCGTGTTTGTAGCATCATACAGTACTACTACAACAAGCACTGCCATCAGTCACTGTCTAATAAGGCTTTAAAAAAAACCCAACATCATTATATAAGTTTATTGCATCTCGCAATATTACAATTGGGTTTGCCCGGTGTAATTTTGCAACTTCGATATACATATAATATTGACTGGTTTCAGATACAAGCGGTTGTATACTCCGAGCCGTTAACGGGTAGTAATGCCTGAGCACATGCGAGGATATTGCGCAGAGTCAACTTCGAGGAGCATACAACCGTTTTTATCTGAAACCAGTCTATATTGTATTTATTATCCACCTTTTCCTGACAAGTGCGGTGTACCCACTATTATAGGTACGCGCTATTTTTTCATTATTTCTTTCATCACAATTTTTACATTTCTATTATTTTTTATTTTTTAAATCTGGGTCTTACTCTTTTTGTTGCCATATAACCACATGTACAGTACATATGCAATGTATTGATAATCTCTTGTTACAAAGTCTATCAATGTAGTTAACAACTGGTAAATTTTAGACATATCTTTAATAACCACTGTTATTAAATTTTTCAGAAATGTTGCACTTTGACTTCCTCATGCTATCTATAATTCACTCACATAGGTTACATACTTTAAGCGACCTGTCTGGAGCACCGCTAGGTGGCAGTGTTCTCATGGGAGGTCGACAGTTTGAGACTTTTATCTTCGTATAATTCCACTGAAAACACCAAACTATGGCCATTATTATCATTATCCTGAATTAAACCCTGATTAAGATAACTGTAATTGGGAGGCAACGCGACCGTAACGGTATATGTAATATGTCTAATTGTGATTATATGATTAGATAATTTCACTCGGCAATAAATCTCAAACCTCCGGTGGGGAAATAGAGCACTCAATGTAATATCAGAACACAATTCAAGTCGGGGTTATCTAGGGTACAAAGCTATTGTGTTATGGAAGCAGCCATTTTGTCCCCGACGCCAAACAAAACACCAGGTGGCAGGTCCAGTTATCAATGGATTTGATCAAAAATATGTTTTTTGGCTTGCCATAAAAGGGTTTTAGCCTCATCTCGCGGTTATCTATAGATTATGACAGCAGATAATAGTCGTTGTCCCCGACTTCAGTGCCGCTATCTTAATATTCCATTGTGGTTGACAGCAAAACTAGCAATTACTCTGTGCCCTGTATTGTTTATTGTGAATATGGTGATAAATAAGTGTATGAATAATCTGATTATCCACCAATACTAATATCCATCCTGATAAACACCACTTACACACACACAGTCTATAAGGATACACACAGAAGTAATTGCTACCTTCACTGATACAATTACCCGCCCTTTTTACTGGCAGACGACATTTAGACTTTTTGAGACGTCACAGAGCAGCGTCCGGCGCTCACACGGCGCCCCCTATCGGGGAGTCTGAGAAGCAATGCCCAGAGGGCAGCACCGCCCTTCCCTCCCCCCTGCCGGGGGGTCGTGGCCCCGATAAAACAGTCTAATTACATCCTAATTACGGAAAGCTTTGTGAGTAGACAGGGAGGGAGTAGGCTCTTTGACAGGGCGGAAGGTGTCGGCTGGCAGTCGTGATAAGTCCGGCCCTCCCTCTTCACCCCATTTGTCGGGTTTGTATTCATCCACGGGGGCCCTGAGGTCATCGTGCTGTCACAATAATCAGAGTGAGGCCTGGTGTGTTATATACTAGACAGGACCTGTCAGACGTACACCCCACATTCACCTGACTACATACAGTCAGCCCCCGTTATGAAGTATGTAAACCCCACTATCACCTGACTGCGTACAGTCAGCCCCCGTTATGAAGTACGTACACCCCACATTCACCTGACTATATACAGTCAGCCCCCGTTATGAAGTATGTAGACCCATATTCACCTGACTACATACAGTCAGCCCCCGTTATGAAGTACGTACACTCCACATTCACCTGACTACAGTCAGCGCTAGTTATGAAGTATGTACACCCACATTCACCGTACTATATACAGTCAGCCCCCGTTATGAAGTACGTAACCCCCACATTCACCTGACTACATACAGTCAGCCCCCGTTATGAAGTACGTAACCCCCACATTCACCTACATACATACAGTCATCCCCCGTTATGAAGTACGTAACCCCCACATTCACCTACATACATACAGTCAGCCCCCATTATGAAGTACGTACACCCCACATTCACCTGACTACATACAGTCAGCCCCCGTTATGAAGTACGTAACCCCCACATTCACCTGACTACATACAGTCAGCCCCCGTTATGAAGTACGTAACCCCCATATTCACCTGACTGCGTACAGTCAGCCCCCGTTATGAAGTACGTAACCCCCACATTCACCTACATACATACAGTCAGCCCCCGTTATGAAGTACGTACACCCCACATTCACCTGACTACATACAGTCAGCCCCCGTTATGAAGTACGTAACCCCCACATTCACCTGACTGCGTACAGTCAGCCCCCGTTATGAAGTACGTAACCCCCACATTCACCTACATACATACAGTCAGCCCCCGTTATGAAGTACGTACACCCCACATTCACCTGACCACAGTCAGCCCTAGTTATGAAGGAGAATAATCAGAGTGAGGCCTGGTCATGTTATATACTAGACAGGACCTGTCAGACATACACCCTAAATTCACCTTACTACACATAGTCAGCCCTCATTATAAAGGTCAAAGTAAGCCCTGGTCGTGTTATACACTAGACAGGGCCTGTCAGAGCAACGCATACAACGCACACCCCAAATAGAGCCCACTACAGTCAGTCCTTGTTAAGAAGGTCTTCTTAAAAGCCGGTTTGAAAGCCTTCCTCCATGATGCTCTGTACATCTACAGTAAAACCTCGCTTCTGGGACACCCCGCGTAAGGGGAGCCCCTGCTTAAGGGGAGACTGAACAGAAAAGGTTTGCCTCTATCATTTTAACCCCGATTAAGGGAACAGTTATTTCGGTATGGAAGGCTTCTTAACCTCAGTTAAGGAGACACTTTGGAGGGGCACCTTATCAAATCTGACTGGATAGTGTGGTGACAAAACTCTGAATTATCTTGATTGTTTGTTTGTTTGTGGTGTGAGGCGGGTAGACTGGTGTCTAGACAACCAGATACAGGCAACGGCCTGTGTAGGCTGCTGTAGGCGTCAGGTAGGCGTCTGTCTGGTGTCTGTGTGGTTATAACAGTGTCTCTCAGCCATGGTATCACCTGTATACAGGTATTTTATACTATGTAGCCTAACCAGCGACAGACTGAAGGGGGCACCCTGCTTAAGGGGACACTTGGCTCGGAACGGACGATGTCCCCTTCAGTAGGGTTTTACTGTACTAAGATACTAAAAGGGAACTGCATCGAGATCCAAAGCCACTGAAACTATCCCATGAGTTTTAGTTGCGGAGTAATCTCACGAGCCGTGTGAGATTACGTAGCAAACCAAAATGAATGGCGTATTCTCAGCGGCTATGGATTGAGTGCAGTTCAGATTTTATCTCAGGCTTATCATTGACTGATTGGCTAATGTTTGTGACGTTATTATCCATTGAGTATTTCTTTTACAATACTCCATGGGCGTTGAGTACGAGTTCCCAATCTTAAGTCTATGGGAGGAAATACCATGAGATAAATACCGATGCCCAAACCGGTCAAAATTTCAAAATATTCCAATGTACTCTTTGAACATTAGAAAAAGGTATATTGCATTATTAGAAGGAAACCAAGCTTTTTCATCGAGTGGGTTTCTGATTTTATCTCACCCCGTATAACATTATTTATTGATAAAATGAATCACTAAATTAGCCATTGAGTATTGGGTACACGAGCCTCACGGCCGTGGAGTACGAGTTCCTAATGTTAAGCCTATGGAGAAAAATACCGGGGTGAGATAATGATAGATACGCAATTCTAGACATTTGCGACACCACAACCACATCTCCGGTTTATACCTGCCATGTAATTTAGCAAAAAACATAATCGTTATAAAATATGAACTAGGAAGAAAACTACAGGAGAAAGTGGACCTAGTTTTCCTAAATTACCTAGATTATTCTACATGCGGTTGTATTTAATGTACCTGACACATAATTGTGATATTGCATTGCCAACTTAAATTATGACATACGCAAATGGTTCATATTCACTTCCTGGTATGAAACTCCAGTTATCCTTGTGTTTACGGGAGATATACGTCTATTTACGTCTCAATATTGTACGATGGTATTTAGCAGGCTGTGTTATGGACAAAGCCAATACAGTTTAATCGGTATCAGCCTGAGTATGGTGATACACACTCCCTAGGTGTTTTCTATGGACACTTTGTATTAGGTGGATATATCTGTATGCTCTGGGTATCGTGATACACACTCCCTATGTGTTTTCTATGGACACTTTGTATTAGGTGGATATATCTGTATGCTCCGGGTATCGTGATACACACTCCCTATGTGTTTTCTATGGACACTTTGTATTAGGTGGATATATCTGTATGCTCCGGGTATCGTGATACAAACTCCCTATGTGTTTTCTATTGACACTTTGTATTAGGTGGATATATCTTTATGCTACGGGTATGGTGATACACACTCCCTATGTATTCTCTATGGACACTTTGTATTAGGTGGATATATCTGTATGCTCTATGTATGGTGATACACACTCCCTATGTGTTTTCTATGGACACTTTGTATTAGGTAGATATATCTGTATGCTCTGGGCATGGTGATATACACTCCCTATGTGTTTTCTATGGACACTTTATATTTGGTTGATATATCTGTATGCTCCGGGTATGGTGATACACACTCCCTATGTGTTTTCTATGGACACTTTGTATTAGGTGAATATATCTGTATGCTCCAGGTATGGTGTTACGCACTCCCTATGTGTTTTCTATGTACACTTTGTATTAGGTGGATATATCTGTATGCTCTGGGTATGATGATACACACTCCCTATGTGTTTTCTATGGACACTTTGTATTAGGTGGATATATCTGTATGCTCTGGGTATGATGATACACACTCCCTATGTGTTTTCTATGGACACTTTGTATTGGGTGGATATATCTGTATGCTCCGGGTATGTAGATACACACTCCCTATGTGTTTTCTGTGGACACTTTGTATTAGGTGGATATATCTGTATGCTCCAGGTATGGTGATACGCACTCCCTATGAGTTTTCTATGGACACTTTGTATTAGGTGGATATATCTGTATGCTCCGGGTATGGTGATGCACGCTCCCTATGTGTTTTCTATGAACATTTTGTATTAGGTGGATATATCTGTATGCTCCGGGTATGGTGATGCACGCTCCCTATGTGTTTTCTATGAACAATTTGTATTAGGTGGATATATCTGTATGCCCCAGGTATGGTCCATACACAATCCCAATGTGTTTTCTACGGACACATTGTAATAGATGGATGATATAACTCCATATGCTCACCCTTGTGAGGTTGGACTGTCTAAAAACCCTCCTCTCCCACCGCCACTTAATTCAGTGCTGTCTAGGCGGGCTGCAGTGTATGAGGGGCGGGTTGTAGATAATGTATGGTTCTCGAGGTCTGGGGTTCTGTGGTGGAAACACGACGTTGTAAATGACTCTAAACGGTGATCATTCAGTCTCGTGATTGACGTCGCCCGCCTCGGCGGTTAATTGTGAATACCGCGCCGTATTGACCCTGTCCCCCGTCCGTCCCCCGCCTGTCCCCCGCCCGTCCCCCGCCTGTCCCCCGTCTCTCCCCCGACTGACGGATCAACTCGACCCAGGCTGAAGGATGGGGCAAGAAACACAATTCAGGCGCCTTTTTATGTGAGTCTCCTCGCCGTGAATCATTCACAGGGGACTGACAAAGTAATAGGGTGAGTTTTACCTCGACACAGACCAATTAAAGGTGTTTATCTCACCCCTGGTAGTTTTTATACATAGACTTAACATTGGGAACTCGTATCCAACGCCCATTGAGTATTTAGATAAAATACTCAACGGGGGATTATGTCACTTTAGTTAATGTGAAGGGTGAGATAAATTCAGAAACCTATTTAAGTTTAAGCTAACAGCTTGATCCCATCTTGTTTGAATCGCTATGTGATTCATCCAGCTTCGCCTTGTGAATCACTAGGTGATTCAAACTCGATGGGATACGAGCTCTGACCCTGAACTTTATAGGTTTCCTCTAAATAATCGTCCTTATAACTCTACATGGTACCATTTCACTCTCTATTTACTAAATTCACTCTCTATTTCCCTCTACACTGGTCTCTATCATTATTTCTATTGCTTCTATGAAATACTGCAGTAGACATTTTGATCGGTGTCGGTGGATGCCCGGCCTAAACCAAGAGAGATGATATTTGTACAAATGTATCTAATAGACACATTGGGTAAAATATTAACCTTTAAAAGCCAATATAATTGTGCTTAGTTCCAACAGACTCAATGATTTATTATCCACCTAATACAAAGTGTCCATAGAAAACACATAAGGAATTTGTATGGACATACCCGGAGTATACAGATATGTTGTATGCTCCGGGTGGCGCATACGGAAAAATAGTGCGTACAGAAACATAGTGCATAACTAAAATAGACTGATATCACATGCCACTTACCCAGAAAATGTGGATAATAAATGCAATATAGACTGGTTTCAGATAAAAGCGGTTGTATGCTCCTCGGAGTTGACTCTGCGCAATATCCTCGCATGCGCTCGGATATTACTACGCCTCAACTCCCCGGAGCATACGGCCGCTTGTATCTGAAACCAGTCAATATTGTGTATATATTCACAAAGCTATTTGGAATTGCTAGATTTGCGTTTTTAGTATAACAGAAAAAGACATGATGATAGGCCCTACAAGGTAACGAAATTCCATGTCCGTACAGCTATTTCCATCTGTCGTTGTGTCTATGTCCTGAGCAAGCGATCTGATTAGCGGCTAGATTTCACATCGTGGTGTGATTCCGGTGAATTATCGCCGAACAAATTGTTATCTGGCCATCTGCCGCGGTTCTACTCACACCTGGGGGTTTATAGACAGCGCACCTTTCTCCGCACGGAGCCCCGTGAGGAGGGGACCGGGGGGGGGGGGAGGGGCAGGTGAGGGAGTCAGAGAGGACCCAGGAGACTCCAGTATGAGATCTGACATCAGCTCTCAGAGGGGATTCCTCCTGACCACAGAGTTAGCAATGAGAGATCAACATAGACTGGCTCCAGTCACTGCATCCTATACCTACCCCTCCACCTACCTCACCCTAGACTGGCTCCAGTCCCTGCATCCTATACCTACCCCTCCACTTACCTCACCCCTCCCCACAGTGATACAGGCTCCAGTCCCTGCATCCTATACCTACCCTCCACCTACCCCACGCTAGGCAGGCTCCAGTCACTGCATCCTATGGCTACCCCTCCACCTACCTCACCCTAGACTGGCTCCAGTCCCTGCATCCTATGTCTACCCCTCCACTTACCTCACCCCTCCTCACCGTGATACAGGCTCCAGTCCCTGGACCCCTCCACCTACCTCACCCCTCCTCACCGTGATACAGGCTCCAGTCCCTGGACCCCTCCACCTACCTCACCCCTCCTCACAGTGATACAGGCTCCAGTCCCTGTATCCTATGGCTACCCCTCCACCTACCTCACCCCTCCTCACAGTGATACAGGCTTCAGTCCCTGCATCCTATGGCTACCCCTCCACCTACCTCACCCCTCCTCACAGTGATACAGGCTTCAGTCCCTGCATCCTATGGCTACCCCTCCACCTACCTCACCCCTCCTCACCGTGATACAGGCTCCAGTCCCTGGACCCCTCCACCTACCTCACCCCTCCTCACAGTGATACAGGCTCCAGTCCCTGTATCCTATGGCTACCCCTCCACCTACCCAACCCCTCCTCACCGTGATACAGGCTTCAGTCCCTGTACCCTGTAGCAGAAAGTAGTGGTTGTTCCCCGACTACAGTGATGCTATCTTACAATAGCCTGGCAGATGATGGCGGATATAGCAATCACTCTGTGCCCTATGAGAACAGACACTTTACCAACTACAAATGTACTTGTTACCACCACCCCCCCCCCCCCCCACACACACACACACCTACCCCCAGCCCCATCCCCAGACTATATATTGAAATGTGCAGTTAATAGTGCAAAAGCTCAGATGTACTTCATGTACCTATATATATATATAAATATTAGTTGGATACTAAATTGTGATATGAAATACACACATACATGTGCTTCTCTCATTTAGCCCGATAATGATGGTAAAGGCTGGCGAACTCGACCTCACGGGTCATGGATCCCCGGCTCGGTCATGCTACTTACACATCACCTCTCATAGCTGACCTTCCCACAATCTGATCTTGTTGGTACTACGTCTACCGCCAGAGTCTACGGTTCAATCTCTAGGAGAATACGGAAAAAGTCGTTAACATGCGTAGTAGTGCGTGAGAAGATCGGTGGCTATTTTTTTTATTTTTTTTTATAACTTATATTTTGAATTCAGAATGATAAATACAATATTACCATGATTTTGACCTGTATGGTTGTATTCTCCTCGTAATTGACGCGTAGTTATATACGAGCAAATGCGAGGATATTGCAAAGTGTTATTGTATTGTAACGTATTTGTGTATACGAACATGCAGAGGCAATAACTAAGTAAAGACAACCTGTCTAGATGGGGACACTAACCTTCAGATTCTATACCACACATACACCTACTCAACAGAGTGGGTAGGATACAAGTCCTGATATTGATCTGACCCCTGGTATTGTATCCCCATATACTTAGCATTGGGAATTCATACTGAACGCCCATGGAGTATTGTAAACAAATACTATGTAGCGTTATGTCACAATGGTTAGCCCATTAGTCAATGTGAAGGGTGAGATAAATTCATAAACCCATTCAAGATTACGGTCAGAGCTCGATCTCATCTTCACTATATAGGCCTTATACACGCGGCTTCACCTTGTGTATTACTACGCCATCGATACTTGATGGGATACGAGCTCTGAACTTAAACGGTCATAGGTTTCCTCTACTACATCCTCCCCGCCTACCTGTAGAGTGTCACCTGTCCGGGGTAGGAGGAGGGTAGGAGCGGGGCCCTCCTCTCACCCACCACCCTCCCCCCGAGTCTCTGACCTGTCGACACAGACCGGGCCCGCCCCCACTCACGGCGCCCCGCGGGACCCGGACGGCCCCGGGGCCCGCCAAACCCCGCACTATAATTTACACTAATTTATCAATCAAGACGGTAGCGGGGGCTGTCAGGACACCGGGGACGGGCGGGGGCCGGGCGGGGGCCGGGCGGGGGACGGGCGGGGGACGGGCGGGGGACGGGCGGGGGACGGGCGGGGGCCGGGCGGGGGACGGGCGGGGGACGGGCGGGGGACGGGCGGGGGACGGGCGGGGGACGGGCGGGGGACGGGCGGGGGACGGGCGGGGGCCGGGCGGGGGCCGGGCGGGGGCCGGGCGGGGGCCGGGCGGGGGCCGGGCGGGGGACGGGCGGGGGCCGGGCGGAGGACGGGCAGGGGACGGGCGGGGGACGGGCGGGGGACGGGCGGGGGTCGGGCGGGGGTCGGGCGGGGGCCGGGCGGGGGCCGGGCGGGGGACGGGCGGGGGACGGGCGGGGGCCGGGCGGGGGTCGGGCGGGGGTCGGGCGGGGGACGGGCGGGGGCCGGGCGGGGGACGGGCGGGGGACGGGCGGGGGCCGCCGGCTGCCCACTGCTCTGGCTTGCGTCCATTGCCCCTGGTAATTCCACTCCTAATGAGTTATATTCTCCAAACACAGTCTCTGAGAGCGCCCAGTGCGGGCCTGTTGTGTCGTTCCCGCGGGACTGTCATCGTGTGTTTTCTCCTTCTTTTTGTCGTCTGCTGGGTGTGACGTCACAGTGACGTAGGGTGTGATTACGGGGTAACGTTATACAAGGTGCGATTTAAGTCTCGGGATGGTGACGTGTTATGTATGGTGGGAATAACACTCTCCAGGTATGGCATCCGTAACCCTAATTATCGTTATCTATAGAGCCGGTTGACGTTGGATCTGAAACCTCGCAATCTTGAATTAGAAACGAGGCGCAGATATATCTAGACATAGTTTACTAGATCATAAACATACAATTGCACCTAATATCGCTCAATTCTGGGATCATGTCAATTTATAAGAAATCTTAAGGAATTTGTTTTCCTCCATGGATATTGCCATCCACTCTCCCTGCAGATATTTCTTGGCAGTTGAGCTTAAGTGGAATTCACACGATGGGATTTATGTACCTCACAATGTGAATCCATAGTTGGTGAAGTGAGATTCACACGATGGGATTTATGTACCTCACATGGCTCAAAATCTCATGCGATTTTGTTCCCTTTTAGGAGGAAATATCTTTGACAATTACCGGGAGAAAAACATGTTTCAGGGAAATGAATCCTTATAATCTAGAAGAAGAAATTGTGTTTGAGTATAGAATCTGAGCAGGATTTGTCTCAGAAAAACACCCTGTGAGGTACATGAATCCCATAGTGTGAATCCCACTTACGACTGCCCCGTCGAATGAGTACATGTGTCTTGCTGAAAATCCCTGCAACACATGAGGTATCTGGTAAGTACTCCTAGAGACTAGGCATTTTGTTTAGTTTTTTGAGTCTTTTATTTATACTGGAGTGTCCAGCCAGGGTTGGAATACCCTGTTTTCAGTGGGCTCCAGTGGCCATGGTGGGTTTTATAGTTCCTATGCTATAAGTTGAACATTTAGAAAAGAGAACATTCTGCCTGTTAGAATGTGGGCAGTGTTATGTGTTGAACAAGTTGTTTACTACAATCATGAACAGGCGGTGATGATATGTGTACAGATGAGATTTTCGGTGAAGGCATAATAATATCAGCATATGTCGAAGGCAGGCAGCGTGAGAACAACCATTTAACTCATTTAGATTCAGATCTATTTGTAGTTTGTTAGGCAGGTTTTAAGGCTTCGTTTAGTGTATGCTTTAAACTCATTATAAGTGTTGGTGTTCCTGATGTTTGGGCTCAGCTCATTCCATAGTTCAGCAGTCTTGTATTTTACACTTTTTCTGTATGTTTCAAGGTTAAAGGCTTGAATTGACACCTAACACATAAGTATATTTTACTCTGTGGTAGTGCATATATCTCTTATAAATAAATCACAACTCTTCCAATTGCTCAGAAATTAGGATATATGAAATACTGGCATATCGGGCAGAATTTACCCCGAACAGGCAGGGACAGCAGGGATGCTTGGAGAGTGAGAGCAATCATTAGGCAGGAGATGGTCGATAATAAGAGGTGTGTATGTGTTATGTATGAAGGTGAAGGAGAGTGGAAGGGGAGCCCTGCCCCCTCCACTCTCCTCCCCCAATCAGCGATCTCTATGGAGGCTCACCCTCCCCTCACAGGCACACAATCAGTCCCCGGGATAACACTTAATACGGGGGACACTACTGTCACCTTTACATCGGCGGAGGTTAATAAAAACACTGTAATTGTCGGGAAGAGGTAAAGTAGTCATTTGGGAGTGTCAATGTTATCTCACCAGGTGTATATAACTCTGAGATCATTATCAGTAAACACCTATTGAGCTCATCCCTCTTACCTGTTATTAAATCCCACCTAGACCGTCTCGTCATTTGATCAAAAAGAAAAAGACGTGAAAGATCTAAAAGGAAATAGGTACTTGTGAGATGATTCTGAATAAGACAATCCTTCTGGACTTTGTCATTGATTCAACTGTAGGTCATTATTCTGGTAACTTGAGAGGTCAATTTGGTGTTTAAATGAACTGGTGGTAGTTTCAGCCAAAGGTAATTTGGTTATAAATTATATGTCTATTCAAACACGATCTATTTATAAGATAGAAATATGTGAAAGGGTGGGAGACTAGGACTTACCATTGGGACTGTGAGACTTAAGGGAAAATACGTAAAAGGTTAGAAATAATGTGAGAGAACATCAAACAAGAAATATCTTATGGCAGACCCTTTATAATGATATCAAAATCGTTCAAAACATCGTTTGAAATAGGGACATATTGTGTTCAACTGTTATGTTTGCGAGATATACCCTGACCTAGGCACTCAGTTATTTAAGTTTATCAAAATAAAGTAGTCACAAAAAGGCTTGTTTCCATTGGCCGACAAAAACGGCGTAGATTGTTTTTAGTTCCCCTTAAAGTCTATTTCCATTGACTGATTTTGGTCAGCGGTGCTGAGGTTCTATCAGTGGTTCCAGACTAGATCAGTGACAGCCAATGGAAACAAACTTTCAAAGGGAACTATTTCTTCGCCAATTGCACCCTGTGTTTTACTTCTAGTTTTTAAAGCAAAGTGTACATTAAATTGAGTAGATGTACACAGTGCAGGATGGTATTTTCCAGCACTCTTTGAGTGTATAATTTACCATTTTCAGCATATGTTTGTAAGTGTAGGAAATAGGTATACCATATGAATACGCTTAGCTTTTAGTCACGTTAAAAAAAACTCTGCATGATCCAGGGTTGATGGTACAGAGTCAACAAAAGTCACATGTCAATATAATGCATGGTAATTATCAATATCCATCTACGTATTATATACATGTATTCACGTTAACCTTTTGATGTTTAAAGGCATTGTCCAATAGAAGACAGGCGATTACTTTAGGAATTGTTCTCATTTCAAAGAGCAGTCAATTGTATGAGGTGAGTGTGGTCTCGATGAATGACAGCTAAATAGGTGCTAGTTACAGTATTCTCTCGAGCACAAATGAAAATGAAATTGGTGATACATATCTTGATGGTAATTGTCAATTATTAACAGATGCAATGTTTATAATGCAGCATGCGGCAAGGTATAAGCTATAGCCACGTGTAAAGTATCTCAGTATAGGGCATGTGGGTCTATTGACCATGTAAGATAACCGTACTTTTAGAACGATTCACATCAGAATAAATCTCCCCACTTCCACCTCCCATCCATCTCTAGGCATCTTAAACTATTCTAATGGTTTCAGACACTCTACCTCACCCAAGGAAAAAATACCTGTATCACAGAAAAAACCTAATTACGCTGGCTCCGATTCGGGCAGGGATACGGCGGATCTGGTTTAAGGCCCGTATCGCCCTGACACAGACGGGCCGAGACGAGGCGGAGACAAGGCGGAGGGGGGACACCAACCCCGGACAGACCCCACATAAACAGGTCTAATGACAGCCGCAGAATACAGACCCGACACGTCGCATTAAACGTGGATATCCGATACGTATAGAACATTTTTATCTGTGTTTAAAAAATTGAATAAGTTTAACCCTTTCACAATCTGCCTCAAATAGCTCTCAGCGGAATTTTTTTGTTGATTTGTTGTTGTCGTACAGGATGATGTGATGTTATATTAGAATATCGGTTGATATCTTACCGCTTCACAGATACTATCGTAAAACCGGATGAGTTTTAATCTGCGACGACTGGAGTTTGGCGTAGTGATATCCGGAGCCAAAACTCCAGGAGTCGCATATGGGAGCCCAGAATAAAACGAATAAGGTTTTGATTTTATCCTACCCCCTGTGAACGATATTTTTATGTGAGCATAATAACAAAAAACACGATAAAAACTTTCTGAAGTCCTCCATATAGCTCTCCTTGCTGCTCTGAAGGCGCTTGGAACTACTTTCAGCTGCTGATCTCTGATTGGTCCATTTTTTGTACGCTCCTAGGAGCGATTTTCTATCCGTATGCGACATAAGGGCGCATACGGAAAGTCAATGTTAAGCCTATGGGATTTTATATTAGGGGCAGGATAATGATAGAGAATACTTAGTTCTTACTGAGGAAATATCGTTTTCAGATTGGTAAATGATGCATTAAAGCATCCCTTTCGACCTCATAGGACTGAGTGTTTAAGACACACTAAGGCCGGAGATTACTAGACTACTATACTATGTATTTTCCATTTAAACACATAAATCCAGGTAAACAATGAGGTGGTGCCATCAGTCTAGGCAAGTGGTGCCATCAGTCCAGGCATGGGTGCCATCAGTCCAGGTAACACTGAAAAGAGGTGCCATCAGTCCAGGTGCCATCTGTCTATGGTGCCATCGGTCCAGTTACCAAGCTGGAGACACACCAAGCGAGTATTGCAGCGATTTCCGTAATCGCCAACACAAAATGACGTATAAATATGTGAGCTATTATTTCATAATTTTTTTTCCAACTAGGAAACAAGCTTTCCCGGAACGAAAAGCACAATTTTTACCTATTATTTCATATATCGCCTGATTATTGCGTCAGAGATGCTAAATTATTGGTGTCAGATATTATTATGAAATAATATCGCACATACACGCACATACACACAAGATTCTGGAGATCGCTGCCATGACTCGCTTGGTGTGTCCCCGGCATAAGCGAGAAACGTAGCGATTTCCGGAATCGCTGACATACATGGGCACGTATGTGTTATTATTTCATATTACATCCGATTATTGCTTCAGAAATGTTAAATGATTGGCTAGAGATATTGTCATGAAATAATGGCTCACATACATGCTAATTTTTTTGGCAATTCTAGAAATCGCTGTGTTCCTCACTTGGGATGGCTGCCTTGACTGGCTAAGTGTGTTTTAGCCGGGGACACATCTAGCGAGAAACGCAGCGATTACAAAAATCGCCAACAAAACATGGCAAGTGTGTGAGCTGTTATTTCATATTTCACCTGATTATTGCTTCTGCGACGCTGAATTATTGATGGGAGATATCATTATGAGATAATATCTCACATACATGCCATTTTGTGTTGGTGATTCCAGAGATCGCCGCCTTGACTTACTTTGTGTGTCCCCGCCATTACCCTTGATACTGGAGACTCACCTGATGCTAGATTATTGGACGGAGATATTTCACTTATGTGAGTCTGTACATAAAGACGATTAATCTAAGCAGTGTGCAGTAAGTGGATTGTCCATGTTGTTGTTGTCTCTGAGATGCTAAATTATTGGTGTGAGATATTATTATTAAATAATATCTCACATTATATACTATTTTGTGTTGGTGATTTTGGTAATTGCTGCATTTCTCGCTTGTTGTGTCCCCGACTTAACGTACTGAGTGTGAGGCTTGGAGTATACAAAAAGACGATTATTATATGTGGTGTGCAGAAAGTGAATTGTCCGTGTCATTGTTGTCTCTGAGACGCTAAATTATTGGTGGGAGATATTAATATGAAATAATATCTTACATATTATGTTGGTGATTCAGAGATCGCTGCGTTTCTCGATCGGTGTGTCCCCGGCTTAAAGAACTGAGTGTGAGTCTGTACAAAAAGACGATTAATCTAAGCGGTGTGCAGTAAGTGGATTGTCCGTGTCGTCGTTGTCTCTGAGACACTAAATTATCATTTCGTGTTGGCGATTCTGGAGATCGCTGCATTTCTCGCTCGGTGTGTCCCCGCTTAACAGACTGAGTGTGACATATATAAAAAGACGATTAATCTAAGCGGTGTGGCGCTGTAAGTGGAATGTCCGTGTCCTCATTGTCTTTGAGATGCTAAATCATTGGTTCAAGATATTATTACGAAATAATATGTCACATATTCACCTTTCGCGTTGGCGATTTTGGTAATCGCTGGGTTTCTCGCTCGGTGTGTCCCCGGCTTAACGGACCGAGTGTGACATATATAAAAAGACGATTAATCTAAGCGGTGTGCAGTAAGTGGATTGTCCGTGTCGTCGTCGTCTCTGAGACACCAAATTATCATTTTGTGTTGGCGATTCTGGAGATCGCTGCATTCCTCCCTCGGTGTGTCCCCGGCTTAACAGACCGAGTGTGACATATATAAAAAGACGATTAATCTAAGCGGTGTGCAGAAAGTGGATTGTCTGTGTTGTTGTCTCTGAGATGCTAAATTATTGTACCATTTTGTGATGGCGATTTTGGTAATCGCTGCATTTCTCGCTCGGTGTGTCCCCGGCTTAACAGACCGAGGGTGATGCAGGGTGTATATAAAAAGACGATTAATCTAAGCGGTGCACAGTAAGTGGATTGTCCATGTCGTTGTTGTCTCTGAGATGCTAAATTATTGTTCTATTTTGTTTTGGCGATTCTGGAGATCGCTGCATTTCTCCCTCGGTGTGTCCCCAGCTGAACAGACCGAGTGTGACATATATAAAAAGACGATTAATCTAAGCGGCGTGGCGGGGTAAGTGGATTGTCCGTGGCGACGTATCTGAGATGATAGATTATTGGTGTGTGATTTTATCATGATATGATATCTCGCATATGTACCATTTCGTGTTGGCAATTTTGGTAATCGCTGCGTTTCTCGCTCGGTGTGTCCCCGGCTTAACGGACCGAGTGTGACGCAGGGTGTATATAAAAAGACGATTAATCTAAGCGGTGTGGCGGGGTAAGTGGATTGTCCGTGTCGTCGTCGTCTCCCTACACGCGGGAGTTGACTGGGTGGGTAATTGAGGATTTAACATTGTGATACCTTCCCCCTGCTCCATGACGGATGGACGGCGCCCGCCTGTCGCGCCGCCCCGCTCCACAAAGACCCTGTCACGGCGCGCCCACCTCAATCTGCCCCCGTAAACTACCCCTAACCAGGTGGCTCCCCTGGCGGCGGGCGAGGCGCAACGCCACCACCAGGGGGCAGCAGGGTGCAGGGACGCCCGCTGTGACGTGGCGACGCCGTGACGTGACGTAGTGTGTTTTTGTGACGTAGTGGTGTGGGTGTCGTCTGCTCGCTGTGACGTGGCGACGCCGTGACGTGACGTCGTGTGTTTTTGTGACGTAGTGATGTGAATGTCGTCTGCTCGCTGTGACGTGGCGACGCCGTGACGTGACGTAGCGTGTTTTTGTGACGTAGTGGTGTGAATGTCGTCTGCTCACTGTGACATGGCGACGCCGTGACGTGACGTGGTGTGATGTAAAGGAGGGAAACTGACTCTGCGTTTAATCTGGAAATTATTACCATCTGACGGATCGCCGAATATTATACGGAAACTGGTTTACTGTCTTCGTACGCCAATAATAAGAGAAAACGTGGTCACTGAGCCCGAAGGGATGGCCGTTCGAGGTCTTTTAATGCCATAAATACGTCCCGACGCCGAAGGCATAAAAAGGCCGAGAATGGCATCCCTACGGACTCAGTCACTACGTTTTCTTATTATTACATACCTAAATATTAAAAAAAGGCCATTTTAGATACTTATTAAATGTAACAATTGACCCAGTGGTCACATTGCGCCCGAATATTCACTACGGGCGCAGTGCGCCCGAACATTAATTATCCTGCACCCCTAGCAGCGGGTAGTATTTCATAGATGTTCGGCCATAGGTATGTAATAATACTTTGTACAATAATTATTGATCAGATACATCCCGATGCCAAAGGCAGAGGGGATTTATTTGATCAATAATTGTACAAAGTATTTTGACGTACTAGGTCAGTCAGCCCGTTTTCGTATTATTATATAACTAAAAATGGCAAATTTCAGCTAATCACGTGATGTCATACCAAGTACGTCACAGTGTGACGTACGGCCATAAATATGTCATGGGTAGCAGCGGGCAGTATGTGTGGGTCATACGGCCATAAGTATATAATACTAGCCTCGATGCTGTTAGGTGGGAGGGGTGTATTTTCACGAGGGAATAACAATTATCAGGTTAAGTATGTAAGATCAGTTTTCTTTTTGAGATACGCCTTTATACGTTTTTAGATTAACTGTAATTACAATTCGAAGTCATAGCTGCCCGTCCATGATGATACATGCCCCGATTCAAGTGTCAAAGCGGGCCATACATGCCACACTGGGCAGTACATCATATTGTGTTTACTGCTTTAAAATATGATTTCTTCACGGCATACTGAGATAGGTCGATAAACGTAGGATTGATATGCTCAGGTACATGTGTGATAAATTAAGTTTCTCAGTTTCATGAATATCCAGATGACGTCACAGGTTCTGACACATAAATCTCAGGGATTAAAGGTAAAAAGCCCCCCTTTATTACCGCCTTGGTTTCCCAATGAAATATGATGTATCGATGTGTTCTGTAAGTTGTGGAGGACCCTCAGTGGAAGAACTACCCAGCGTGGTAGAACTGACGGGGATTCAAAACAAAACAAAAAAAATAAAAAAAGGAGAGATTCCTGAGAAGTATAGGTTCAGGGGATCTCCACGTGGGGGAGCCACCTACACAATGCGTACTACGTCAGCTGTGACGTGTGCTGTGACGTGTGCTGTGACGTGTGTGACGTCGACACGCCCCGGCACCCTACCCCTCTCGTCCCCTCTCCGGGCCCCCCGTCGGGCTGTGCCCTGCCACTCTCCCAGCAGATCTTCCACCAATATACTCTCGAAGCCCCCTTATCCATATAATCATTTCCTTTTTGTGTATCTAAATAAAGAGTCCATGAAGTTAGACTTTGTTATCAATTTGTTAAGTTAGTAATGATTTGTAGCAAGTATTCATAGTTTATATTCCACGATGTCCTAAAAGTGTACTTTGTTTCGAGATATTTGTCTCGAGCTCTCTGGCCAGAAAGCGATCGGACCAGACCAACCCCTAAGTCGGAGACAGGGGCCGGTTGCCAATCTACAGAGATAACATACCCGGAGCATACAGCTATGTTGTATGCTCCTGGCTGCAAAACCCGGCGCATACGGAAAAATAGTGTGTAAGAAAAAATAGTGCATACTGATATAGGTACCCTACTTGTCAGGAAGAGGTGGATAATGAATACAATATAGACTGGTTTCAGATATTAGTTGATGTCTGCTCCTCAATCTCCACAATATCCTCACATGCGTTCGGATATTACTGCGCGTCAACTCCTCGTAGCATACAGCTGTAAGCGGCCGGAGGAAGTAGAGCGCAGGATCTCTGCTGGGAGAGTGTCTCCGGGTCCCTCTCCGGGTCCCCCGTCGGGCCGTGTCGGGCGGGGATCGGGTGACGGACGGGCGGGGATCCGCGTCGCCGCCGGGGGTCTGAGAGCGGGGCGCCGGGGGTTAAAAGGCGCATCTAATCACCTGTAAAGGCATCTCCCCGCCCCAGCCTAGTCACCTGTACCTAGACTGGCCTCAGTCCCTGTGTCTTAAAGCACCAGATCCACTAAGGCGACCACGCGAATACGTCTGCGATCCATGCGACTGTGCGAATCCCATGCGATGATATTCAATATATTGAATATTGTCGGAAGGCATTTGCATGTCCATGCGAACGTCTGCGAACGTCTGCGAAAGTCTGCGAGCGTCTTTCGCCACCGCACGCCATCCTTAAGCGCCAAATCCACTAAGGCGATTTTACATGCGAATTTGCGTTCGCAGACGTTCGCAGACCATCGCTCAGTCGCATGAAATTCGCATGAAAAATCGCTCTAGTGGATCACGCCATCGCATGGAATTCGCATGATGATCGCATGGCTCATGCGAATTCTCATGGACATGCGAATGCCTTGCGACAATATCTAATTTATTTGATACTATCGCATGTGGTTCGCACAGTCGCATGTATTCTGTACTGTCGCAGTAGTGGATCTGGTGTTTGCACGGCGTTCGCAATAATCGCACAATCGCACAGTCGCATGGATCGCAGACGCATTCGCTTGAAAATTCTGTCGCCGTAGTGGATTTGGCGCTTCACCCCTCCACCTACTCTCCCATTGGCCTGGCTGATTCCTGAGCCAGTCAGAAGAACCTTACACATTGTAGTTTATTTTATTCATTCAATTTACGTTCATAATCAGAGACTTGAGCCAGTCTAACCTGTACCCTGCTCTGATGGATGCTGTAGTCAACCACCACATCGGTCTTCTGTACAGATTACGCCGTTTTGTCACACGGGGTGAACTATCAGCTTTCAAATGACGGCATGACAACACATGTCACCAACATTAAACAGCTTTCTATTTTTCTTAACCCGTTCTTGTTATTATCTGTGGGTGCAATTTATCATCTCCCTTTCAGAAAATGTCAGGATGTTTTTTTTTGAATATTGATTACATTTTTAACGATTGGATAGTACTTAACATTCAACAGTGGGAAATCTTATCTGGATCCAAAGGGTGTAGTTTCAACAATAGAATAACTTACCTCTAGTTATGGGTGAACTCAGTTTTCAGAAGAGTAGTACAGGCTGGTATTGGGTTTATTCAAATCTGAAAGGACAGAAATATTAAATATTTCAGATCTCGAGTATAGACATGTTTCAGCCTTAGTTTGACAATTGCATTTTAAGGATGATTATAAAGTTTGTTGGCATTTAGGATTTTGATGAAAAAAAACCAACTTGCACATAAATAACGAATACACAATTTACAACCCTAAGACACACCCTCACCCTCAGTCACACCCTCACCTTCAGTCACACCCTCACCCTCAGTCACACCCTCACCCTCAGTCACACCCTCACCTTCAGTCACACCCTCACCCTCAGTCACACCCTCAACCTCAGACACACCTTCACCCTCAGTCACACCCTCACCCTCAGTCACACCCTCACCCTCAGTCACACCCTCACCCTCAGTCACACCCTCACCCTCAGTCACACCCTCACCCTCAGTCACAACCTCACTCTCAGTCACACCCTCACCCTCAGTCACACTCGTTGGCTATGCTTTTGAAGGGTAAACTATGAAATGCCAAAGCCCGATACCCATCTTCCGATTAAGGGTTGAACGATTAGCTTGCAAATCGTATAGGAGTCGGTGAACTTGTTGCAGGCAAATTACGTAACCCTTCGCTCGACAGGCGGACATAGAGGAGAGGGGTTGGTGGGTATTAGTCCAAAGCAAATCAGTCTACACTTACCGATTTTCAAACATGGAAACCACAACTTGTCCGAAATAAAAGGACATCTGAAGAAGATGGTTCACTTATCGGTGGCTCGACCTTGCCTAGCTGTCCTACATTTACCGACTACGGCCGACTCCGTTAGGATGCCTCACCTGAGACAAATTATAGTCCATTTGTCGGCGACAACGGTACATGAATGTTCCGAGATCGGTAGATGGGCATTGGGCTTTAAGGAAGCTGAATGTAATTATCAGTCTGTCAAAGTAGACGGGTGCTTTGTAAGTGACTCTATTCCATTTACGTATGCCTGCATGTCAGTTCAATATATCATAGAAATATATTCAACAACCGGTATTTATGTGCTATCAATTATAACTTCAAAATCATTGATACATGAATGTGTGTTCACGTCAACCCCCATTTTCCTCAATCAACTTAAAAATCCATATTTATGGTTCTATAAGTGGGCGTAATGTATGATCATTTGAATATTTATACATGCAATATAGCTGAAGGTTAGAAGGTTTAGTGCTATGTGTTAGACCCCGCACTATTTATATGCTGTACATACATCAATATACATTCAGTGAAGATCAACAAATTCCTCTAATGCTTTATTTGATATTAAACATTTCAGAACTATCTTTTATGGCAAAATTTTCAGGGGAAAGTTTAATATGTATATCAACAGGTTTCAGATACAGGTGGTCGTATGCTCCAAGGAGCTTATGCGTAGTAATAACCAAGCGCATGCGAGGATATTGCGCAGAGTCAATATGAGAAGCATACTACTGCTTTTATCTGAAATCGGTCTATATACTTTTCACTATCCACCTTTTCCTGACAAGTGGCGTAACCATATCACATGTGTAGTTCATTTCAGGTATGCACTATTTTTTCAGGTGCACTATTTTTCCGTATGCACTGGCTTTTGCAGCCTGAAGCATAAAATATATCTATAGGATCCGGGTATGTAGATACAGGCTGCCTATGTGTTTTCTAAGGACACTATGTATTAGGTGGTTATTAAAGTATAGCATCTCTGTACCGCCCAAAGAAGGAGCATACAGTACACCAGTATGCTCCGGGTATGTAGATACACGCTGCCCATGTGTTTTCTAAGGACACTTTGTATTAGGAGGATATATCTGTATGCTCCGGGTATGTAGATACACACTTCCTATGTGTTTTCTATGGACACTTTGTATTAGGTTAATATATCTGTATGCTCCGGGTATGTAGATACACACTTCCTATGTGTTTTCTATGGACACTTTGTATTAGGTTAATATATCTGTATGCTCCGGGTATGTAGATACACGCTGCCCATGTGTGTTCTATGGACACTTTGTATTAGGTGGATATATCTGTATGCTCCGGGTATGGTGATACACACTCTCTATGTGTTTTCTATGTACACTATGTATTAGGTGGATATATCTGTATGCTCCGGGTATGTAGATGCACGCTGCCCATGTGTTTTCTACGGCCACTATGTATCAGGTGGATATTAAACGCCTATAGGTAGAACGGTTCGTGGTTCGTCAGTGTACCGCGGAGGGTTGGGTTGTGGACGGGACCCGGATCTGCCGACGGCTTCACCCCACCTCCACGGCGCCCCCTACACGCCAGTCAGTGAACTAAACACAGAGCTTTACTGTATGCTGTAAAAAGGTATGCTAGTTTCTTCCTACTGCTGTCATTGCCTGTAGCCCGGCCCACCCTGTACGCACCGTATATAGGGCATGCAAGCACGCTCTAAAAAGGTATGCTAGTTCCTAATTCCTTTATTCTATGTTTATTGCCTGTAGCCCGGCCAACCCTGTAGGCACCGTATATAGGGCATGTGAGCATGCTGTAAAGAAGTATGCTAGTTCCTTCATTCTACATTTATTGCCTGTAGCCCGGCCCACCCTGTAGGCACCGTATATAGGGCATGCGACCACGCGGTAAAAAGGTATGCTAGTTCCTAATTCCTTCATTCTACATTAATTGCCTGTAGCCGGGCCCACCCTGTAGGCACCGTATATAGGGCATGCTCGCACGCTGTAAAAAGGTATGCTAGTTCCTTCCCTCTGCTGTCATTGCCTGTAGCCTGGCCCATGGTGTAGGCGTGAGGCCTTTATGTGCGTGATGCTATGCCGACTAAAACACAAAATAAGAGCGCCCCGATTGGCCCTAATGGAGTAAAGTAGGCGATTTCCCGCCAATGATGCACTCCTTTTAGGACCTGCCGCTGGTTCCGGCCTTTTTGTCAGTTTTTTGACTGTCTGCAGTTACCAGCGGATGGCGCACGATACGCGAAACCGGAAGTGGGAATGGGAGTTGGCGCAGGCGCAGTGAAAGGGAAGATGGGAGCGGGAGAGGGCGGTTTGCACACAACGTTAAAATGTCGGCGTCCACACGAGACCGAGGGAGGGAAATCTAAAGAGCTTTTCACCATAAAACCAGTTCATTGATTCCATAATTTAGTGATACCTAATCTCAAGGGCATGCTCTGACGCTGTAGGGAGGTGGAACAGTGGAGTATGGCCCGTTTATCTTACCCCTCATATAAATCTCCATAGACTTAACATGGAGTGACTGTATGCCACGGTTATTATCCTGCCCCTCAAATAAATCTCCATAGACTTAACATGGAGCGACTGTATGCCACGGTTATTATCCTGCCCCTCATATAAATCTCCATAGACTTAACATGGAGTGACTGTATGCCACGGTTATTATCCTGCCCCTCAAATAAATCTCCATAGACTTAACATGGAGCGACTGTATGCCATGGTTATTATGCTACCCCTCATATAAATCTCCATAGACTTAACATGGAGTGACTGTATGCCACGGTTATGCCATATAATATCTATATGCCACAGATATCATTTACTACTCAAGTGCGGTTCGGGATTTATCTCACCCCTTTCAATGTTAGGGGAGTTGAAATTTCTTGTCTTGTCTTGTCATCTCTCTGAAATCCTGGCCGCTAATTGGTCAATCGCCTATGACGCCATCTCATATTCCCTACGCCACAACCATGGCGTAGTATTGTCACTTTACCAGGTTGATCGTTGAGTATTTTTTTCTAATGTTATTCCTATGGCTACACTTGTACCAGGGGTGAGATAAATCTCCATAGACTTAACATGGAGTGACTGTATGCCACGGTTATGCCATATAATATCTATATGCCACAGATGACATATGAAGTAAAAACATGTGACGGGGTAGGATAAAATCTAAACGTCACTCAATTTCATATAATTGTGTACATGGCATTCGTTGTCTTCTGATGCAGATATCACTCAGCTCCACTTCGTGATATCATTCCGCGAAAACAACTCATGCCATATAAACAATCATATGAAATTTCATGATGCTTCTTGATATTATTATCTCACCCCTGGTACAAGTTTAGCCATAGGAATAACATAAGAAAAAAATATACTCAATGATCCCCTCCGTCAAGTGACAATACTACGCCATAGTCGTGGCGGAGTGAATATTAGATGACGTCAGAGGAGATTGACCAATCAGTGGCCAGCATTTCAGAGAGAAGGCAAGACAAGAGAATGTGAATGGGGTGAAATAAATCCAGAACCGCACTCAATTCGTAAAATAAACAATATTCCACTCGTTTGGATGGGCCCTAATCGTCACTTGGTATTTATACGATTCTCGATGCATTTCTATAAAAGTGGAGCATAGCTCATATATTATATCACCCCTGCTACAAGTTTGGCCATAGGAATAACACTGGAAAAAAATACTCAAATCACCCATTTAAAGTGACAATACTATGCCATGGCCGTGGAGTAGTGAATAAGAGATGATGTCATAGGCGACTGACCAATCAGCGGCCAGGATTTCACAGAGAGAGGACATCAACATGAAGATTTGAACGTCCCAAACTGGATTTGCAAAGTAATTTGAATTATTTTGATATTGCAATACTATTCTATTGTCAGTGAAAGGGGTGAGATAAATCCAGATCTGTACTTGAATCGTAAAATAAACAATACTCCACTCATGTGGAAGCACTGTAATCATCGCTCTGCTTTGCCTTGATGACGATTGCGGCCCAAACTCGTGGAGTATTGTTTATTTATCCAACCCCTAATAAAAAGCTGCCATAGACTTAACATAAGCAAATTTTATGTGGCAACTGTGACATTAATTTGTTTTTTTGCCACTAGAGTAATAAAAATTTTTGACCAATCAGAGACGAGGATGTCAGCTACTACGAAAAAAGTTCCGGTTGCACTCAAAATGCCCATTCGGATGATAGCATGATACAGAATAATCGAAAAATAGAACTCACACATGAAGTGTAGAGACGGGGTAGGATAAATACAGAACCGAACTCGAGTTAGAATGACTAGTTTTCAAGCCACTCCGATCAGGTCTACTACACTGGGCTATCGCCTCGTGTAGTAATACACGACCTGTCCGTCGTGGCATAAAAACTAATCAGGCTAACTCTAGTTCAGTTCTATTTAATTATACAATTCTTGATGCAGTTCTATGTAATTATTGTATACCTGTGACCTAAGCCCTATGACTAGCACCCACTCCTACCCATGTCGCATCTATAGTCGTAAGTCGTAACTAGGTAGATATTCACAAGTTTGAGATATTATCGTAAAACTGGAGGAGTCTTAACCACCGTATGCCACAACTGGAGTTTGGCATAGTGACTTCGTGAGGCGAAGCCGAGTGAAGTCCGGAGCCAAAACTCCAGGAGTGGAATGCGGTGGCAAAGATTAAAACGAATCAAGTTTTAATTTTATCCGACCCCTTCTCCTCGATTTTCGAATATTACGTGATAACAACTCTATATGCCACTAGTGGCATATAAAACCCTGTATGCCAGTCAGCGTGGCATACGGAAACTCAATGTTAAGCATATGGGATTTTATATTAGGGGTAGGATAAAACAGGTTAACTCAAAATAACTGATCATGACTATTGATCTGATACATCCCAATAGAGACATATCGGATCGATTATTTCTACCGCATGTTATCGATGTCCCAGGTGGGTTTCCGTATAGAATTAGATTCATCAGGCAACATCTGGCATATACCAGCCTCAGAAAGTCTTCTTCAAGGCCCAACCTATAGCTATGGGGTAAATTACATTATTAATATGGTCATTTCAACCTATAGCCCAGGAGGGGGTCAACATGGTAGTACGTTTTTTTATATGGTCATTTCGACCTATATGACTATATGGGGTACATTTAATGTTATTGATTATGACAATCAACTATAGGGCAATTACATTGTTAATATGGTCATTTCAACCTATAGCTATGGGGAAGAATTGCAATGATGTCTAAGCCCTGACTTTACACCATGGAGAAATGTCAAAGTCTGACTTTTTAGCATGCAATGAAGGCTTAAACCTGACTTTTCATAGACTTTTCACAGATTCTCGGTAAATCCAGTGGAACAGGTCAATATCAAAGTCTGACTTCATACCAAGAAAAAAGTCAGCAATTTTTCAGTTCGCCCCTCTACTTTCAAAATGTTCTGACGCCTCTGAATGATATAATTGATATGGTCATTTCATCCTGTAACTATGGGGTATAATGACATCATTGAACCTATAACTATGGGGTAGAAACACATTATTGATATAGTCATTTCATCCTGTAACTATGGGGTATAATGACATCATTGAACCTATAACGATGGGGTAGAAACATATTATTGATATAGTCATTTCATCCTGTAACTATGGGGTATAATTACATCATTGAACCTATAACTATGGGGTAGAAACACATTATTGATATGGTCATTTTATCCTGTAACTATGGGGTATAATTACATCATTGAACCTATAACTATGGGGTAGAAACACATTATTGATATGGTCATTTCATCCTGTAACTATGGGGTATAATTACATCATTGAACCTATAACTATGAGGTAGAAACACATTATTGATATAGTCATTTCATCCTGTAACTATGGGGTAAAATGACATCATTGAACCTATAACTATGGAGTAGAAACATATTATTGATATGGTCATTTCATCCTGTAACTATGGGGTATAATTACATCATTGAACTTATAACTATGGGGTAGAAACACATTATTGATATGGTCATTTCATCCTGTAACTATGGGGTATAATTACATCATTGAACCTATAACTATGGGGTAGAAACATATCATTGATATAGTCATTTCATCCTGTAACTATGGGGTATAATTACATCATTGAACCTATAACTATGGGGTAGAAACACATTATTGATATGGTCATTTCAACCTTCATTGCGCGCAACTCGTTATACAGTGTACTGGATGTGTGGGTGGAGAGTGGATGAGGGGGGGATGTGTGGAGAGTGTAGGGTGGATTGTGGAGAACAGGGAGGACGGGGGCAGCTCAGGTGGCGACGACAGATGCCGCGGTCAGAGTCCACCAGAGGGCGCCTTATGGAGTTTAATTCCGCCATTAAACAGGGCGGACATGTGTGCGCACGCGCGGCGGGCGTCGGGTGGCGGGCGGTGTAGGGCCGGCGGTGCAGGGCGGGCGGTGTAGGGCGGGCGGTGTACGGCGGGCGGTGTACGGTGTACGGCGGGCGGTGTACGGTGTACGGCGGGCGGTGTACGGCGGGCGGTGTACGGCGGGCGGTGTACGGTGTACGGCGGGCGGTGTACGGCGGGCGGTGTACGGAGGGCGGTGTAGGGCGGGCGGCGGGCGGTGTAGGGCGGGCGGTGTAGGGCGGGCGGTGTAGGGCGGGCGGTGTAGGGCGGGCGGTGTAGGGCGGGCGGCGGGCGGTGTAGGGCGGGCGGTGTACGGCGGGCGGCGTACGGTGTAGGGCGGGCGGTGTACGGCGGGCGGTGTACGGTGTACGGCGGGCGGTGTACTGAGGGCGGTGTACGGCGGGCGGTGTACGGCGGGCGGTGTACGGCGGGCGGAGGGCGGTGGGCGGCGGGCGGTGTACGGTGTACGGTGTAGGGCGGGCGGTGTACGGTGTACGGCGGGCGGTGTACGGTGTACGGCGGGCGGCGTACGGTGTACGGCGGGCGGCGTACGGCGGGCGGTGTAGGGCGGGCGGCGGGCGGTGTACGGCGGGCGGCGGTCACCCGATCCCCGGCCCTCTCCACGGCCCCCCGCCGCCGCTTTTAGCTCCTCCTGGGCCCGATTAGAGCTGTATTTAACAAGCGCTTCACCCCCTAATGTCGCCGATACTGGATCTCCTCTCCCGTCCAGCCCCTCCTCTACACACCCGGTTCGGGCTCTCAGTATTCAAAGCCCTCTTTCAGGTCCACCCACCACTTCATCGCCGTCTCCCCTCCCGCCCTCTGCCGTCCTCACCTACACTCACCCACCGGAACCCGCCCTCACCACCCTGACCCACCTTAACCAACCTTAACCTACCCTCACCCGCCCTCACCCGCCCTAACCAACCTTAACCAAACTTCAACTACCTTCAGTGGCTTCACCAGCCCTCACCCACCTTTACTCTCCCTTACCCGCCCTCATCCGACCTTACCCGCTCTCGGCCGCCCTCACAAACCTTAACCCAACTTAAACTACCTTCACCAGCCCTATCCCACCTTAACCCAACTTAACCCACCTTAACCCAACTTCAACTACCTTCACCAGCCCTATCCTACCTTAACCCACCTTAGCCCACCTTAACGAACCATAGCCCAACTTCAACTACCTTCACCCGCCCTATCCCACCTTAACCCAACTTAACCCACCTTAACCCAACTTCAACTACCTTCACCAGCCCTATCCTACCTTAACCCACCTTAGCCCACCTTAACGAACCTTAGCCCAAATTCAACTACCTTCACCCGCCCTATCCAACCCTAACCCACCTTAGCCCAACTTAACCCAACTTCAACTACCTTCACCCGCCCTATCCCACCTTAACCCAACTTAACCCACCTTAACCCAACTTAAACTACCTTCACCAGCCCTATCCTACCTTAACCCACCTTAGCCCACCTTAACGAACCTTAGCCCAACTTCAACTACCTTCACCAGCCCTATCCAACCCTAACCCACCTTAGCCCAACTTAACCCAACTTCAACTACCTTCACCCGCCCTATCCCACCTTAACCCAACTTAACCCACCTTAACCCAACTTAAACTACCTTCACCAGCCCTATCCTACCTTAACCCACCTTAGCCCACCTTAACGAACCTTATCCCAACTTCAACTACCTTCACCCGCCCTATCCCACCTTAACCCAACTTAACCCACCTTAACCCAACTTAAACTACCTTCACCAGCCCTATCCCACCTTAACCCAACTTCAACCCACCTTAACCCAACTTCAACTACCTTCACCAGCCCTATCCCACCTTAACCCAACTTAACCCACCTTAACCCAACTTCAACTACCTTCACCAGCCCTATCCCACCTTAACCCACCTTAACCCAACTTAAACTACCTTCACCAGCCCTATCCCACCTTAACCCAACTTAACCCAACTTCAACTACCTTCACCAGCCCTATCCCACCTTAACCCAACTTCAACCTCCCTAACCTGCCCTCGCCCGCCCTCTGCCATCCTCACCTCTACACCTCACCCGCCCTCACCCATCCTCACCCACCCTCACTCACCCTCCCTCATCTGACTTTGCCTGCCATCATGCCGCATGTGTGAGGGTGGGCCAGGGCGGGTGAGGGCAGTTGAAGGTCGGTGAGGGCTATAAAGCGAGGGTAGGCAAGGGCAATGTGAGTGGGTGAGGGTGTTCAGGGCAGTTAAAGGTGGGTGAGGGCGGTTGAAGGCATGCCAGGGCTGGTACGGTTAAACGTGGGTGACGGTGGGAACGGATGAGGAGTGTGCGATGAAGTGGGTGGATGGGAAAGAGGGCTTTGAAAACTAAACACCCGCCGTTTGTCGCCTGTCAGCTCTCACCGCATCCTACTGCCCACTTACTGCCTCCCACCACCCACCCGCTGCTGCCCTCTGCCTGTATATAAAGCCTGCTGCCCACTTACTGCCACCCGCCGCCGACTCCCTGCCGCCCTCTGCCTGTATATAAAGCCTGCTGCCCGACCCCTGCCTCCCGCCGCCCACCCCCTGCCGCCCTCTGCCTGTATATAAAGCCTGCTGCCCGACCCCTGCCTCCTGCCCACTCCCTGCTGCCCTCTGCCTGTATATAAAGCCTGCTGCCCAACCCCTGCCTCCCGCCGCCGACTCCCTGCCGCCCTCTGCCTGTATATAAAGCCTGCTGCCCGACCCCTGCCTCCTGCCCACTCCCTGCTGCCCTCTGCCTGTATATAAAGCCTGCTGCCCGAACCCTGCCTCGTGCCCACTCCCTGCTGCCCTCTGCCTGTATATAAAGCCTGCTGCCCACTTACTGCCACCCGCCGCCGACCCCCTGCCGCCCTCTGCCTGTATATAAAGCCTGCTGCCCGACCCCTGCCTCCCACCACCCACCTCCTGCCGCCCTCTGCCTGTATATAAAGCCTGCTGCCCGACCCCTGCCTCCTGCCACTTACCCCCTGCCGCCCTCTGCCTGTATAAAGCCTGCTGCCCGACCCCTGCCTCCTGCCACTTACCCCCTGCTTCCCTCTGCCTGTATATGAAGCCTGCTGCCCGACCCCTGCCTCCCACCGCCCGCCCCATGCTGCCCTCTGCCTCTATATAAAGCCTGGTGCCTGCTACCCACCCCCTGCCACTCACCGCCCACCCCCTGCTGCCCTCTGCCTGTAGACTGCTGCCCACTTCCAATTGCTGCCCACTTGATGCTGCCCTTTGCCTGTATAGCCCGCTGCCCACCGCCCACCACATTCCTCCCACCACCCACCGCCCACTGCCCTTCACCCACTGCCCACCGCCCACAGCCCACTGCCCACACACCCGCCGCTAACCGCCCTTCACTCACCACCCCTCGCCGCCCGCCTACCGCCCGCCCACCGCCCGCCCACCCGCCGCTCACCACCCGCCCACCACCGCCCACCGCCCGCCGCCCGCCCACCACTCACCACCCACCCCCTGACCCGCCGCCCGCCGCCCTCTGCCCGCCGCCCACCGCCCACCGCCCGCCGCCCGCCGCTCACCCTCTCACGCCGGGATGTAACGAACACCGGTCCCGGAAGTCGCCGACAACCCCGACACCGCGCTACACGTCGCGTCGGGCGGGGCGGGGGCCGCATCGACCGTCCCTCCCGTCCCCCCCCCCCCCCCCGGCCGCCCCGCTCGTCACCGATGATGTATTCCTACCGGCGAAGCTGTACTTAAAAGGCTGTTGACAGCGGGCGGCGGGCGGCGGGCGTGAAGCGGCCGGCCTGATGGCAACACGAAAGCCGACCTCATCACAAAGATGAAATCCATAATGGACTCAAGTTGTGTTGGTCCAGCGACAAAACGCCCCCGGATGCCGCCCGGTGGCGCCGCCTGGCGGCTCGACAAAAGGTAAACGCCGCCCGCCGAGTGGGGGCGCTGCGAGCTGAATACGAGGCCGAGAAATGAGGCGGGGACAAAGTCAAACAAATCATTCTGTATTAGAATATTGTAATAAACTCCCGTATGGGCGCCGGCTGACTGTGGCTGTGGCTGTGTTTGCCGTACTTTAACAGCTGAATGCTGGAGTGTACGGGGAGTGGGGGGAGTAGAGGGGGCGGGGGGGTGACATGCTTCTCTGCAGATCGTTATTTAGATTCATCACAGGAAACCCCAGGGTTGGTTCCGAACATGGCGACAACCCTCAACACTTCAAGATGCACCCATATCCATGTCGCCGACTCCATTTCACGCAAATCACCTTTGTTTTTAGGTACTTTCCTGCCCTTACCATTCGTCAAACATTGTCTATGGTGGTTTTTAGGTATTTTTCTGCCCTTCATCCCTTACGGTCGGCCACAGATATGTCCTATGTGTAAATTTATTATGATTGCCTGCTAGTGTTCTCTGTAACTTGTAATGTAGGAACTGAGAAATTGACCAGTAGTTATATACTGACGTAAGGCAGTATGACGTTCAAAAACAAAAGACAATGATTCATGGGTGGAATTCCAGCCTATTGTCTTAGTGGCTTCTGAAGGATTTTCTTAGTTGCCGGTCGGTATTTATATAGAACGACCTGACCATGCTGTACATGCTACAAAACGAGATGGTGAATTGTTGCTTTTTACAGAAAGAGGCCCAAGGCCGAGTTCTATGAAAACATCAATTCCCATCGAGTTTTGTAGTATATATACAAGCATGTTAGGTCGTTATATATTTAATATATACCCAGAATTAATAAAATCTTACATATATTGACATAGAAGACATGTCTGCGTGAATCCCACACACTGCTGATGTTTTAACGTGTTCAGTATAACAGTGTACTGCACAGGGTTCAGTACACAATTTATACTGCATGGGGAGCAGTAGTACGTAATTATCAAATATACTGTATGAGTATATAATAAAACAAGTGATGGTGTGTAATTTAACCAGTACTTTTGTTTATATTACATGATGTATTAAGCCTAGATGCTTCTCACAACTTTCACAAACAATTTCGTACTTAATAATGTCACCACTGCCCCTGATACTAGTCAAGAAATCGTTGTAAAACACCTGGGTACCTCATTTTTGGTAAAAGCTAAATTTTGTCGATATAAAATATCTGTAGAAACACCAGACGCGTGTCAAGATGAATTATGGGTAATCCGCTGGTTGTTAAGTGTCTCATGTATCTCATCTCGCTGGTATCAGCGTGTGTAGAGGTTCGTATTTCTGATTGTTCTTCATTTTGACTCGACCCGAATCGGTCACCTGAGCGATAATAGAGTGGTTTCGCGCCCCTCTGTTAAAAAAACATCTGTTTCCATCGGGGGGTTGACAACATCTCGCACAAACTCGCGTTTTCACGGACATGAATAATGGGAGGCGTGTTTTAGGACGGGTGCTGAAACCTATATCCTCATTTACATGCGGGAACCAGTCTACGACCCCTCCGCTGGTTTCTTTTGTGCGCGGAGGGGGACTTTAATGTTTGCCCAAATCAGAACCAGCGAAACGGAACGCTCTTGGCTGGGGACTATAATTAGGGGCCCTTTTGGGCGGGGAAATTGTTTGCAAATCTGATTTGCGAGATTGGGCACGGTTGTCGTGTCTGTGCGCCTGCGCGAACATCTACGACCACAAAGAAAACACCCCCGACTGGTCCCCCGCCCGCCCCCACCGCCCGGCAGGTCATACTGGGCCCCTACCCTATCCTTCTTCCTTGTTGTAAGCTTGTTTTCGTGGCTTTATCAGTAAACTACATCAACCCTCGCCGGGTGCGTGCCGAGGGGCCGTTCCGCCGAGACGATTCGCCCGCCGATAGCATCTGTGGACGGTCCGCCCGCGCATTTAGCGCTCTGTCATAACTAATTTGCGACGCGGCGCCGGGCGATGATGATGTATAACGCGGGTAATGCGCGACTGAAGGTTCACCCGACAACTCGGTTCCGGACCGTCTTATCGCGCACGACGCCCGATAATTTACGCATTAGCCTCAGCAGCCCCGCAGCAAATTGATCTATTAAGCCTGAATGGACGAGGGTTAGGAGATATTTACTCTTGTCAGGCAAAAGTTTAAGGGTGCGGTGTGGTGGGTTTTATCTTTAATTAATAAATAAAAAAAAGGTAGGCGGAGTTTATTATTCAGGTGGAAGGGACGCTTGCCATTTTGCCGCCAGATGGATGAGGGAGGAGGGTAGCACGAGGCAGACGACATTTAGGAAAACTGAGAACTCGCTTCCCGCGCTTTCCCCGGCGACTTAATGGCGGGCACTTGGCGGGAAATGAAGCGCCGTCGTTTGATGTCATCGATTGTCTTGTCAGAGGACACAATCAAAACACCTATCGCTTACCTGGCCGGTCAACAACGCCGTTTGTTCACTGATCGAACGCGCCGCCGCCATGTTGGCCTTCCGGCTGCGCGCGCATCGACCCAAGATGGCGGACTGAATTTGCCGACAGATGCCGCTGTTTGGTGTCTTTTAGAGGCATAAAAGGCCGTGTGATAAATGGAGAAATATCGCACTGGGACTGAGAGGCATTTATTGAAAAACTGAAGAGTTAGTTCAAATGTCTTAATGCAGTGTACTTCAGAAATGCTTTTCAATTTACATGTGTTGTGTGCCACTAATAGAAATTAAAGCACCTTGCCTCAGTACTGCTTGGATAAAGACAATAATCGATGGTTTTTGTGGACAGGTGGCCGTAAACCATGAGTGGTTGACGCGTAGTAGTACATGAGAGAAAGCGAGTCTATCTCACCCCTGGTAATTTTGTCCCATTGGCTTAAAGTATATTGATGTACATGTACTTGGTCTAACAATAATCCCCTACAAGTATTATTGCAGTCCGTTCTCCATGGTCCATATCCAGTGTATTGTCCATTATTTTAGTGTACACAGGGGTGAGATGAATACAGAAAGCGACGCGTTTTAGTCTAAGCCTATAAGACACCGAAATTTGTTCCCGATTCATCCCGACCATCGGCTCGGTGAGAGTCGGGAATAAAATTTCGGTATCTTATACCTATAAGACAGCTCCATCTGCACTATTCCCGATCACACTTCCTCCTTTTATAACCTCGTAAATTACCCGGGATAAGATCAAAGAGAGCCGCCGGGAGCCGAGCTAAGATATCGGGAAACGGTTTTCAGATTTATAATTGCCTCTCTCTACCCTACAAATCGATATGAGTCACTTGTAAATCGGACTGAGTAATAGGTAATATTGCTATTTAAACGGCCTGCTCAGAATCGGGAACAGTCGGTGAATGTGCGTGCACCGTAATCTTAAAGTTGGGGAGAGTCGGTCATATCTGACATGGTAGTAGTGCCCGACCCGTCAGGAAAAGCAATAAAATCGGGTCGGTGAAGTGCGTACACCGACCCGATTGATGCAGATTGTCACAGACCCAAGAGACCCGTCGGGCAAAGGTAGAATCGGGCACAGCGGTCGGGTCGGTGTCTTATAGGCTTAAATCGTTGTTTTCCAACTCGTTTGAATGCTAAGTGATATTTGCCTTGTTCATATCACTCCGCATCGAACTCATGGAGAACGAGGAAATTTCGTGTTGACCTATGGCATTCAAGACTTTAATGTGTTTTATCACACACCTACTGCCTTCTGTGAAAGTTTGAAGAAAATGACATGGGTTTATATTATGATATTAGCATAGTATTGATCTAAAATAAAAAACTAGAATGGTGACACCCGATTTTTAAGTTAAATATGTGCTTTACAACACTTGTAGATCATTATATTCAATTTTCAGGAAACTGTCATGGGTTTTACACTTCAAGCCAAATTGTCGGATATGCCTTCAATAATAATAAGACAAAGACAATAAATATACGCAAATATGATCTATTACACTGCAGAGAAAAGATAAAAATACACACTTCTCAGTATTGAACACCTGTCGCCATATCAGTCTGATCTCACTGCCGTTTGAAGAAGAACTGAATTTTGATGAATACAACATTTCTTATCTTGCTTATGCCTACCAGCATCTGAAGTAGTAATTACATAGTTGACTTCAGGTTAACTTCAGTGGGTTGAATATATTGCTGCCCTATAACATTACTTAGAACTCCAACAAAGAACCTTGTTTTTGTACCATGTATGATGCATAATAGTAACCTTCAGTCTGGAGGCATCCCTAAAATGGTGATTCCACCAACACACACGATATAGCAAGATTCGGCCCGATTCAGTTGTCTTGCTACATCGGGCTAGGTTTGAATATCGTGTGCCTATTTGTCGCGATGTGTCTTGAGGTGTTGCGGTGGTGGAGCACCAAAACATACACACGACACCGCACGGCTACGTTTTGTGACAACGGAGGTACGACACATCGCGAAACTTACGACCACCGATTATGGCATGTCGCACCGCCGACCGATTATGCGACACATTTGCTGCAAGGTGGTAACAGAAATGGTCAATGATTTTTCTCTCCCGCCTTATATGATATATGGCATCAACGATCGACTTCTGCACCCACCGATGTATCCTACAATATGTATCTCGGAAATCTTTGGTATAAACTCGTTTTCGCCCGTTTCCGTGCAAACTTGATTTTTATTGTGTTCTCTGCCCGTCTCGTTTGTGTTAACAGATGGTCTGGTTCCCTTGATAGCCGTTGGAGGGCGTTAAAGAACTATATCGCGGCCATTGGAGACGACCAGAGGCTCGTCCTCACAGTGTTCTTTTGTGAAGGTCAAACAGTGAACATTTATCAGCAGACGATATGGGCGAACGTGACAGACCGTGACAGACCGTGCCCGCCGTGGCCGACCGGGAAGACTTTCAAATCAGGAAAAGGTTTTCGGCCACGGTCAGCCACGGAGTTAGTGACAGTCGTAGTGAGACGTGGTCACCACCCAACGACGTGACTGAACGTGTGGGAACGTAGGCAGTATTAGAGGGAACCGTGGACAAAATGTGAGGGACATGACAGACCGTAGCCAGCCGTACAGGAAGCCATGGACGAAATGTTAGGGATGTGATAGACCGTAGCCACCTGTACAAGGAACCATGGACAGATTGTAGCCGGCCGTACAGGGAACCGTGGACAAAACAGACCCCTTAAACGTCCTTAAACCAGAGCCGCCGGGGACTCTGTGTAAATGCAAACTGATGGTTCCGTGACCATTTGTGATGGTGCACCACGGAGCACCGAAACGCAGACGTCGTGACAGCAGGGGCCCAGTGTAAACCTAGCCTTAGTCCCTCCAGAGATGATTCAGCGACAACTCGAGCGAGCAGCAGCCACACGGAACATGCCTGGTCTGTGGGCAGTAGGAGAGGCCAGCAAATACAGAGCAGATACAAACCACTAACGGTGCCGGAGTTTCTAGCTCACCTCCTTTCCAAATATATCATAAATGAATCTATAATTTGAAAGAAAAAAAAAAGTTTTGCATATGCTCTTCAATGAGTGACAGATGCCAGGTGGGTTATGGTAGATTATACCGAGTGGGTGGTAGAAGGCATATCGTGGGTGGCAGAAGACATATCGTGGGTGCCAGAAGCCTTATAGATGGTGGCAGAAGCCATGCAGTGGGTGATAGAAGCCATATAGTTGGTGGCAGAAGCCACAGTGGGTAGCAGAAGCCATGCAGTGGGTGGTAGAAGCCATATAGTTGGTGGCAGAAGCCATATAGTTGGTGGCAGAAGCCATGCAGTGGGTGATAGAAGCCATATAGTTGGTGGCAGAAGCCATATAGTTGGTGGCAGAAGCCATATAGTTGGTGGCAGAAGCCATATAGTTGGTGGCAGAAGCCATGCAGTGGGTGATAGAAGCCATATAGTTTGTGGAAGAAGCCATATAGTTGGTGGCAGAAGGCACACGGTGGGTAATTTTGTGTACAACTTAAGGCCCGTTTCCATTGGCTGATGAAAACGGATTAGATTATTTTAGTTCTCCTAAAAACCTATTTCCATTTCCCTTCACCGATATACAGTCAGAAACCACCGACTGACCTTTAGCACTGCTGACGCAAAATAGAAATGGGCTTTTCGGAGAACTAGAAAAATCTACACCGCTTTCGTCCGGCCAATGGAAACGGAGTTTTATTGGCACATGACCCCACACTGTCTAAAGGGTGCGGGCCCATACATGGCTGAATTCATGGACCCTAACTCAATGTGGTAATACCTGTATCATAACTAAACAAATAAAGATAGGGAGTTATTAAACGTCATATGTAAACACGACATTTACTCTGATGAAGGTAAACAGCTACGTTTTGAGGCATGCATGTCTATCAGCAGTTAGGGTCATTGCCAACAGCATGGCCTTTTTCTCTCTAGAAAGGATGGAGAGGAGTTGGCACTTAGTCTAATTTTCTGTGTGTTGATGAACTCATTCAATAATCAAAACGTAATGAAAAGGGATAGTACTTGCTCTAGCTATAAATCTACCCTCAGAAATACCATGAGATAATCAAATGAATAGGAATAGATATTTTGTAGGTTAATTGTTATCTACGCTATTCTTCTTATATCACTAGACTTTTGAAGTGCTCTGAAGTTAATAGGTAAGTTCATGCTGGTATCCTTTTCATATATTTGTTCCAATATCATAGATAAAATGGTCAATAATAGCAATAATGGTTCCAATATTATAGATAAAATGACGAACAATAGCAATAATGGCGAAATTATGTGCGTACTGGGAGAAAGTCATTTGTTTTAATGACATTATAAGTCACCTTTACCGGGTATCCCTCATGCCTGGTCACAATATACCTTTTGATTGTCGTCTGCTTTGAAAGATGATTGGGCGCGCGTTCCCTGAGCCTCGTTTTCAATACAGCTCGCGTTCGCAGCGCCACCACCCGACGTCAGAAGTCAAACGCGCCAACGTCGGCACCTCTGACAATGACAGTCATTGTTACTTTACACGAACAAAAAAACAACAAACTCCACAACTGGCAAGAGATGCAGCGCAGCGAAATCCAGGAGGCATTTGAACAGTTTACCCTTTGTTTTCCTTTGATGTGGTGAGGAGTGCTCACATCCTGCCTTCCCGCGTGCCAGGTAAGTTAGACTCAAAGGGTGGTGGAGGACTGGAGGCACACTGTATACTGATTAAAGGGTATAGCCAGGGACACGCCGAGCGAGAATCGCAGCCATTTCCGGTATCGCCAACACAAAATGGCGTGTATGTGAGGTATTACTTCATATTATTGCTTCTTTAATAGACGTTAAATTATTGGTGTGAGATGTTACTATGAAATAATATCTCACATACTTACAATGTTTTGTGTGGCGTTTCTTGCTTGGTGTGTCTCCGAGTAAAGGCCCGTTTTCATTGGCCGACGAAAACAGTGTAGATTTTTTTAGTTCTCCTAAAAGTCCATTTCCATTTTGCGTCACCGATCTACAGTCAGGAACCACGGACGGACTTTTAGCACTGCTGACGCAAAATAGAAATGGGCTTTTAGGAGAATAAGGCCCGGCGTCCACCTACTACGATATGGCTCCGATATAGTCTACGATGTACCTTCTGATAAAAAAATCAAAATCGCGTCGGAAGGTCACCTAATATCGGGGCAGTTGACCACGTCTCTACGATTAGACACCGATAAAAGCCCCATACAATGCGTGGGGGATTGGCTTGTCTAGACATCTATCTACGATTTTGCACCATCCCGATATGTCTCCGATATTTGCTTTCTGTATCGGTACCATATCGGGAGGTCTAGATTTCTATTGTAGTAGGTGGACGCCAGGCCTTAATAAAATCTACACTGTTTTCGTCGGCCAATGGAAACGGGCCTTAAGGGTAACTAGCAGACCCCCCCCCCCCCCCCCAGCTAACCCTCCCTCCCCACCCACCACCTCCTCCCCACCTCCATTGCATACCACAGACAGCGATGGATCGAAACCTCAAACAACCACAACACCCCCACAGACCCACACCTCCCCCGGAAACATCACTCCTCCTCCACCACCCACCCACACACCAGCCACCACTCGTGTCCCTTTTGTTTTATTTGACCTGGCAGTAAGGTGGGTTTGCTTTCCACCCTCTCCACCTCCATCCCGCGCCTATCTGCATGTTGTCAGAAACGCCCGCTGTATGTCGCTACTGGTACTCCACAATGGCCGCCATTGTCACCTCCACATCGATGAAGTGTCGACAAGATGGCCGACACGAATCGCACCTTTTAAGTCCACCATTTGAAGTTATCCAGTTGGCTTTGTTCCCCTCGCTGCAGCCTTTCCCTGCCCTTTTCGTGTTGGGTTTTTCTCATTTTGTGGTAATTTGTAAACGTTATCTGTCGCTGCCTTGTCAAATTTCCGTTTGGTGTATGAGGATGGTTAATTATCTTTGAACTGAAAAGGGCATCTTTGTAGTATAGGTCAGTATGTGATTGTTTGAATTCGAACATGAGCATACAGTACTAGCACAATTTTTCTGAGAGAAAATGAGATTACTGTTAAAAGCCTCTCTTGACGTTTATTATCTTTAACCGGTTTTATGTCTCCTTAGTGGTTTCAAAAATAAAATTGGTTTACTAAGAGAAATGAAATAGTTGCAGTTGTCTTAATTGTTAACTTTTTAATTCTATGTATTGTTAACATTCTTCAACCTCAAAAGACATCAGGCAGGGTATCAATATAGAAATGTGATTTATAGGTAGAGTTCTAACAGGTTTCCAAATGGACCAAATAGTGACCAATATATAGTGCATAAATCTGGCAAAAGACACTAATAAGTCATTTCTTATTAGCTCTGTCTCTGTCTGTCCGTCTCTGTCTGTCTGTCTGTCTCTGTCTGTCTATCTCAGCAGCATCAACTCCGAGGAGCATACAACCGCTTTTATCTTAAATCAGTCTATATTGTATTTTTACCCACCTTTTCCTGACATCTGGCCTACCGATATTTCATTTAGGTATGCATTATATTTTCGTATGCCCATTTTTTCCTCATGAGCTCGCGTTTGAAACCCGCAGCATACAATATATCTGTATGCACCAGGTATGGTGATACACACTGCCTATGTGTTTTCTATGGACACTTTGTATTAGGTGGATATATCTGTATGCTCCGGGTATGGTGATACACACTCCCTATGTGTTTTCTGTGGACACTTTGTAGTAGGTTGCTATATTTATACATTTATATGTACTGCATAGGAATACAACTACATATCCTGGGTTACAATATGGAGACGTTTTAAAGCCTGCCCCCACCTACCACGATTCTGGTCCCGATTGGCTTTACGACGGCCTTCCTGACACCATTCCGATTCTAGCGTGAGGTCTTGCAAAATCGTGGTAGGTGGGACAGGTTTCTGCGATTCCATCCACGACAGCTCACGATAGGCTGCGATGGAAACGCCAATCGTAGAGGTCCCGATAACTTCCAACATGTTGGAAATTTCGTAGCCTGTCGTTCGGTATCGTAGCCTATCGGGAAGATATCGTGGTCGGCGCGTATGATTCACCGATTGGATCACGACAGAGGTCTATGATTCGGGGACCTCCCGATAGGTCACGATTTCGCCATTTCAAATCGTAGCGATCGGGAAGCATGTCGTGGCCTATCGTGGTAGGTGGGGGTCCCCTCTTACTTTATACTCATATAAACTACCAAAAGCAATGGGATGTCCTTTTCAATATAACGACGAATATTACCAAAGGTTCCTCATATATATAATAATGCTGTAGATGTCATGCATGTGTATGTTGTAAGATTTTCGACAAAAGTCAACGAATCATTATATTGCCAGAGCTGTAGAAACATGTTGCGACTGAGAGATACTTGCCTGAGAGTTAGTTGTGAATAAGTAATTTACTCTTGTAAACACTGCAATAATTCATCCGTGCAGGCACTACACCGCATATAGAGAAACTCACCATTTGTTTGATGTGCCACCGGCAGACTATGTTATTGAACTTGATGGTTTGTCATAATCAGAAATCATCAATTAAGAGAACCTCATATAGCAATAATGAACATGATAATCTTTTTTTTCAGGGAACTCCATCGAAAAAAATCGGGCATCCGATTTTCGTAAATCTGGCCCCGATTTCAACTTCGTCTATTTAGTACACAATGATAATTATCTTTCAGATAACCCGTCGGAGAAAAGACCAAATATGAAACTAAATAATGCGTCACTTTTAATATATCTAAGATTATTTGAAACAGTAATATCACTAAGAGGGACATAATGCAGACAGTCGCCCAGCTCATATTATGGGCGGGATAACTCTCACGTAGCGGAAGTTATCCGGGTAAATCAACCACAACCCCACTGCGCAGGCCCAGACTATCTTTTCACCGGCACTCGTCGAGACCGGATCGGAAAATTTTTTCCTCCAATTTTCAACAAGTATTTCTCGCTTTTTGCTCAACATGGGTAAGAAATTGATTGCATGCTCAGCTTGCTTGCTCTCACACCCACCCAGGGGTGGTCAGTTCTGTAAATATATGGCCGTGGGAGCGAAAATCTGCAAGTCGAAGGGTCTGGAAGCATCTCCAGAACAATGCCGAGCGGCCATTGACAGGACAATAATTGAATTCGATTCAAAGGTTTACCTGGCGGACGAGACGAGCGGTGACGAGTCAGACGAATCACGAGTTCAGCAGGCTCCTAGTCCCCAAGTCGCCAAAGACTCGACACACAGCTTGCTTCAGGGTTTAATCCAGGCCAGCATACGCCAACAGCAGCAAATCGATCAGTTGGTGTCAAAAATCGGCAGTTTGTCGATTGCGGGTCCTCCTGCCTCTGTTGCACCGACGCCGGCAGCTGCCCTGCCGACCTCGTCGCCGCTGAAGACCGACGACTCGAAGCCCGAGGGTATTCCGGTATGGTTCCAGTCCATTCTTCATTCTGCAGCACCGACAGCTGGATCTTCCCTTGGTGGTCTTCCTGTAGACGCGACGACGGATGCTTCACCGACTCTTCGTGGTTCTGTCCCTACTCACTGTTGTGGATCAAAACGTAAGCGTTTCGTCAAGTTTGATTTAGACCCCTTTTTCCTCATGGATTCAGCTAAAGACAGGTCGGTTGAAGATGTTGTCAGTGCCAACCTGTGCCTCCTGGAATCGTTGGTTTCGAAGGGGGAATGTGACGCAATGAACTATGTCAAGCACGTTCGCTTTCTTGTAGATAAATCAAAAGTTCATACTTCCACTTCGCTCGTAAAATATGACTTGGCTGTGAGAGACAGAGCAGAATGTCTCGGGCTTTCTTCTGTTTGTTATGGTGTTCACGAGTACGTGCAGCGTCACTTGGGTCCCGACACACTGCGCTCCTCGACGATGCAGCAGAAGACGGCGGATCGTAAACAGAGTGCTTCGAAACCAAATCGCCCGTGGGGCTATTGTTGGCTGTTTCACGAGGGCAGGGTTTGTCCCAAAGGTCCTTCGTGCCCAAACAAGCACATTTGCACGTGTGGAGGTTCACACAAGATCCCTGACTGTCCGAAATCACCGAAATAGGTAACTGCGGAGGCTCCGCACCAGCCGGGCGGGAGCCATGCTTCCTTGGATACTGATCCGCAGCAAATGGATTTTTCTGACTTGCTCAATTGTGACAATGCTGGTTGTTTTGAAACCGTTGATGATGCGTTTTTGAATTTTTCCAACTTGTCTATGTGTGACTTGAACCCTGAAATGGTGGTTTTAGAACCAGCGATACAAGAGACTGTCATTTCGCCGGAGGAACCAGCTCAGGATTCATTCACTGCGGAATTCAAAGATGGCGGCGAGCACTTCCGGTTGCCGTGTTTGGATAGCTCTGCAGATGACTTCTCGTGTTTTTCTGAGATTCAGGGACAAATAGCGGACTATTTCTCGTCGTCTTGGTACGTAGACTATTCAGACGTTTCCATCCATACCTTTTGTGAGGGTGGTGGTTGCCGGAGTCACGAATTATCGGGTGTTTCGTGTCAACTTAGGCCATGCAATGTTTATCGCGAGGCTTACTGTCGCTATCGCGGTAGGGATGTCAACGCTGATTTTATCTTCAACGCTGTGTCTCAAGGGGTAAAAATAGTTGATGATGATTTTACGAGCTCTTATGCTTGTGCCAATTATTCTTCTATTTTGTCAGAATATGCCAAAGCTCAGATGGATCTTATTGTATGTATGGAACTTGCTGCTGGTAAGTTAAGTGTTGCGGAGTCACCCCCGCAGTGTGTGCACTCCTTGGGTGCGGTGATGAAACCGACAGGGAAAATTAGACCGATTACAGACTGTAGCAGACCGGTGGGTTTCTCTGTTAACGGTTTTATGAATGACACTTGTGAAAAATTTACGTATGTGAGTATTGACAATGTGACTTCTCATTTGTGTGTAAACGACTTTATGTCTGTTATCGACATCAAATCTGCATACAGATCGATAAATGTTCGTCCAGAGGACAGGAAGGTCCAAGGTCTTCTTTGGGACATCAATGGTCAGGGCACTTACCTCACAGACAATTGCCTATGTTTTGGTGCTAAATGTGCACCATACATTTTCACGCAGTTCACGGAATTTTTGGTACGGTGCATGGCCCGTAGGGGTTTTAACAGAGTGTTTGGTTATATTGACGATTTCATCGTCATTGGGTCATCTTTTGAGGAGTGTGCCCTCGCCACGGGTGTTTTTATAAGCCTGTTGGAGTATGTGGGTTTCGAGGTGGCCAGGGAAAAAGTATTGTTCCCCTCGACTTCTGTAGTGTACTTAGGTATTGAGATTGACTCGAAGACCTTGGACTTGCGCTTACCTGGGAAAAAACTCTTGAAAATTAAGAAATGTGTCTCAGATTTTGCAGGGAAATCTACTTGTTCAAAAAGGGACCTTCAGAGACTTGCGGGTTTACTTGCTCATGCGAGTACTGTAGTCAGGGGTGGCAGGACTTTCACACGCAGGGTCATTAATCTGTGTAATTCCCTAGATACATGGGACTCAACTTGCCGTATTCCGGACTGGTTGTTCGATGACCTTAAATGGTGGGATAGTTTTCTCGTAAATTTTAATGGCACCGCCAGGATTTTATTTGAGTCCCCTGACTTGGATCCAGTCTGTACTGACTCTTCCCTTTCGGGGTTCGGTGCTACCTGGGGTACTGACTGGGTTGCTGGGGTTTGGAATCCCACTGCCTCCACTCAGGGTTTCTTCCCGTCGGCTCATTTTTCTTTAGGTCCATCGGATTTTTCGCCGTCCATGGACATTAATGTCCTTGAATTATGGCCGGTCGTCAGTGCAGCCTTACGCTGGGGTGAGTCGTGGAGGAACCTTCGGGTACGGCTCAAGTCTGATAACACGCAAGTCGTGTGTATGATTAATACGGGCAGGTCCCGGAGTGTACGAGCCATGTTTTGGCTTCGTGAATTGTTCTGGTTGAGTTTTGTTTTTAATTTTCATTTAACCTGTACTCACATTGCATCTGACCAAAATGTACTGCCAGATTATTTGTCGCGCCTGTCATCTACTTCTGTGCCACCTCTTGGTAGTTTCTTACCTTCCGCGATTTTATGTTGTTTCAGCGCTTCAGGAGCTTCGGGAGAGAGTGAAACACTACCAAGAATCCTGGATGGCCCCTAATACAATTAGGACTCGTAAGTCGCAGTGGCGCCATTATCTTCGGTTTTGTGAGATATATAATTTTTCTCCCTTACCTTCATCTATTGAAGTAGTGTGTATTTATCTTGCCTACATGGCCGAAAATTTGTCTTATTCCTCGATCCAGAACTATTTGTCTGCCTTGTGGACCTTACACAAAATGAACGGTTTTGATCATGTGTCACCTTCTGATTTTCGTGTAATCTCAACTTTAAAGGGTATCAGGCGTTCTCTAGGTGATACCCGTTCTCAGGCTCCGCCTATGTCTATTTCTCATTTAGATGTGATTTTTTCTTCCTTAGATTTTACCTCATGTGAGGATTGTATTTTTTGGTTGTGCCTCATTTTAGGTTTCAGAGGACTTCTTCGTAAGTCAAACTTGTTTGACACTGATTCCTGTATTCTAGTTAGAGATGTGTCTCTATTTGATTGGGGCGCCTTGGTATCTATCCGTAAATCAAAAACTATTCAAAACCGTGAAAGAGTTTTAGAGATTCCGTTTGCTCGGATTCCTATGCTTAAGTTTTGTGTATGTCATCACATAGGGATACGTTTATTCTCTGGACCTACAGATCCTGATTCACCTTTACTTTGTTTTTTATCTTCGGGTTCTGCGAAACCCTGTACTTATAATTGGTTTTCTAAGAGATTGTTTCTCGTATGTGATCAAAACTCGCTTCCTCATTATACTTCCCACTCTCTACGTCGGGGGGGGAGCGACTGCATTGTTGCGTGCAGGTTTACCTATTTATGATATAAAAATTAGGGGTGACTGGTCAAGTGACTGTGTGTATCAGTATCTCTCGAAACCACTTCGGGATAGGATTGTTTCTGATTCAAAGTTATCTAAAACCCTTTTTCTTTAGTCGTTTGGCGGTTTGGCGGTTCCATTATTGTGTATTATTATCCAGTGTTTGTATAATTGGATATTAATAAAGATATATTTACCGCCACTCCTGCCTTGCTTGGGTTTTCAGATTTGGGCGGGATAACTCTCACGTAGCGGAAGTTATCCGGGTAAATCAACCACAACCCCACTGCGCAGGCCCAGACTATCTTTTCACCGGCACTCGTCGAGACCGGATCGGAAAATTTTTTCTTATTCCTGTTCTCTTGGGTTTCCATTATTGTGTATTATTATCCAGTGTTTGTATAATTGGATATTAATAAAGATATATTTACCGCCACTCCTGCCTTGCTTGGGTTTTCAGATTTAAGTTAAAATATTGAATTTGAAATCCTGTTTGGTGTGGTGATTATAATATAATATGAAATTGATGAATAGAGATGGAAATTTTAAAATGATGCACATCCTATATTGCCCACGAATTGCATTGAAGTATTTATGACTATAATGTCCCATATTATGCAGCATATTTGTTTTGTATTCCACAAATGGCGGTTCTCGATGGCCCACAAAACGATGAAGTTTCTTTGTCATTCTCAATAGATATTTTCTGTGGTATGATAGAATAGAAAACTGAGAATGATTTATGTCTTATTTTTATATTGTGCTCTGCTGTGTGGCATGAGGGTATATTCAGCTTGTATCCTGGTTCGATATCATAATGTAACAATTAACCCTGTTTTCATGAAGTGTTTGGATATACATGAAATATAAATCTTTAGTTTAGTAAACAAAAAACAGGTGATAGGTATATCTATTCGGATGTGTATCATATGTTTATATGTGATCATATTGTTATTCACGATCAAAATATTCCTAAATTTAAAAACGGTATTTTTTTAAAAAAAGTTTCACTCTTAAAGGAGTACAGCAGTTTCACATTGCGAGGCATCGCAACGAGCAGAATAGTTGACTACAAACCGTTTTCCACTGGCCGACGAAAACGGCACCGATTAATTGAGTTCTCTAAAAGTCAGACATATCCTCCAAACACAGTGACCATCACCGAATCACATAATCAGTGACCTGCACTGCATAAATACGGTGGACGCCGCCCGACATTTGGTAATAAAATGCAGCATTGCTACCGAATCGCATTTTTTCCTTCGTGTTAACAAATAGATATACATCAAGGTGAAGTCAAGGCTGGGGCTCTTAATAAAATAGCTCATATTTAAGATGTTTTAATTTTAATTATTGGTCATAGATTCAAACTTAATATTTGGTTTTCAATCATGATCAGATGATGATGTGTCGAATATTTCTATAATAAGTAGTACTATACCTGTACTATATTCTGTGAAAATTTGAGGAAAATGACATGGGTTTTACTATGTGAAAAAATACTGTTAGAATTTCTATATATTCTAATATAAATATAATCATGATAGTCATCTAGAAATAAAAAAACTAGCACGGTAACCCCCGATTTTTAAGTTAGGTTTAAGGCTCATGGTTTACTGCCCAGGTGCCGGACATGATTCATATAAACTGGATCGAAAATAGCAAAACGTAGAGGAAACCTCTGAAAGTTTAGGGTCTGAGTTCGTATCTCATCGCGTTTGATTTAAGTAATAATTTACAAGGCGAAGTTGCGTGAATTACGTAGCGATTCAAACAAGATGGGATCAAGCTCTGACCCTAAATTTGAATGGGTTTCTGAATATATCTCATCCTTCACATTGACTAATGTGACATAATCCCCCGTTGAGTATTTTTTTCTAAATACTCAATAGGCGTTGGATACGAGTTCCCAATGTTAGGTCTATGGAGAAAAAATACCAGTGGTGAGATAAACACCTTTAATTTAATCTTTGTGACATAATCCCCCATTGAGTCTTTTTTTCTAATTACTCAATGGGTATTGGAGAAGAGTTTCCAATGTTAAGTTTATGCGGAAATAATACCAGGGGTGAGATAAATTACCGTATGACATGTCGGAGACGGAAACCGAATCATGATAAGGAAATAATTTCTCTCTGCCTTTCCTTTGGTGGAACCTAATCAGCTTAAAGCTTTTCAGATCACCTTCGCTGAGATGTAGCAAATTAATGAAAATACTTCCTCTGAAAATACTTCTTCTGAATGTTTGTGAAATATTGATTACGCAACATGTTTCTTTATTTTTAGGCTAAAAATCTAGAAAACTTCGTGTCAATTTGTATAGTAATAAGATGTCGTAGAAATGAACTTCCTCCCCAACAGATGAAAACAGGCTGAAAAAAACTGCAATAATGACTGGCAAAGGATTATGGTGTCCAATACAGCAATTATCCATACTTTGACATAGGAAACCTTTCTTTTCCCTTTTTAGGAATCTTTCACAAGAACCTCATCAAAGGGGAAGTAAAACTGTGAATAATGCGATCTGTTTACTACGTATAAGTTATTTTATGAACAAATTACATATCGAATAATCTCCCAGTCGACTACTACAAATCTAATGCTTATGAACATTTTTTTCATAGATTGAGTAATCATTGGTTTCTTCTCCCTGGCTTTCTTTCTCCTATGATAGATAGGTTGTAGAATTTTGTAGAACTGCATCGAGAATCGTATAAATAGACAATACGAGTGTCGAGTGACGATTATGGCACATCCACACGAGTGGAATATTGTCTATTTTACAATTTGAGTGCATTTCTAGATTTATCTCACCCCTTTCTATGACATTAGTTCGCATCAGAATATCAAAATAGTTCAAATACACCTAGCAAATACATATGACGTCATCTCACATTCACTACGCCATGGCCGTGGCTTAGTATTGCCACTTTACCAGGGTGATCGTTGAGTATTTTTTTCTAATGTTATTTCTATGGCTAATCTTGTACCAGGGGTGAGATAATAAATGAGTATGCCAGAAGGAACATATTCTCTCCCCATCTTCTATCTGTTACATCCGACCCTTTACCTCACACTAGTAGACCACATCCATCAGAACAATAAGACTTCTATACTATATCATGGGAATCTAAAGAAGAAACCAACAAGTTTTGGTCAAAGTCATCGTTCTCTATGAGTTTGATGTGGAGTGAAACGAAGAAGGTGAAGCCAAGTGAATATCATGTAGCGTTCAAATGAGCTGCGGAACGAAGACTTTGACCAAACATGAGTCGCTTTATGTATTAATCTCACCCCTGTATACACTAAAAGAATTAAGAATGGATGACACACAGGATATAGACCATGGAGAACGGACTGCAATACTCATAGGAGGATGGAGAACGAGCTTCCAATGTTGAGCCTATGAGACAAAAATACCAGGGGTGAGATAAAACACCCTCCAAGTTCTAAACACTCAAATATCCCACCCTTCCTTCTTTACCCATAAGCCAGGCCCCCAACTACCAAGATTCTGGTCCCGTTAGGCCCTACGACTTCCTTCCATACCGATTCTATCGTGAGGCCAGTAAAAATCGTGGTAGGTGGACCAGGTTTCTGGGATTGTCTGCGATAGGCTGCGATAGGCTGCGATAGGCTGCGATTGAAAATGTCAATCATAGAGGTCCTGATAAAATGCAACATGTCGGATTTTTCGTGGCCTGTCATAGGGTATCGTAGCCTATCGGGAAGATATCGTGGTCGTCGAGTATAATTCACAGATTGGATCGCGATATAGGTCTACGATTCTGGGACCTTCCGAAAGGCTATGATTTGGGTATTTTAGATTGTAGCCATCGGGGAGTATGTCATAGACCATCGTGGTAGGTGGGGGCCCAGCCTTAAGGCGGGCGTCCACCAACTATGACAAGCACCAACAAGAAAGTTCCAATCGGCGCCTTGTGGTAGCCTTGTCGTGAGAAGGGGCGTCCGTTCTCTCTGTCGTGGGCCCTTGTCGTAGTATGTCGGGGAGTGCACGCTCCACCAAATTATCCTATCGTAGGCCTCTACGACAAGCTCACGACATGCCACGACTGGACCTTTCCAGTAGTGGCAAAAATCGAAAATGTTTGATTTTGTCATAAGCTTGTCGAAAGGCCCCCGACAGGCCCCCGACAAGCTTCCAGTCGCAGCCTGTCGTGGCCTTGTCGTAGACTCTTGTCGGAAACTAGGGTCCACCAACCACGACAAGGCTACGACAAGGCTAGGCAAGGCCTCCAATTGTAGGCCTGTCGTGGACCTTGTCGGAAAGCCATTGTCGTAGCCTTGTCGTGGTTGGTGGATGCCCGCCTTTAAAGGGGTATCCCACTATCACGATTTGAGCCTCCGACACACTATGATAGCCTTACGACAAGCGTTCCGATGAAAAAAAAATTATCGGAAGGAACGGGTCTATCGTGAAAGCTAGACTCGTTCCTTCTGATAAAAATTTAATTTTTTTCATCGGAACGCTTGTCGTAAGGCTATCGTAGTGTGTCGGAGGCTCAAATCGTGATAGTGGGATACGCCTTTTACATACCCCACCCCCTGAGGGCACTGCGCATGCTCATATACCTCCACAGAACCTCACCACTTTACCAATTACCAGTCCGAGCTATGTTTACCCAAGCTGCCAGCCTGAAAACCGGGATGAGCCGTGATTGCTGATAATGACATTAAAACGTCGAGGTGGAGACCGCTCGGGGCGGGGGATGTTGACGGCGTGCGGGCGTGCAGAGCCCGGGAGGCTGGGGGCAGAGACACGGGCCGCCCCCGGGCCCCGGGAACACCGACCCCCCTGTTATTATCATCATTCGGTGAGCTGTGAGGGCGCTCAACCATACCCCACTCACTCCCACACTCTCAAAAGACCAACCCCGGACTCTCAATCGCCAAGCGGAAAGAATGTGGACAAATTTGACCACATTATTTTTTTTTTTCATGGTATTAGGGAATTTTCTTTCTGGAAGCACGCATGATTTGAGAGTATTATTGGCCCTGACTTCGTTTGTTGTATCGCAAAGTCAATACACACATCACGAAGGTTGTAAGGCGCTGGTATGTTGGGAAGTTAAAGGTCGGATTTAATGGTAAATCGGGGTGAAATTTGTCTGAACGACTCAGCAGACTCTGAGTACGCCGTATGAAGCCACCGATTTACTTTCACTACCCAGCAGGCGTTTTACGGACAAACTTACCTGACCAGTCAAACGTGTAAAAACCTATAGCCATCCTTCTAACTAAATGTATACATGCATATATATATATATATAGGCTTACTCAGTTGGGGAAGCCACACCGTAACAGGCAGGCATTGGAATACTAAATATGTCTATCTTTTTACCTCACAATTGTGTCATTTTAAGGACAATATATATATATATATATATATATATATATATATATATATATATATATACAGTAGAACCCCGCCTAACGGACACCCCGCGTAAGTGGACACCCCGCGTTAACGGACACCTTTGGTCGGAACGGTTCCCTATATTAGATGTTTATTTAACCCCGTGTAAGCGGACACCCCGCGTAAGCGGACACTATTGCCCGGAACGGAGGGTGTCCGCTTACGCGGGGTTCTACTGTATATATACAATATATATATATATATATATATATATATATATATATATATATATATATTGTCCTTAAAATGACACAATTGTGAGGTAAAAAGATAGACATATTTAGTATTCCAATGCCTGCCTATTACGATGTGGCTTCCCCAACTGAATAGGCCTATACCTGAATTGCAATTATTCCTTGGCTATACAATGGTCTGCCGGTACAGGAACCCAAACCAGCTTACATATTTAAGCAGCTATCAGTGCTTATTTTCGTTCATCATTAATACTTGATAACTGACATGCAGTGGAAGATAACATGTTTCATGGTTGTACTAGTAATTTTATGCCGCACTTTAACATTGGCGGTATACACCAATGAGCCATACATGTGATATTCCCAGTTTTGGAGTGTGGAAGGCTGAGTATGGTGAGTGTGAACAAAGACAGATGGATTCTCTATTGTATTCAGTGAACACACCACACACGCATACATGATTACCACACGTATATATAACACGGTACAGCAATGATCAGAACCACTTACCTCACACACAGCTTCACTCACAGAATCCTCCTAGACTTCTCCGGCATTCTCCACATGTTATAACACACACCACATCTTGATTGTTAATTTGCCTCCATTCCTCTCCCTCCTGGGCTGTGCGCACGGTAACTGTGACTCAGTAGGGATGTCTACTGGTGGTGTAAGTGTCCCACCCTGCCCTAATTACCCTATCTCTCAGGGGCGATGAGACCCTAGGTGTTGAACACGGGACAGATACACCTGCACCTTTTAATGATAGGGTGTGGAGGGACCCCACCATGTCGAATCTATATCTCACGTACCCTGCCTGCGTGTGGCCCGGAGACCGTCCACACATACATACCCCGACCCTCCCGACAGGCCACACCAGATATAAGTACCCATGTAATAACATATCAATTTGCGAGTGAAATCCTGGCCCTGAACAAGGCACCCTCACCCAATGTGCTTTACCATCTGCTACAACGGTCGAGGTGGAGGTAGCAATTACGCCCTTATTACAGATTGATAATTTCCTCTTAATGAGACTCGCTGGTGTGTTTTTCTATGGCACGGTGGGTATGAATGAGCCACTGTTATGGCTCCACTGGCAACTCCCTCTCCCCATAGCCTGGGGCTGACACCTTAAGTGTGCTTTGACGCAAAGAAATGCTATAATTGTTATAATTGGGTTAACACTAAAATCAGAAGGGGAAGATGGGTGAACTTTAGAATATACTGTAATTATACGTAAATATGTATAGATATCATAGAAGAATGTCCCTTATAAGTGGTATGAATTCATAGTGAATAGCAAATTTAATTGGTGTTTGTGTTATTAGGTTTATTTTATATCCATTTAAAGAGGGCCACACAGAGCTAAATTCAATATATCATATCCAGCCGTTTAATTCTGTTGTTGTTTTTATCTTTTTTCAACGTGTTTATTTTATGGTTTTTATTTATCTGTTTCTCATACGATGTGTCATCCCCTTCTGCTAGCGCATATGTTCGTCATTTACTTATCTGATCAACTGGTGTCGAAAGTGATACTTACATTTATCTCACCCCTGGTATTTTTGTTTCATAGGCTTAACATTGGGAACTCGTTCTCCATGCCCCTACAAGTATTGCAGTCCGTTCTCCATGGTCTATATCATGTGTGTTGTCCATTCTTATCATCTCACCTCTTGTATTTTTTGTCAATTGGCTAACATTTGTGACATCATCCCCCATTTAGTTGATTTGTCTTCTCTTTTTTACAACACTCAATGGACATCGAGTACGAGTTCCCAATGTTAAGTTTATGGGGGAACATATCAGGGATGAGATAGTTCATAGGAAACTCAACTCCTGATAAAGTAACAATACTACGCCACGGTCGTGGCGGAGTGAATGAGAGATGACGTCATACGCTATTGACCAATCAGTGGCAGGATTTCAGAGAGAAGACATGACATGAACATGGAGATCTAAACCTAGCCGGATTTGTGAAGTGATTTGAATTATTCTGATATTGCGATGCTATTCTAATGTCCATGAAAGGGGTGAGATCAATCAAGAACTCAAATCGTAAAATGAACATAAACTCCACTCATTTGAAAGCACCGTAATCGTCACTGGGCTTTGCCTCAATGACAATTTCTGAGCAGCCAACTCTTGGAGTATTGTCTATTTATACGATTCCGTATGTAGTTTCATATAAGTGTAGCTGTCTGGTCAGTCTAGTGGTGGTTCTTTCACTCTTTCGCTCCTCAAAAGAGGGCGCGGGATGTCAGTCCCCGCTGTGTAGTGATTCCAGGTGAACCCGTACATGCAAGTGGCGCGGGGTAGTCCCTATTACGTAACTCAGTTTATATATAGGCAGGTTCACAGTGGGTCGGCAGACATTCTTGTGCGTTCTCTCTGAGAAGAGTGAATCCTTGGATCCTCACATTGCTGGGTTTTCCAAACCCTTTCGGTGGTTAGGCGAGTCCAGTACTTCGGTAACTGGATTAGTCTCGCCGGCTTTACTTGGCACACCCATGCCAAGGTACTGTACTTTGGGTGTGATCTAACTGGGATCACTTCGGGAAGTTGTAATAAACATCTACTGTTTATTAAACATGTGGAGTCTGGTTTTGTGTGACTAGGTTTGTTCATACTCTCGGAAAATACCAAACTGACCTATGTAATAGCGCATAGGGTGGCATATCACCGGGAAGGGAGTTATATAATCTTTCCGACGATAGATTCCTCCACACGGTCACAGCCAGCGACTGCTACATAATCATCTTCATTTAACGATGATAACGATTACTGTGCACAGAATACAGCACCTTGTCACCAAGCCTCCACCTGAGCACACCCTCACTGACCCCTGTCCACATCAACACGTTGTCATGAGGAGACCCACACAGAGTTTCACGTTAACTGACCCCGTCATGAGGAGACTCACACAGAGTTTCACATTAACTGACCCCATCATGAGGAGACCCACACAGAGTTTCATGTTAACTGACCCCGTCATGAGGAGACCCACACAGAGTTTCTCTTTAACTGACCTCGTCATGAGGAGACTCACACAGAGTTTCACGTTAACTGACCCCGTCATGAGGAGACCCACCCAGAGTTTCATGTTAACTGACCCCGTCATGAGGAGACCCACACAGAGTTTCTTGTTAACTGACCCCGTCATAAGGAGACTCACACAGAGTTTCACGTTAACTGACCCTGTCATGAGGAGAGCCCCACAGAGTTTCTCGTTAACTGACCCCGTCATGAGGAGACTCACACAGAGTTTCTCGTAAACTGACCCCGTCATGAGGAGACCTACACAGAGTTTAACGTTAACTGACCCCGTCATGAGGAGACCCACACAGAGTTTCTCGTTAACTGACCCCGTCATGAGGAGACCCACACAGAGTTTCACGTTAACTGACCCCGTCATGAGGAGACCCACCCAGAGTTTCATGTTAACTGACCCCGTCATGAGGAGACCAACACAGAGTTTCACGTTAACTGACCCCGTCATGAGAAGACCCACACAGAGATTCACGTTAACTGACCCCGTCATGAGGAGACCTACACAGAGTTTCACGTTAACTGACCCCGTCATGAGAAGACCCACACAGAGTTTCACGTTAACTGACCCCGTCATGAGGAGACTCACACAGAGTTTCACGTTTACTGACCCCGTCATGAGGAGACCCACACAGAGTTTCATGTTAACTGACCCCGTCATGAGGAGACCCACACAGAGTTTCACGTTAACTGACCCCGTCATGAGGAGACTCACACAGAGTTTCATGTTAACTGACCCCGTCATGAGGAGACTCACACAGAGTTTCACGTTAACTGACCCCATCATGAGGAGACCAAAACAGAGTTTCTCGTTACTGACCCCATCATGAGGAGACCCAAACAGAGTTTCATGTTAACTCTCATTACTGATTAGTCTCTTTCACAGACACTTGGAGGCGCGCAGGGCAGCCTCACAAGGGTCTGTTGAAGTCTAGTGGTTGAAGTAGGGAATTCCATACCCGGAAGCAGTATGGCGGCAGTAATGACATCACATGTTTATGTACAGGCAGAAGACAGAGTGAAAATTACCTCAGCCGTCTGAAAAGGAATTGTAATTTTTTCAAAAGTTTAAAGTTTACCAATGAATAGTATATACAAAAATGTATCAGTAGAGTACATATTTTCAATTCGGTTTTAATAGAGAAGTCTATTCATCTGACAGCTCGCACATGAGGGTTTGTTGGTCATTCCCCGGGTTTGAATCTGTACTATTTATACCCAGTCCAACGAGAAAATTCCCATGCCAGCCAATGAGAGCCCAGCCCTGGTAGACTCCTGGAGACCGTTGTCAGCGTGCAGCGTGCGCCTCAAGCGGTCGTGAAAGAGACTAATTACTGATCCTTGCCGGACACCAGCGGTCAGCCTACACTGGGTCCCTGCCTCCTCTGACGACCCGGGACGTGACTGGCGCCCCGTCTACACGCGTCCACACACTGACGGGTGCCCGTCCACCTCAAACTTCTCAGCGGGTTAAGTGAGAAAACTGACAGATTACTGACCCCCGCCTCACCCCCGCCTCACGCCAGTTCACCCTCATCACCCCGCCCTGAGGTCTGGGAGCGGCAGGCAGGCCGCGGGAACACCCTGTAATCAGGGGCAGAGAAAGGGGCACTTTCTCCTCACCCCGACTAATACGCGGACACCGCCGTACGACTCGCGAGGTGGCGCCTCAGTCAACGACGTCACGCCACTGACGTCATTACGATATAGGCAGGTGTGTGACAAAGTGTGGTACCTGTGAACATCGGGCTCCTTCCGGCGGAAGTGGATAGCTGCACATGCGCGATGGGAACTTCCTCTCGGAGGGGTTCACTATTATTGCAACTTTTGTTGGAGATCAGGGTACGCTATTATTACAGGGGTGCAGTATTATTGTAAATCTTTAACCCTTTAAGGACGGCTGCCTGGGGTCCAGCTACTCCCATAAGGACGGATACTGGTGGCAGTCTGTCTGGCTACAGGACGGCCACATAATAGTTAAAACTGATATCCAAGTTTGTAATCATACAATATGATACATTATCATATATATTTTATTTCTTTTTAATAGAAATACTAAATATGATATTATATCTTCATTTTCTGAAGATTTCATGAATATTGCTCTATTATTTCTTTGTTAAAACATTTTTCTTAATATTGGGACAATGATGCCTCAAGGCATCATTCGTCTTTAGTGCGGTGATGCCTCCAGGCATCATGCGTCCTTAAAGGGTTAAAGAAATATACCCATTAGAATCAGGATAAGTTTCTGCCACGAAAAGTAGTTACCACTGTGAAAAACTGGGGCCTGTGTTATCACTCTTCAAGCACAAAGCCGTTTTCCACTGACCCCCAATTCGCCGCCGATCTGCAGTCAGGAACCACCGACGCCAGATCGGTGAATGGAAACAGACATGCAGAGAAGTGTTCAGCGATTAATTGTGCATAGATTATGCAATTAGGCCACCACCGTGATGGTCATTGTGTTTGGAGGACAGTATTGTTGGTATGGACCTTTTATATGTGGCAGAAACAAGGCATACACTTCACCCTCACCGATTTTTAGATCCCCAGTACTAATTATACAGTACAGTATAGGGTACAGTGCCCTTCTTGAGTTTTAGATACTGACGTGCAGTCGTTGACCACCACCGACCAAATTTTAGGAGAACTCAATAAATCGGTGCCGTTTTCGTTGGCCTGTGGAAAATGGCTTTAAGCAATATCTTATAGACTGAGTGCGACTGTCCTGCTATGCACATGCGTAGCTGTATACTTCCGCCGGAAGTAGCCAGATTTCCACCTGGTACCACACCTTCGCATGACACTGGACATGAACTAAATATAGGTCACTGGTCATGCGTACTGCGTGCATGCTCCGCAGTGTTGGGTGCGCATGCGCGCTGGAGGTGACCTCTGGCGGCAGACGGGGGCAGTGTTTGATGGTAAGTCGTTGTGATGTCCGTGAACACAGAAATGTCGTCTGTCATTATGAAACGTCACACTGACAGGGAGTGACACCTGGAGACAAGAAGGAGAACTAGAAGTGAAACTAAGTGTCAACGTCCAGCATGCTATTCCAGGTACACGCTCAACGGGAGGCAAGAATGTGGTGTACACTGGATTTAAAGGCGTATCCTACAATTCTACACCCACCTGCTGATTTCTAGATATTGTCAATTATCCGTCAAAATTGTTCTTTGTGATTCATTTTAATTTCAAATGAGTTAATTTAACATGTTGTCCAGTTAATCAAATCAAGGCCAATTTATCTTTGCTTGATTTACAAAGGAAATGTACTGAAAAATATGATTTTCATCAATTAAAGATGGTGACGTTAATAAACTTTAATGTGTTGTGATATACACCTACTACATTCAGTGGAAGTCTGAGCAAAATGACATGTGAAAAGCAACATTTTGGAGTTTCTAAATATTCTTTTATAAAACTATCATAGTATTGATCTCTAAATTAAAAACCAGCATGGTGACCCCCACGATTTTTAAGTTAGATATGTGTACAACAACACCTAGAGATCATCATATTCAATTTACAGGACAAAATTATACGATATGTCTTTAAGACATTCATGTAAATTATATCATACTTAATGTTAAACTAACTGATATACATATATACTGTATTACTCTCACATTTTATAAACAACAGGTTTTATGGTATAAAGCTGTTTAAGATATTCGAGGTAAAAGCATCGTTTTAAATCTTACTAAATAGAATTCTCTTCTCTTTTTCTCCTAAGTCAAGAAAATTGATAGCGGAAGGAGTCAAAGGTCAATATATACTTACTTCTTTTAAAATGGGGTGACCGGTTACACGGGGTTCAAATAAACATCTAATAAAGTGAACTGTTCCGAGCAAAAGTGTCCGTTAAGGTGGATTGTCTCCTTAAGTGGGGTTTCCGATAGGCGGGGTTCTACTGTATAGAGAATGTACTGAAAAATATGGTTTACTTCAATTATCTTAGAAACAAGTAAAAAGAAGTAGGATGACCTTTAGTTTTTATTTCTTAAGGTGTAGCACTGCACATTCACTATATTCTGACAAATTTAATGAAAATAACATGGGTTTCACTCTGTGAAAAACAATGTTTCAGAACTTCGGTATATTCCATTATAATATCATCATAATATCACCGTTCTATTTCTCCAATCTATACCTTGTTTGAAAAAAGTGAATAACACTGTAAGTAATATCTATTTTTTAAGACAACTTTATATTTACAATTTTGTAACGAAACTTAGTCTAATTTCTTTAGAATGTAAGAGAGCAGCCTGCAATGAAGTGAATTGTTAATTTTGTACCTCAGTACACAATGTTAGTCACTTTAGGGCATTACCAGACAATTTCACATTCAGATACGACCAAAATCATAACTACCGTCCATGTTTTTACTGTTTATGCAAACTTTGTGGTGCACACATGAAGGGTTTTCTGATGAATGGACCAACACAAATTCAGACCTACCTTTCTCCCACGATTTGGACTAAACAATATGGGTTCCCACTGTGCCACCCAAATAGCATGTATCGGTGGCATTACCCCCGACACCCCGCCTCCACAACACAACACCTCGAAATACCAAAGAGCAAATAATGTAAGGGTTGGATATTGACCAGTGCCGACTTTAATCATACACACTCATGCAAAAGTCATATCGAGCGGCCCCGTGTGGGTGTTCAGTACTCCCTGCTCTGTGGGCCACGTATCTGCAGGACGGGTGACGGAGAGGTGGGGTTTTTTGTAGCGGAGAAGGTCCAGGGTGGTGTGAAGATGACACGAGAGGGTGTGGCGGTGGGCGGGGAGGGGCCCGCTGTCAGGAGGGTGGTGAGGGGTAAATCTGAGGAGTCACGAACCCCCCATTGTGTGCCCCACCCCTCACGGAGCTCCATTATGGCGGTAAGTATGGCATTAATTCAATAATGAGGCTTTAAGAAGCGACCGGAGCTGTGGCTGTCTCGCGGCGGTCGCTTGTCGTTAGAGGAATGACGGTGACATGGTGTGGAAAAGTTAGCAGAATATGTTATCTTATTGTCCACCGAATATAGAGTGTCCAACATATAGGCAGTGTGTATCATCATACCTGGAGCATAGAGATATATCAACCTAATACTAAGTGTCCATAGAAAACACATATGGAGTGTGTATCACCATACCTGGAGCATACAGATATATCCACCTAATACAAAGTGTCCATAGAAAACACATGGGGAGTGTGTATCACCATACCTGGAGCATACAGATATATCCACCTAATACAAAGTGTCCATAGAAAACACATAGGGAGTGTGTATCATACCTGGAGCATACAGATATATCCACCTGATACAAAGTGTCCATAGAAAACACATAGTGAGTGTGTATCACCATACCCGGAGCATACAGATATATCCATCTGATACAAAGTGTCCATAGAAAACACATATGGAGTGTGTATCACCATACCCGGAGCATACAGATATATCCACCTGATACAAAGTGTCCATAGAAAACACATGGGGAGTGTGTATCACCATACCCAGAGCATACAGATATATCCATCTAATACAAAGTGTTCATATAAAACACATAGGGAGTGTGTATCACCATACCTGGAGCATACAGATATATCCACCTAATCCAAAGTGTCCATAGAAAACACATAGGGAGCGTGTATCACCATACCCAGAGCATACAGATATATCCACCTAATACAAAGTGTTCATAGAAAACACATAGGGAGTGTGTATCACCATACCTGAAGCATACAGATATATCCACCTAATACAAAGTGTCCATAGAAAACACATAGGGAGTGTGTATCACCATACCCAGAGCATACAGATATATCCACCTAATACAAAGTGTCCATAGAAATCACACAGGGAGTGTGTATCACCATACCCGGAGCATACAGATATATCCACCTAATACAAAGTGTCCATAGAAAACACATAGGGAGCGTGTATCACCATACCCGGAGCATACAGATATACGTAGAAAATACATAGGGAGTGTGTGTCACCATACCCGGAGCATACAGATCTGTTGTATGCTCCAGGTGCAAATAAAGAGCGCATACGGAAAAATGATAATAAAATCGCTATGCCACTTGTCAGGAAAAGGTGGATAATCAATAAAATATTAAACTGATTTCAGATGAAAGCCGTTGTGTGCTCTCAGAGTCGACTCTGTGCAATATCCACCCATTAGCTCAGATATTACTATGCGTCAACTCGCTTGCAACGGAAACCAGTCAATATTGTGTTAATATACCTGTGGCCATATCTCCGACAAATACTACCCACCTTTTTTTCGATATATAACAATACGAAAACTGGCTGACTGTCTTCGTACATCAAAATACTTAGTAAATGTTTTGATCAGTTAAGTATATTTCTTCGTTTTACAAAAATTCTTAGATCTATGAATGCTTCTTGTTGTTCGTCTCCAGCATCATACATATTGATGCCATGATAATTTAACTAACATAGTAGGTATCTACATTTATCTCACCCTTGGAATAAATGTCCATAGGCTTAGCATTGGGAACTCGTTTTCCATGCCCCTACGATTATTGCAGTCCGTTCTCCATGGTCTATATCCTGTATGTTGCCCATTCTTTTAGGGTGTACAGGGGTGAGATAAATACAGAAAGCAACTCGTTTTGGTCAAAGAAGTCATTCTCTAACTCGTTTGAACGCTACGTGATATTCACTCGGCTGTCTTCTCGTTCATATCACACCGCATCAAACTCGTGGAGAACGACGACTTTGACCAAAACTTGTTGGTTTCTTCTATAGTATCTCATGCCTATCTCATACAGCATTAGCATTGGAAACTACTGTCTTTTTTATCAAGTATTTTGACAACAGTCAGCGCGATCAATTTATCAGTGTCCTGATGAACTCTAAAATGGGGTGTAATATGAATTAGTGTACCCCAATGTACGAACTCCGTTTGTATTCCAGGCACTTTTACCTAAGAGCTACCATGGACAATAAATAAAATGCGTAAATGCGTTTTCCATGGATGCGTAAATGTAGATAAGAGATGAAATGTATGCTGGGGGATTTTTTTTCGCCATTTATAGAATAAAAACTGATTATTTCACCAACACAAAAGATGGGTATGACTGAGACTATGCCGGTAAGGTACACGACAACATTGTCCTTATTCCCGATTCAGCGGAGTTTAATTCAGTTTGAAGACAAAGGCTTTGTGTATTACAAATGTGTGTAGCCGGATATCTGTATGTATCTACGTGAAGAATAATCTAACAATGTAGACATTACAACAGAGGTAAATGTGTACAATATGTCCACATGTCTATTACTCATCTTTTTCATTAATATTGAAAAAAAGACACATCACAATCACCAGAAATACTATAGATGATTCTTTTTATTTCATAGTTGTAAAATGTTACTGTTGTCTACGTAAGTCTATATCCTGTCTTTTGTTAAAGATTCCTTTCAATCCTGTTAAAAAGTGGCTCAATGATCTCAATAACTCTATGCAGATGTTCACTAAGACAATCTATCATGTCGCATGTAATTCTAAACATTCTGAATAAGAATGACTGTATGGCGATTGGATTCAATAAAAGGAAGTTGTACACACTAAAACACCCGCGGGATTATTCGGCACTGTTCTGCAGTCGGGAAACACCAACAGATTTCAGGGGTGTCAGAACGTTTTGAAAGTGGGGGGCGAACTGAAAAATTGCTGACTTTTTTTCTTGGTATGAAGTCAGACTTCGACATTTGCCTGTTTCGCTGGATTTACCATGAATTTGTGAAAAGTCTGTGAAAAGTCGGGTTTTAGTCATCATTTGACGCTAGAAAGTCAGACTTTGACACTTTTCCACGGTGAAAAGTCAGGGCTTAGCCATCATTGCCCGCTAAAAAGTCAGACTTTGACACATTTCCACGGTGAAAAGTCAGGGTTTAGCCATCATTGCCCGCTAAAAAGTCAGACTTTGACATTTTTTATGCTAAAAAGTCAAGACAGGTTTTACAATTCTTTGAGTAAAATTTGAAGCTGCTGACTTTTTTTGGCTGGCAAAAAAGTAGGGGGGCAGTCGCCCCCCCCCCTGCCCCCCCTATTCTGACGCCACTGGATTTTCTTATTAAGGGAGGCGTCAACCGACCACGACAAGGTTACGACAAGCCCCGACAAGAAAGTCGTAGCCTTGTCGTGAGAAGGGGCGTCCGTTCTCTCTGTCGTGGGCCCTTGTCATAGCGTGTCGGGGAGTGCACGCTCCACCAAATTATCCTATCGTAGACCTCTACGACAAGCTCACGACATGCCAAGACAAAGGTCCAGTCGTGGCAAAAATCGAAAATGTTCCATTTTGTTGTAACCTTGTCCGAAGGCCCCAGACACTGAGACAGGCCCTCGACAAGCTTCCAGTCGCAGCCTGTCATGGCCTTGTCGTAGACTCTTGATGGGAACTAGGGTCCACCAACCACGACAAGGCTATGACAAGGCCTCCAATCATAGGCCTGTCATGGACCTTGTCGGAAAGACATTGTCGTAGCCTTGTCGTGGTTGGTGGACGCCCGCCTTTAAACCCCTGTCAGTGCTCGACTGCTCCCGACACACTCCGACACGCTGCGACACAGAAGTTCTGTGTCGCAGCGTGTCGGGAGGTTCTGTTGCAGACATGGCGGCGCCACTCTGCAACGCACCTGTTTACCTAAAGAGTAGCGATCATAGGTACCGACACACTACGACACAAGAACCGCGGAAAACAGTGTCTACGGGAGCATCGTAGAGTATTCCGCCGGGAAAATCAGTCTCATGTGAGAGATACTCAACAGAAATTATGAAATTTTGGAATTAGATAGCAGATATAAAGGAACTTATGCACTGTAAATATCGTAATTTTTGATAGGGTCTAAAATTCTCAAATCAATAATTCCTTTATTTGACATCGAAATGAGTTTTTAGAGCCTAAAAATTAGATTTGTATATCCCAGACCCGCTGACACCATCAGGAAGCCCTAATAAAGTGAATACACTGGCCGACTGTTCACCACCGATCTGCAGTCGGGAACCACCGACGCCAGATCAGTGAATAGAAACAGGCAAGCAGACAAGTGTTCACCGATTAATTGTGCATAGATTATGCAATAAGGCCCCCGCCGTGATGGTCATTGTGTTTAGAGGACAGTTCTGTCAGTATGGATCTGTTTAATGTGACAAAAACAAGGCATACACTACACCCTCACCCATTTTTAGATACTGACTGCAGTCGTTGGCCACTGCCAATAGACTTTTAGAAGAACTCAATTAATCTTTGCCGTTTTCGTTGGCCTGTGGAAAATGGCTTATACAGAAAAGGGTCTTTCTGTAGAGAAAAGATTATTAAACGGGCCCCAGAACCTTCAGGAGGGAACTGAGACGAGGCGAGGTGGTTGTGGATGGGGGGGGGGGGGGGGGGGTGAGGTGGATGTGTGTGTGTGGGGGGGGGGGGGGGGGGGGGCTCCGCGCATGCCCCCGCTGAGGTGACGACCCGCCGCCAGGTGGTGTTGACGATGGGATCCCCCTACCGGCGACATCAGGAACCACCGATATCAACACCAGTAATACCAGAGACTGCCGCCAGGTGGCAGGGGGCATCGCGCCACCCAAAGCGAGGCTATAGACGCAGGGATCAGGCCTAAATTAGGCGGACACACCGCCGGTAATTGTATCAATACGCCACAGTGCACTTCTTTCTGCCGCGTAGTATCAACCGCGGATTGATATGGCTTGGTGGAGATTTGCCGGAAATTAATTGGTTCTGGCGGAAAAAGTGGGCGGCTGTTTTGTTCTCGTTGTATCTGGGCCAGGAAAAGAGTGGAGAAGTAGGGGGGGGGGGTTGATGGGGGCGGGGGGAGGCCCCTTGAGAAAATAAGCCCCAGCGGAGGGATCCCTGGCTGAGGTCGTAAATGACACTGCCTTACCATGTATATACGGTGGGATACAAACTCAGAACAGGGCCGGTTTCTACTTTGATCCTAGGTGTTTATCTGACAACTGGTATTTTTTCGCCATAGATTTAAGATTGAGAGCTCTTACTAAACACTCATGGAGTATTTGGAAAAAAAAATACTCGATGGGGGATTATGTCACAAATGTTAGCCAATGTGAGGGGTTAGATAAATTCAGAAACCTATCCATTTTTACCCAGCTTTATTTATTCATCTCACCCCTGGTATTTTATTCCTATCGACTTAACATTAGGGACTCATACCCAACGCCCATGAAGTATTTAGAAAAAATACTCAGTGGGGGATTATATCACAAATATTAGCCGATTAGTTAATATAAGGAATGAGATAAATTTGGGAACATATTCAGGTTGACAGTCAAAGCTCGATCCTAACCAGTTTGAATCCGTACGTAACTGACGCGGCTTCGACTTTTAAATTACTACGTTATTCAGACTCGATGGGGTGCAAGTTCTCACTGTAAACGTTCAGAGTTTCCTCTATAGTACATGAGTCTAGTGTAGATATAGAACACAGAAGTGATGAATTATAAAACAATTATGGTATTTGCGGGGCGAGGTATCGTTGTTGTGCCCTTTTTCAAGTTCTTCAGAGTGTCCGTCAGTATGTGGGTAGCGAGGGGAGCATTTCAACCGGCAGAGAGGTTGCGTGACAGAACGTTCGAGTGGGTCTACTTACAACTGGTGGTGCCCCTCAGTGGCGTTTTGGTGAACTAGATTTATCAATTATAATCATAAATGAAATCGACCATACATTGGGGCCTTCCATAAAGTACGTACTAACAATTTCGGAAATGTTGCAAACGTACCGTATGGATGGCCCCTTAAAGAAGACCGCCATTTTATAATGAAATGATGAATACTGGAGAACTCGACCCGTAACGAACTCGACCCGTAACGAACTCGACCCGTAACGAAGTCGACCCGTAACGAAGTCGACCCGTAACGAACTCGACCCGTAACGAACTCAACCCGTTTTAAGAACTCAACCCGTAACGAACTCAACCCGTTTTAAATTTCCCTACTCAAGCATCTCAACTGTGAATAAATACTATGTTTAGTAGTAAGTATATTATCTTGACCTCAAATTTAGTCTCCCTGTGCCCCCTTGCTCCTGTTTTTCAACTTTTTGTGGTATCGCTAGCTATGATCGGCTCGCAATTTTATTTTTACGATTACTTTAACGATCCGACATCCTACCCCTAACCCTTTCCCTATCCCTATCCCTAACCCTATCCCTATCCCTAACCAACGAGTATGCCCTAACCTAACCCTAACCCTAAACCTAGCTGGACTAATTTTCTATATACGCTGGTTTATTAGTCTTAAAACTAACTAATCAGCCCTTTACTTGTATTTGAAATATCTTATTTATAAGTATCTGGAACGGGTCGAGTTCTCCAACCGAATTCTCCAAAACAGGTCGAGTTCTTTTCGGGTCGAGTTCTCTAATTACGATGCGTCGTGGATTGGCATGTCTAGACATATGTCTACGATTTTGCACCTTCCCGATATGCCTGCGATATTTGCTTTTTGTATCGGAGCCATATCGGTAGGTCTAAATGTCTATCGTAGTAGGTGAACGCCAGGCCTTACACGACTAAAAATGTCATTTTTCCACCTCAAATTGAATATAGTCTCTTCATATAGCAATTCAACGTACCATTCAACTCAGATCAAAATACACTAACAAACAAGATACGACCGTTTTTACATAACAGTATGAACATCCTCCAATTATTTCTTATATTCAAATTACATGTACGCGCACGGCAAACGCCGTTCACCATTTCCGGGAATCAATTGAAGCATCGAGGATATAATAGTGCTTTTCCTGTATTTCAACTCGTTCAATATGATATAATAACTTTTGAGTGATGTCCTTTGGTTTTCAGATAAAACGATACAGAAACGGTGCATGTGATAAGTACTAACGGTTTCCTTCAAATAAAGTGCAACCCTTGCTAATTATTATTATTATTATTATTATTATTATTATTATTTTGACGAAACTCCGAGTGAAACGCATTGCGGAGGAACATGTGCATCTTTGTTCAACTCTTACAGCAGAATTTTTCTTTGTTTGTAAGCAGTTTATTGACAGTAAGGCCCGGCGTCCACCTACTACGATATGGCTCCCATATGGTCTACGATATACCTCCCGATAAAAAAAATCAAAATCGCGTCGGAAGGTCCTCTAATATCGGGGCAGTTGACCACGTTTCTACGATTAAACACCTATAAAACCCCATACAATGCGTGGTGGATTTGGATGTCTAGACATATGTCTACGATTTTGCACCTTCCCGATATGTCTCCGATATTTGCTTTTTGTATCGGTGCCATATCGGTAGGACTAAATTTTTATCGTAGTAGGTGGAGGCCAGGCCTTAGAATACAATTTCAACTCATCAGTTTTACTGTAACATGGTTTTTGAACGCTTGACATCGAGTTACATTAATTTACACTTATGTTTGTAGTCATTCACAAATAGAACTGCTTTTCCCCCCTCAATACTGCACACCATAAAGTATTCACTTATGAGTCATCAAATACACAGAAACATAATTTGTTATTGGTTTGCGAATTTCCTCTTTAGAATTTCTAAAAGAAAATCTTATCTTCCCAGTGAACCTTTCCCAAGATCATGGGCTTTGGGAAACGAGATTTATCCTGCCAATTATTTTCTTCAGCCATGGATATAAGAGTAATGTCTAAACACAGAAGGTCCGCGCGCACACCCAAATGCAATAGATCATGAGGCCTCTTAGTCACAAATTGCCAGAAGTCTGCCAGCTGGCGATGACAGAGTAGCAGACCTACCAAGCCGTTGGTCACCTCACATATACAACCGGTATCGCACCGGTTGGGTTTTATCGCGAGTGCATACTTCGATGTTATCATAACTCATTCACATAGTGTCAGAGTAGCCCCAGTTGCCATGATAACAGGGTGTTTTACGGTGTCCATATGTGCTGCCTGGATGGCCACGGTAAGGTACGCGGTTCCCAACTGACCGCTTCTCATTCTGGGTGGCCAGCATGTATCCACTCCATCTCTCCTGACAGCCGTCAAAATGGCCGACACACGGTCTCATCTAAATCAATCAGAATTTTAAAACAGCCAAGGCGGGGTTGTATTATGAATAGGACGTTGGGTAAACACGCTTATAGACTCCTAACAAGATAGATGTAAGTGGGAGATTGAGGTGGGTCTTGTGTGTGTGTGTGTGAGTGTGTGTGTGGGGTAGGGGGAGTGTGGGGTATGTGGGAGGTACTTGAGGGGTATTGACACTCCATGCTGCTATGTTATTATACACACTCTGATACCAGCCTCAGTGATGTATGTACAGCGTGCAAACCTAATTCTGGTTCTATTTGGTGGCACACACACCGAATTCAAAGCGATATAACCCCGGAGCCCTCCCACAAATCCACATGGGACTCGACAAATTGGAATAAACACTACGAATCGGGTGGATATGAGTTTGCCCACTGCTGGGTGGGCCAATCCATGCTCTGTTATTTCAGCGAATCTCCGTGGTGATACCTTACACTGCGTTTACACTAGAGGGAAAGTATGTTCTAGTGAGAGAAAGTCAAAGTTACGAGGTAAGGCTCGGAATAATTACTGCCCAAGGCCTTGGCCAAGCCTTAGCGAGTAACTTTGACTTTCTCTCTCCGGAAACTTGGTTCCCTATTCCTATATACTTTAATAATGATAAATAGCGTTATTCAATTGCTTACCCGCCATCAAATGCAAAGCCAGGTCCAAACGTATCGAATAACTTGACACACTAAGGCCCGGCGTCCACCTACTACGATAGAAATTTAGACCTACCGATATGGCACCGATACAAAAAGCAAATATCGGAGACATATCGGGAAGCTGCAAAATCGTAGACATGTCTAGACATGCCAATCCACCATGGATCATAAGGGGGTTCTTTTTTGGTGCCTATTCGCAGAAACGTGGTCAACTGCCCCGATATTAGGTGACCTTCAGACGCGATTTTTATCGGGAGGTACATCATAGACCATATCGGTGCCATATCGTAGTAGGTGGACGCCGGGCCTTAGTTTTCTTGCCACTACACTCTTCATATGAATTCTGTAAGAGACAATCTGATTGGTCTAAAAGTCAACCTTGGGTAGTAAACGTCAACCTTGGGCAGTATACGTAAGTTATTCCATCCCCAGTAGCATGATGTAATCATAAAGTGTTCGGCCATAGCTATATATAGGAATAGGCGATTGTCACTGGCGATTTTTGAATTCTGTACCATCTGAGGACTTTTAGGCCCGGCGTCCACCTACTACGATATGGCACCGATGTAGTCTACGATGCACCTCCCGATAAAAAAATTAAAATTGCGTCTAGACATATGTCTACGATTTTGCACCTTCCCGATATGGCACCGATTTTGACATTTTGTATCGGTGCCATATCGGGAGGTCTACGATTCTATCGTAATAGGTGGACGCCGGGCCTTAACCATAAAAGCTTAGAAATCGTAGAGGCCAAGCACGTGACGACTGCAGATCATCTGATTATTTCACATTACGCAATTCAGCACCACCTGACGATGTATGGCCCGTTTCCATTGGGCGAACAAACACGGTGTAGATTATTCAAGTTCTCCCAAAAGCCTATTTCCATTTTGTGTCAGCAGTGCTAAAGGTCCGTCGGTGGTTCCTGACTGTAGATCGGTGACGGCCAATGGAAATAGGCTTTTAGGAGAACTCAAATAATCTACACCGTTTTAGTCGGCCAATGAAAACGGGCCTTATACGACACGCTCTGACAACGGGGACTCTCTCAATCCAGCTTGAATTATAATTCAAAAGGTGGCGATTAATCACCAAAGTGCATTTCTAAAATAAGTTGTTAACGCTCAGGAAACTCTTGGGTCACGACTATTCTGGCCTATATTGGATAATCGAGTTAGGGCACCACCTGACGACAATTGGCTAGACGATCTACAGTCATCACGATTTTAGTCGGCGAGTGTAAACACCGGGTTAGAGCACCACCTGACGACAATTGGCTAGACGATCTACAGTCATCACGATTTTAGTCGGCGAGTGTAAACACCGTGTTAGGGCATCACCTGACGACTATTGGCTAGACGATCTACAGTCGTCACGTTTTTAGTCGGGGAGTGTAATATCGTCTGTGACGCCGTCAGTGAATTCAAGTCATATCAGACAACTTGTCTTGGATATTAAAATCAATTTCCCCTATCTGGAAGTTTGATATGATAAGCTCAACGTATCATAGCTGAAATATAGGGGTCACTGTTTTTGAGCAAGATGTTGTGCTGATATTAAGATAGAATATCGAAATGGTCAAACCTTCGAAGAATGTAGTAAATATAAAATACTACACGTCTAATTCGGGAAAACTACAAGTCACATTGCCAGTTTGTGAAAGGATATTTTAAGCACATTTTCTGTACAACTCAGTCAAATCAAACTAGTCAAAAGTTATATTTTACTTATTTGGCATTAAAATATATCGAAACAAAACATTTTCGACTGATAATCATAAACATCTAAAAATCGGAAAGTGGCGCCATTATGGTTGGTAGGATGTGCCTGTAACTTGAGGTAAATTCACACATTTGTCACACATTCTACATACAAAAAGAGCCTACAATAGTAGATTCGTAGTTTCTCCGGAGAATAGACCCATACTGCTGAATACAATGAGAATAAATTCGGCTTCTTTTTACTGTACACACATGTATTTATGACTTCCACGTCGCCATGTATCATGTTTTATGGATATTAAGCACTCCACACGCACACAATGGAGGCATCACTCCTGACATCTGGTGGATGGAAAGAGAACTAACCTCACCACAGGCTTCAGGGACTCAGGGGCGACACCTGGTATTTTATCTGAAAACTAGTTCCACGCCATACAGCCTAGATTGGCCAACACCTCTGACTTCACCCAGTCTATGGCGAGCACTGCATTGTATATACATGTACTATAATAGAGATAAACCAGTGTGCAACCTACAGTTGAATAAAGTAAATTAAACGCATTGCTTTTCCTGGAGACCAGAGGGACAAATCAAACTGTTTGGTGAAATCGGTCTTTGGGAAACTAATCAGTGGGATAATGCAAAACCAGGCACCCCCCCCCCCCCCCCCTACAGTCCTCACCCGGCGATTAGTGCAGGTACTCTGTCGGGGGTATTTCACAAGCGATTTAGGAACATAAACCAACAATTTATAAGGGGGACAAACCCCTTTTCTTGGGGTGCCCCATCTACCGACTCACCTGAATTAAAGTACCGTTCCTTTTGTCCCCAACAAAAATGCATTCATGTTCCAAAGTCGCTTGATGAGAATTTGAGTCTAAAGCGGGATTCACACGAAGGGATTAATGTACCTGAGACGGGTGTACTTCACACCTCTCCCCTCGTCTCAGGCAATTCTCTTCTGGTACATTAGTCTCATGGCAAGGTGCTTTGGACAGTCTAAAGTGGGATTAGTTAACACGATGGGATTCATGTACCTCATAGGGTGGTTATAGAGGAACAAAATCTCTTCCTCTAAATTGCAGGGTTCCATTTCCCAAAAGTGGAATTCACTGTCTTTAACATTAACAGGAGGGGAAATGAAACCCTATAATTTAGAATAAGAAATTATGTACGAGTACAGAATCTCAGCAGGATTTGTCTCTGAAATACAACCTGTCAGGTGCATGAATCCCACCGTGTGAATCCCACTTTAAACATATTTTCCACTCTGTTATTGTTGGCAACATTTACCCCCTAAAATGGAAAAGAATCTCATGAGATTTTGAACACTGTAAGATACGTGAATCCCAACGTGTGAATTCCACTTAAGAAGGTATAGAATATCATGAGACCTTGATTTTAAACATGGTTAAATTTATAGGGGCATTTTGGTGATAAAATAGACCTGCAACGGAGCCTATAGGAGGCCAGCAAGCATGATCACATGTTTGTCACACCCCTCACCTCAAGGGTATTTGAGTCCCAAGGTGAGTGTTCACAATAACTATGTCAGAGACTGTGTACCAAGTGTGTCCCTCCATTTCAATAAACATTTCAAGAGATTCTGGACCTGGTCAAGGGTAATTGTCACCGACAATTGCAGGGGAAATACCCTGTTTTAGGGAAATAGAACCCTGCAATCTCAGACACACACCCTGTGAGGTACATGAATCTCAGCAGGATTTGTCTCAGACAGACACCCTGTGAGGTACATGAATCTCAGCAGGATTTGTCTCAGACAAACACCCTGTGGGGTACATCAATCTCAGCAGGATTTGTCTCAGATAAACACCCTGTGAGGTACACGAATCTCAGCAGGATTAGTCTCAGACAAACACCCTGTGAGGTACATGGATCTCAGCAGGATTTGTCTCAGACCAAACACCCTGTGAGGTACATGAATCTCAGCAGAATATGTCTCAGACAAACACCCTATGATGAAGATTTAAACGTTCCTCACTGGATTTGTTAATTAATTTGAATTATTCTGATATTGCAATGCTCTTTGTGCTCCTTTTTTGTCACTGTGGACTCATGTAATAAAATCTTAAAAACGTCTCCGCCTTACGATATGTATCCCATGCATTACAATTAATATTATTAGGTGATAAGTATTATTAGATGTTTTTCTGGAACGCTTTGAGTTGTGCTTCTATCCTTTCTCAAAATTTGTTAGAAAAACACACTGGAACCTTTTGTCACAGAGCAGGTATCAAAGGCAGTGTCCCGGAATAAAAATTCATCAAAGTTAGCACCTGATTCGAAAAACCTTAAAACATTTCTGGAATATGATGTATTCACAACATCGATACATGTTTTCAAAAGACCTTTCTGGGAAACTTTGGATGTTGGTTCTATCTTTAGTATAATATGTATGGCTGCAAGGTGGCAGCACTGTAGTGTATAGCAGTTTACACTTTGAGCCACCAGATGGTGCCACGGTCATTCTCAGCCTATGTGACATTACACTGGCCACCAGAAAGTGCACTACGTTAGCTTTGGTTGGGTTAAATGCATGGCATCTTGACCCACTACCTGTAAGTGTTTGACACTCTCCCTGCAGATCTTTCATCTGATCTAGACATGTGGCTGGAGGATGTATCATTTCTTACCGTTGAGGCTCTTTTTCCACGTTCTTATTTCCTTTTGTTTGTATTTTGAATAAAATTCCCATAAAGTAAGACTTCATTATCAGTTCTGTGATCTGTGGATATTTCTTCATAACTATTTCGACTCAAAGAACCCACGTAAAAAGTGAATTGCTTGGCTCGAGAGTGAGGATTCGTGGACACGACGTGGGTTGAACCATACCAAGTTCTTAGTCAGAACCGTTACTGTCAACTTGAAGATGTACGATTTTGGTGTACCTGCTCTCATTCGCTGGAAGAACTGTTAACCCAAACAGAAGTGAAATAAAGATATATATAAAATAAAAAAAACAGAATGGAGACAGAGGTGGTGGCCAATCTATGTTGGGGTTAAATCCGCAGCCACTTTGAACCATTAGCATCACTCTACGACCAAATTTTGCGTACCTTTTTACAAGAAAAATTCAAGCCTTCTATAAAAGTAATTTCTGTGTCTGCACAATAATCGATACAGAATGGACCTGGGAGCTTAGATATGGATGCCAAGTGAAAGGAAACCACCAAGTTAAACAAAGTCGTTATACTCCACGAGTTTGATGTGTAGTGAACATCACGTGGCGTTCAGACGAGCTCTGAACTGGAAGTGACTGGACTTAAATTGTTGAATGTTCCTTTATAATTCCATGCTCATTCATCAATGATGAACATACCATTTGCTCCTAGTTTGGACCCTAGAAAGGCAGCTGTAGAAATGGCAGGTTGGCTGGATGCCAAGTTGGTTACGGCAATAACCCACTGCCTAGACAGAACACAGACCCTGCAATCATTGCATATAATCAATAATTCCACAGCATTGAGAGCCATTGAGGCCTGAGTGGTAGGGATGGGGTGTGGAGGTGGGGTGGGAGAGTGTTGTTATATTGGCCAGGTGAAGGATCTGCTCTGAGAGTGAGAATTCAACAAGTTCATCTTGTCCGGCGACCTTCACGTTGAGATGGAAATGTTAGAAATCACTCCGCCAAGCGCGATACACTCATCCGTGTGGTGTATTCCCAATGACATCGTGTTGGATTAATATTAACCACCGAATAGATATACACTTACCACTGAAGTCCCGGGGTGCGTTTAACCCTTTAAGAGCGAACATTTATCAAAAATATACAAATTCGTTTTCAACAAGGAAATAATGGATGAATATGAATCAAATTTTCACAGAAAGTAGGTCTAGGAACACAGTTAGCATTTCTATTCAGAAGGCACCCGTCCTTAAAGGCATATCCTACAATCCACGGTGGCGCCACCTTGTGATTTTCAAATATTCCCATTCATCCATCAAAATTGGTAATTTGTGGCATATTCAAAACTCATAAGAGCAAAATTTAAGTTTTATCTTATTTGACTTAATCCAATAGGTAAATAGGACCTTTTTCATTTGCTTGATTTATATAGGAAATGTACTGAAAAATGTGGTTTTCTTCAATTCTTTCAAAAACAAGCACGGTGACCTATGGTTTTTAAAACCTAAATAGGTAGAACTATACATTGACTATATTCTGTGAAAGTTTGAGGAAAATGACATGGATTTTACTATGTGAAAAACAACTTTTTAGATTCTTATATAAAATGATCATAACATTGATCTCTAAATCAAAATCTAGTACGGTAACCCCCAATTTTTAAGTCATATATGTGTTCTATAACACTTAGAGACCATTGTATTAAATTTTCAGAAAAATGACATGGGTTTTAATTTTCATGCCAAATTGTCCGATATGGCTTTAAAGGGTTAATATTGAACGAACGATAATCAGGCTGGACGATACGATCTATGAAACGAGGGGGGACCTCGCGGACGATCCAAGCTAACTCTCGTTTAATACTTCGGGTCGTACTTATACTGTCAAATGGTCGAACATTAGACATACATCTTTTGTCACAATAAGTCGTGACAGTTATACAGGGAAATACATGTACATACGATAGTTCCATCCGATACCACAGGTGGCACCACCTCATAACTATAGTTCCTTTCTTATTCAACGAGCCTTATGTGGTAAAACCTTAAGTAATCGATTGTTGGTAAAGCCAATGCCCAAATTTCATTTTTGTACTTCACACATTCTCATTTTAATAATTCATTGTGATTCCAACAGGGTTGATATCTTTTTATTTGTTGATTAATTAAGAAACCGCGTCTTTTAAAGGGATATTCTACAATTCATGCAGGCGTCACCTGGTTTTTTTTTTTAATAGTTTCAATTACCAAAATTGGTTCTTCCTATTTCGGTGACCCACGATTTTTAAATCATCTATGTGTTCTGCAACACATGTAGATTATTATATCTAAATTTCAGGAAAATGACATGGTTTTTAATGTTTAAGCCAAATTGTCCGATATGCCTTTAAGTCACCTACTTATGTGTTACATGTTATGTCACAAATAAACATACATACATAACATGGTCATACAGGTTGGTACATAGTGAAAGGCAAGCGGCAATGGAATGTGTGGTGGTATATAATGTTAATCGATGAACCTGATAACTAGTGATATGATGGGGTTTATCACATTGGATCAATGAGGCACACAGCTTGTGTATATCAGATGGCATGTCATCAGTGCAGGAATAGATAAGCATGGCAGAAAATACGAGAATATATCATGCATACCATCTGAGACTGAATGACTCTCTAACTCTGTCACAAACGGTTTTACAATATTCTTTGTTTTTAAGGTTACGATGTGGAAAAATAGTACAACTATCACGGATACCGTTTTAATGAGTAGGCATTTATTATAGAACCGACGTTTCGACTATTACATAGTCTTTTTCAAGGTTATGCTATATTATAGATTTTGTCTTGAGGTACTCTGTGAGTGGTTTGTGTTGCTCATCTGCTCATTTGCTCGTGATCGGTTGGTTTTTGGTGTTGTCAGCAGCTGACGTGTTAGGTAGGAATTGATATCAACAAGGAGTTGTGGTTAACAATTTTACTAACAAGTAGTTGAGGTTCAGGTTACCAATAAATTATGTTGAATATATTATTTATCTGATTAAGTGTAGGAAATCACAGTTGTTTTAGATGATTCTAGTAACAGTTTTGTAACAATTATAACAGTTCTTATCGTTGGGTTCAGTCTATGGGTGCATGGTTTTCGGTCCCTTGGTGTTGGCTATATATATATATAAAAAAAAAAAAAATTCTTTGTCTTTTTTATTGGATACAGTTCGCCATTTGTACATTTAGCGGTCTACCACCACACCCTTGTGCAGTCCAACCCCGCTTCTGGGACACCTCACTTAAGTGGACACCCCGCGTAAGGAGACAATTTGTTCACACTTTTATTTCCTTTGTTTTAACCCTGCTTGAAGGGCCACCCTGCTTAAGGGGGCACTTTGCTCGGAACGGAGGGTGTTCCCTTAAGCGGGGTTTTGCTGTTCATGGTTTCAATGCCATGAGGTACATCTTGATAGCCTCTGAGTGATTGTGAATGGAGAGTGTAAGGAAAACGTGCAGTGAAAGGGAAGTGCATACTAACACGCTGACCACAAGCTTTCCATCTCAGTCTAGAATCTCCGAAGGGCTTTTTTAAAAGTTTTGTGGACAGGCGGCCGTAAACCACGAGAGGTTGACGCGTAGTAATACACGAGCGCTAACGAGTGTATTACGATGTCAAGCTCGAGTGGTTTACAGAGCTGCCTGTCTACAAGATCATCGTTTGTTGCATTTGTTATCCATCTTTCGAATAAATTGAACACAATAATTGCCATATTAACGGGTACAACAATAGCTCTATAGCAAAAGGGACTATTTTTCCCGTATACCATGGTTTTGAGGCTGTATACCACAGGTTTGAATCCGTATACCACAGTTATGATATCTGACAGGTTTTATACAATGGGTCGTGGTTTACTGAGTACCCATACATTTTAAATGGGGGCTTTGTATATGATGGATGATAAATTAGCAGAATTGTATGAAGCAATTGCTGCCTTGTATGAGTGTGTGTAGGCGTCTACATTAAAAACACATAATGGTGCCAGCCGCATCATAGAAGTTACCACAGAGTGCAGTTGATGATATTGACATAGCCCGCATTAGTGTGACGTCATTTGACCTGCCGAGAGCGGGGTTTCCCTACGTTCTGGTGCCAAACATTGGGATATCCCTTCATAAGTACAGCATTTGTCGATCATTGTAATGAAATCAAATATGGGTCTGACTTTAGCCTTACCAGCAAATATACCAATATTCCAGTCAAAGCTCAGCTCAAAAATATGTTTCCTACTAAATAATTCTTCACTTCCTTTATTTTAGCTGGATTACCACAAAAAAAACCATTCATTATTAGTAGGCTGCAGACCTGCCACGATGCTACGCCTTTGCAGTGCTTCGCAGAGTTGGTTTCTGTTTACCACCAAAATGATGTCAGAGCTAATAAAGCCTGCCCCCACCTGCCACAATTCTGGTCCCGATTGGCCATACGACGGCCTTCCCGACACCATTCCGATTGTAGCGTGAGGTCTGGCAAAATCGTGGTAGGTGGGACAGATTTCTGCGATTCCGTCTACGACAGCCCACGATAGGCTGCGATGAAATCGCCAATCGTAGAGGTCCCGATAATTTCCAACATGTTGGAAATTTCGTAGCCTGTCGTAGGGTATCGTAGCAGCCGCTAGTTTCGTCGTGGAGCTATCGTGACCATAGTTTATGTTATTGGTCCTCCCAAGGCGTTGCCACGCTCTACGATTTCAAACTATTGGACCTATCGGGGACCTCCCAATAGGTCACGATTTCAGCATTTCAAATCGTAGCGATCGGGAAGCATGTCGTGGCCTATCGTGGTAGGTGGGGGTCCCCTCATACGGTCTATGGGTGTTCGATAATTGTTTCAAACAATCGGGAAACAAGTTAGAAAGCCTGGACCTAAGGCGCTGATGGCAACAGGCCAAGGTCATGTGAACGGTCAAGAGACGTAAATGACCTTCAGGTGCTGCCAGGAAACACTAGACGAAGCCAGATCATAAATATTCATATTTTCTTCGTTCCAATGGACTCAACGTGCGAACCCGTGGTTGGAAAGGCATTGCGGTGTGAGACAGACTCACTGCAGATAAGCCGCGTTGTTTCAAACACAAAGCCAGACATAAACTTCAAAATGTATAAACAGGCATTAAAGTTCCTACGCTATATGTCGGCGGACTGATCTATATTTAATTTACATCAATACTATCTATGCCCCATGTATGCACACTATTATGTCTTGTGTATGCATTTTTTTCCTTCAATGTTTCTTTGGCGGAACCTACAAGAACGCCATTTGGTGAATGTACTATGTCCTAAATGAATTTAAAAAAAAAAAAAAGGTCTAAATATGAGAAATCGTCAGCATAAAGAGGGCATCAGATATGGGATGCACTAGAGATAGGTATCCAGAGAAATGACAGTGTTGCATCATTTAAGCGAGCCGTAAAGTCTGTTATTGCCTCATAAATTTATGATCAATATCTCATCACTGCATCTGCACTGCACCCACCCCCTAATCTTACTTTCTTTTCTTTTCTTTTTCCTGTTATTACATATATGTTGGTCTATTGATACTACGAAGAGACGTCACGAGTTTGAGTCTGAGTTTATTTATGCCACGCATTTTGTTGGCTCCGTAATTTCACGAGTCGAAGACGAGTGACATTACGGAGCCAACAAAATGAGTGACATAAATAAGCTCAAACTTAAACGAGTGGCGTCTAGATATTATCCTACCCCGTTTCCATATTTTTTCAGTATCAGAAAGTAGTGGCATAAACAACACTTTATGTCACACCCGTGACATAAACAAACCCCATGTTAAGCCTATGGCGTTTCTTATTAGGGGTAGGATAAATATATGTCTACCACTGCCATTGGAAGATCCGGCTTATAGACCGGAAATGGATATGTTCAATAAAGAAAAGAAATGTGTGAATACACAATAATGACTGGTTTTGTTTACGAGTGGCCGTAATCTCCGAGTAGTTGACGTGTAGTAATATCTAAGCGTCAACTACGAGGATATTACGGTCACTCGTATACAAAACCAGTTTTTATTGTATTTATTACCCAGCTACAAGATCAATAAGAAGTCTATTGCAATTAAAATGTTTCTGCAATACATTTAGTTATTGACATCACAGCACTCCCAAGAGTGGCAGTAATTCGGTGTAAACTTACCCCAATAATAAACTTCGCCATTAACCTGTTTTTTTAGCATGCAAAGTGTTTTTTACAATGATTTCTGATGGAAAATGAGATTATTATGATTGATTCTAAATAATTAACATTGAATGAACAATCAAGAAACTTATTTCGAAGTACATGGTGATTCGACCTCATTATGGACAGGACTATTTTTCCTGCAGGAGATTCTGACATGGCAGAATCTCCGGGTAGCTGTTTCCAGGTGCCCTATAGATTTTCTATGGAGACTCTGTAATCCGTGGGTAATAAAGGGTTTGTTCCAATAGCATTATGGTGTAAAATAACAGGAAAATATACACAAGGAAGGAAAAATATGTGTGAGGCCGGTTTGCTTCCCTTCCTGCGTACTAGCGAGGTGGTTATTTGTAGCTGCACAGACTTGACATGTATGAAACAAATTTATAATCAATAAATATATACCAGGTTGTTCTTGCATGCTTGTTATATTGGTGTTTCTTACTTTATAACTGTGTGTTTAGAAGTAGTTTTCCAGTGAAGTTTGGCTGGTTCTCAAGTTTTTTCTAGCTGCTTCACTAATTGCTCAGTTAGTTTCTCGCTTAAAGCCGGGGACACACCAAGCGAGTCACGGCAGCGATCTCCAGAATCGCCAACACAAATTGGCGTGTATGTGAGATATTATTTCAAAGTATTATCCTACCAATAATATAAAATCCCATAGGCTTAACATTGGGTTTCCGTATGCCACGCTGACTGGCATACTGAGTTTTATATGCCACTAGTGGCATACAGAATTGTTATCACATAATATTCCAAAATCTAGGAGTAGGGTAGGATAAAATCAAAACCTGATTTGTTTTAATCTTGGCCACCGCATTCCACTCCTGAAGTTTTGGCTCTGGACTTCACTCGGCTTCGCCTCATGAAATCACTATGCCAAACTCCAGTCATGCAATATGGTGGCCAAGATTAAACCTCATCCAGTTTTACGATAATATCTCCCACCGATAATCTAGTGTCTCTGAAGCAATAGTCAGGTGAAACATGAAATAATAGCACATATGTCCGCCATTTTGTGTTGGCGATTCCAGAAATCGCCGCGTTTCTCGCTTGGTGTGTCTCCAGCTTTAAATACCAGGGACACACCAAGTGAGAAACGCGGCAATTTCCCGAATCGCCAACACAGAATGGCGCATATGTGAGTTATTACTTCATATTTCACCTGATTATTGGGTCAGAGATGCTAAATTATTCGTGGGAGATGTTACTATGAAAAATATAACACATATATACGCAAACTTTTGTTGGCGATTCTGGAGATTGCCGCCTTTCTTGCTTGGTGTGTCTCCGGCTTTAGGATGCAAGTCAACGGCCGCCTGCCCAGTAAACGCTTATTTAGGATGCAAGTCAATAGGGGTGATTGTTTACTTCAGTAGGCGGTACCTGGTGACCTTTCACCTCCAGTACAAAGCTGGCTTAAGTACTAATCCGTCTGTTATATAACCCTCAGCCACAGGTACCCCATACCCCTGGTAGCCATCGTTAGTAAGATATCAAAGAAGAAACCAACAAGTTGTAGTCAAAGTCTTCGCTCTCCACGAGTTTGATGCGGAGTGATACGAACGAGGCGACAGCTGGGTGAATATCACATATCTTTCAAATAAGTTAGAGAACAACGACTTTGACCAAAACGAGTTGCTTTCTGTATTTATCTCACCCCTGTACACAAGAACAGACTGTATGATACACGGTAGATCATGGAGAATGGACAGCAATACTCATATGGGCATGGAGAACAAGTTCCCAATGTTAAGCCTAAGGGACAAAACTATCAGGGGTGAGATTAACTTTCATATTATTATAAACCTGTGTCTGAATGTATATTAAATACTGCCCGCTGCTAGGAGTGCAGTAATAATAATGTTCATGCCCACTGTGACTGCAACTTTCTAAGTAATTGAAATAGAATTTTTAATTATCTTAAGGTATATAATAATAAGCAAACGTTCTCACTGTGAACGAAAAGTTTATCGTTCTCGGTCAGTCGCCGATTTCATACGGCCTTCCACCTATCGCGTCAGGCCGTATGAAATCGGCGACTGACCTCGAACGATAAACGTTTCGCCCACAGTAAGGACGTTTCCTAATATTACTGTGCACCTTGTATTTTTGTCTCGTAGTTACGACCTCGACGATGAGCATAGTAACCGGATAAAGAGCCGTCGTCCCTCAAGGATCACATCTTGGTCCCACAATATTTCTGTTATATACACGATGTTGTTTCTTTTCTGGAAAATGTGAAAGTAAAACTGTATATGAACCATACCATTAAATATATACATACAGAAATGAAAGTGAAAATACTTTACAAGAAGCCCTATTCCTATTTGAAACATGGTGCAATCAACATAAGTTACAATGCACGAAAACCACCATTTTATTCATATATATACGCCATCGCGGAAGTGCATGTATCAGCTGAATATTGACTTGTTTTCATATATATACGCCCATATGTCACACTAGCGTATGAGGCGTATCCAAAACTGTTTCCTTTTGTATACGGACGCGTCTTGGCTGTATTTCACACCAGGCGTATACAAGAGGAAATATCCTCTGCGCGACATGTATAGGCGAGCCAACATTGGGTCGGGTGCTCGGGGTCGGGGTCGGGGTCGGAGTCGGAAGCGAGGACTTCAATGTTTGTATCTGATCAGACCTTGTGTTATATTTACAGTACCCGAAGTGTGACTTCATGAGAGTGGTATTTGAAAGTAAAATCTATCTAAAAAATGTTTAAAAAAACAAATTAGTCTGGGTTTATTATATGGTTCCATATATTCAGCAAATAGAAAATGAAAAAAAATGGCATGTCACCATGCTAACTTCTATGGGAAGGCCATCGGAAAATGTAAGTGCTTAACTATTGGTGTCTATGGGAAAATGCAATATTTGACTTTGTTGCTAAATGTTCTATTGCTATCTTCAAATAGTTCTGGATTTTGATAGTTGGGAACATGTACAAATGAGAAATGCTAAAAAAATACCATGTCACCATGCTAACTTCTATGGGAAGGCCATCTGAAGAAGGTAAGTGCTTATCTATTGGTGCCTATGGGAAACTGCAATATTTTCATGAAACCAGATGGCAACACAAGTGTTAAACCAGGGGGCACTGCGATACCTACCCGCGATTGTCTTTAAAGCTTAATCGGCACAAATTGGTCTGGTATCAAATATGTAGCGTCATATGTTACTCTGTTAGGAAATGGTTTTGTTAGAAGGCAGTAAACTTTGATGGGAGATTTTAGCGAAATACATTGTTGGAAACGCCTGGATTGTTTAGAAAAGAAGCTCTAGTTATACGGTGAGAAGTTCATTAATTATGCAAAGTACATGTAGAGTAACAATAGAGCTGACATTTGATACAAAACAAACATAGGTCGGTCTAGTTCTAGTTGCCTGCTGCAAGGGAGTCATACACACTGTAGGTAAGGGGATATATATCTAAGATATTTATATAAGGAGAGAACGTAAACCCATCTGTATATACTCATGTTGCTCATTTGTATCTGTTGTTGCTGGAAGAGTGACCTGTATGTGTCGAACGCAATAAAGCTTTTTGAAAAAACAACAAAAAAAACCCCCAAAAAACACAACACCCGAAGTCATGTAAAGTTCCTGTGGATATGTTTGATATATATATATTTACATAATATATATATATATATATATACCTTCCATGAAACATTGCTCCCAAAATCGTGATTTAATGTTGAAGTTAAGGGGTTTAGTCGAGCCCTCTCATAGATATTTTGACATATATATACAAGCTCGGTGGCCAAGTGGTAGGGGTGTTCGCCTCGAGCATGGGAGGTCGTGGATTCAAACCCCGGCCGGGTCATACCAAAGACTTACACAAAAATGGTACCCACTGCCCATTCGGCTAACACCCGCCATTAGAATGAGGAGTAGGGGTCTAGGGCCCAGGTGGAAGAACGGCTATATAGCCGAATTCGGTGATTGTGTTGTAACACAATATCCCCTTAAAAGTTGCTAAAAAAAATAAAAAAATGTGCATATATATATACAGTAGAACCCCGCCTAACGGACACCCCGCATAAGCGGAAACCCAGCGTTAGCGGACACTTTTGCTTGGAACGGAATTTTTTCCCTCTATTAGATGTTTATTTTAACCTCGCATAAGCGGCACCCCGCGTAAGCCGACACCCCGCGTAAGCGGACAGTTATTTCGGTACGAAAAGGCCTAAACCCCCGTGTAAGCGGACACCTCCGACGGATACCCTACCAAAAATAGATTAATCTGTCCTTTTCATCAGTGTGTGTGAGTATATTCATAGAAGATCCATTTTGTAATTCAATGTTTAATAGCTTCGGACCCAATTAAGATATCAGAAAACGCATTTCAGATCTATTATCACCTCTGTCTCCCCTTTTCATCGGTATATAACACAAAAATATTGGGCTGGAGGAAACTTGAAAACCCCGCGTAAGCGGCCACCCCGCGTAAGCGGACACCCCGCGTAAGCGGACACTTTGGCCCGGAACGGAGGGTCTCCGCTTACGCGGGGTTTTACTGTATATATATATATATATATATATATATATATATATATATATATATATACACGGCTGCATGTCCACAAAACCATCGCTTATTGTCTTTACACCCAATATCTCAAATTCCCTTATATATTTAGTTCGGGTAGAGTTATTATACTCTAATATAAGCGTACAGTGCATTGACTCGGGAATTGACAATAGCCGGAGTTCCCGTTTGTTGTCGGTACTGCCTCTCAGTTGAGTGCACATCATTATTCTGACCGGTGCCGGGTGAGGCTATTTATAGCCGGTGGTCACGGTCTGGTGAGCGCGGAGTGGCGGGGTCAGTCAGGCACGGCGGGCCACTTCCTGTCGTCCGGAGTTCACACCGCACTGACCACGACAAACGGTAAGTCTCCGACAGGAACGAGACCAGGAGGAGGGACACATGCAGGGAATCACTCCAGAGAACTGAGGGACAGCGAGATGGTCCGTTTACAGACCGCGCCACCTACATTAAGGATTACGGTCTAACAGAGCATGGTTCCCATTTACCTGTTCCCTCTGCCTGATGGGAGAAAGGAATTTCGTGATTGGCTGTTCTAATTTTAGGACCTATGCTTGAAGAGTAACACACTGGTTACTGGTAAATCACTCATGGTAGCAGAGTTCCAGCGGAGGCAGGAATTCGTGACTCAAAATGGCAGCGCATAAAAGTCTTAGTTTGAGCCTGTGCACCCTGGCCCTGGCAACAACAGACTGTACAAGAGTCTAAGAGGGAGAGGGCAGGGGGGGTATATATGGGTATGGAGGAAGAGAGGGAAGATTTGGAAAGGGGCATAGAGGCATAGAGAGAGGGATATAGAGTCAGGCTAGAAGGAGGAAGAGGGATATAGTATACATGGTTGTCCCCCGGCTATACGGCATATAGCCTATGATCCATGGGGGCCGCCATGACGCCCCCCCCCCCCCCGAGTAGGTGTTCTTCACTATTGGAGGTGAAAAAGTAGGTGTTCTTCACTAAAGGAGGTGGAAAAGAAGTGAGTGATAATTGGGAAATGTCATAACTTTAGCCTTGCTCACATATTTATATAACGTGTTCCATATGGAAAATATCATGTCTTGGGTTTAATCATTATGTCATCCTGCTTTGGGATGGGTGTGGAGAGTCAAGGGAACCATAGTAGAATATTGAAAGGCAGTTGAATTTGGTAAGAACAAGGAGCCAGAATACAGGTGTTTTTTTTTTGGTTTTTTTGGTTTATTTCGACCAGTTCTGTCACAACTGGACAGATCTTCCACTGGAAGAGTCCCCCGACCACCTGGTGACTGATTCGTGAACTAACAATGGCTCTGTCCCCTATAGTGATGCTATCATACAATTTCCTGACGGATGATAGGGGAACTAGCAGTCACTCTGTGCCTCGTACTTTAACTACACTGGTTGCCCGGTCATTCGCTAGGGGGCACTGCGAAATTAGACACGTTTATTGCTAATTTAGCCGAGATTGAGATGAATTATGATATGTGGGGGTACTATTCGTAGGGGAGCCTGTTCTATAAACTGACGTTATTACCACGCTCAGCTTCTCTATAAAAGTGAGGTAACCCGGGGGTACCAGCGGCCGGAAGTTATTGACTCAGTGACATGCGCACAAGTCACGTCCTGTTGTATGCCGGGACGCAGCTGACCAGACGCTGCTGACTAGACGCTGCTGATCGCTTGTGGTGCCACCTGCCGGGCGTCAACACAGACGCGCGCGTCCGTGGCAGAAAACTGACCAATCAGCGAGCAGTAGCCTCGTTCCCGTGTCACTTCCCGTCCACGTGGACACAACGCTGGGTATGGATTGGAGAACGTTAGAATAACGTCATTAACGTTCTAACAGGTTGGAGTGGGTGCAGCACAGGCAGGTAAATTATTTATAATATTTCTATTCTTCAGATTCAATTTTGTTAAAGCCACAAAGTATGGGATACTATCAAGAGACGTCACGAGTTTGAGTCTGAGTTTATTTATGCCACCCATTTTGTTGGCTCCATAATGTCACTCGTCTTCGACTCGTGAAATTATGGAGCCAACAAAATGAGTTGCATAAATAAGCTCAAACTCAAACGAGTGGCGTCTAGATTTTATCCTACCCCGTTTCCATATTTTTTTCAGTATCAGAAAGTAGTGGCATAAACGACACTTTATGTCACGCCAGTGAAATAAACAAATCCCATGTTAAGCCTATAGCGTCTTTTATTAGGGGTAGGATACATGCTCATATATATGCTGACCTTCGGTATTCTGAAAGACAAACTGTGTGCTAACTCTGTGTCATTGGTGTACGGTGCAGAGGCCCAATGCCTGAGTGGAGTGCCCAGCTGACCATGCCCAGGCACCACGACGGGAATATGTCACTGAACCACTGGTGATCGATGTTGTTGAACCCTACAAAGGCAGTTGTAGATCCGGCAGGTTGGCTGGGTGCCAAGTGGGTTACAGAATGACCCATAACGGTTCTATAAATCCCAGAAAAATGACGCCTTGAGCCATCAGTCTGTTTGTGCTGGTTGCTGCCTTAAAGAGCTGGTTCCACCAGTACAATGGATTTGCCATGTTATACTATGGTATGTCTCTGGACGCCTCACAATCTAAAGCCCGCCAGTTTTACGATGGTATTTTTTTAAGCTTTTATTATCCTGGAGTTACTGTAAAAAAATCCTATCTTCCACAGGCTCCAGCGGAAAAAAACCATCATCCTTGGAATGCTTTCTACCCAGTTTACGGGCATACACATATTGATGGGTCAGTAGGTAGTTACAGGATGTGTGACACAGAGTAGATACAGGTATACAAGTCATACATATGGTCCAACTTTACATAGTTGCCTGGTTATGCACATAAACACATTGCAGTATATCATTCAGTGGTACAGTAAGAAGAATAAGAACTCTGAGATGCTTCACAACGTCATTTGATGGATTTCACATTAATTAGTGGAGTCTGACATTAGCATGTTTTCTCTGTCATAATTTGTGAAATTCTAGGGAATGGCCTTTAGCTATGACCATGAGATGTGAGTCACAATGTCAAATATCTAATGGGAGAGGGTTAATGTATGTCTATCAGGCGCCTCTGGATCGATGAGATATATTGATCACCCTTATGCATCATCCTCCCCCATACAGATGTCTAGATTGAAGTTGATGTGAATAGTTGATGATTATGGTCCTGTCTGTTGTTGTTGTTGACAGATGCAATTGGTGCCTTGCCGGAGGAACATGGCGCCTACAACGACCTTGACCTTGGTGCTTCTCCTCGGGCCCGCCATTTTTACCGCTGACGATGACCTCTGGCGGTACCACCTGACACTAGAGGACGATCTGGTGTATAAGGATTATTATTTAGCGGAGATGCAGCCTCACACTGCCCTGCTCTGCCCGGGAGATTACTTCATCTATAAACTCTCCTACCACTTCCCCCTACCGGAGAACCTCAAAATGAACCCTGAGGAAAGAGAGCAGTTTATACACACCTACGGGATCGGGGACAATACGGTGGAGCTCCATGTACAGAACGCGTCTGAACTGTGGCGCCATCTGCTGGCAGAAGACTCGATTCGATCACAAAATGGCGGCGATGTCGTAATTGATTACGACAGTGACGAACAACGGCAGAAAACGGACGCTCATGAAAAACACGGTCCTTGTCCTAATCTCATCTACTGTGTGGGCGTCCAGGCTTGTCTCTTCCGGTTCAGTATCGAGCTTTGCCGCCATGATCCCATCCCTAGCTACCGGAAGTACCTCAGTCTGCGTCTGACATGCGCAAAGCAGTCTCTGTGGCCGACGATCGTGTCTGACTTCCGGTTGCACGATGCTGCCACCTCGTGGCTGCAGCAGACGGTGTATCTGAATTACAAGTCGAGCGTGGAGAAAGGGAGGCTGGACATGTATCGTCACACTGACGTCATCAGGGTCAGACGAAGGTCACGTGACGTGTTTCAGACGTTCTGCCCTGACGTCCACACGGCTAGGACGCTCGGGTACGTGGGCTTATATATTCGCAACCTGCCCGTCGTGCAATACGCACTAATTGATACAACTAACTCTCGTTCAGTTTCTACTAATTATTATCCATCGCACATACTAAGACCCCATTGAAAATGTATGGGGACTCAGTAAATCACGACCCATTGTATAAAACCTGTCAGATACCATAACTGTGGTATACGGATTCAAAGCTGTGGTATACAGCCTCATAGCCATGGTATACGGGAAAATAGTCCCGTTGTGCTATAGATGGAAAGAACTTCTCCCATACGGAAAATTATGCTATAGAGCAAAGAAATAGTCCCTATTGTCATACGCTTTGATATGGCAATTTCTCGGTTACTTTGTTCGAAACGATGGATAATAAATACAACAAACGACAGTTATGTGGACAGGCGGCTTTGTAAACCACTCGAGGTTGACGTGGTAATACACTCTCTGTGTCTCGTGTATTACTACGCATCAATCCTCTCGTGGTTTACGGCCACCTGTTTACAAAACGATCGATTATTGTCTAAGTAAAATTTCTTTATCCGCTTTTAGCAAAGTAGTTTTCCTGATGGTATGTGATATAGTGAATTTTCTTCTGGTATCCTGTTAAAAGTGCTTGAAATAGGGTGATAAATATCTACATTTACTTGATTGTACAATTCGCTGTATGGTATATCTTCTAATCGATCTATGATACTCTATATAATTGTAATTATCATTGTTTATCGCTCTTTCTTATAAACACATACTACTGATACAATATGCCATTCACAATATGCATGTTTACTGTTTACAGGTATGCAGGTAACTGTAGCGGGTACCCAGCCCCCAGACCGGAGCAGACCGAGTCCGTCTGGAGAAACATCGGCAGGTAAGACACACCTCAAACTTGATTATTATACTATGTATAGGATGTGTCATATTTGACTAACTCACTGATTGTAGTCGTTTCTGCTGTTTGGTTATTACATGTAATATCGTCTGCATGAATAAATACCAGTCCGCTATTGCTTGTAAGCCCATTATATGGGTAAATACGATTCAAGGGCCTCTATACCAAACTGGGGCCTGTGGAAGATAGGGCCAGTCTGTTCCTAACAGTGTGCCTCCAGTCTAAATATTAAAAACTAAAAAAAACCCTAAAAAAAACCTCATATCCAACCCTAAGCAGTCCACAGCATTCATTCGGAAGAGCAGCCCCCGGCGATAACCCCCCCCCCCCCTCCCCCGGGACTGGTCCACCGGATGAACCCCCCAGGGACTGGTCCACCGGATGAACCCCCCAGGGACTGGTCCACCGGATGAACCCCCCAGGGACTGGTTCACTGGAATAACCCCCCAGAGACTGGTCAACTGGAATAACCCCCTGGGGACTGGTCCACCGCACTAACCTCCTGGGGACATGTCCACCGGATAAAACCCTGGGGTACCGGTTCACTCGATTAACCGCAGGGTTGAGCCTCTGGGGGATGCTGGGAGGTCAGTCATGACATAATGATTTCGCCATAAATGCAACATTAAGCTCGCTTAGCTCTGACGTCTCCAACCTTGACCAGCCCCAGTGCTCAATAAGACTGAAACAGATAGAGACTGAAGAAAGCATAAAACTGGTGTGCTTGCATCCCCTATAAGGTTAGATGGTCACAAGGAATTCCAGCTTACTGCAAAAACATACTACCCCTTCACTATCTGGATGCTATTCCCTGTGATATTGTGAAAGGAGCAGAAGCGAGTGTCTCAGGGTCTTAGAGGCATGCCCAGCTGACCATGACCAATCACTAAAGACAAAAATGCCACATTAACTACTGGTGCTCGATATGTTTGGATCCAAGACTGAGGCAGCTGCAGAAAGGGCAGGTTGACTGGGTGCAAGTGGGTTACAAAAAATGATCCATAGACTGAATATATCCAAAACCTATCATTGGTTATTTATCTATAATTGCACGCTCATTAATGATGAACATACTATGTGCTTCTAGGTACATGAATGACTAGGAGCTAATGTTATTTCCATTTTCAATGGAAGAGAGCTGTATACCTAAATTACTTCATGAAAGAAAAGTAAGAGAATATTATAAGAAATTATGTATTTGAGCCATCTGTATTTGATCGAGAATCAAGTATCAAGAATGTTTCAATAAAACTAGAGAATTGATTTAATAGTTGTTCTCAAGTGTCATGAACAGGAATATCAATCAGGTTTTAGAAATCAAATGGAAACCTAATGAAACTAATTTCTGGCATCTTTTAGAAATGTTGCATCCATACTTGATGGATCGACCCACTTTGTCATAAATTTATATTATTACTACGGACATTGGTATGCAAATCTTTCATCGATTACAATACCGTCTTGTACAAGGCAGCCTCGATAGCTCAGTTGGGAGAGCGTTAGACTGAAGATCTAAAGGTCCCCGGTTCGATCCCGGGTCTGGGCAGTCATAGCTTTTTCTCTGGCAAAAGTAGGAAACCCCAGACATATCCCTGCAAGACATGTTCATAGAATGCAATATGCCCATAAGTAAAGAACTAGGAACTAATGCTATTTCCATATACAATGGAAGAGTGTGGTATACCTAAATTACTTCACAAAATAAAAGTAAGAGAGTATCATAAGAAATTATGTATTTGAGCCATCTGTATTTCATTAAGTTTTAATAAACCTAGAGAATTGATTTAATAGCTGTTCTCAAGTGTCATGAACTTGAATATCAATCAGGTTTTAGAAATCAAATGGAAACCAAATGAAACTAATTTCTGGCATCTTTTAGATATGTTGCATCCATACCTTATGGATCGACCCACTTTGTCATAAATTTATAATATTACTACAGACATTGGTATGCAAATATTTGATCGATTACACTGCCATCTTTCACAAGACAGCCTCGATAGCTCAGTTGGGAGAGCGTTAGACTGAAGATCTAAAGGTCCCCGGTTCGATCCCGGGTCTGGGCAGTCATAGCTTTTTCTCTGGCAAAAAGTAGGAAACCCCAGACATGTCCCTGCAAGACATGTTCATAGAATGCAATATGCCCATAAGTAAAGAACTAGGAACTAATGCTATTTCCATATGCAATGGAAGAGCCTGGTATACCTTAATTACTTCACAAAATAAAAGTAAGAGAATATCATAAGAAATTACATATTTGAGCCATCTGTATTTGATTATGTTTCAATAAACCTAGAGAATTGATTTAATAGCTGTTCTCAAGTGTCATTAACAGGAATATCAATAAGGTTTTAGAAATCTATATGTTTAAACAAATGAAAATTTAATGAAACTAATTTCTGGTATTAAAATCAGTGTATACATCCTAATGCATATATATATATGGGTCTGAGTATGACAGGTTCAATAACCTGGTCAGTGGATGAACGTAAGAAGTGTGTGTGTGAGAGTGGGGGAGAGATGCTAATATGGAGTGACTGGGTCATATGCCTACCCTTCAACCAACCCCACAGCTCCTTACTGGGTCTGTGTTTATTTGAAGAGCATAGTGAATGGTCTGTCAAATCAGATGTGGAAGTTCCAATGCTATAGAGTCAGGTCTGTCCCACCAGATTTGAAATGTACATACATTGTAAAGTGGTAGGAGACCAGTGAGCTAGAACAAACAGGTCCTTGAGTGTAGCTAGTTGGTCAGTAAAGTAGATGGAGTGGTTGTGGGAGGGGAGGGGGTGAGGGCTGTTATGGCATGACTGTAGAGTGGCTTCAGGTCCAGAGTGTTGTACCTAAATGTTCATCTGTCAGTAAGCTATTTTAAAAAGAAATCATTATATGCCATTCTGTGTCTCCCTCCTTGTCTTCTTGAGGGTCCATGATCAAGGGCTTTAGCAAGTCTAAGGTCAAGTCTCAGGCGCAAGTCTTGGTGACAGGGTTGAAGGGAGTAAAACTGGTTTGTCAGGTCTGTACACAGTGGGTCTGAATAAGGTGTATTTAGATCTGTCCCATCAGTTCCGACACACTGAATACAGTGTATTTAGGTCTGTCCCATCAGATTTGAAAATGTAGATACCACATTTAGTCAATATTAGCATCTAATCCCATAGGCTTAACATTGTGTTTCTGTATGCCACGCTGACTGGCATCCAGAGTTTTATATGCCACTAGTGGCATACAGAATTGTTATCACGTAATATCGTAAAACTGGATGACTTTTAATCTTGGCCACTGTATGCCATGACTGGAGTTTGGCAAAGTGACTTCATGAGGCGAAGCTGAGTGAAGTCCGGAGCCAAACCTCCAGGAGTTACGATATTACTCTATGCTCCTACTTGCAGGACGTTGACACAGGGCTGCGCGAACGAGCTGGTCGAGGTTTACTGCTCCTTCCAGTACAACTCCTCCGGTCACTGTGCTCCGCCATTCCTCCTCCACAAACAGGTGAGTAATCACACATTAATTACCAGATCAGCGGATTGCCAATAGAATACTATCGTAAAACCGGATGAGTTTTAATCTAGGCTCCCGTATGCGACGACTGGAGTTTGGCGTAGTGATATCACGAGGCGGAGCCAAGTGATATCTGGAGCCAAAACTCCAGGAGTCGCATACGGGAGCCCAGATTAAAATGAATAAGGTTTTGATTTTATCCTACCCCCTGTGAACGATATTTTTATGTGAGGATAATAACAAAAATCACAATAAAAACTTTCTGAAGTCCTCCATATAGCTCTCCTTGCTGCTCTGAAGGCGCTTGGAACTACTTTCAGCTGCTGATCTCTGATTGGTCCATTTTTTGTACGCTCCTAGGAGCGATTTTTTATCTGTATGCGACATATGGGCGCATACGGAAAGTCAATGCTAAGCCTATGGGATTTTATATTAGGGGTAGGATAAAGTACAACTCCTCCGCTCACTGCGCACTGCCATTCCTTCTCCACAAACAGGTGTGTAATCACACAGTAATTATGAGATCAGCGGACTGCCAATAGAATACAGTACAACTCCTCCGCTCACTGCGCACTGCCATTCCTTCTCCACAAACAGGTGAGTAATCACCTAGACTCTAGTACAGTCTGTTATCGCCAGGGCCAAGGCACACAAGCTCAAACTAAGACTGTTGTGCGCTGCCATTTTGAGTCAGGAATTCCTGCCTCCGCTGGTGCTAAGCTGCCCTGACTGATTTACCCATAACAAGTGGCTTGAGTTGGCGCTAAAATTAGAACAGCCAATCACGAAATTCCGTTCTCCCATCAGGCAAAGGGAACTGGCAAATGGGAGCCTTGCTCTGTTAGACCCTTACAGACCGTAAGCCTAAGGCAGCGCGGTCTGTAAACGGACTCGTTATCACACAGTAATTACAAGATTACCGGACTGCCAATAGAATAGAGGGAAACTATGTCCTGGTGAAAGTATGTCAAAGTTACGAGGTAAGGATTACTGCCCTCGGCCAATATCGTTACTACTTACTCGGCCAGCTATGTTACTACATGTATATGTCAACTATGTAGAGGCTAAGCCCACTAGTATAGGAAACAGGTTAATATTGTGTTTGTATTACTATATGTCAACTATGTTGAGGCTAAGCCCACTAGTATAAGAAACAGGTTAATATTGTGTTTGTATTACTATATGTCAACTATGTAGAGGCTACGCCCACTAGTATAAGAAACAGGTTAATATTGTGTTTGTATTACTATATGTCAACTATGTAGAGGCTAAGCCCACTAGTATAAGAAACAGGTTAATATTGTGTTTGTATTACTATATGTCAACTATGTAGAGGATAAGCCCACTAGTATAAGAAACAGGTTAATATTGTGTTTGTATTACTATATGTCAACTATGTAGAGGCTAAGCCCACTAGTATAAGAAACAGGGTGATATTGTGTTTGTATTACTATATGTCAACTATGTAGAGGCTAAGCCCACTAGTATAGGAAACAGGTTAATATTGTGTTTGTATTACTATATGTCAACTATGTAGAGGATAAGCCCACTAGTATAAGAAACAGGTTAATATTGTGTTTGTATTACTATATGTCAACTATGTAGAGGATAAGCCCACTAGTATAAGAAACAGGTTAATATTGTGTTTGTATTACTATATGTCAACTATGTTGAGGCTAAGCCCACTAGTATAAGAAACAGGTTAATATTGTGTTTGTATTACTATATGTCAACTATGTAGAGGCTACGCCCACTAGTATAAGAAACAGGTTAATATTGTGTTTGTATTACTATATGTCAACTATGTAGAGGCTAAGCCCACTAGTATAAGAAACAGGGTGATATTGTGTTTGTATTACTATATGTCAACTATGTAGAGGCTAAGCCCACTAGTATAAGAAACAGGTTAATATTGTGTTTGTATTACTATATGTCAACTATGTAGAGGCTAAGCCCACTAGTATAGGAAACAGATTAATATTGTGTTGTATGTTGACCACTTTGCATGTTACACGCATCAAGTGCCCTTATAATATAGTAAGACATAATTTGTTTATGCCACCTCCAGGACAGTCTCCCTGGATATTGTTGAATTTAGATTAAGTTGATAAAGGCGGTCCTTTGAAAAAGATGAATTCTTCATCTTTGATTTAATATATGTATATATTTCTACTACAAAAGCATGCAAGTGTCAGAATGTTACATTCATTGTTATAAGAGAGATTAACATGATAATATCTTTCTTTTCGTTCTTTCAGTCTGGGAAAGAGTTCAATACGGTGACCAGGCCACAGACTGGAGACTGGCCCGACGCCACCGCCTACCGCAAAAGTAGGGTGTAATTATACCACGTTACATATCTGTCCCATTACCATCACTCTCACTATACCAATTATATGTAGGGTATAATTGTACCATTTTACATATCTGCCCCATTACCACCACTCTCACTATACCAATTATATGTAGGGTATAATTGTACCATTTTACATATCTGCCCCATTACCACCACTCTCTATAGCACCAAAAGTAGGGTGTAATTATACCATTTTACATATCTGCCCCATTACCATCACTCTCTATAACACCAAAAGTAGGGTATCATTATACCATTTTACATATCTGCCCCATTACCACCACTATCACTATACCAATTATATGTAGGGTATAATTGTACCATTTTACATATCTGTCCCATTACCATCACTCTCTATAACACCAAAAGTAGGGTATAATTGTACCATTTTACATATCTGCCCCATTACCACCACTCTCTATAGCACCAAAAGTAGGGTGTAATTATACCATTTTACATATCTGCCCCATTACCACCACTCTCTATAACACCAAAAGTAGGGTATAATTACACCAACATAGATCTGCCCCATTACCACCACTCTTACTTTACCATTAAAAGTAGGGTATAATCATACCATTTTACATATCTGTCCCATTACCATCACTCTAACTATACCACCAAATGTGGAGATTAATCAAACCATTTTAAATGTCTGGAACCTACTGCCTCTGTAAAATTTGTTCAAACATGATACATATTAGTTGGATACAAATAAAGATCTTTAGATAAAAACCATACCACTCACCATACCACCAAAGGTAGGGTATAATTACACCAACAAGTCTGTGCTACCATCACTCTATATACCACCATCAGTATGGTATAATCATAGCATTTTGCATACCTGTTACCATAGCCCTCACTATACCATCAAATGTGGGGTATAATTGCACCATTTTTAATGTCTTCCCATTATTATGACTCTCACTAAATGTAAGGTGTTTTTACACACAATAGCTGTGCTATTACTATTATTATGGAGATTGGGGAGAGTGGTTGAGAGTACTATACTCACAAGGTTGTGGGACTTTTCTCTTTATCCCCAGCGGTAGATTTACTGCTGTATCAAAGGCAAATCCTTCTCATACTATGTCTGTGTGGTGTGGAGTACAGTCATCTTTCTCCTTCATCCCCAGCAATAGATTTACTGCTATATCAAAGACCAGTCCTTCTCATACCATGTCTATGTGGTGTGGTGTACAGCCACCTTTCTCCTTCATCCCCAGCAGTGGTAGATTTACTGCTATATCAATGACCAGTCCTTCTCATACCATGTCTATGTGGTGTGGTGTGCAGCCACCTTTCTCCTTCACCTCCAGCAGTGGTAGATTTACTGCTATATCAAAGACCAGTCCTTCTCATACCATGTCTATGTGGTGTGGTGTACAGCCACCTTTCTCCTTCATCCCCAGCAGTGGTAGATTTACTGCTATATCAATGACCAGTCCTTCTCATACCATGTCTATGTGGTGTGGTGTGCAGCCACCTTTCTCCTTCACCTCCAGCAGTGGTAGATTTACTGCTATATCAAAGACCAGTCCTTCTCATACCATGTCTATGTGGTGTGGTGTACAGCCACCTTTCTCCTTCATCCCCAGCAGTGGTAGATTTACTGCTATATCAATGACCAGTCCTTCTCATACCATGTCTATGTGGTGTGGTATACAGCCACTTTTCTCCTTCATCCCCATCAGTGGTAGACTTACTGCTATATCAAAGGCCAGTCCTTCTCATACCATGTCTATGTGGTGTGGTGTACAGCCACCTTTCTCCCTCACCCCCAGCAGTGGTAGATTTACTGCTATATCAAAGACCAGTCCTTCTCATACCATGTCTATTTGGTGTGGTGTACAGCCACCTTTCCCCTTCACCCCCAGCAGTGGTAGATTTACTGCTATATCAAAGGCCAGTCCTTCTCATACCATGTCTATGTGGTGTGGTGTACAGCCACCTTTCTCCTTCATCCCCAGCAGTGGTAGATTTACTGCTATATCAAAGGCCAGTCCTTCTCATACCATGTCTATCTGGTGTGGGAAGTAAACAACTCTACACGGTAAAATGTGTAGAGATTTCTACCTGAATTCATCAAATAGATTCGTCCCTACCCTTATATCAGCTAACCATTTTGTATTTACAAGATAAAAACATCATGCATACTGCAATGCAGTCAAACAGCAATGCATACTCTATGTGGAGAAGCAAATTATTTTATGGCCAGATTGTAGTTATATTTGGAAAAATCAATCCTAAAGATTATTATATGTCAATAAAAGCCAATTATTTCTAACAAATGAAGAAAATATATCTCCGTAGATCAATCTTCCTGGTGCATTAGGCTAGGAAACCATATGAATATCTCTGTCCCATTAGGGGCACTCTGACTATACCAACAAATGTAGGGCATAGTTACACCAACATTTGCATATAATCAACCTAATACTTATCATGCCGCAAATGTAGGATATTTATATAGAACGACCTGACCATGTTGTACATGCTGCAAAATGAGATGGGGAAGTGGCTGTAAATTAACATCAGTTCACATCGAGTACAAACATGGTGGGTCTATATTTTATATACCAAAATTGATAAAATCTTACCATATATTGGCATAGAAGACATGTCAACGTGAAAGCCCACACACCGCTGATGTTCCAACGTGTTCAGTATAACAGTGTACTGCACAGGGTTCTGTACACAATTTATACTGCATAGGGAGCAGCAGTATGTAATTATCAAATATACTGCATGGGTATAATAAAAGTGATTTAACATGTAAAACCATATTCATGTCAAATATTCATAATATTTTATGATTTCTTTTTATGTTAAATTTAGAATAGAATGAACATGTATCATTTTCAGGAAACCGGATTAATGCTTATGCTGCATGCTGCACAAGCTGCATGTTTTAACATTGATCTCCGTTTGTTGTCCTCACTCACTCTCACCGCTGCCTCATCCCCGCTTGTCTCCCCACTCGGCATGTTTTAATATTGATCTCCATTTGTTTACAGTCCTCACTCACCCTCACCACCGCCTCATCCCCGCTTGTCTCCCCACTCGGCATGTCTTAATATTGATCTCCGTTTGTTTACAGTCCTCACTCACTCTCACCGCTGCCTCATCCCCGCTTGTCTCCCCACTCGGCATGTTTTAATATTGATCTCCGTTTGTTTACAGTCCTCACTCACCCTCACCGCCTCATCCCATGTTGTCTCCCCACGCGGCATGTTTTAACATTGATCTCCGTTTGTTTACAGTCCTCACTCACCCTCACAGTCTCATCCCCGCTCGTCTGCCCATGCTGCATGTTTTAACATCGATCTCTGTTTGTTTACAGTCCTCACTCACCCTCACCGCTGCCTCATCCCCGCTCCTCTCCCCACTCGGCATGTTTTAATATTGATCTCCGTTTGTTTACAGTCCCCACTCACCCTCACCGCAGCCTCACTCCCGCTTGTCTCCCCACTCGGCATGTTTTAATATTGATCTCCGTTTGTTTACAGTCCCCACTCACCCTCACCGCAGCCTCATCCCCGCTTCTCTCCCCACTCGGCATGTCTTAATATTGATCTCCGTTTGTTTACAGTCCCCACTCACCCTCACCACCGCCTCATCCCCGCTTGTCTCCCCACTCGGCATGTCTTAATATTGATCTCCGTTTGTTTACAGTCCTCACTCACCCTCACCACCGCCTCATCCCCGCTCGTCTCCGTACGCGGCATGTTTTAACATTGATCTCCGTTTGTTTACAGTCCTCACTCACCCTCACCGCAGCCTCATCCCCGTTCGTCTCGGCTTCGCTGTACTCGCCCACGCCGCCGCCGATGTCGTTGTGAGTTGTCTATTAACCTTAAGGCTGATTCCCACTAGGAGATCCTTTCCCAAGAGACAGGTGCCTGGCATAGTTGCTGGGAAACGCCAGTAGCACAGAGGGTGGGAGGGCATAGTCGACGACTAGCAGCCTGAAAATATCAAACATGTTTGAAATTAAATCGCAATAGACTACTGCCTTTTTGTGATGAACATGAGTCAGCGACGCTTACACACACCTTGGGTAGGGGCAGGGCGAGAGCTGCAGATGATTTAGCATTTTTGCATTCCCACTTAGCGACATGGTAGATTCCTAGAAATTTGTGCTCATAGTCGCCGTCTGAAGCCTTGCACATTCCCCAAAATCGCCTAGTGCGAATCGGCCATTATAAAGCCTTTTGCCCCGTTCACACTGTGTGACTGAGTATACCTCGTACCCTCAGTCGTTGACTAGCGGCCGGTGACTAGCATGTCAAATCGCACAGTGTGAACGGGGTACTTCCCGCTAAGTATGCCCAGTCGCCGACTAGCGGTACCTGAGGTACGCCCAGTCCCATGCGATGTAATGAACATCAAACATGTTTTATATTTGGTGCCCCCAATCGCCGACTAGCGGTACCGCTATACTCCGCCAATCGCAGAGCAGAAAAGTGGATATCTGCCAACCCTGATATTTCAGAAGTTTTAATTTTTTTTATTTCTTTATTACAAACTCTCGCAGCATGAGTTTTTCACGGGTGCATTTAAAGTTTATGGTATGTTAACATAATATCAAAATCTTTTAACCATCTTAGTTTTAGAGTTTGATGGGGTCATGATGTCAAAATGGAGTGACATTTGCAATTGAAACCCAAAACCCAGGTTGAACCTTAAAACACTCAAAGCTTCCTTTTAATTGTCCCTTTAAGTAATATTAGGAAACGTCCTAATTTATGAACCTGCATCTTCAGCCTCAGTCGGTGCCCTTTTGACCTCTGAGTGTAGACTATCATCTCATACCTATGGCCGTATAACCCACACATACTGCCCGCTGCTACCCATGACGTATGTATAGCCGTACGTCACAGTGTGACGTACGGGGTATGTGATCATGTGACTAACTAAAATTTCGCCATTTTTAGGTATATAATAATACGAAAACGGGCTGACTGTCTTAGTACGTCAAAATACTTGGTAAATTATTAATCAGATACATCCCTCTGCCTTTGGCATCGGGATGAATCTGATCAATAATTTTACCGCGTATTTTTGACGTACAAAGACAGTAAACCAGGGACCCGTTTCACTAGTACATGGCTTATAGTGAGAGGTCAGGCGGCAACAGTGGCACCAACAGTGGTACAACACTGGTAAACCAAAAAACGTGTTTCATGAGTAGTCTCGCTGTTGAGGTGGCCATTCCTTTCGCTATGCCAGCATAGGAATCGTAACACTTTATAAATCAATAACAAATGAATAATTTGATAATTCCAAATTATTCCTCGTGTCATTCCCCATATTTCACTGTTTATTGCACGTCCCTACGTACATTATTGACTGAGTTATGGTGCCGACACTGTAGCTCTCGCTTGTAAGACATGGTAGTGATAGCCTAGGGTCGAGCAGCACAGTGGCATACTGACTGAGTAGTGCAGTGACTGTAGTTCTTGGTTCAAATAGTTTAATGGTTCTAACAAAGAGTTAACCGCTAGAGAATTACGAAAATCGAGAAGTGGGTAAAAGATACATATGGAATTGCTCTGAGCATTTTTTTCTTTAATCAAATATGATATGGTATGTTTTAAAATGGGTTTTCTGATCAATACGAGAGTGTCGACCCTCTCGAGTCTCGTGAACTTCACAGTGGCACTAACAGCGAGAGGCACTTGACTGATAAAACGGGTTCTGCCACTGTTGGTGCCGCTCATGTCCCAAGTGCCCTTCACGCCTGATTGCATCTACTAATGAAACGCACACTGCCCCTGTGGTGCCACTGTTAGAATATCAAGAGACGTCACGAGTTTGAGTCTGAGTTTATTTATGCCACGCATTTTGTCGAAGACGAGTGACATTACGGAGCCAACAAAATGAGTGGCATAAATAAGCTCAAACTCAAACGAGTGGCGTCTAGATTTTATCCTACCCCGTTTCCATATTTTTTCAGTATCAGAAAGTAGTGGCATAAACAACACTTTATGTCACACCCGTGAAATAAACAAATCCCATGTTAAGCCTATAGCATTTTTTATTAGGGGTAAGAAAAACAACGAGACTTATCTTTTCTGGTGAAACGGCCCCCAGTTTCCGTATAATACAGTTTGCAGTCAGAAGTCACTCTGCACATAACGCCAGCGGTGCTGATATGAAGCTCGCTCACTGCAAATCAATGCCTTTCCTTTGTTCAAGAAAATCAACACCACAATATCAGTGGCGTATGGCGCAGGGGTCACAAAGTCACGTTACATAAACCCCGCTTGGGTTGTAAATGTGCTATGACGCTTTTATTGTTCATATTTGATGACACAGTCACCAGAGTAAGGGACCTATACAACACTTAGATTGGCCACCAGCTCTGTCTGCATTGTGTTCCGACTTAGAGGTTGGTAACATTAAACCCTGGTCGTGTCCATGAATTCTCACTCTCAGACCAAGCAGTTTTCTTTATCAGTGGATTCTGAGAGCTGAAATACTCATTAAGAAATATGCATTGCTCACAAAATTCATAATAAAATCTACCTTTATGGTTATTTGATTTAAACTACACACAAAAGGGAATATGAACATGGAAAAAAATAGCTTCAAGAGTGAGAATTGAATACCGGTCTCCAACCATAGGTCCAGGTTACATAAAACATCTGCTGGGAGAGTAAGAGACACGAACAGGTAGTGGGTCAATGCGGCCACGGAATTAACGCAGCCAGAGCTAACGTAGTGTAGCTCTGGCTGCCAGTGTACATACAGCACTCCCCACACATGAGTGTCCAGATCTAACACCAGGGTCTGATGACAAACGGTGAAAACAGTCATACCTACACACAGATTTTTTACAACTCCTCCTGTTCAAACAACAGCTAGGATAAAGCTTTACTTTTCTCTCCGATCACTTATATATATATATATATATTTGTTTTTCAAACTTTTTTATATAGCATATTTTCCATTTATGCTTCTCCATTTAGACTTTTCCTTCCTTGTGACTGTAGTGTGGTTTTTCCAAATATGAAGGTATATACCATTATCTTTCCTCCCTTTTTTGTTTACTGAAGCCCGTATCACTGTGAGGAGGGGTGAGGTAGGTGGAGGGGTACAGGGACTGAAGCCTGTATCACTGTGAGGAGGGGTGAGGTAGGTGGAGGGGTACAGTTACTGAAGCCTGTATCACGGTGAGGAGGGGTGGGGTAGGTGGAGGGATACAGGGACTGAGGCCTGTATCACTGTGAGGAGGGGTGAGGTAGGTGGAGGGGTACAGTTACTGAAGCCTGTATCACGGTGAGGAGGGGTGGGGTAGGTGGAGGGGTACAGAAACTGAATCCTGTATCACAGTGAGGAGGGGTGGGGTAGATGGAGGGGTACAGGGACTGAAGCCTGTATCACTGTGAGGAGGGGTGGGGTAGGTGGAGGGATACAGGGACTGAAGCCTGTATCACAGTGAGGAGGGGTGGGGTAGGTGGAGGGGTACAGGGACTGAAGCCTGTATCACTGTGAGGAGGGGTGAGGTAGGTGGAGGGATACAGGGACTGAAGCCTGTATCACAGTGAGGAGGGGTGGGGTAGGTGGAGGGGTACAGGGACTGAAGCCTGTATCACTGTGAGGAGGGGTGGGGTAGGTGGAGGGAGACAGGGACTGAAGCCTGTATCACAGTGAGGAGGGGTGGGGTAGGTGGAGGGGTACAGGGACTGAAGCCTGTATCACTGTGAGGAGGGGTGGGGTAGGTGGAGGGATACAGGGACTGAAGCCTGTATCACAGTGAGGAGGGGTGGGGTAGGTGGAGGGGTACAGGGACTGAAGCCTGTATCACTGTGAGGAGGGGTGAGGTAGGTGGAGGGGTACAGGGACTGAAGCCTGTATCACTGTGAGGAGGGGCGAGGTAGGTGGAGGGGTACCGGGACTGAAGCCTGTATCACGGTGAGGAGGGGTGGGGTAGGTGGAGGGGTACAGGGACTGAAGCCTGTATCACGGTGAGGAGGGGTGGGGTAGGTGGAGGGATACAGGGACTGAAGCCTGTATCATGGTGAGGAGGGGTGGGGTAGGTGGAGGGGTACAGGGACTGAAGCCTGTATCACGGTGAGGAGGGGTAGGGTAGGTGGAGGGATGCAGGGACTGGGGCCAGTCTGTATAGAGGAAAGGAGGGGTGGTGTAGTCGGAGGGATACAGGGACTGAAGCCAGTATCACGGACAAATATACTTCCTCAGTCTAAACCTGGTAGTTCTGTTTATCTTTTCTTGTTGTTTTGTGTGTACCAGCTGAATGATCCATAAACCTGCTGACTGTCTTTGATTTTCAGATCGACTTGCTGCAGATGATCTACAGACCTCAGCACTTCTACGTCGTCCACATCGACCACCGCGCAGACGCCACCAGAGAAGTACGCATGCGCGAATTACAGGGCACAGAGCCTACCCTGATTCCACAGTTATCCGTTAGGTGCTTTATGAGAGTTCCAGTGCAACCCATTAGATGGCACCACCAGTAAGCAGGGGGGGAGGGGTTAGATTGGCCGCCACCTCTGTCTCCAATATACTCCGACTAAGGAGTTACTCGGATTAAATACCACATGGTATCTGCGGTGTGTGTAGAAATACTTGATAAGATAAAGTCATAGCTTTACAAATTGATTATTTTTTTTAATAGTTTTTTTTAATAGTTTTTATTGGTCACAAATGGGTCGGTATTACATTGTGGCCATGATAATAAGTTTAGCTTTATGGTGGTTTTATTCTAAAAAAAGATACACACAAAAGGAAATGATAAAATAGTAAATTGGCTTCAAGGTTATGATTTAAGCAGTACGGACGATTTGGTGTCGTACTGATGCAAGCTGCGGAAATGGGGTCTGAAGGGTAAAAAGTGTATTTGACCAAAATTTTCTGACAGATTCCTCTCATTTATGATGTTGTCATGCCATTCCAAGAGTTTCAAACCCCAAGTATATTCCTAACAGTGTCAATGTAGCATTACAAGAAGACCTGGCTGTTTTGTGTAAAACAAAGACCGTTGAGGACATTTATACTCTGGGTTGTTTTTGAAAAAATGAATAAAATACTGAGGGAGGGATAGCGATACTCAGGGACTCTATGGAAAGGTATTGAGCTATTTTTCTTTGGGCTTTGGTATTTGTCCGTAGTAAACATGTTAAATATTTTGATAATAATGTCCTTTATTCTACAACAGGAACTGCAGAACCTCATCAGGAAGTATTTCCGAGATGTCTCAAACATCCGAGTCATACCAAAAGAAAGGTGAGTTTCTATTCCTCTTACAGAACTAAGCACAGTAAAAGTATAAAGAATAGGATCTGTTTTAATTCATTTGGTGAAAGTTGACATTGTGTCCGTGTTTAGCTCACACTGGCAACTAGAGCTACACAAAGTTAGCTCTGGTCGGGTTAAATAAGCGGCCGCCTTCACCCACTAGCAGGACCTGTTTGTTACTCTCCTACCAGATTTTCCGTACTGCTTAGAGAGTGTGTTTAGTCATAACCTCAAAGCCAATTCACCCTTTTGTTATTTCCTTTTGTGTGTGATTATAGAATTGAACCACCATAATGCTAGATTTCATTATCAATCTGTTAAGCTATGAATACTTCCTATCAAGTATTCCCGTTTTAGAGCCTACATAGAACAAAACTACCTGGATCTAGGCGCACCCCGAATGATCCCGTCTGTGATTTAACCCGACCAACCCCGATATCATAGAAGGGGTTGGTTGCCTCAGTTTAGCTGTGATACTAAGAGTGCCTTCCTTAGTGCCGCTATCTTCCGTCAGATGGCAGCATGTAGCTCAACAAGTCTCATTCCTTTACTCCTTAAAAACATATACTTCAATTCACGGTGGCGCTACCTGACAATAATCAATTCTGCCTGTCATCCTCTCCTTTCTTCACCCCCGCCCTTGTCAATATAGTACTCACATATAACTGTTATATGTTACAGGTCGGTGAAGGCGTCTTGGGGCGGGTTCGGCATCACAAGAGCCGAGCTGGAGGTAAGTCAGAGGTAGATGGAGGGATGGGAGCAGGGTGAGAGAGAGAGAGAGAGAGAGAGAGGCATGGAGTGGGGAGAGAGAGAGAGAGAGAGAGGCATTAAGTGGTGAGAGAGAGAGGCATGGAATGGAGAGAGAGAGAGAGAGAGAGAGAGAGAGAAGGAGAGGGCATGGAGTGGAGAGAGAGAGAGAGAGAGAGAGAGGGGGGCATGGGGTGGAGAGAGAGAGGGGGGCATGGGGTGGAGAGAGAGAGAGGGGCATGGAGTGGAGAGAGAGAGAGAGGGGCATGGAGTGGAGAGAGAGAGAGAGGGGCATGGAGTGGAGAGAGAGAGGGGCATGGAGTGGAGAGAGAGAGGGGCATGGAGTGGAGAGAGAGATGGGCATGGAGTGGAGAGAGAGAGAGAGAGAGAGAGGGGGGCATGGGGTGGAGAGAGAGAGGGGGGCATGGGGTGGAGAGAGAGAGAGGGGCATGGAGTGGAGAGAGAGAGAGAGGGGCATGGGGTGGAGAGAGAGAGGGGCATGGAGTGGAGAGAGAGATGGGCATGGAGTGGAGAGAGAGAGAGAGGGGCATGGAGTGGAGAGAGAGAGGGGCATGGAGTGGAGAGAGAGAGAGGGGCATGGAGTGGAGAGAGAGAGAGAGAGAGAGAGTCATGGAGTGGAGAGAGAGAGAGGGGCATGGAGTGGAGAGAGAGAGAGAGGGGCATGGAGTGGTGAGAGAGAGAGAGGGGCATGGAGTGGAGAGAGGGAGAGAGGCATGGAGTGGAGAGAGAGAGGGGCATGGAGTGGAGAGAGAGAGGGGCATGGAGTGGAGAGAGAGAGGGGCATGGAGTGGAGAGAGAGAGGGGCATGGAGTGGAGAGAGAGAGGGGCATGGAGTGGAGAGAGAGAGAGGGGCATGGAGTGGATAGAGAGAGAGGGGCATGGAGTGGAGAGAGAGAGAGAGACGCATGAAGTGGAGAGAGAGAGAGAGGGGCATGGAGTGGAGAGAGAGAGAGGCATGGAGAGAGAGAGAGAGAGAGAGTCATGGAGTGGAGAGAGAGAGAGGGGCATGGAGTGGAGAGAGAGAGAGAGGGGCATGGAGTGGAGAGAGAGAGAGAGGGGCATGGAGTGGAGAGAGAGAGAGGCATGGAGAGAGAGAGAGAGAGAGAGAGTCATGGAGTGGAGAGAGAGAGAGAGAGAGAGAGAGAGAGAGAGAGGGGCATGGAGTGGACAGAGAGAGAGAGTCATGGAGTGGTGAGAGAGACAGAGAGGGACATAGAGTGTAGAGAGAGAGAGAGAGAGAGAGGCATGGAGTGGTGAGAGAGAGAGAGGCATGGAGTGGAGAGAGAGAGAGAGAGAGAGAGGGGCATGGAGTGGTGAGAGAGAGAGAGATAGAGAGAGAGAGAGAGAGAGAGAGAGAGAGGGGCATGGAGTGGTGAGAGAGAGAGATAGAGAGAGAGAGAGAGAGAGGGGCATGGAGTGGTGAGAGAGAGAGAGAGGCATGGAGTGGAGAGAGAGAGAGAGAGAGAGAGAGAGGGGCATGGAGTGGTGAGAGAGAGAGAGATAGAGAGAGAGAGAGAGAGAGGGGCATGGAGTGGTGAGAGAGAGAGAGATAGAGAGAGAGAGAGAGGGGCATGGAGTGGTGAGAGAGAGAGAGGGGCATGGAGTGGAGAGAGAGAGGGGCATGGAGTGGAGAGAGAGAGGGGCATGGAGTGGAGAGAGAGAGAGAGAGGGGCATGGAGTGGAGAGAGAGAGAGGGGCATGGAGTGGAGAGAGAGAGGGGCATGGAGTGGTGAGAGAGAGAGAGAGGGGCATGGAGTGGAGAGAGAGAGGGGCATGGAGTGGAGAGAGAGGGAGAGAGAGAGAGAGAGAGGGGCATGGAGTGGTGAGAGAGAGAGAGAGGGGCATGGAGTGGAGAGAGAGAGGGGCATGGAGTGGAGAGAGAGAGGGGCATGGAGTGGATAGAGAGAGAGAGAGAGAGATAGAGAGAGAGAGAGAGAGAGAGGGGCATGGAGTGGAGAGAGAGGGGGGCATGGAGAGAGAGAGAGGGGCATGGAGTGGAGAGAGAGAGGGGCATGGAGTGGAGAGAGAGAGAGGGGCATGGAGTGGATAGAGAGAGAGAGAGAGATAGAGAGAGAGAGAGAGAGAGAGAGAGAGAGAGAGAGGGGCATGGAGTGGATAGAGAGAGAGAGAGAGAGAGAGAGAGAGAGAGAGAGAGAGAGAGGGGCATGGAGTTGACGGATAGACAGACAGGCAGACAGACGGATGGATAGATAGATAGATAGATAGATTGTGTGGCGCTTACATGTCACCCATGGCATATAAATCTTATATGGCATGACCGTGGCATACAGTCACACCATGTTAAGTCTGTGGGGTAATAACCGTTGCATACAGTCACACTATGTTAAATCTATGGAGATATATATAAAGGCTAGGATAAAGAGATATATTTAACTTTTTCCATGTAACTTTTCTTTGACGTAACCTGGTGACATGCTCGTCATGTTGGGTGTTTGTTTTCTCCAGTCCATGGAGGAGCTGATGCGGATGGGGCTGTGGGACTTCTCCATGGTGCTGAGTGGATCTGACGTACCTCTGAGAAACGTGGATGACCTCGCCGCCAGCCTCGCGCCCTACCGAGGTACGTTCTCTCAGAGCCTAGAGAATCACAGCATCGGAATTCAGCCTCACGAAACTCGCTAAGTCAGAATTCAGCCTCACGAAACTCGCTAAGTCAGAATTCAGCCTCACGAAACTCGCTAAGTCAGAATTCAGGGCCCTGTTTTCTAGTCACGATATCGTAGATCCACGATGGCCTAAGATCGTCCCTTGAGACCAAGACACTTTTTGGTGATACAAAATGGCCGCTGTGTTATAGACGGTGTCGTAGCCTGCCCCATACGATCGGAGCTCAAAGTGTCGGCGCTAACGACAAGCTAAGACAGTTCTATAACAAACCACTGTGCATATATAGAGGATTTCCCGTGCTTCCCATACGAATTAACCGATGAAATATTAATACGAGTAAGGGATACATATGATCTACAATCGTACCAAATATGAGGAAAACCAGCTGCACCGTTCCGAAGTTATCGGCGTTTAAATTTAGTCATAGCTATCGTCTTCTCTGGTGGTGGCCAGTCACCCTCCCACCTCCCGATGCGCAGTCTATGTCAAGGTCGCCGCATAAATTAGTGGAGGCGTCGGGAAAATACACTGGCCACCAGACCAGACAATTGCCATGCCGAAATTCAAACGACTATAACTTCAGAACGGTGCAGCCGATTTTCTTCATATTTAGTACGATTATAGGTCATAGGTATACCTTACTCGTGTTAAAATTGCTTAATTCCTACGGGAAGTGAAGTTTCGTGTTTGCTACGACATGTCCAAAATTGTCTTAGGCCTATAACACACGTGGCGACACTTTCCGCTTGGATGCCCACCGATGGTCGTGACTGTAGCACACATTTGAGCTCTCTAGGTGTCGTAGCCCCACGCCATTTGTCGCCGCTTCTATGATCGTAGCTCTATAGGACACTGACGCCTGGAAGATGTCGCCAATAACGATTGTCGTGACTAAAAACCAAGGCCCAGTCTCACGAAACTCGCTAAATCATAATTCAGCCTCACAAAACTCGCTAAATTAGAATTCAGCCTCAAAAACTCACTGAAATAAAATTCAGCCTCACAAAACTCGCTAAGTCAGAATTCAGCCTCACGAAACTCGCTAAATCAGAATTCAGTCTACCGAAACTCGCTAAATCAGAATTCAGCCTCACGAAACTCGCTGAATTAGAATTCAGCCTCACAAAACTCACTGAAATAAAATTCAGCCTCACAAAACTCGCTAAGTCAGAATTCAGCCTCACGAAACTCGCTAAATCAGAATTCAGCCTCACGAAACTCGCTAAATCAGAATTCAGGCTCATGAAACTCGCTTAATCAGAATTCAGCCTCACGAAACTCGCTAAGTCAGAATTCAGCCTCACGAAACTCGCTTAATCAGAATTTAGCTCCATGAAACTTGCCAAATCAGAATTTGGCCTAACAAAGCTCAACAAAATAGAATTCAGCCTCACAAAAGCCACTGAATCAGAATTCAGCCTAAAACAAATGTCTGCTTCATGATTCAGCCTAAAAGAAATCTCTGATTCAGAATTCAGCCTAAAAAAAAATCACCGAATCAGAATTCAGCCTCATAGAAATCACTGAATCAGAAATCAGCTCCAAATAACTCACTGAATCAGAATTTTTTCTGAAACTGGTGCCCGATTCTATTGGATTTAGTTATTAAACCACTGGATTTCTCATAACTCTTCCTTTACCAAAGAAGCATTATGGAACTGGTTTTATAGAAACATAACATTTGACATATACATTTTACACTCACAGGTAAGCATAAGCTAACTATCTAAAGATATGCATACAAATCTGTTTAAAGACAAATGTCAGCATATCAGATGGCAGCACCTATTTAAAATTTAGTTCTGAGTATAGATGTAGAGGGCACTGCGATACCTACCCGCATTTGTCTTTAAAAGGTAGAGTAACCTTCTAGACAACTGTAACGTAGATTGGCCGCCACCTCTGTCTACACTACGTTCCAACTAAGAGGTTGGTAACGTTAACCCATGGACGTGTCCACAGATTCTCACTCTCTGACCAAACAAGTTTGTTCTACATGGATTCTGATATCCCAAATGCTTGCAAAGAAATATTCTTATGTTAATACATTGTTAAAGAACATTATCTCTGTGGCCGTTCTATTATAAACACACTAAAAAGATGATGAGTACATGGAAAAAGAGACTTCTAGGGTAAGAACAAGGATCATGGCAGGGTCAAGGGGGTGTGGCAGGGCACCAAATAACAATAGGCACCTTCCTACTCTGGTGGAACCCGAATCGAACAACCATGAACAACCTTGACTTGCACTCGCCTAGCTTATATTCCTACTACCAGAGTCAGAATATCTGCGAGGCATGTAGCAGGCAGCATACACGTGTTGGCAGCTCCGCATAATCTTGGACAATAACATATGATATAGTTGGATATTACATCCTCCAAGGGTATACTGAACCCAAACATACAACAAGGAACATATATTGATATATTATTATGCCCGGTAAGGGCCGGAGGACACCAAAACCAAGACGAGTAAAATCACGCAGTGCTAGTGCCACGCCGTCACACTCACCCAACAACATGGCGTCGGCAGAGACGGCAGATCAGGTACAGGATACAAATACAGGCGGTGAATCAGTTACCCTCGAGAAGGTATGGAAACTTCTTAAGACGGTACATGCTGACGTGGAAGATATGAAGAAGGAATTGAGTGAACACAAGGCCGCTGTGCACAAAGACCTGGAGAACCTCAAAACGGATTTAAAGGATATATCCAGCAAGGTAGAAGCAACGCGTAAAGAAACTACCGCCATCGCCTACATGGTTGATCGACACTCAGCTGATATCAAGGTAAACGAAAGCGATATTGATCTTCTGAAGATGCCTACCAAGTAAAATCACTTGGAAAACAGCTGAAACAAACCCCTGAGTGGAACGCAAACAAGCTGGTGGTAATGGAAACTTTGGTCACCGAGAAGTTTATTCAAAACCCAAATCTACTTGCGAAGCTAAAACTCACGAACGGATATCTATATGAGGCCACCTCTGACACCCTCTTTGGCTGTGGAACAACCCTGGCCAACAGGCAAAACATCACGTGCACTAAAATCAAGGGCCAGAACGAATTGGGTAAAATTCTGTGTCGCGTAAGGAGCAGCCTATAAATAACAATGCGCATTGACATTATTGCCGATTCAAGAGGGAAAAACTTTGAACGGGTCCTCCATGCTGACTATAAATCTTTTATGAGTACCAATACTGTCAGGGTATTTATAAAAAGAGGTGCTACAATTGCAAGGGTGGTAAATGGCTACATACAGAACTTAGCGAATTATCGGGACAAGGTGGACATGGTGATACTTGTAGCAGGTATAAATAACTTCACACGACTGGATACCCACAGAACTGTCTCTCTGGCCTACAATAACACCGCTGACCTAATCAACGATCTCACAGATGACTACGTTGCAGCCAGGGACGTCCTACTGTGCTACGCCCACCAAGTGTCGATTGCCCACTTTGTGGCCATTGACCTCAAGGAGTATAACCTACATAACCACAACCCAACTTACGTGAACATAAGTGAGGACCAAGTTCTTATTAACCAAGCTGTCCGTCTTATAAATCACACCATTACCCTTCTGAACCAAGAACATCAGATGTTGGGCCCGAGACTCCACGCCAAAATTCATTTTATGTTAGGCAACAATGCAATAAATGCATATAAGTGCCTTATTGATGGCCTACACCTGACCGAAAGGACCAACACATTATGGGTCAAATCAATTGTGAAAACAATCAAAACATTGACAAGGTGACTGTTATTGGAGTTCACCCTGCACCGGTCCATCCTAGAGGGGAGGCCGGGACAGGTGTTTCTCTACTTTATTTTTATAAATTAAGTTAACTAGGAAAACAACCAATAATTATTGGTACGTGACTGGTTTGGTTTGGGAATTTGCATTGCCCCGGTCCATCCTAGAGGGGAGGCCGGGTCGCGTGAATTTCCACTCAATCTGTTTTCCATATACTTTCCCTTACCACTGTTATAAACCTAAATTTGTAATTTCAGTATTATCAATACTAATGGCGTAGTGTTGACACTTGAATTCTCTGTTTGAGGAGTGTTGTATGGAGGTGTTGTCGAAGTGAACCACCAAAGCACTATCTAGAACAAATCCACTATGAGTGATACATTTGGATAATCTAGGGTAAAGTTTATGCGGCTGCTAAACGCCGACTTGCACACATTGATTCCTGAGCCTCTGTAGCTATCGGAATCACCATGCAATTTGTTTCCTTTTTTTTCTTTCTCTTTATTTATGTTCTTGTTATAAATTTGATACTGAGGTTTATGTGCCACTATATGCCACAAGTTTTAACGGGTTAGGGACGAACGATGTTAGTATCTCATATTACACTCGGCTATGCTTGCGTTTATCCTTTGAAAATGGTTGAATGGGTGAAAGACGTTGATGCTCTCAAAGGCCTGAAATTTACTTGCCTGAATGTTTGTAGTTTGAGGGCTAAGTATGAGTCATTTGCAGTAGAATTTCAAAATACTGATATTAATCTAATCATGTTATCAGAAACCTGGCTCAATACCAACGACCAGCCCGACTCCTATTCCTTACCTGGGTACATTATCTATCGCAACGATCGCCAATGGAGAGAACACCCTCTTGATCCTAGACCGAAGATAGGAGGAGGTCTAGCCATTCTGGCAAAAAAGGGAACTAACCACGATATTGATGAATATAGAAGACTAAACACCAGCACTCGTGATCTTGAACTACAAGTATGTAGTATTAAAAATTTTGGTATGAAAAAAATTGTTGTGCTAAATGTTTATCGTCCGCACACAGCTGACCTAACAACAACCTTTGATATCCTGAGTAATGTTATCGATGAAATTCGTTCAGAAGGAAACGTGGAGATCTACTTATTAGGGGACTTTAACTTAAACATACTTGATAAAAGGGATCATAATGCAAAAAACCTGATACAGTTAATGGACGCGTATGGATTGAAACAGTTAATATCTGAACCCACACGATACTCTGAACTCAATTCAACTATCGATCTCATCTTCACAAATAGTACTACTGTATCACACAGTGGTGTACTCCAAAACTCTATAAGCGATCACCAACCTATTGACATAGTGAGGAAAAAACAAAATTACAAAAAGAAAACAGAAGTCTTTTAAGGAAGAAGTTATCGTAACTATAATGAAAAGGATTTATTATCTTATTTAAAAGAGCATGACTGGAAACCATACTACTCCCTTACGTCCCCGACTGAGCAGTGGGACTATATAACCCAATTGATATCAAAATTCCCAGACAAAAACTGCCCCTACAAAAATTTTAAAGTTAAATCTAATAGGGAACCTTGGATAACAGACGAGGTAATGGAGCAGATCGTGGAAAAAAACAGATTACTTATGGAAGCTAAAAGGAATAATACACCCGCAAATAGAGAAAACGCTAGGATAGCGAGAAATCGAACAAACAAACTAACAAAACAAGCCAGACAGATATACATTAAACACACATTAGAAAATAGCGAAGGCGACCATAGAAAATTCTGGCGCATTATAAAAACCATATTGCCGGGACATAATCTAAAAAATCATATAGAAAACACCAATTTTATCAATGAAATAACGGAAGAGAAAATCCCGAAAGACCAAATACCGAGGTTTATCAATACATATTTTACCGGAATAGGCCCCAAGCTGGCGGCCGATCGGACAACACCATGGAAATTTTATGGGGGAAAAATTAATATGGTAATGCCTAACTTGTATATCGACAGTAATAACGTCCAGAAACTCATCAAAGAAACTAAGATAACAAAAGCCTCAGCAGTTGAAGGCATACCCACAAAAATCTTAAAACCATGCCTCCTAATACTGTTACAACAAATTGTACACTTGTATCGCAATGTTCTTAGTTCAAATGAGATACCTGTTTTATGGAAAAAAGCTATTGTGACACCAATTTTTAAAGGCGGTGATGCTCGCCTAGTAAAGAATTATAGGCCAATCTCTGTTTTGCCACTACCTGCAAAATTGTTTGAAAAAATCATTAATACCCAACTGCTTTGTCATCTAGAAAATAATAAAATTATGACAGATAGTCAGGGTGGATTTAGGAAGGGGTTATCTACGATGGATACGTTGTCTTCTTTTACCGATGACATTGCTCGCAATATTAATGTCGGAAAATTGACGCCGACTATTTTTATTGACATGAGAAAGGCCTTTGACACCGTAGACCACTCCATACTACTTAAAAAAATGAATTTATATGGGATAAGGAATCATAATCTTGGCTTATTTGAAAATTATTTGGAAAATCGTTCTAAAAAAACTAAAATTAACAACGCAATTTCTGATTCGGATGGAGTGGTCTGCGGTGTCCCCCAAGGCTCCATTCTAGGGCCTACATTATACCTAATTTATGTCAACGATTTGGTTAACATCTTAGACGACGTACACTGCAAACTTTATGCCGATGACACGGTGGTTTATGTTGATACTAAGACAACTCATGATGCATTAGATATTCTACAAAACGCTTTAAATAAACTGCTACTTTGGTGTGACCTTAATAAACTATCTATTAATAGTGAAAAAACAAAGACATTAATTTTCGGCACACACCAACGTTTAAAACGGCAAGAGCCACTGCCTCTTTATATTGATGGTAAAATCCTAAAGCAGGTTGTAAACTACAAGTATTTAGGTGTCACACTGAATCAATCGCTTATGTATAATACTCACCTGAATGAAATACAAAGGAAGGTGACACATCGACTTTACCAGCTCCAACAAATGCGACCATATATAACTCAGAGTACAGCCCTAAAACTCTACAAAACTACCATTCTCCCATACATAGACTATGGCGATGTCTTGTATTTCGATGTACCTAAAAACTTGTTAAACAATATGCAAATATTGCAGAACCGATGTTTGAAAGCTGTATTGTGTGTTAATAGGTTGACCAGTACTGAGGCCATTCATGCTCAAACTCAAATGCCCATGCTTTATGACAGGAGATATGCCCATGTTTTAAACTTTGCGTTTAAAAAAACTTTAAATGAACAAAATCTGGATTACAGGAATGTAAGAACGCGTCAAAATGCAGCACCAACCTTAAGGGTATATACCCCGAATACACAAGCATATCTGAAAAGCTCAGAGTTCATTTGTGGTATTTATTGGAACAGGTTACCAGCCATCACCAGAAACACAGAGACTCTAAAGGAATTCAAAAACCTAACGAAAAAAATGATGCTTGGTACCGTTCCACTTTTTCGTGTTTAGGCAACCAAATATTTATGACTATATACCAAACAAATATAAATGTTCCTATTGTTTCTCTATAACTCATGAAATATGTCTGTCCGGAGAGCCTCTCAACAGTTACTTATACTACCTTGATATGATCTATTTATGTGACCATTGTATTACAAGGAAAAAAACAGCCTGCGTGCCCGATGTATGTGAGATTACGCTAGTCGAACGTTTCCCACACTTTGAACTACATAACGTAGGGTACCGATTGAAACCAGCTACACATTGCAGCTGACGGTATCACCCGCTTTAAGTATCAGTATCACATATTCTCTGTTATACATACTCAAAGTTTAGAAATGGATATTTTATTTCAAAATATCTCGAATTGTAATGTGTGAAATGATACAATAAAGAAACTTACAAACAAAAAAAACAAAAATCTGCTGGAAGAGTGAATCATTCTGCCAGCAGATCTTTTGTCGATGTAGTCTCTTTAACAACAGCCTATTGTTGTGGTTGGAGATTGTAGTACTCTCAAAGCCCCTTGTCGAGACAGGGGTTGGTCACAGAGTAGAGAGATATCTATTTTCACTCCCCACTGCAATGGTATGAGATACCCGCTACCACGCCATGTCAAGGCCCCTGTCAATTTAACGTCACCAGAGCTAACGTAGTGTAGCTCGGGTGGCCAGTGTAACTGTAACGGTGCCAGTGTCGAGTCAGTGGTGTAGCTTTTCTTCGTGAGGTGGCGTGGCAGTTCTCCTCCTGCTGTTGAGTAGCATGGTTGAGTTCTTGCACTTCGTTGTCCTGTGCTACAGATATCACTCATCTCCGCTTCATGATATCATTCTGCATAGACAACTGGAGCCATATAAAGAATCTTATGAAATTTTGTGACGTATCCTGATATTATGTAATAACTATGTCTATGTTTATCTGGATTTAAAGAACTATCGATAAGCTGGGTAAAGGGATTGTTTTGTTATTTTTTCTGACATATTGTACCATGTTAAAAATTGTACGATGAGTTTACCAAACGACTCATGATTTAATGTGCTAAGAGTTTATTTTCTACAACTATAGCTGCCATACTAGTTTGTCAGCCTACTCTGTAGGTATTTAAAGGCAGAGGAACTGGTTAATCTGGAGAACCGGGGAGATAGGAAGTTATTTTATTTCCTATGGCACAACTCCACTATAAATAAAAGCCTAAAAACCCAACTTAATTAAGCTACTTATTTAGCTCATGACACTCTATTCATATTCTACCTGTAGGAAACTCCTTCCTCAATATCAACCACAGAGTAGACCCCAACAATGAGCATCTCACAACTGCCTGGTAAGTGTTTGTTTCTCATTTAAACTGCATTGTCTATATCCTTTTATCCTACCCCTGATAAAAAAAACAATGGGTCATTGTATTTGGGCGAGCGTGTAGTTAAGTGTTATTTATCCTACCCCTAATAAAAAATGCCATAGGCTTAACATGGGATTTGTTTATGTCACGGGTGTGATATAAAATGTTGTTTATGCCACTACTTTCTAATACTGAAAAAATATGGAAACGGGGTAGGATAAAATCTAGACGCCACTCGTTTGAGTTTGAGCTTATCTATGCCACTCATTTTGTTGGCTTCGTAATGTCACTCGTCTTCGACTCGTAAAATTACTGGGCCAAAAAAATGCGTGGCATAAATAAACTAAGACTCAAACTCGTGACGTCTCTTGATATTATCGCAAAAGGGTAATACAAAATACAATCAGCAGCCAGAATGTGAGCGATGTCACACTAATGTGGCCTATGAATTGTTGACGACCTATGGCAATGCGGCTCACTCACTCGAGCAACTTGGAGGAACTAAAATGGCTAATTACGCAATAATAACCGGATATCGCTGAGTGTTTATATATTTCCTATTTTTCTAAAGTTGTAGAGACGGGGTAGGATGAATACTAAACTGAACTTGAGTTAGTAGTGTGAGTGTTTATCGCACTCCGGTCAGGTTGGCTACTCACTGCCCTCGGCTACCACCTCGCACAGTAATATGTGACCTGCCCGTCCATAATATGTTATATTTGACTCATTTTGCATTAGAATACGCCAAGTTTGAATTGATAATAATCAGTATGTGAATATCACCAGGTGATGCCATTGTGTATTGTAGGATATGCCTTTAATGTGGATCATGTTTTATAAATAAGCTCTGGTATATGTCTCTATCAAGGCTGTGCTTTCAACACTTGACATTCTGAATACATGATATTTAAAAGATAGACCTACAGCTTTGAAGCAAACCTAATCAGTACTAAACTTTGGGTCAAAATGAAAAAAAAGATATGTTGGCTAATTTTACCCCCAAAAGATATATCCAGTGTTGGAGATAAACATAACTCCGCAAATAAAATAAAAAATTGCAAAAATTGCTTCTGATTTTGAAAAATTCCAGCCGTCAAGATTTTCTTTAGTCTAGCATTTGATTTAATGAAAGAAGTTAAAACTCGATTGGCTACTGTCAAACTAACATCTATTGATCATGATTAATATTTTTACCCATCAGGCATACCTGTGATGACCACGTGTTCAGGATTGGCCCTCGCACAGTACCACCGGAAATAGACGTCTACAGTCATTCTGCATTTGTTCTTCTCAGCAGGTTTGTAACTGACGGAAGAAATATGCACTGTGTTGTGCCAAATAGGATTAAAGACGGGTTCCCTTCTTTGCCGTTGTCAGTATAATGTGACCGGCGGAGTGTTGTGTCAATGGTCTGCGGCACAGCCCTTCAGTGAGGCAGCACTATAAAACGGGCATAGGGTCCCACTGCTACAAGAAGACCAAAGTTGAGTTAGTATACCTTTCCAGAACCAGATAGGTCAACCAATGAGTCTCAAAAGGATGTAACTAGCCTACCGAGACGTAAAACTACACACACACACAAACAATCACTCCACAATATGTTAGTCTCATCATTATACACCAGTATACATACTTTGAATAATTGCACTAAATACAGAAAGTACCTGGTTTTGGTCATGCTTTGTTTTAATGCTACATGATATTCACTTGACTGATGCCTTGTTCATATCACTCTGCATCAAACTCTAGGAGAACGATGACTTTGACCAAAACTTGTTGGTTTCTTTTTTAATATATGTAATAAGTTACTCCTCTGTGTTTCAGGGAAGCAGTAGAGTTAGTCTTGTCGATGGACCCTCCGTCAGTCGTTGACGATCTACACTACTACTTGTCGTCCATGTTCGTGGCCGATGAGTCATACATCGGGACAATTCTTCTTGCATCACATTTAAAGTGAGTCTTCTTACTATCTCGTTGTACTTGTTGAGTAACGATAGTAAACTGAGTGAATTGAATTCTAAGTCTATGATAATGTGACAAGCTTTATTGTGTATGTTCCTGCTGTAACACTTACTTTCGCACCTCCAATAGGAAGACATGCTTTTTCACCTCCAGCAGTAAAATACACCCTCTCGGGGCAAAATGGCAGCCCCGAGAAACATTACCTATCTGCCCTATAGATAGCCAGCCCTTCATGCCTCAACCTATTATTGAAAAGTAAAGTAGGTGTAGAGTGTAGTAGAGGGGTATAGGGAACTGTATGTAAAGTACAGGGTCTGGCTGTGAGGGACTTTGATGCGGTTACCGACACATGGCAGCGGACTACTGGACATGTTGGAGGTTACTTAATTTTACATCAGGTCCATCTTTTTAATGATTTTACTACATTAACTACAACTTAGGAGCCCTTTGTTCATATGTATGTGACAGAAACTAAATCTCCTCCTTTTAACATTGTCTTTCGCTATTGGTCGCCTTTTTAAACAAGGAGCAAATGGTATGTTGATGAATGAGCAGGCAATCATGAATGAATAACAATTAAAAGGTTTGGGTTACATTCAGTCTATGGATTGTTTTCTGAAACCCACTTGTATTTTCTGCAACTGCCTGAGTCTAGGATCCAAACATATCAAGTACCAGTGAGTCTTGAGGTATTTCAGTCTCTAATGATTGGTCATGGTCAGCTGGGCATGCCTCTAAGACACTGACACACTGGCACCCTGCTCCTTTCCTGAATGGATAGTGTTTTCTGCAGCACGCTGGAAGTCTATATGTGACCACTCTAACCTTTAAGCAGCGTATATAACCATACTCCCCGTGATGCCTCCATTTGTTCCCGGTGTTCTCCTCCAGAAACACTCCGATCAGCCGGATGTTCCACTTCACACGTCACTTCGAGCCTCACAACATCATCAACCTGTGTCGTCACAGTGACGTCACAGACTCCTGCGGCCAGGTCAGTCATCTACCTCTTTTATCGCCCACTAATCGGGGTATTGCCCTTTATATCACTCCTGGAATCCCCCCTCCCTCCCATAGACACAACATTGGGAGCTAGTATCCAATGCCTATTGAGTATTAAGAAAAAATACTCTATGGGGGATTATGTCACAAAGGTTAGGCCATAAGTCAATGTGAAGGGTGAGATGAATTCAGAAACCTATTCAAGTTTAGGGTCAGAGCTCGATCCCATCTCGCTATGTAATTCACACGGGTTCTCCTTGTGAATTACTACGTGATTCAAACTGGATGGGATACGAGCTCTGACTCTAAACCTTCATAGGTTTCCTCCATAGAAGGTTGTATAAGACACATAGCCTGCCTTGCTTCCCAAGCCATCCGCTAGGGGGGTCACAGGAGGTTTTAGTGTGACACGTAAGATGTCGCCACCAGTCGGGGCCGACCTCTGTGATATTCCAGAGTTTGTTGATTGGGAGCCAAAAAACATATCTAGGCGACACATGTCTGGCATCAGGGAAAAAGTTTATATAAGATAACGAAAATGGAATTTAGTTTATACCGTTTTTATAAGGTAAGACGCTATTGCCCATGGGCCATCCATAAAGTATGCATGCACTGAGGGGAGGGAATTTGGGGGCGTTAAAATGTTTGGACATTTTGCGTATATTTATATGCCCCTTCTTTGTTCTATTGGGTACAAGATTAGTAGTGGGGGTGGGAGGGATAAAAAGATTTGAAAATCCCGCATACATCCTTTATGGATGGCCCACTATTGTCAATTAAGTAGAGGCTTGGGTTTTCACTGTCAGGGAACTGGAGATTGTATAAACATATTGTAAAGTTCCAGTCATTATCACTCACTCTAGTTCCCAGTCTGGCCACATGGGGGCCCTGTTTTTTAGTCACGACAATCGTTATTGGCGACATCGGCCAGGCGGGAGTGTGCTATAGAGCCACGATCTTAGAACCTGCGACAAATGGCGTCCGTCTACGACACGTAGGGAGCTCAAATGTGTATTATAGTCACGACAATCAGTGCTCACCCAAGCGAAAAATGATGCCACATGTGTCATAGGCCTAAGACAAATTTGGACATGTCGTACCGAATGCGCAACTTCACTTCCCGTAGGAATTAAGCAATGAAATTTTAACATGAGTAAGGTATACATATAACCTATAATCGTACCAGATATGAAGAAAATCGCCTGCATCGTTCCAAAGTGATCGATGTTTGAATTTTGTCATAGCAAATACTGCTCTGGTGGCCAGTGTACCCCTACCATCACGTGATCTAATTTATGTGGCGACCTTGACATCGACTGCCACACTGCGCCGCTCCGGTTTATTGTGCCGCAAAACTTTCCCGTAGGTTGCTCTAGCGGTGCAGTGTGATCGACTGCGCTTACTTCACTCTCCCAGCAGAGATTCCGCACTCTGTACCACGAAAGATATGCTAGGAGAATGCGTGTGCGATATCCGATCGATAGCCCGATGTTTCAAATTCAAACGCCCATAACTTCAGAACGTTAGGTCCGATCTTCTTCATATTTGGAACGATTATAGTTTATATGTACCCCTTACTCGTGTCAAAGTTTCATTGCTTAATTCTGTCGGGAAGTGGATAAATTATCTATATACGCACAGTGATGTGTTATAGAACTTAAGACAGTTCTATACTTGTCGTGACGGCCGACACTTTGAGCTCCGATCGTAGGCAGCAGGCTACGACATCGTCTATAGCACGGCGGCCATTTTGTATCACTAAAAAGTGTCTTGGCCTCAACCTACGATCTTAGGCCATCGTGGATCCACGATATCGTGACTAAAAGACAGGGCCCTGAGTTGTCAGTTACATGAGCGGCCCTCATTGGCATGTGCAACAGATCGGAACGAGACTGGTCAGTTCTGATTGGCTGTGACTCCCGCAGCCCATCCCAGCACAGAGTCTACAAGCTTACCCTGAACCCAGATGCCACCTGCTGTGTGTATATAAACTGGATGCACATGTCATTTCAACAGCTTCAGCATTAAAGCTCAGTTAAGTTCTTGACTACACCTAGCTAGTCTGGGCCTCTAGACTTTACAATATGATAGCAGTTCATTTTGTAAGTGATAAGTATTTGTAGTAAAATGTGACCTTCACACTCAGGGTCCTGGTGACTTCACCCCGGAGGACCTCAACCCGATCAGGGCGCATGCTCACCACTTCTTCTTCGCGCGCAAGTTTAAGACGGACCTGAGGGACCCTGTGAGGGCTGAGATCGCAGAGAACTACCGCAACAACGCCTACCAGAGCGCAGTGTCAGCCTACGTCCCGGCAAGACTTCTAGAGTAAGTCTGTTATAACACAACTATGTCAGCCTACGTCCCGGCAAGACTCCTAGAGTAAGTCTGTTATAACACAACTATGTCAGCATACGTCCCCGCAAAACTCCTAGAGTAAGTCTGTTATAACACAACTATGTCAGCCTACGTCCCGGCAAGACTCCTAAAGTAAGTCTGTTATAACACAACTATGTCAGCCTACGTCCCGGCAAGACTCCTAGAGTAAGTCTGATTCTATATCACAGCTCTTCTAGCCACAACGCCTACCAGAGCGCAGTGTCAGCCTACATCCCCGCAAGACTCCTAGAGTAAGTCTGTTATAACACAACTATGTCAGCAGGATTGCAGGATGTTAGGGCCCACTAGCTAAAAGTCAGGAGGTTATCTATCTATACCTTTTAAGATCTTGTAAATAATTAGAAATTCGACGCAAGCCCCGTGCATTGTTTAGTTCCTAAAATGCCCGTCAGGTGGCCGAAGAAGCTTTATTCTCCTAGGAGAATACATCTTTCCGTGTTCTACTCAGTTGCGATCTGTAGGCTCCATAGCCTTAGTATGGAGACTCCGTATTAGGTGGGTAATAAATGTTTGTATTCCTCCCACACAGGAAACTGGCGAGATTCACGCTGACTCACTTCCCGGCCGCTCACCAGGTGGCAGCAGTGGGCCGTATCAAGTTCTGGCACATTCTGACCAACTTCCGCCACTCCGACCCGTGCTGCCGCGTGGTGGCAGAGCGGAGAAGTATGCTGGCCGACGAGTTCCGACTCTTGATGGAGTACAGCGTGGTGAGAGCAGAACCCTTAGTGTTCCTTTACTTTTTAAAGGCATATCCTACAATACCAGTGGCGTAAAATAGTCATTTCTTAATACTGACAATTATCAGGTTATACCTAACCCAATATGCTATAGACCTTTGCTTGATGTGTATAGAAAATGTACATAAAGTTAGAGTTCTCTTCAATGATTTTTGAAATTTTAAAGTATAATAATACCCATTATGATTACCAATATTCTGTGATGATCTGAGGAAAATGACATGGGTTTCATCATTTGAAACCCTATTATTGAATTAGCTATATGTTCTTTAAGACTAAGAGACCATCATTTTCAATTTGCAGGTTGACATTTTTATTTTACATGTGATATTTCACCGTAAGGCATATCGGACAATTTTCATTTTCTAGTGTAGTTTTCTTAGCCATTCATTACTTCTTCAAATCAGCATCATGTATATTTATAATGTTTCACAAGTTTTATTTCCAAATCATCTCATCTTGAATATTATTTTGTCTATGTTCCCTGCTGACATTTATACATAAATTTAAGTATCCAAATAACTAAGGAAGATCTAGCTGATTTCATGAATATGCTTGATTCATGAAGTTTACTTCATAAATGAAGATATTTGTGTAGCTCCGTTTTGGACATGCTTAAACAAACAGGCTTAATCATGCTTTACCGTTTTCTACATGTTTAATTGAAATATGAAAACACAACCACCTTGAGATTTACGGAATAGCAGCGTGCTATGTATACATCGATATATTTTATGGACGATAGAAGACCACTTCATGACAAGTGAATTGATCCAACAACAAACAAATTTTTTTTTTAGAAGTACAGCCATCATTTGATTCGAATGTAGACAAAATTACAAGTCAATGCGATAAATATAGAAACTTTGTAGTACAAAAGGAATCCAGAGTTTGTATATTTTAATCTTACAGGTGGATAAAAGTGGTCAGGAACACGACGCGACTGCCACATTCGTAAGTTGATCTTTCCTCATCTATTCTACATTTCTTCAATCTGTAAATGGTCGTTTTTCTATTAGCAATTATCTAGTCTTGCTCGGTTTATCAGAGCATTCTTTTTTATATCGCCATATTATAAAACCAATTTTGAAATATATTGTAGAAAGTTGTCATTGGATCAACTATATAAAATTAAAATCAATATATGAAGTAGTGCCCCTTTAGAGGACCAAATTAATGATGGTTATGTTCCAGCTGGACAAGTCTTTGATTCATGGGCCAGTCAGAGAATGATACATACTATAATGATCTTTATTCTGATTGTGTTTAATCATGTAATGAATGTTCATAACCAAAGACTCGAGCAAGTCTAGTTTGCATATAAATAAGACGGGAGGCGCGACGGCAGTTTGGAAATTTATTTGGGTATGAAATAGGTAAACAGGTAGTACAACAAGGTATACTTTGAACGTGAAGTATAAAGATATACTGAGTGACCCGTAAAATACATGAGGAGTATAAACACGAGTCCAGATTTTTATCCTGGTCGAAGCACCGGATAAAAGAAATATGGTGTGGGTGGGCGGGTCAAAGGTTGTTTGAAATCCTGCGGCGCGCGTGCCGACGTGACGTCATAGGGATACGTCACGGATAGTAGTGTCATGTCGCGCCGAGAGGTGGCGCCACCCAGGTTATCCGGTATTGCCGCCGCGCCCACGCCGACTTATCCTCGTGTACTCGTCCTAAAACTGTCCTGGTTTTCAGATCCCTGCTCCACTCTTCCGGTGTTACCCCGGGGGAAGTATCCGACTCATGCACGTGACCACGAGACGGCATCCACTAGAACCCGGGTAAGACTTTCCTTTTTTCCATCCGACATGTGAATCCAAAGTCCGTCACAAAAACTGTTTTAGAATATCTTTAACAGTGGCGTCAGAATAGGGGGGCAGGGGGGGCGGCCGCCCCCCCACTTTTTTGCCAGCCCAAAAAAAGTCAGCACCTTCAAATTTAACTCAATCAAGTGCAAAGACTGTCGTGATTTTTCACCATGGAAAAGTCTCAAAGTCTGACCTTTTACCGTGCAATGATGGCTAAGCCCTGACTTTTCACAGTGGAAAATGATCAAAGTCTGACTCTTTAGCTTGCAATGATGGCTAAGCCCTGACTTTTCACCATAGAAATATGTCAGAGTCTGACCTTTTACTGTGCAATGGTGGCTAAGCCCTGACTTTTCACCGTGGTAAAATATCAAAGTGTGATTCTTTAGCATGCAATTAGGGCTAAGCCCAGATTTTTTCCCGTGGTAAGATATCAAAGTGTGACTCTTTAGCGTGCAATAATGGCTATGGTTGGCTGGTTGGTTGGTTTGATTTAACGTCCAGTTAACCATTGCAGGTTCTCACCAGACTTTCTCGAGGTTCTTTTACACCACAAGGGTGGTGATCAAATCTATGAATTAAATTTTGGTGGAAACCTCACCCCTACACATTTACCGAGGTGAGAGTTCTTTTACTTCCCACACCACATAGACATGGTATGAGAAGGATTGGCCTTTGATATAGCAGTATAGGTATCTACCACTGCTGGGGGTGAAGGAGAAAAGTGGCTGCAGTGGTACCCGAATCAACAAAGTCTGACAACCTTGATATTCGAAGTCCAGTGCTCTTTACCACTGAGCTAACTCCCTACCCCGGTCGCTTTTGTTATGCTTGCATGCAAGCATAACAGGTCTGCACCACGAGGAGACGAGGCGACAACAATTAACAATAATGGCTAAGCCCTGACTTTTCACTGTGGGAAAGTGTCAAAGTCTGACTTGACCTAACTGTAACAACCTGACTTTTCTCAGATTTTTCGATGATTTACGGTAAATCCAATGGGACAGGTCAATCTCAAAGTCAGACCCAATACCAAGAAAAAAGTCAGCAATTTTTCAGTTCGCCCCCCCACTTTCAAAATGTTCTGACGCCCCTGCTTTAAGGAGAATTGGGTGCATCCCAAATGCATTCTATCGCATGTAGTCTAGCTCGTGTTCTCTGTGGCAACCAATATGGAGGATAATGAATAACTAGAACTAGCATAAATCAATTAATGGCTATTAACGTGTTTCACTGACTTAAAATCACCAAATAGGCTACATGCCTGCCAAAAATTTAAGGTACATCAAGCTCTGGTGCTGCTATATACATACTACCAGTCGTTGGCTCAACACATTGTGTTTGTGTATTACCGTTTAAACCGTTAATAAGTTTCTGCATCTGGTTTTAGGTTCAAGCCGATTCATCTGAACCTCCCAACACCCACAGTGCCAGCAGGGGGCACCACCCTCTGGATCCAGCTCCATCTGGATCTCACCCCGGTCCCCACTTCCTGTTCCGGTAAGTCAACCTGCGTTCTAACCTCACCCCAGTCCCCACTTCCTGTTCCGGTAAGTCAACCTGCGTTCTAACCTCACCCCAGTCCCCACTTCCTGTTCTGGTAAGTCTACCTGCGTTCTAACCTCACCCCAGTCCCCACTTCCTGTTCCGGTAAGTCAACCTGCGTTCTAACCTCACCCCAGTCCCCACTTCCTGTTCCGGTAAGTCAACCTGCGTTCTAACCTCACCCCAGTCCCCACTTCCTGTTCCGGTAAGTCAACCTGCGTTCTAACCTCACCCCAGTACCCACTTCCTGTTCCGGTAAGTCAACCTGCGTTCTAACCTCACCCCTTTCCTCACTTCCTGTTCCGGTAAGTCAACCTGCGTTCTAACCTCACCCCAGTCCCCACTTCCTGTTCTGGTAAGTCAACCTGCGCTCTAACCTCACCCCTTTCCTCACTTCCTGTTCTGGTAAGTCAACCTGCGTTCTAACCTCACCCCAGTCCCCACTTCCTGTTCCGGTAAGTCAACCTGCGTTCTAACCTCACCCCAGTCCCCACTTCCTGTTCCGGTAAGTCAACCTGCGTTCTAACCTCACCCCAGTCCCCACTTCCTGTTCTGGTAAGTCAACCTGCGCTCTAACCTAACCCCAGTCCCCACTTCCTGTTCCGGTAAGTCAACCTGCGTTCTAACCTCACCCCAGTCCCCACACTCTGTTCCGGTAAGTCAACCTGCGTTCTAACCTCACCCAAGTCCCTTCTTCCTGTTATGGTAAGTCAACCTGCGTTCTAACCTCACCCCAGTCCCCACTTCCTGTTCCGGTAAGTCAACCTGCGTTCTAACCTCACCCCAGTCCCCACTTCCTGTTCCGGTAAGTCAACCTGCGTTCTAACCTCACCCCAGTCCCCACTTCCTGTTCTGGTAAGCCAACCTGCGTTCTAACCTCACCCAAGTCCCTTCTTCCTGTTATGGTAAGTCAACCTGCGTTCTAACCTCACCCCAGTCCCCACTTCCTGTTCCGCTAAGTCAACCTGCGTTCTAACCTCACCCCAGTCCCTTCTTCCTGTTCCGGTAAGTCAACCTGCGTTCTAACCTCACCCCAGTCCCTTCTTCCTGTTCTGGTAAGTCAACCTGCGTTCTAACCTCACCCAAGTCCCCACTTCCTGTTCCGGTAAGACAACCTGCGTTCTAACCTCACCCCAGTCCCCACTTCCCGTTCCGGTAAGTCAACTTGCGTTCTAACCTCACCCCAGTCCCCACTTCCTGTTCCGGTAAGTCGACCTGCGTTCTAACCTCACCCCAGTCCCCACTTCCCGTTCCGGTAAGTCAACCTGCGTTCTAACCTCACCCCAGTCCCCACTTCCCGTTCCGGTAAGTCAACCTGTGTTCTAACCTCACCCCAGTCCCCACTTCCCGTTCCGGTAAGTCAACCTGCTTTCTAACCTCACCCCAGTCCCCACTTCCTGTTCCGGTAAGTCAACCTGTGTTCTAACCTCACCCCAGTCCCCACTTCCCGTTCCGGTAAGATAACCTGTTGTAAAGTTCCTGTCTCTACATCCCTATCATGAACAATTATATCGGTTTCTATGCAAAGGGATTAGTCATCTAAATTTTCCGTATTCATTAGTACCAAAATGACTGCATTAACAGTTACCATTTTGTAGCAGCTCCTTCCTGTCTTGGTGTTGACCATATGGCAGTCATGTAGTGAATGGCATGTTTACCCGCATTATCGGTCACTCTAGCTCCTGGTCTGGCCACATGGGGGCAGGATGCTCTGACATGACACTGACACCTGAGTTGTTAGTGACATGAGCGGCCCTCCTGGCATGTGCAACAGACCAGAAAAAGACTGCTCATTTCTGATTGGTTGTTGCTTCAACAGCCATTCCCAACACAGATTTTACAAGCTTATTCTGTACCTAAATGCCACTTGCTCACTGTATATAAGCTGGATGAATCTATCATTAAATCACTTAAGTTCTTGTCTCATAGTGATACATAGTACATCCGTGTTTGAGTTCTTACTTCCTTCTTCTTTAGGTCTACACCAAGCTAGTTTTGGCCTCTAGGCTTTACATGCACCCCTCTCATACAATCTCACACTCTCTATGTTGTATTCTGTACTAGTTTGTTAAGAATTCTTCTCCCATAGAGCACAGTGAGAACCTTGTACAGAATACGACTTAGAGAGTGTGAGATCTTATGAGAGGAGTGCACCCACTGTATTCTAACCTCACCCCAGTCCCCAGTTTCTGTTCCACTGAGTCAACCTGACATGAACCTATAGCCTCTCACTGTTAGGATGAGTCACCCTAAAGTTGGTCAGCGGTCTCAACAAAAACAACTCCACTTTGACCTCGACAAAAGGGATGTATCTATTTTATTACTGTTGTGTGAACTAAATTCACATTTATCTAAGCATAATAGAATTCAATACAGAGAAAGGTAGATGATTTTCAATACAGAGAAAAGGTAAATGATTATGAAGTCAGTTCATGTAGAGATTTTAACAGCCTTTATATTATCTTTTAACTAGATTTGCAACATAAGAACAACCCCAACAATGACGCGTACCTGATGTTCCCCCCGGAAGAGGAAGTGAGGAGACGACCATTCCACATCATGGCTGACATCATCGTCACTGACGTCACAGGCATTATTCGGTGTGGAGAGGAAATCCGGATACAGCTGGGACCCGAGCAGTTAGAACCACACGTAACTATACGCCCTCCACCACTGTCTAGTGCGTATTTGTCTGAATCAATCACAGTACAGCCTACACTAGTCTGTTTACAAACCGCCACCTTCAGAGGTACGGCACAGAGTAAAGAGATATGTCCATGAAGGTCAAAGAGAGCACAGCTGTTATTGGTCAGTGCCGCTGGGTGAAAGGAATAATGTGGTTTGTTGTTCTATTTATAGCATCAGTTTGACAAGATCTGATTGGTTTTGACGAATACGCACTAGACAGCCCTCTTATATTGACATATTCCTTAGTCTAATTATCAACTGGAAAATATTTGCCAAGTGGAAACTCTCCCATTGTCTTTGATCTTAGGTAAATATGAACTGGTAGATTCTTATATACTCAGATAATGTGACTGATATTTCAGGGTCCAGCACTATGGTTCCAGCATCCTATCAAGTGTCCAAACATCACTGCTGGGGTGTGGAAGGTGACCCTTAGAGAGGTAAGTAGCAGAATACACATTGGCTAAAGTGGATATTTCCCCATTTCTATATGTATAGATATTGATCTTTCCTCATCTCTTATTGTTCCTGTCTCATGTATAAAATCTCAATCAATTGATACCATCATTCTGACCTTGTCATGACCTCTGTCTTTTACTCTGTTTAGAAACATCAGCTCAGGCCCTTTGTGTACAGTGTCAAGGTCGCTGTGTTGAGTGAACGTCCGCCAAGTCTGTACGCGACCCAAGGTAAGGCAATACAGGTCATATATTGCCCGCCTAGTCTGTATGAGACACAAGGTAAGGCAATACAGATCACATATTACCCTCCCAGTCTGTACGAGACCCAAGGTAAGGCAATACAGGTCACATATTACCCGCTCAGTCTATACAGGACACAAGGTAAGGCAATACAGATCACATATTGCCCGCCTAGTCTGTATGAGACCCAAGGTAAGGCAATACAGATCACATATTACTCGCCCAGTCTGTATTAGACACAAGGTAAGGTAATACAGATCACATATTGCCCGCCCAGTCTGTATGAGACCCAAGGTAAGGCAATACAGATCACATATTACCCTCTCAGCCTATACGGGACACGAGGTAAGGCAATACAGGTCACATATTACCCTCTCAGTCTATACGGGACACATGGTAAGGCAATACAGATCACATATTGCCCTCTCAGTCTGTACTAGACACAAGGTGAGGCAATGCAGGTCACATATTACCCGCCCAGTCTATACGGGACACAAGGTAAGGCAATACAGATCACATATTACCCTCCTTGTCTGTATGCGACACAAGGTGAGGCAATACAGGTCACATATTACCCACCCAGTCTATACGGGACACAAGGTAAGGCAATACAGATCACATATTACCCTCCTTGTCTGTATGCGACACAAGGTGAGGCAATACAGGTCACAAATTACCCACCCAGTCTATACGGGACACAAGGTAAGGCAATACAGATCACATATTGCCCTCCTTGTCTGTATGCGACACAAGGTGAGGCAATACAGGTCACATATTACCCACCCAGTCTATACGGGACACAAGGTAAGGCAATACAGATCACATATTACCCTCCTTGTCTGTATGTGACACAAGGTGAGGCAATACAGGTCACATATTACCCACCCAGTCTATACGGGACACAAGGTAAGGCAATACAGATCACATATTGCCCGCCTAGTCTGTACCAGACACAAGGTAGGGCAATACAGATCACATATTACCCGCCCAGTCTGAACGACACCCAAGGTAAGGCAATACAGGTCACACATTACCCACCCAGTCTGTATGAAATACATAGACAATATACAATGGTTTTATGGACAGGCGACGTAAACCACGAGTGGTTGACGCGTAGTAATACACGAGCGCTAGCGAGTGGTCTACAGAGCCGCCTGTCCACATAACCATCGTTTGTTGCATTTATTATCCATCTTTAAAAATTAATTCAACCCACTGATGGGTAATACAGATCACAAATTCCACTCCCAGTATATATGACACAAGATAATCATCGGTGATACTAAAGAAGAAACCAACATGTTTGGTTAAAGTCGTCGTTCTACACGAGTTTGATGCAGAGTGAATATCACAAGTTGGGGAACAACCTCTTAGACCCCATAGCGCCTGTCCTGTCTATGTAAAACACAACGTAGGCGTAGACAGTAGATCAGATTGTGCCCTTCTCCCCACCTCTAACACACAGCTCCTCAATTAATGATTAAAATAATCCCACAAGTCTCAGTAAGCCAGTCAGCAGAGAGATTTTACCGAGAATGATGTTTGTGAGGATATTGACTGAAGCTCTAAACTGAATAAATTAACTGAGTTCCCGCTTCCACGTATGACTGTGTCGTTTTAATCGTGTTACGGCTTCAGTCACACTCAGTCCACCTTAATTAGAGTTGATTATCTTTAAATCAGTTTGTGTCGGTTATCAAATTGAGTTTGATCTAAAAGGCTTCTGTTTATGTCGATGTAGACATGGTGCTATAAACAGGTTAATGTGATAGGAGGCCGTCGTGAAAACAGGTGACCCTGAAGAAAAGCTTATTATCTTAACCAGGTATAAATGTAAAGAAGTCAACATTAATAACTCATACTGAACATTATATCACCCCTGGTACAAGTTTAGCCATAGGAAAGATATTGAAAAATTATACGCAACGATTATCCCAGTAAAGTGATAATACTGATACTTGTTCTGTCTGTTCTGATTATTTGTCCTCTTCTTGTTCTTTCTGTTCTGACTATTTATCCTCTTCTTGTTCTTTCTGTTCTGACTATTTGTCCTCTTCTTGTTCTTTCTGTTCTGACTATGTATTCTCTTCTTGTTCTTTCTGTTCTGACTATTTGTCCTCTTCTTGTTCTTTCTGTTCTGACTATGTATCCTCTTCTTGCTCTTTCTGTTCTGACTATTTGTCCTCTTCTTGTTCTTTCTGTTCTGACTATGTATTCTTTTCTTGTTCTTTCTGTTCTGATTATTTATTCTTTTCTTGTTCTTTCTGTTCTGATTATTTGTCCTCTTCTTGTTCTTTCTGTTCTGATTATTTGTCCTCTTCTTGTTCTTTCTGTTCTGACTATCTATCCTCTTCTTGTTCATTCTGTTCTGACTATATATTCTCTTCTTGTTCTGTCTGTTCTGACTATGTATTCTCTTCTTGTTCTTTCTGTTCTGACTATGTATTCTCTTCTTGTTCTTTCTGTTCTGACTATTTGTCCTCTTCTTGTTCTTTCTGTTCTGATTATTTGTCCTCTTCTTGTTCTTTCTGTTCTGATTATTTATCCTCTTCTTGTTCTTTCTGTTCTGATTATTTGTCCTCTTCTTGTTCTTTCTGTTCTGATTATTTATCCTCTTCTTGTTCTTTCTGTTCTGATTATTTATTCTCTTCTTGTTCTTTCTGTTCTGATTATTTATTCTATTCTTGTTCTATCTGTTCTGATTATTTGTTCTCTTCTATAGTACTGAATCAGGCGCATGCTCTGTGGCGCGTCGATGACGTCATGATAAACGACGATGACGTAGAGCGTTTCTACAGGACGCCGACGCCTGCGCAGAGCTTCCCGGAAGTGGTACCTGAGGAGGCTGCTGGGAAGGATTCGGAGAAGTCCTCTAAAACCGACGAGGTATGATGTTCATTAAACGAGCATTGATGTCACACGAGGACGTGCTAAAAAGCATATCGGACAATTTGGCTTGAAAATTAAATCCCACGTCATTTTCATGAATATTGAATATGATGATATCTAATTACTGTAGAATACATATCTAACTTCAACATGCACGTTTTTTATCTAAAAATCAATATTATCATAATTTTATTATAGAAAATATATATGTAGAAATTCTAAAAGTTTGCTTTACACATAGTAAAACCAATAGATGTATAGTACCACACATTTTTAGTCACTGTCTTTGTTGTTGAGAGAATTGGAAAAAAACATATTTTCCCGTATATTTATGATGTAAATCAAGCAAATGTTAGGGCCTGAAGATGCCTGGAGGCACTGTCGTGTAAGGCCTGAAGATGCGTTAGCGCTACAAAAGACGGATTCGGTGCAATAAAAAAGGAAGAAATCAATCACTGGACTGATAGGCTGGTGGTGCATGGAAAACAGCAATGTCTTTGTTGAGCTCCGCCAGTATAAATAAAAGTCTTCAAAAATACATACACAATATTACCATGATTTCGATCTGAGTGGCCGTATTCTCCGCGTAGTTGACGCGTAGTATTGCGTAGCGTCAACTACAAGGAGAATACGGCCACACAGATCGAAATTATGGTAATGTTGTATTTATTACTCACTTATTTTTAGATTTAAGCAATAAATATTATCGTTAGAAAACTTTTCAACGTAATTAAGAAGTTATGTTTGGGACTACTTTCATCTCAAAAATCCGTATCCTCCTAGGAGGGTACGGAGCTCCGTATCCTCCTCAGTAGCGATCTGTAATCTCCATAGGCTTAGTATGGAGACTCCGCACCAGGTGGGTAATAAATATATATACACAACAGTTTACATTATGTGTGTATCATGTATGCATACTTTTTTCCTACTCTTGCTTTTAATTCCAATACTAACTGTGTATTTGTTTTCATATCCGTGTATATTCTAACAGGAAACATTGGTTAGAGATCCAGAAGGGGAACCAGAGGAGAAGTCGACAAAGTCACAGTTTGAACGGAATCTGGGGTAAGTATAAAATTGGGGCTCAGCGGTTCAATAGAAACTATGATTTTGGAAGATGTAATCCACGAGAGGTTGACATGTAGTAATACACAAGCATTAGCGAGTGTATCATGACTTACACCTCGAGTGGTTTACAGAGCCGTCTGCACACGAAACCATCGTTTGTTGTATCTAACATTCATCTATTATCCGTACATTGGATTAAACACAGGAAAGGGTATATCAATAGGGTGTAGTAACTTTTTCTCTCTGTACGATGAGGGTCGCTTTTAGCTCACGGAGACTATTGTACCTCTACCAGAAACCGGTTTTTTATTAATCATGGCATACAAAGTCCCCATTGAGAATGTATGGGGACTTAGTAAACCGCTACCCATTTTTTTTATTATCGATGCTATACAAAGTCCCCATTGAGAATGTATGGGGACTCAGTAAACCACGACCCATCATATAAAACCTGTCAGATAGCACAACCACGGTATACAGATTCAAATCCATGTAATTTTATTCAAACTTTCATAGAAAAAAGTAAATGTATCATATTAAGATATTGTAATGTTAAAACTTATAGGTCACAGTTTGAAAGAATTGAAAAAAACATATTTTTCAATAATCTTCCTATAAAAATAAAACAAATACACATTTGCCTACTTCATCCGATAAATTAGGCCAAACTGTAAAAAAAACTTTATATTTTAATCATTTGGTATTAGAATACGTCAAAAAGAACTGGTAACTGTCAATATTCTAAATCACCAGGTGGTGCCACTGTGGCTTGTAGGATATGCCTTTAACTATGTAAATATTGTGATTTCCAGATTTGTCCTTGAGTTCTACGACTGTCTCATCCTCGCTGTTCTTTTAGCGGTGGCCACGGGCGCCATTTATTGTATGTAAGTATGAAATATTGCCAGTTAGTAAACATAAGTACGAAAAAGCACCATTTATATCATGTTTTATTATAAAATGGCACAATCTTTTACGTATACTGATTTAAAATGGTGTTACTTATTAAATGTATACATAGGAAATGGTGTAATTCTTATAGGTATAAGTATGAAGTGGTGTTATTTATTACATAAATGTTCCCCAGCTGTATTAGGATAACATCTATGAATGATATAGAAGATAGGATACATACCTTATATCACAATGATATTGATAACAATGATAATACAATGATAATAACACAGCTGTTTGGGCATTTGACGATAGTTTATTGAGTGTGAGAAAACGCGCTCATATATGTCATCTAGGGGTTAAAATGCTCACACAGACTTCCAGCTTACTGCAGAGAATATAACACTTCACTATCAATGTCCCAACTATAAAGGCCTGGTTAAATGAGCAGGGGTCCAGTATCCAGCCTTTCCATATCCCCTACCCCACTACTGATTTGGTTCCTAAAAATAGACATTTTAAGTTCTAGTCTTTTTGAAGACAAAAGGATCCACTATGTAAATCCTTTCATGAAATGATAAACCCTTGGTTATGAATACTGTAATCTGCTAATAGAAAAGGAAACTATCAGATGATCATATTGACTAAATGTGGTATCTACATTTTAAAATCTGATGGGACACATCTAAATGCCATGTCAAACATACATGCCAAACAGCAGGGAGAGAGACAAAGATATAAACAGAGAGAGTTATACATACAGTATATAGACAGGGATAGTACCAGGGAGACGGATAGAGAAGCAGACAGCTGGAGACAGAAAACAGATATTAACAAAGAGAATAGATGTATATTACTAACAGATAGGGACAGATGAATATTTAGGTATAACGCTCTGGACCTGAAGCCACCCTACAGTCATGCCAGAATAGCCCTCACCACCTCACCCCCTCCCCTCCCACAACCACTCCATCTACTTTACTGACCAGCTAGCTACACTCAAGGACCTGTTTGTTCTGGCTCATTGCTCTCCTACCACTTTACAATGCATGTACATTTCAAATCTGATGGGACACACCTGAATGTATAGCATTGGAACTTCCACATCTGATTGGACAGACCATTCACTATGTTCTTCAAATAAACACAGACCTAGTAAGGAGGTATGAGGTTGGTGGAAGGGTAGGCATATGACTCTATCTCAACCCAGTCACTCCATATTAGCACCTCTCTCCCACTCCAAAACACACACTCTTCCATTATAAATGCAAATAACATTAGCTTCTAGTTCTTTACTTATTGCATTTTATGAACACATCTTGCAGGGACATGTCTGGGGTTTCCTACTTTTTGCCAAAGAAAAAGTTACGACTGCCCAGACCCGGGATCGAACCGGGGACCTTTAGATCTTCAGTCTAACGCTCTCCCAACTGAGCTATCGAGGCTGTCTTTTGTGACATGGCATTGTAATCGTTCAAATATTTGCATACCAATGTCCGTAGTAATAATATTTTATGACAAAGTGGGTCCATCCTTACAGTATGGCTGCAACATTTCTTAAAGATGCCTCCCTACCCCCTCTCCATCCTGCATGCAATGGATTAGAGAAGGGATGTATGTAAAATTTACAAAGCTTTGGACCCACCCTAATCATCGTCAATACTATAACATGTTGAATAGATCACCCCAATAACAATAAGAAAACCAAAATGAATGGTTATTGATCGAGTGCAGTTCATATCTTATCTCATCCCCATCACTGACTAATTGGCTAAATATCATAACATCATCGCCCATTATGACATCATCAATATACATGAAAATAAATATCTCCCTTGGATTCAGCATGTGAATATATGTGTATGCTAACTATCATGTCCCTATCATCAATATCTAGAGAGTTATTGTAATAAATCTGTTCATCTGTGCTAATCATCATGTGGTGCCATGCCCTTCTACTGTTTTCTATATACTTGAGTTCCTCAAATTCTATCTTAACTTGACTAGATTTTCCTCCATAAGTCTTGAACCACTTGACCGATTCTAAAAATTCAAGTATCTTTGTAATCCTCTCTTTCAAGGCTATCTTTTTCGTATATTATTCTAATTATAGATATGAAATTCAATTTTTCATTCGCGTAGCTAATTCAAGTTTAGGATCAGAGCTCGATCACATCTCGTTTGAATCACTATGTAATTCACACAGCCTCTCCTTGTGAATTACTATGCGATTCAAACTTGATTAGATACGAACTCTGACCCTAATCTTTTATAGGTTACCTCTATGTTTTTGACTTTAAAGTCTATAACTAATATAGATGGTGTGTCTGGTTTCATAAGAACTAGACATTAGACTTCGTTTTGTCCATTCTTGCTTGCACTGTCGGTGCCGCTTTTCATGTCTGTCAAACACTTTTGTAAACTAGTGAAACAGGTCCATGAAGTGTAGATTTGTCTAATTCTTATGTTTGGGGTCTGTCTTAACCTAAGGGCAGCTACTTGTGTTGTCACGAAACTAGTCAACCCCAATGTCTCTATGGTGTCACAGACATGTCACGAAACTAGTGAAACAGGTCCCTGATGATGATTGCAGCGCATCCAAACTCGTGGAGTATTGAGTATTTATACGATTCTAGATCCAGTTCTATATAAATATCATTAATTTTTTATTCTAGATAATATAACTGTGTCTGACTCTTGCAGGTGTTCCTCCATGTTGTTCCGCGGCCGGAAGCGACCTCGTGTGAACCGGACGCGGTGCGGTGGCGCCGCCCTGGTGGCGTGTGTCGTCATCATGCAGGTGGTGCTGTATGCGCAGCTCGATACGCGGACGGTGCTGCCGGCGTTGTGACCACAGCTGTATTCACATAGTGTTCATCTGGCGTCCTTCACAACTTCTCTGTTTAAAATACTGCTCCTCATTTCTGTTCAGAAGAAAGTCTTAGAAATGTAGACCACGATCAAACATTCTTAATCAAAAATGTCAAGTAATAAATAAATGATGAGGATCGGGAATTTGGATAAGCTTTTAGGCCTGGCGTCCACCTACTACGATAGAAATTTAGACCTACCGATATGGCACCGATACAAAAAGCAAATATCAGAGACATATCGGGAAGGTGCAAATCGTAGACATATGTCTAGACAAGCCGATCCACCACGCATTGTATGGGGTTTTTATCGGTGTCTAATCGCAGAAACGTGGCCAACTGCCCCAATATTAGGTGACCTTCCGACGCGATTTTGATTTTTTATTGGGAGGTGCATCATATACCATATCGGAGCCATAGCATAGTAGGTGGAAGCCGGGCCTCAGAGTCAATTTATCAGAGTCAATCGGTGTAGATATATAACTTATAATTCAGTCATTTGCCTGGGGTTGGAGATGGTATCATCCTATTTGTTAGTTTTTCAGCTGATCTTGCTGCTTACTTTCCAATGTCTTCCAAGTTCATTTTTGTGGTCTTTTTTCAGAAAGACATGAAAAAAGGGGACTTCTTATGAATAGATAACTTAAAGTAACCCTCAATGAAATTCGCCTATCTCTCTGATCTGGTAGATGTGCAGTTTGTATCGATTATATTGGCATTTTCGGACAATTTATACGTAATTCATCTTTCATACATAGATTGCAATTTTCCTATTTCCCAAGGAAATCTTTGATTTCATTCTCAATTTATAAAATTATTTGAATGAATTGGCTCTAATTTACACCAATGAAGGAGTTGCTTCTCTCCTGTGCGAGCAGAGTTCAAGGTCACACTCCCTGTCAAATGCATCAAATGACCTTCACCCTGGTAGTTCCCCCCGTAGACTTTACATTGATAACTTATACTCAATGCTTAGAAAAAAAATACTCAATTGGGGATTATGTCGCAAATGTTAGCCACTTAGTCAATGTGAAGGGTGAGATAAATTCAGAAACCTATTCAAGTTAACGGTTAAAGCTCGATTCCATCTTATTTGAACTGCTATGTAATTCATGCGGTTTCGCCTTGTGAATTACCACGCGATTCAAACTCGATGGGATACAGGCTGTGACCATAGACTTTCATGGGTTTCCTCTGTAATATGGAGTCGTTGTAATTTCGTTTTGTCTGTTTGATGTGAATTACACTCATCATTTTTTAAGTTTTAAATTGTAAGTCAAAGAAGATACCTGTAAACAATTGAACATGAAGATGAAAGATTGTAGCTACCATAATTAAAAAGCGACTACCATCTCGAATTATGTCTAACAAAAGGAGCTCCATTTGAAAATGTGAAGTGTTTCAATAAACCACTGCCTCTTGTTTTCTATGTTGTTTTCTTGTTCTATAGTGATTACGGATTTGATTACCTACCACATATAAAACGTTAGAATTTCGTCGAATCCGCTTGAAGTTGCTCCCGTACATAGAGACATAGTGAACCAGACCTAGGCATGGAGAATGAGGGCCCACGAGAGTGAGATTCCCGTACAGTGAAAAACTCGAACCGGTTTTTCTCTTTTTGTAGGACTATACTCAGAGAAACTTCTTCTCTTATGATATATTTCAAGCCATGCCGAAATCAAAGTTTGGTATTGTACTTTTCTGATCTATTTTTCTCGTGAGAAACCAATGAGATCCTAGCCTGGCAGCCTGGCCTAGTTAGACTATAGGCCAGGTAACGGGTTCCATTTTTATGGTGCATTATTGGTAAAGCTGTTGCATTGTGGGATTGCGCCACCTTGGCAGACCTAGAGCAGACGACACAACAAAGAGGTGAAGTAGTGTGTCAACTCCTAGTTTGTACTCTGATATCTCTTTTGGTGAACCAAGAATATGTATGTATAACATTAAGACTTATGCCTTGACTATGGTTCACTGCTGGTATAATGTCATGACGTTTGTCATTACAGAATATAAACTATGCATTAACTCTGGCTAATAAACCATCGCGGAAGGATGTCGTATTCTTCGCCATTTCGAGCAGGAGACGTACACTGCACCACTCAAGCGCTGCAGTGTGATCTGTTCTCGTGAGACAGCGGCGTGAGAGCTGGCGAGTTGAAGGTCGTACCAGCGTGACGTCAGAACCCGTTACCTGCCCCTTATTCATATGGGCAGGGAACCAGTCCAATGAGATCCCAACTTTCGCTGGTTTCAATCCATAGAGTTCTGATCGCTGATGATCAGCTCAAACACCATACGAAATGTCATACGAAATGATAACCATAAGTTTACGATGGTTTTCCCTATACCCGCTAGAGGGCCCAATTAGCCTGTAGTGCGGCCAACTTTCGTGTTACGAACGAACGAGGGGGGGGGGGGGGCTAGCCAAATACGATTTGACGAAGTCGCTAGTACGGTCTCAAAGCGGTTGGTTACGTGAAAATTACCTCTTTGTACAAATGAAGTACCCCATCATATGGCAACTCCTGGGTTCGTTTTATTCATGCAGATCCATAAGAAACACAACAGTTATTGTATACGGGAAATAGTCCCTTTATGCTAGATAGCAAATAATAGTCCCAATTGATATACCATTGATATGGCAATTCCTGTGTTTAATTCATTGGACGGATAATATCAAGAGACGTCACGAGTTTGAGTCTGAGTTTATTAATGCCACGCATTTTGTTGGCTCCATAATTTCACGAGTCGAAGAAGAGTGACATTACAGAGCCGACAAAATGTGTGGCATAATAAATAAGCTCAAACTCAAACGAGTGGCGTCTAGATTTTATCCTACCCCGTTTCCATATTTTTTCAGTATTGGAAAGTAGTGACATAAACAACACTTTATGTCACACCCGTGAAATAAACAAATCCCATGTTAAGCCTATGGCGTTTTTTATTAGGGGTAGGGTAATAAATGGAGTATGAACACAGCAAACGATGGTTTCGTGGACAGGCGTCCCTGTGAACCACTCAAGGTTGACATCGTAATATAATTGCTAAGACTTGTGCATTACTACGCTAAGCATAGAAGGTCGTATATCTTAAAGTTAAATACATAAAGTACGTACGCACTAGGTGAGGGCAACAGTTTCGGAAATTTTGCGCATGTTACTTCTTTATTCTATTGCGTACAATATTGTGAGGGTTGGGGGCTCGACAATTTCAGAAATTTTGCGTACATCCTTTATGGATGGCCCCTCCTCAAGAATGTAACGGGCACTTCCTTTACATAAAATGTACTTTGAACAAATACAAATGTTTGTTTTTATGAAGTTTTGCACATTTTCCCAAAAGTTTAAAAACATAGTCTAGGATTTTACTGATCCCCATTTCTATGCCATATACCAAACGTCATAGATCGACAAGGGCGCTCATTTTTATATTGAACCATTGGAGAGCGAGTGATACAGGGTTGGAGCAGAGATTAGTCAGCACAATCACGATGAAGAACTGCTGGGAGAGTGAGCGGTAGCAATGACGTCACACAGTACATTTTGGTCTCCAATTTCAAGCGACTATCCGACGCTGGGCGTTGTTTCATATATTCTAGTGTGATAATGTCTTTATCCTACGCCTCATATAAATTTCCATAGACTAAACATGTTGTGACTGTATGCCACGGTTATTATCCTACTCCTCATATAAATCTCCATAGACTTAACATGGTGTGACTGCATGCCACGGTTATTATCCTACTCCTCATATAAATCTCCATAGACTAAACATGGTGTGACTGTATGCTACGGTTATTATCCTACTCCTCATATAAATCTCCATAGACTTAACATGGTGTGACTGTATGCCACTGTTATTATCTCACCCCTCATATAAATCTCCATAGACTTACCATGGTGTGACTGTATGCCACTGTTATTATCCTACCCCTCATATAAATCTCCATAAACTTAACATGGTGTGACTGTATGCCACTGTTACGCCATAAAATATTTACATGCTACGGTGACATATGAAGTTAGAAATACATGATGGGATAGGAATAAATCTAAACATCACTCAATTTCATTTGATTGTTTACATGCCGTTTGTTGTCTTCCACTACAGATATCACGCAGCTCCGCTTGGTGATATCATTCTGCGAAGACAACTCACGCCATATTAACAACCATATGAAATTTCGTAATGTTTCATGATAGTATTGGGCATGTTTTTACAAAGCCGCATGTTTGTTTTACGGTGATTTTGAGTGTGTGTGTGTTTGGTACTAGGTGATCGTACTTTGTAGGTACATACATGTACATACCTCTGAATCAGGGAAACATCCACCATTTTGTTTTCTCATATTTTGCTCTGTATGTTAGCAAGTCACGTGGTATGGAGTGTAGTCCTATTTTTTTATCCTACCCCTAATATAAAATACCATAGGCTTAACATTGGTTTTCCGTATGCCACGCTGACTGGCATACAGAGTTTTATATGCCACTAGTGGCATACAGAATTGTTTTCATGTAATATTCCAAAATCTAGGAGACGGGGTGGGATAAAATCAAAACCTGATTTGTTTTAATCTTGGCCACCGCATTCCACTCCTGGAGTTGTGGCTCCAGACTTCACTCGGCTTCGCCTCGTAAAATCACTATGCTAAACTCAAGTCCTGGCATACAGTGGCCAAGATTAAAACTCATCCAGTTTTACGATAATACCACACCACTCCGAGGACGAGTGAAATTTACACTGCTAGTGAGTATAAATGAGACATTCGTCCACCGGTATATAATAATACTCAAGAACTGTCAAACCTCAGTCTGCCGGACACCCCGCGTGGATTTAAAACCCACCCACCCACACCAAAACTTCAATTTCTTACTCCGATTTCAAAACATTCTTCAGCCTCATGAACTACCAGACTTATCAGTCTCATCCTAATCTTATAGTATTATAGAAATGTAAATGAAAATAATTTTCTCTCGGTTCACATCTCTGAACTTAACAAAGATGATCAAATATATAAATTTATATATATGTATATACATATATATATATATATATATATATATATATATATATATATATATATATATATATACATATATTTAAATTTGTATTTATGTATTCTTTTGGCTGGTCTTACCTGTCCGCACACGCAGGTGCCGGTAGTGGTATATGGAAATGACGGCAGGTGGCGCCCCAGTATTTATATGCAATAACATTGGATATACATATATATATATATATATATATATATATACATATATATATATATATATATATATATATATATATATATATATATATATATATATATATGTGTGTGTGGGGGTGGGTGTGTGGGGGTGGGTGTGTGTGTGTGTGGGTGTGTGTGTGTGTGTGTGTGTGTGTGTGTGTGTGTGTGTGTGTGTGTGTGTGTGTGGGTGTGTGTGTTTGACAATTTAGAACATATCTACGTATATTACCTACAGTGAATGTTTTCCTCATGTCAGTCTTTGATGATAATAAAACATTCACGCGTGTAATGATTATATCCAGTCCTCCAGACTAATCTTCTACTTGCCGTGACGTCATCACTTCTTGTGTAGCTGACGTCACGGGCCTCCTGACAAGCCGTATTACAAGTTTTTAACATGACTCCCGCCATTGGCAGACGACAAACCGTCCATGGCTTCCCGCCACTTTTGTATCTTAATCTCCGCCATCTGCAATCCGCGTCAAAGTCTCGTGCAAAACACGCCCTCCACGAGAAACGCCGAGAGCAGCCTTCCAAGTTCCGGTTCCGCTTGTCGGCGGCTGCGCAGTGATAGGGCGTCTTCGGGGAGCGGACCTCTGCCCCATTTTCATCAAATGACGACCCACAAGTGTGCAGCTACCAGTGGGCGCAGTAAGTCTTCTCAGCCCGGCACCTGTCACCATGGAAACGGGGGCCGCGCGCAGCAGACGACATTTTGAGCGAGATTCCATCTCCAGCCGTCGGCGCGGGAAACCTCGCAAGTACGCCGCGCGCCGCGACCGTCGCGTGCGGTGCGACTTCAAGTAAACAACTTCCCTTCGTTTTCTAGTTGTTCTTTTTCTGCCTCCCTCCATCATTAAACGTGGTCGCATCCCCATCTTTCTTTATATATACATACACAATATTACCAGTGGGCATATACCAAATATTACCATGATTTCGATCTGAGTGACCGTATTCTCTGTGTAGTTAACACGTAGTAATACTCTGAGTGATAGCGAGAGGTGTTGTGTAGCATCAACTACAAGGAGAATACGGACACATAGAGCGAAATCATGGTAATATTGTATTTATTACTCACCTTTTGACTGATCATTAGGAAAAATCTTGTAAATAACTAGGCGTCGGGATAGATTTAATACAATACAAAAGACATCGAACGGCCATCCCTACGGCCCAGGTGGCTACGTTTTCCCTTATTATGGTTATCATCTGTCTGGGCTTGGATGACGCGTAGTAATATCAGAGGGAACCTGAGAATATTGAGTAACAGATCAAAATCATGGTAATATTGTATTTCATTTTGCAATCTTTTCATTCTATGGAATCAGTAATTCCTGGTTGCAAAAATCGTGGTCGCGAAGCGGTGGGATTTGGATGTGCTGTTTCGCCTAGTATACCAAATAACTTTGTATTTATTATTCAGCATCGAAAATTCAAATGATCAAAGAGAATACAAAAGGCGTGACTTTTCACGATAGTCTCTGTATGCTTAGAATGACAGGTTTGTATTCGGTGGAGAATTATGGCCAGTTCACACTGTGTGTCTTTAGGTACATAGTCTGAAACTGGGCGTACCCTCAGGCACACAACGCGGCAAAGCGTACAGTGTGAACTGGCTTTAAGGTCCATTCCCACTTGGCGATTCTTGCCCCTGAGACTACTGCCGGGCATAATCGCCAGAAAACGTTAGTCGCATCCCGAGTGGGAGGGTATAGTCAGCGACTCAGTCTAGGTCACAGCAGGTGACTATGCACTAATATATATCAAACATGTTTGAAATTGAATCGCAACAGACTTTTTAGAGGGGATCCAGTCGCCACCTCAAGCCCAGACAATGAGGGGTAGGGCAATAGTCGCCGACAATTTTGCCATTTTAGATTCCCAGTTAGCAACGTGGCAAATTCCTAGGAATTTTGGCCGATAGTTGCCGACGGGTGCCGACTTAGTGCGAACCGGGCTTAAAGGACGCAGGATGCGATAAAGGCCCGTTTCCATTGGCCGACGAAGATTGCTTAGACGTTTTGAGTTACACAGAAAGTCTGTCTGTGGTGCCACTGACTGTGCGTCGGTACAGAAAAATCGTTGAGGGTAGTAGATTTCACCCAGTGACCTAGCTTTCACTCAGTAGTGGGTGGTGCCACATTGCATAATCTAAGCAGAAAATGTCGTGGGGCATTTCATGACCTTGGTTGTTTCCATTGACCGATATTGGGTCCACAGTGCCAAAAGTCCGTCGGTTGTTCCTGACTGTAGATCGGTGACGGGAAATCGGCCAATGGAAACGGGCCTAAACGGTGAACATAACATCCAACGCAGGATCCTGTTTGATGGAAAAGTGTTCAGTGTTCATAGTTACACAGTTGTTGTCACGAAGTTGTTGTCCATCGTCATCAAACTGAGCCGTATTTCTGCCGGAATATCATTCCCTATTTTACCTCACCCCCCCCCCCCCCCACCCCCTATCCAATACCATCGGCGATAACCCGATGTGTACTGGTTTTCTCGAAAGAGAGTAAAACAAATTATGATTACGAATCACAATTAGAGAATTTATATTCCCCATGTGGTCGAGCCCTTCAACCTCCCCCCCCCCCCTGCCCCTCCCGTTAGTAACCCCCCACGATAGGAACCCCCCGACCCCGACCCGTCAAGGTGACCCCAACACGCGCATGCGCACGTGGAGAGCGCCGCCTGGTGGCGTTCTGACGTCTCACTCTCCTCATCACCTGATTACTCCACTCTCCGTGCGTAGACCTAGACCCCTTTACATTTAATTACCTAACTGCCCTCCTCTCTTCCACACACCCACACTCAATCATGATCTCTACCTCTCAGGGCCTGAAAGGTATGGTTAAGAATATGTGCTCGAGGACCTGATGAGGTCTGTGATCAGCCGAAACCTTTACTAGTTCAAGACTTTCGAGAATACACTTATTATTGAAAATATAAGAATGAAGTTTTGTTGATTTAAATTGTATACAAGGTGTACCTGAGAAAACGGGATGTAGATTCATGTTTGCTAAAACAAACTCATCAGTGAAATACATAGACGAGTTATGGAGACGTTTCCTCCAAGATATCATCAAGAAACGTTACAAAATTCCATATTACTGTTTATATGGCGTAAGTTGTCTTAATATAATTATTTAACGACGCCGAGCTGGTTGATATATGTAGCACAGGACAAGAGATATCATGTAAAGAATCATACGAAAAACGGCGTATGTTTTTGACTTCATGTTATACGCAGCATATAAATGCATAATGGCAAAACCATGGCATACAGTGACACCTTTTAAGTCTATGGAGATTTATATGAAGGATAGGATGCAAAAATATATAACCATTCTCTTGGTATGTCCATACAGAGTTCCTATAGCTTGCTTTACTAGGGACACTTTGTATTAGGTGGATAGTAGATATCTGTATGTACCAGGTGTGTCCATACAGAGTTAGGTCTGGCGTCCACCTACTACGATAGAAATTTAGACCTACCGATATGGCTCCTATACAGAAAGCAGATATCGGAGACATATCGGGAAGGTGCATAATCGTAGACATATGTCTAGACATGCCAATCCACCACGCATTGTAGGTTTTTTTTTTATCTATGTCTAATCGCAGAAACGTGGTCAACTGCCCCGATATTAGGGGACCTTCCGACCCGATTTTGATTTTTTATCGGGAGGTGCATCGTAGACCATATCGGTGCCATTTCGTAGTAGGTGGACGCCGGGCCTTACTATAGGTTTACTATGGACACTTTGTATTAGGTGCATAATAGCTGATAATAAGTACTGTAAGTGAACTAAGAGTCAGTGAGTTTCTCGCCTGATTGAGATTCATATCGTGTGTGTGTGTGTGTGTGTGGGGGGGGGGGGGGGGGGGGTCGTAGTGCTGTAGGTGTCGAGTGGGCCGCACACCACCGTGTCGCCCTCCACCACTTCACAGAACACCCCACAATAGGAACTAACAAACTCCCAGCTACCTGCTATCCAATTATCACCAACAATGAGCACTTGGCAAGTCGTAGCGGTGTCCCTTCTGACCGCCGGTACAGAGTCAAGGCTCGTCTCGTCTGCGGTTTAATCACGTGTGTGGTGGAGCCTTCTGATTGGTCTTTGACACGTACTCAGACGCTGCACGTTGTCATGCACGTCCCCCGCCCGCCGCACGTGGCTCCTGAATCACGTGCCTGTACCACGTGACCTGCAGAGGGCGGAGATTCAGGAACTCGGGCGGGCAGACGACATTTGGCCCGGGCTGTAATCGTTATCGAGGTGAAGTCGAGTGACGATTATGGCGCATCCAAACGAGTGGAGTATTCTGTATCTATAGATAGATTCAAGTGCGGTTCTTGATTTATCTCACCCCTTTCAATGACATTAAACAGCATCACAATATCAGGATAATTCAAATTACTTATCAAATCCAGTTTAGATCTCCATGTTGATCAAGTATTTTCAGCAGTCAGGATCAGTAAAAACGGGGCCTTTCTCTCACCGACGATAATTTCCTCCATAAACCAGGGGCCCGTTTAATAATCTATGATCGTACATGCAGGCCCTTTTCTGTATCTCCTATACTAGGGTTATTGTGTAACAAGTTTCTTCCATAACCCATAATAAGGGCATTCACTCTTGTAGTTGATTTTTATCAAATACCATCCTAAAACCACAAGGATATTTCGGAGTATGACCATCAAGAGGTAATAGACTACAGTATAAGAAAGTCGCATTTTTAAATATACACACAATATTGACTGGTTTCGTATAGAAGCGGTCGTATGTTCCGATGAGTTGACACCCGGTAATATCCGAGAGTATGCGAGGATATTGCGCAGAGTCAACTCCGAGGCATGCAGCCGCTTTTATCTAAAACCAGTCTATATTGTATTTTAGTATTATCCACCTTTTCCTGACAAGTGGCATGTCGATATCAGTTCGCTTTAGTTATGCGCTATTTTTCCGTATTTTTTATGCACCGCCCGGAGCATACAACATATCTGTATCCGCTGGGTATGACCTATGTGTTTTATATTGATATTTTGTAGGTGGATAATAAATCGAGGAGGGACGAGATCGGTGGAGGGATGGGCCTCTTCTCACTTTACATGTTTTAATATCAGGGAGACCTCCCTACAATAGATTTACACTGGAGTTTCGCCAGTGCCAGGGGGTTGAAAGTATAATCAAGCTAACAGATGCTGAAACTGTACATCCTAAACTGTCATTGTGTCACGATTTAAAAGTATATCTTTCCCGCGTAAAAAAGGTGGAGAAAGGCGGGAAATAAGGGCATTCACTCTTGTGGGATATTTTTAATAAAAGAATAAGGTAACTTTACCACTTTAAGCATCCTAAAACCACAAGGATATTTTGGTGTATAACCATCAAACGGTAAAAGACTGCTATATAAGAAAGTCGCATTTTTAAATTTAATGAAAAAATGCCGAATAAGAAGCCCTTTATTGAGGAGAACTGTTCATACTCTAAGGCCCGGCGTCCACCTACTACGATATGGCTCCGATATTTTCTACGATGCACCTCCCGATAAAAAATCAAAATCGCGTCGGAAGGTTACCTGATATCGGGGCAGTTGACCACGTTTCTGCGATTAGACACAGATAAAAAACCCATACAACGCATGGTGGATTGGCTTGTCTAGACATATGTCTACGATTTTGCACCTTCCCGATATGGCACCGATTTTGACATTTTGTATCGGTGCCATATCGGGAGGTCTACGATTCTATCGTAGTAGGTGGACGCCGGGCCTTACTCTAATAAAATGGTGGTCACTAGAAAACTATCTACCATGCCCATTTGGAATTGTCAAAAGATGATTTATGTTTATTTTGTTATATTTTACATGTTGTCCGAATGTCTGTTCCGTTATTGTGATGTCCTCTGTTTTTGTGTTTTATTTTACCTTATCTGAGAAGAACGTCTACGGTCGACAGTTTGTGTTTGTTTACCTGAAAATAAAAAAAATTCCATTTCTTATCTAGATGGGGGAGGGGGGGGGGTGATTTGACAGACAGACAGGCCTGCCATAGCCCCCAGTGACAGTCCATTTAATCAAAGTCCCTCCCCGACTTGTGACATTCCCATCTCCTCTAAGTCCAGTATAACATTTCACTTAATCCACACCCACCCGTAACTCTACCCACAAAGTCTCGCCGTCTCTCGCCGCCTCGCGCACGTGGACGAGAGTAGGGGGCGCTGCGAGCGACGCATGCGCAACACGCGGCGTCCCGCGGCGTTTTCAATTTCATTTGGCCTCGTTGTGGCCACTGTCAATGTGGTCAACAATGTCAACAATAGGTAGCGCAGCGCATGGGCAGGGGCGGGACTGGTGAGCTCAACAGGCGGCAAACAAATAAACCTGTTTCTGGTCGGTTTGCGAGCGGTGACTGGGTAAGTGGATGAGGGTGGAGATTTTAATTAGGCATCTCCACCCCAGCATGGCGTCACGGCACGGTGACCTGTGGACGGGGAAGCACTTAGAGCCCTAACATGGAGGCTGACATGAGGGGTGTGCGGGAGACGGAAGGGTTTAATGGAATTAGTTTATTTATCTAATGAAGATTCTGAATATGAGTAGCTGTGTGGGAGTGTGTGTGTGCGCGTGTGTGTTGGAGGTGTGGGGGGGGGGGGGGTTAGTTGATGTTTTCTAACTAAGAATTGTGAAGGCTGGAGGACCAGGTCTTACTCATTACATAAGGCCCGGCGTCCACCTACTACGATAGAATCGTAGACCTCCCGATATGGCACCGACACAAATGTCAAAATCGGTGCCATATCGGGAAGGTGCAAAATCGTAGACATATGTCTAGATATGCCAATCCACCACGCATTGTATGGGTTTTTATCGGTGTCTAATCGCAGAAAGGTGGGCAACTGCCCCGATATTAGGTGACCTTCCAACACGATTTTGACTTTTTATCAGGAGGTGCATCGTAGACCATATCGGAGCCATATTGTAGTAGGTGGACGCCGGACCTAATTGTGAAAAAAGTCTTTGGCCTCCTGTAAATCTTTAGTATCTAATCATTATTTCATACATATACTGTTATTATTATCATTGTTATCATTATTATTATCAGTGTTACTATTATTATCTAAAAAGGAACAATAAGCAGCGCTTAGTTTCTATGGGGATCTATGTTATGAGGACACTTTCATCGTCATATGCATGTTGATAAGATAATCAAACAAAATATAATGTGTGTTTTCATACATTTTATTATCCACTGAGATTCACTGTACAACATATTTTATGTGTTCTGAAATCAACACACTGCAACAGCCTGTTCATTAGAGGGCCATAACTACAACACCAACCGACCTTTTAGTGATATATACTGCGAAATACTAATGTTTTATATTCATTACACATCTTACAAGACCAGGAATAAGTTCGGTATAACTGGGCACCAGAATCAAGTATACCTTTATGAGTTGTACTTTCACCATGTACACCATGTGCGAACTAGACAAGGTTCACCATTACCATATGTACCAATATAATGTGCACATTAAAGATGTGAATCTGTAATATATATGGTCTGTCCTTTACAGTTTGTACTAGTTTTATAAAGGTTTTACCATCTGGAGTACTATAGAGAAACACGGTGAGCGTGGCTGAATAGCATCTGTTCAGTGTTGTTTTGTGTCAGGAAGTTTCAGCGAGTTAGAAGAACGAGGTGGATATTTCTAACCGAAACAACAAGGAGCAGATGTAATTCAGACACACTCATTATGTCTCATTATTATTATTATTATCATTATTATTATTATCATTATTATTATTATTATTATTATTATATACCTGGAAACCATTCAAAGAATCATTAAAAACAAGTGGTATGAAGGGTAGTGATATCTATCGTTCGTCACACTGTGATGAATGCAATCTGAATAGCTGGCCAGTAAGAGTGAGACATTTCCACACAGATATAGAATATGTTACAACCCTGTGACATGTTTCCTTATCAAATGACAAAACAAGTGGCAAGGTCAGTTGTTTGTAGATCATACTGATGTTCTGCCACACTCACACTGTTATATTCATGTTCTGCCACACTCACACTGTTATATTCATGTTCTGCCACACTCACACTGTTATATTCATGTTCTGCCACACTCACACTGTTATATTCATGTTCTGCCACACTCACAATGTTTTATTCATGTTCTGCCACTCACACTGTTATATTCATGTTCTACCACACTCACGCTGTTTTATTCATGTTCTGCCCCTCTCACAATGTTATATTCATGTTCTGCCACACTCACACTGTTATATTCATGTTCTGCCCCTCTCACAATGTTATATTCATGTTCTGCCACACTCACAATGTTATATTCATGTTCTGCCACACTCACAATGTTATATTCATGTTCTGCCCCTCTCAAAATGCTATATATTCATGTTCTGCCACACTCACACTGTTATATTCATGTTCTGCCCCTCTCAAAATGTTATATTCATGTTCTGCCACACTCACAATGTTATATTCATGTTCTGCCACACTCACAATGCTATATTCATGTTCTGCCCCTCTCACAATGTTATATTCATATTCTGCCACACTCACACTGTTTTATTCATGTTCTGCCACACTTACACTGTTATATTCATGTTCTGCCACACTCACAATACTATATTCATGTTCTGCCCCTCTCACAATGTTATATTCATGTTCTGCCACACTCTCAATATTATATTCATGTTCTGCTACACTCACACTGTTTTATTCATGTTCTGCCCCTCTCAAAATGTTATATTCATGTTCTGCCACACTCACACTGTTATATTCATGTTCTGCCACACTCACACTGTTATATTCATGTTCTGCCACTCACACTGTTATATTCATGTTCTGCCACATTCACACTGTTATATTCATGTTCTGCCACACTCACACTGTTATATTCATGTTCTGCCACACTCACACTGTTATATTCATGTTCTGCCACACTCACACTGTTATATTCATGTTCTGCCACACTCACACTGTTATATTCATGTTCTGCCACACTCACACTGTTATATTCATGTTCTGTCACATTCACACTGTTATTTTCATGTTCTGTCACATTCACACTGTTATATTCATGTTCAACCACACTCACACTGTTATATTCATGTTCTGCCACACTCACACTGTTATATTCATGTTCTGCCACTCACACTGTTATATTCATGTTCTGCCACATTCACACTGTTATATTCATGTTCTGCCACACTCACACTGTTATATTCATGTTCTGCCACACTCACACTGTTATATTCATGTTCTGCCACACTCACACTGTTATATTCATGTTCTGCCACACTCACACTGTTATATTCATGTTCTGCCACACTCACACTGTTATATTCATGTTCTACCACACTCACACTGTTATATTCATGTTCTGCCACTCACACTGTTATATTCATGTTCTGCCACATTCACACTGTTATATTCATGTTCTGTCACATTCACACTGTTATATTCATGTTCTGCCACACTCACACTGTTATATTCATGTTCTGTCATATTCACACTGTTATTTTCATGTTCTGTCACATTCACAATGTGATATTCATGTTCTACCACACTGGATTCATCTCTGGATTCTATACGGTTGTATCGTATTGTTCGTATCAGGTTGTTATCATCCATCTAATACGAAGTGTCCATACTATATGGAGAGTGTAATTCACCGAGCAGAGATTACAGGGCGGTCGTAATCTTTTGCTATCGGCAGGGGATTACTGAAAAATCTTCTGAAAGCGCCAGCTAGCGGGTGAGCGGTGAACGAGCAGTATTCTCCTCTCACTTGACTCTACGTAATATCCTCGCATTCACTCAGATATTACTACGCACCGAAGCCTAGGAGAATACGCCCGGCATTATCCGAAGCCAGTTAATATTGTGCATATATGCTGATTTTAAGTAGAGATTTCGATGGATCATTCTTATAACTAGAGGATTGAATATACATAAACAAATAGCTTTGGAATCAAGACGTCATGGGAATTTCTAGGGTAGTTATAAATACACTATATTACCATGAGCTGGATCTGCATGGTCTTATTCCCTGCGTAGCTGAAACGTAGTTATATCCTAGCGAATGCGAGGATATTGCGTAGTGTCAACTATAAGGAGAATATAACCGTAGAGATCATTATCATGGTAATGTTGTATTTATCGATAAGCGTTGCAAATATGAGTTATCAAAAGAAACACAAAATCGCAGTTGATATTCTCACGCACTACTTTGCATGCTAGGGACTTTTTTCCATATCTGTTTCCGTATCCTGCTCAGTAGCAATCTATATGCTCCATATGGTTCCGTATTAGGTGGATAATAAAATGTGTCCTCTTTAATTTAGGCGTCAGGCTGTATGTGTATTACAGAGGAAACAGGAAGATTTAGGGTCTAAGCTCGTATCCCACCGAGTTGGAATCGCGTTGTAATCCACAAGACGAAGCTACGTAAATTACATAGCAATTCAAACGAGATAGAATCGAGCTCTGACCCTAAACTTGAATAGTTTTCTGAATTTATCTTACCCTTCATATTGACTAATGGGATAACCTTTGTCACATAATCCACGATTGGGTATTTTCTAAATATTCAATGGGCGTTGGAATCGAGTTCCCAATGTCAAGTCTATGGGAAAAAATATCAGGGGTGAGATAGATATATATCTGTATCACGAATAGAAAAGGGAATTGATCACGCTTAGTGACACGTGCACGAATATCAAATAAATAATATAATTACGACCATGAGACAATGACAAGGTTTCACAATGCAAATCAAATATCTCCTTACACAGGGTCGTGTGTATATATTTACTATATACCCATGCCGTATATACTGTAAATACGCACCGTTTACTATACCCATGCCGTATATACTGTAAATACGCACCGTTTACTATACCCATGCCGTATATACTGTAAATACGCACCGTTTTGGCATATGACGTAAAAATACTATACGGACCACTGGTCTGTACAGGAAAATATGGACCACCTACTCATGCACATTTATTAAAATTTTGGTTGTTAAGAAAAATGAAATTGATTTTTTTTAAAATTTCGAGTATATAGTAAATATATAACGTCCAACCATGCTTGCACAAGTCACAGAACTCGATGCTAATTTACCGTTTGTACGGAACTCGGCGGAAACGCCTCGGTCCGTACAATACATAAATTAGCATCTCGTTCTGTGACTTATACAGCATGGTCAGGACGTTCTTTATATATATATATATATATATATATATATATATATATATATATATATATATATATATCCCTGTATACCGCTAATCTTAGCAACTCCTTGCCTCCACGTGGCATACCTTAACATAGATTACCGCTTACGCACTTGTAAATTCACAACTACGTATACATGTAGGTATCTCAAAGAATGAAATCGAATGCTGCCTTCTCTCTCTCTCCATATAATTCACTCGCATGTGACTGTGTTTAGGGTGCCCCCGTAAAACCCTGTACATATACTGCCTGGTTTGCTCAGGGTGTGAAGCACTGCTTACCCAGCAGGGCACTGTATTTAGATTTCAGTCTGCAGTTTGTTCGCACCATGTCGGCAATGTTAACTTCAGTTTAAAATAGCCTTCATTTGGGATATGTTATAGACATGGCTCAAATAGAGCGGTGTGGTAAGCGTGTGGTGTTATGATATCTTGTATTTTATTTTCATGTATTTTAGACGGGGAAATCAATTAGTAAGGTACAGTATTTATTTGTGAACTTGTATTAGGGTCAGTTTGTTTTTGGTGATGCCAACTGAGGAGAGAGTCTGATTGTGAAGTTATACTTCGTTCAGGCTGTATTGGCATTTTACACATCAGTTTGTAATTCACTGTTAGTTATATTCAGTTCACGCCCTCATGGCAACAGTCTGCTATATTTCATTCAGGTCGTACTGGTAAATCATTCTTAATTCAACTTTTCGTATGTATTTGTTTGTAATATATTTAATGGCTCATGCAGTAAGACCAAGAATAACCTTACACATATCTAGTCTTACACATATGGGTGAGACTAGACTCTGTTCAGGCCATGTTGGTGTACACCCAATTATACTCTGTTCAGGCCATGTTGGCGTACACCCAATTATACTCTGTCCAAGCCATGTTGGTGTACACACCATCTTTCTATGTGAGACTAGACTCTGTTCAGGCGATGTTGGTGTACACCCAATCTGTATAGGTGAAGTTATACTGTGTTCAGGCCATGCTGGCGTATGCCCCATGTGTCTCGGTGAGACTATACTTTGTTCAGTCCATATTGGCATACACCTAAGTATACTCTGTCCAGGCCGTGTTGGCGTACACCCCATGTGCCAGGTTAAAGTTATACTGTGTTCCGGCTATGTTGGCGTACACCCCAAATGTCTGGGTGAGACTATACTCTGTTCAGGCCATGTTGGGGTACACTTAGTTATACTTCGTTCAGTCCGTGTTGGCGTACACCTCACTATACTCTGTTCAAGCCGTGTTGGCGTACACCTCACTATACTCTGTTCAGGCCGTGTTGGCGTACACCTCACTATACTCTATTCAGTCCGTGTTGGCGTACACCTCACTATACTCTATTCAGTCCGTGTTGGCGTACACCTCACTATACTCTGTTGAGGACGTGTTGGCGTACACCTCACTATACTCTGTTCAGTCCATGTTGGCGTACACCTCACTATACTCTGTTCAGGCCGTGTTGGCGTACACCTCACTATACTCTGTTCAGGCCGTGTTGGCGTGAACCCGCATGTGTCTGTTGAGATTCCCGGACTGTGAGAATCGTAACAAGCAGAGTTTGCACTGATAGGGTTTCTCCCCGGAGTGAATCCGGAGGTGCTTGGTGAGTGTAGAACTATCAGAGAACGCCTTCTTACACAACCGACACCTATACGGCCTCTCCCCGGAGTGAGTGCGCATGTGCGTGGTAACGGAAGAGGACTGCGAGAAGCGGCGTTCGCAAACCGGGCACCGGAAGGGCTTCTCGCCGGAATGCGTGCGCAGGTGGGCCGTCAGATTGGCGGCCTGGGAGAAGGACTTTCCGCACGAGTTACACCGGTAGGGCTTCTCCCCCGAGTGCGTGCGGAGATGCGTTTTCAGCGTGCTTGGCCTCGCGTACGTTTTCCCACATATCCGACATAAATTAATCTTTGCGCTGTCGGCCGGGCTGAGACCATGTCGCCCACACATCCCACCCCCGGTCTTGGGGCGTTTAAGTGGGCTGAGCGGGGTGACCGGGTTGTATAACCCACCGGCCCGCTGATCCTTATACCCCGCCAACTCCTGTGGCTTACTGAAGTAATTCTCTTTGCTCCCGGGGCCCCGTAGGTCGGGCGGGAATGTGTAGGACGCGCTGTAAGCCTGGTTATTGTTCTGGGCGTAGTTGGCGTACTGGCCGTAAGGTGGTTGGGCGTGGTGATGGTGGTGGTGGTAGGTGGTGCCCGCCTGGTACTGCGCGTGGGGCTGTGGGTGGTGGTGGTGGTGCTGGTGGTGGTGCGGACTTTGTTGCGGCGGGGCGGGGGGCGGGGGAGGCGGCGGGGGAGGTCCCATCCACTGCTCAGGCTGGCCGCATTGTGACGGGGGTCCCATCCCGGCCGGCATGCCAACGTTCATCGACATCGACACGTTCACCGACATCGACGGGAACATGTTCGTCTGCGCATGCGTGGGTGAGCCCTGACCGGAAGTGTGGTCGTACTGAGGAGGAGGCGGACCGGAAGTGTGGTACTGGGCATGATGGGAAGTGTAGCCCTGCATCACCTGAAAGGAATAGAAAATGATAGCGATTAGCTTTCCTGGGATCGTTCATTGTCATATTTCTACAGTAAAATCCCGCTTAAGGGGATACCCTTAGTTCCAACCAAAGTTGTTTCCACCTGCCGATATTGACCACCGATTATTGCATTTCGCACCGCCGACCGATCATGCGACACATTTAGTGCAATATTCGTAAGATTGAAACAGAAATGGTCAACGATTTTTCTTTCCTGCCTTATGCAATATGGCACAACCGACCGACTTCTATCCCACCAACGAGATCAAAGCACATCGAATTATTCGACGACGCCTTGCACTTTACGACCAAAAGTCGGCGAGTCTCCACGGTATTTTTGAAATGTAGGTCACCGATTATGTACCACTGGCCTTTCACAAGGAGAACCACCGACCGAATTTTGTACAGCGTGAACATTATCGTGGGTTTTTAGTCGGCGGGTGGAAACGCCGCATTTTTCTGATCATACAAGCAGAGATTCGTCTCAATTATCATGAAGCTCAGGAGTCAGTAGTACAGAGAAACGTCACTTTTATGTAGGTATGTGGCTTTTCGGTATGCCGATTATGACCACTGATTTTGTGAAATAAATACACAATATTGACTGGTTTCAGATACAAACGGCTGTAGGCTCCGATGAGTTGATGTGCAGTAATATCCAAGCGTATGCGAGGATATTGCGCAGTATCAACTCCGAGGAGCATACGGCCGCTTTTATCTGAACCCAGTCAATATTGTATTTATTATCCACCTTTTCAGGACAAGTGGCATGTCCATATCAGTTCGTTTTAGTTATGCATTACTTCTCCATACGCACTATCTTCCCGTATGTGCCCCCGGAGCATATAACACATCGGCATGCGCCGGGTATGTCAATACAGAGTTCCTATAAGTTTATTATGGACAGTCTGTATTAAGTGGATAATACAACATATCTGTACACTCCGGGTATCTCCATTCAGATTTCCTTTATGATTACTATGGACTCTTTGTATTAGGAGGAAAATACATGTATGCGCAAGGTATATCCATACAAAGTTCCTATAGTTGTATTATGGACTCTTTGAGTAAAGCATACAGCATATCCGTACGCACAGACTATGTCCATACAGATTTCTTCTAGGTTTATTGTGAACTCTTTGTATTGGATGGACCATACAGCATATCACTTTCAAAAGTTATGAAACCAGGTATGTCTATGCAGAGTTCCTATAGTTTTAATATTGTCAATTTGTAATAGGTGGATAATAAATAGGCGGACTTTCCCCCTACTCTCGGCGGGTGGGCGGTTATTGGCTGCTGGCTTTAAAGCACGCCTACTACATGTATATATTCCTTATACGGCAGTGAAGGTCAAGGGACCGCTCCACGCTATAGAGCTCTACCATACCTGCGGCTGGTGATTGACGGTGTAGGAGAGTGTGGGCGCCGGCGGGGGGCCGCCCAGGGAGGCGGGCATGCTGACGGAAGCGGGCCCGGCGCTGGGCGGGGCCGGCGGCGGGGGAGGCGGCGGCGGCGGCGGCGGGGGCGGCGGCGGCTGGTGGTGGTGGTGGAACTGGTGTCCGGGGTGGCCGGGGTGGCCGGGGTGGTGGTGGGGGTGGAGCCCGCCCGGGGAGAGCGGCGACAGCTGGGCGTGGCCCCCGGGCACCCCGCCGCCCGCCATGCCCGGGTGCACGATGGCCTGTTTGAGGGACAGCAGCGCGTCGGCGATGTCACCTTTGTCCTTGGCGAACATGGAGAACTCCCTGAAAGAGCAGGTGAAGGTCAATTAGCTATTATTATCATTATGTTTATTATCATTATTATTATTATCATTATTATTATTATTATTATTGTTATTATTATTATTATTATTATTATTATTATTATTGTTATTATTATTATTATTATTATCATCATTATCATTATTATCATCATCATTATGTTATATACCTGTGGCCGTATGTCTTATGCTCCTACCCATGTCATATTAATCATCTTATACCTTTGGCCGTATCTCTTATGCTCCTACCCATGTCATATTTATCATCTTATACCTGTGGCCGTATCTCTTATGCTCCTACCCATGTCATATTAATCATCATATATATATACCTGTGGCCGTATCTCTTATGCTCCTACCCATGTCATATTAATCATCTTATACCTGTGGCCGTATCTCTTATGCTCCTACCCATGTCATATTCATCATCTTATACCTGTGGCCGTATCTCTTATGCTCCTACCCATGTCATATTTATCATCTTATACCTGTGGCCGTATCTCTTATGCTCCAACTCATGTCATATTTATCATCATATACCTTTGGCCGTATCTCTTATGCTCCAACTCATGTCATATTTATCATCATATACCTTTGGCCGTATCTCTTATGCTCCTACCCATGTCATATTTATCATCTTATACCTGTGGCCGTATCTCCTACGATATACGTAGAAGATATGAAATAGTTATTTTTAAGGTATATATACATGTAATTATACAAAACAGGTATACTCTGTCTGTACGTGATAAGTCCTTGGTAAAATTGACAATTACATGAACTTCTACCTTCATCATCGGTTCATCTGATCGTCAATTTTACTGCATATTTATCATGTACATCCGCAGTAACCCTGTTTCCGTATATTACGTACCTGTGCACGAAGGTCTCGCATGCACTGGCCAGCTGTACAGTGTCCGTTCGTACACCCTGTGCAGAACTAATATTTATGTAGTCGGCGACTAGCGGTACCTGCCAAATCGTACAGTGTGAACCAGACGTCGCCGACTAGCAGTACCTGCGATATGCCCGGTCTCTTACGATTTAATGAACATCAATCATTTTATATTTGGTGCCACCAATCGCTGACTAGCAGTACTTCTACTCTGCCAATCGCAGGCCTCCTAGTCACAGAGGCAGATAATTCACACATATAAATCATATTTTCTTGTGACTAGCGGTACCGGAGATATGCCCAGTTGCAAGCAATTAGGTAAGCCAAGTCTCAAGCTAGGTAACGCTAGTCGCAACTCCTCTAGTCGCAAAGTGTGAATGGGGCTTTAGAAGCTTGTACTCAATGCCCATGGAGTAGGTCTAATTGTAAAAAAAAATACTAAAAAAAACCCCACTATCCTTAGCCATTCAGTCCGTGATAGGGGTGAGATAAAATCTTGACTGCACTTAATTCATAGCCACTGGAAATACGCCATTCATATTGTTTTGCTGCGTAATCGTGGCTTTACATCGTGTGATTACTCTGTAACCCAAACTCATGGTGTATTTCAGTATTCGTTGGTTAGACGTAGCGGGTAGGATGTAGCGACCACAAGTGTCTCCTGTAGGTTTTCTCTACTCGGAAATCGGCTTTTGAAGCCTGCCTCTGCCCTCACACCATTGGTTCGATTTCTCGGCGTCGGCCGCTGTGGTTGGCTGACTCGAATGCACTTTTTGGCCGGTCGCTCACTGCCTGGCAACCTGACCCGCTTTTTTTATTATAAAATCGGGGTACCGATTTCCGAAATTTTTATTTTGGATAAAATCGGGGACCGATTTACACAAATTGGGGTACCGATTTATGCCAGAAAAGTTCCCACATGTATTTCATTATTCAACATGTCTGTGTGTGTCTGCCTGGCTTTGGCCTCATAGATCTTATTGATGCTTAGTGACACGCCCAATGGGGGGGTGAAGAGTGACTTCAGGCTTAGATGAGAGTCAATCTCTCATGGGGCTAGCACTTACTATTATTACCCACCTGATACGGAGTCTCCATACTAAGCCTATGGATATTACAGATCGCTACTGAGGAGGATACGGAGCTCCGTACCCTCCTAGGAGGATACAGATTTTTGAGATGAAAGTAGTCCCAAACATAACTTCTTAATTACGTTAAAAATTTTCTAACGATCATATTTATTGCTTAAATCTAAAAATAAGTGAGTAATAAATACAACATTACCATAATTTCGATCTGTGTGGCTGTATTCTCCTTGTAGTTGACGCTACGCAATACTCGTCAACTACGCGGAGAATACGGCCACTCAGATCTAAATCATGGTAATATTGTGTATATCTCTGCCTCAAATCAGTGTCGTCATACGCTAGTTCCCTGGGTATCTGCTAAGGACAGGGGGGACTAGCTAACATTTCAGATTCAAGAACAGGCCCTAGGGAAACTTTCAAAGGTTATGAAACTCAAACATCTTATAAATTATGATTTAGGAAATATGAGCTTCACAGACCATCCAGCTGTTTCTATTTCAGCTTTAAACCACTTTATAATGTGAACTCACAGTTCATTAGACTGCCCCTTCGATTGAGCAAATGTGAGGTGTTGACAAACAAAACCCTGCAACACATGAGGTTCCTACCATGGAAGGAAGTATCCCTAAGGCTATGCCTGGTTGGACATAATATATAACAGAAATGAGTGTATTATTTACCATATAAACATGTGCATGTCTATGTACAAGTAAAACACAAAATACTCCCCAAAGTGTTCAGAATTTAGAACAAATGAAAAACTGGCAGATGGGACAGATTTTGTCCCAAATAGGCAGGTTGGTGCAGAGATACAAGCAGGGCAGGAAGTAGAGTACAGGATCTATGCTAGGAGAGTGCTGAAAAGTAACTATGATATGCCTGCCTGGGAACTAAATATGATAGGCCTACATGAGAACTAAGTATGATATCCCTACCTAAGAGCTAAGTATGATAGGCCTATATGTTATCTAAGTATAAGAGGCCTGCTGATACATGAGTAACCTTATCCTCTGTTATGTGCTGGCCTACTTGATGGTATCTCCATTTACAAAATGTATTTATATATAAAGTACGTTATACAGCAATAAGAAATTGGTTCACACTCTTAGCCAGCTGAATTGTCAAATAGTACATACCTACTTGTTTCATGTGTTTATTCATTTAATGATGCTTACAGTTTTTCCTGCCTGGCCCCCTCTCTAACACCCACTGCCTGCCTATCTTTTAACCATACAGCCTCCCTCTACAGTCAAATGACAGTTTGTGCTATATAAACAAGGTTAGGCTGAAACCCACAGAACAATGATGTCTTGAAATTAAAAACTACTAGAAACACTTTAGAAAAAACAAGGGAATGATGGATTTATTATTTGTGACTAATCAAATGATTCCAAATAGAGTTTTAGAAAGATTTTAAGGTACAAGAATATTTCATGGTACAAATTGCTAATATATTTTGTATTTTCCATGTTCTAAAAAATGGAAGATAGTGAAGGGGTCTTCTTTGTAGCATGCTGAAAGTCTATATAACCTAATAAGTCTATCTGAGCGTGTCTCCCGCATGGCAAGAGAAGGACTGGCCTTTGATATAGCAGTAAGTCTACCACTGCTGGGGGTGAAGGAGAAATGTGGCTGCACACCACACCCCATAACATGGTATGAGAAGGACTGGTCTTTGACAACTCAAGTCAAAATCTACTTTAGTCATGATAATAAGTGAAATCTATTTAAGTCAGGGTGAAGGATGATATGTACTGAAGTCAGAATGACATGTCAGAAATTTATATAATAAGTGAGAATGACAACTAAAATATATAATGAAGCTAGAATGATAAGGCAAATCAATTTAAGTCTGCCTGAAAGGTAATATGCATTGGAGCTAATATGAAAGTCAAAATTCAACCTAAGTTAGAGTAAAAGGTAATATGTGTTGAAGCCAGCATGATAAGTCAAAATCTAGGTAAGTCAAAATGAAAAGTATTTTGTACTTAAGCGAGTATATGAATATATCAATAGTCATATGTGGGAATTATATGTAAACTATGTGGGAACTATAGGTAAACTATATGAGTATATCAATAGTCTTAAGTGAGAATAAAAGGTAAACTATAGTGAATACATCAGTAGTCTTATGTAAGAACAATAGATAAACTATATTGAGTATATCAGTAGTCAAATTTGGGGACTATAGGTAAACTATATAAGTGTATCAGTAAATATTTCACTAGATCAGAGAGTGTCAGAGAGATACTCATTAGGTTAACTATATCAAGTATATAAGTAGTCCTATATGGGAACTATAGGTAAACTATATTAAGTATATCAGTAGTCCTATATGTGAACTATAAGTAAACTATATGAGTATGTTAGTAAATCCTTCACTAGATTAGTGTGAGAGAGACACTCATTAGGTAAACTATACTAAGTACATTTATATCAGTAGTCCTATATGGGGACTATAGGTAAATTATATGAGCATGTCAGTAAGTAATTCAGTAGATTAAAGTGAGAGCGACACTCATTAGGTAAACTGTTCTAAGTACTATAGGTAAACTATATGAGCATGTCAGTAAGTAATTCAGTAGATTAGAGAGAGAGGCACTCATTAGGTAAACTATACTAAGTACATTTATATCAGTATTCCTATATGGGGACTATAGGTAAACTATATGAGCATGTCAGTAAGTTATTCAGTAGATTAGAGAGAGAGGCACTCATTAGGTAAACTATACTAAGTACATTTATATCAGTATTCCTATATGGGGACTATAGGTAAACTGTATGAGCATGTCAGTAAGTAATTCAGTAGATTAGTAGAGAGAGACACTCATTAGGTAAACTATGTTAAGTACTATAGGTAAACTGTATGAGCATGTCAGTAAGTAATTCAGTAGATTAGAGAGAGAGGCACTCATTAGGTAAACTATGTTAAGTACATGTATATCAGTAGTCCTGTATGGGGACTATAGGTAAACTATATGAGCATGTCAGTAAGTAATTCAGGAGATTAGAGTGAGAGAGACACTCATTAGGTAAACTATGTTAAGTACATGTATATCAGTAGTCCTGTATGGGGACTATAGGTAAACTATATGAGCATGTCAGTAAATAATTCAGTAGATTAGTAGAGAGAGACACTCATTAGGTAAACTATGTTAAGTACATGTATATCAGTAGTCCTGTATGGGGACTATAGGTAAACTATATGAGCATGTCAGTAAGTAATTCAGTAGATTAGAGTGAGAGACACTCATTAGGTAAACTATGTTAAGTACATGTATATCAGTAGTCCTGTATGGGGACTATAGGTAAACTATATGAGCATGTCAGTAAGTAATTCAGTAGATTAGAGTGAGAGACACTCATTAGGTAAACTATGTTAAGTACATGTATATCAGTAGTCCTATATGGGGACTATAGGTAAACTGTATGAGCATGTCAGTAAGTGATTCAGTAGATTAGAGTGAGAGAGTACCTGAGCACGGCGGAGAGGTCCATCACACAGTTAAACTCCATGGCGGTCCCGACACAATTGAGGAGAAGGACGACGGGGGACCCGCTGTCAGGACACACTGTGCTAGACTGGTGCCCAGTCAGTCGTCCTCATCCCCACATTGAGCTAAGTAACTCTTATAACGCCCGGACTATTAGACGCCTTTTTTAGGCGAGGTTTAGGCGAGGTTTTCCGTGCACGATGAGACCAGGCTGGGGTCATGTGACAGGAAGCGTTACCATGGCGACGCGGGAGGCTGGTGTGTCACGTGTGACAGACGCTGGTGTGGTGTGACGTCACGGTGAGGGTTTTTCCCGGTTATGACGCTAGATGGCGGTTATGACACCTGAGGGGTTTCTCAGTATTTCTACATGCACCGGTTCAACTCTGTCGTCTTCAGGATTCACCCCTGAACTGACTCGACTTTCTACCTGCCTCACTTCAGTTCAGTCGCACTGCAAGCCTAGCACTGGCCTCAAGCAGGCATACATATATATAATATATATACATGTAATAACCTAATGCATGTCTCTAGCTGTCATACATACATATAATATATATATATATATACATGTAATAACCTAATGCAGGTCTCTTGCAGTCATACATACATATAATATATATATATATATACATGTAATAACCTAATGCAGGTCTCTAGCTGTCATATATAAATATGATATATATATATACATGTAATAACCTAATGCAGGTCTCTTGCAGTCATACATACATATAATATATATATATATATACATGTAATAACCTAATGCAGGTCTCTAGCTGTCATATATGAATATAATATATATATATATATATATATATATATATATATATATATATACACATGTAATAACCTAATGCAGGTCTCTAGCTGTCGTACATATATATAATATATATATTCATGGAATAATCTAATGCAGGTCTCTAGCTGTCATACATACATATATATTTATATACATGTAATAACCTAATGCAGGCCTCTAGCTGTCATACATACATACATACATACATATACATATGGCAATCCAGGCCTAGTTCAGGTCTTTACCAGTCTTACATACATATACATATAACAGTCGAAGCCTAGTTCAGCCCTATACCAGTCATACATAGATACCCACATAACAATCCTGGCCTAATGCAGGTCTACAGCAGTCATACATATACATATAGCAGACCAAGCCTAGTACATGACTTTAGGAATCATACATGTATACAAATACATATAATAGTCGAAGCCTAGTTCAGCCCTATACCAGTCATACATAGATATTCACATAACAATCCTGGCCTAATGCAGGTCTACAGCAGTCATACACATACATATAGCAGACCAAGCCTAGTACATGACTTTAGGAATCATACATGTATACACATACATACATATAGCAGACCAAGCCTAGTACATGACTTTAGGAATCATACATGTATACACATACATATATCAGTCCCCGCTTAGTTCAGCCCTATAACAGTCATACATACATGTATACAAATACATATAGCAGTCCAAGCCTAGTTCAGGCCTATAACAGTCATACATACATGTATGTGTACATGCATTATTTTCAATTTAGGCGCTATATGAGTCAGCGCGATCACCAGAGCAGGCCTACGATATATCCATGCCCCCCAGGCCTACTCTTTATCAGTAAATGCCTAATGTGTCAGCAGTTCAGGCCTAAAGCTGTTCCCATCACAATAGGCCTATCACCAGCCTAATTATAAGGCCACCCCAGGCCTATAACGGGGCCTATTAAGAACCGTGGCCTCTCCTTAATCCAGCGCCGTGATTATCGAGCCTCTGCGAGTTTAGGCCTCGCGTCTTAAGAGTGGAATCCAGGCCTTGATTTAGGCTCGGGGGTAATCCATGCGTGCTGTACATCCTGTGTGGGGCGGTGGGTATGTATCTCCAGTGTGCGGGGCCTCTTAGAGACCTCCAGTACCTCCCGACACCTCCAGGGCGGCGCTACACGTGCTCACCTCTCCGCGAAGCAGCGCCTCCAGTGAGACGCCGCCCCGGGCGCATGCGTGGTCGGCCCGAGAGGCGCAGTGTGACCGGGGCGGGTGTCACGCCGCCGCTCGATACCCCGTCACTATGTCCTCAGATTACTCCAGGGTCTAAAGGACCTTTCCTGTTACTCCTAGTGTTGAGTGTGGCGGATACACCCGCCCGCCGCCGTGCGCCGCCCGCCCTGCGCCGCCCGCCCTGCGCCGCCCGCCCTGCGCCGCCCGCCCTGTGCCGCCCGCCCTGCGCCGCCCGCCCTACACTGCCCTATACCGTACACCCTACACCATACACCGTACACCATACACCGTACACCGCCCGCCCCACACCATACACCATACACCATACACCGCCCGCCGTATACCGTAAACCGTAACCGCCCGCCGTACACCGCCGTACACCACCCGCCGTACACAGCCCGCCGTACATCGTACACTGCCCACCGTACACCACCCGCCGTACACCGCCCACCGTGCACCACCCGCCGTACATCCTACACTGCCCGCCCTACACCGCCGTACACCGCCTGCCGTACATCGTACACCGCCCACCGTACACCACCCGCCGTACACCGCCGTACACCTCCCGCCGTACACCGCCTTCCGTACATCGTACACCGCCCACCGTACACCGCCCGCCGTACACCGCCCACCGTACACCACCCGCCGTACGCCGTACACCGCCCGCCCTACACCGCCGTACACCGCCCACCGTACACCTCCCGCCGTACACCGCCTGCCGTACATCGTACACCACCCGCCGTACACCGCCCACCATACACCGCCCGCCGTGCGCCGTTGACCGCCCGCCGTACACCGTACACCACCCACTGTACACCGCCCGCCGCCCGCCACCCGCCGTACACCGCCCGCCGTACACCGCCCGCCATTCCCTATATGCCCGCCACAGCCTGCCGTCTCTCCCCTACCAGCCTACCATCCCAACATGCCCACCGCAACCTTCCGTCAATTCCCTAACAGCCGCCCTTCCCCAATATGCCCCCTACCAGGATTACCCATGACCTGCCATGTGATATAAATCCACAATATGCGACACAAATTATAAAGGAGATTATCGCTATATATCCTTCTCTAAATAGCATCTTCGTTTGCCAAATCTAGTATGCATTGGTTTTATTCTTTGTTTATTTCATTGAACAAAACAAACACATTCTGGTGGATTTACGCTCAGCAATTAGTAAAATAGGCCTATTTATATTTGCTTTACAGTAGAACCCCGCCTAACAGACACCCCGCGTAAGCGGACATCCCGCGTAAGCGTTCACTTTTGCTCGGAACGGAAATTGTTTTCTCTATTAGATATTTGATTCAACCCCGCGTAAGCGGACACCTCGCCTAGGCGGACACCTCGCGTAAACGGGCAGATTCAATTAATCACGACACATTACGGCGCATCACGATGCATTACGACGCACCACGACGCATTACGACACTCGTGACGCCAGCATGTACGCCCTCTATGGGGCCCGGTGAGCAGTAGAACTTCCAGCTGCGAATCCTCGCTCTACCACCCGTACAGCATACATTCACTTAACAGAAAGTATTTACTGAAAACACTTTACGTTTTTAAATGTACAAAAAACAGGGACTGTGTGCTCGGCCGATGTTAAGCGGGTGTCGTGTTTAAATATGCGTTCAGGATAAGTAGCAGCATGTGCTTTAACATGTACCTCACACACCACCCTGCCCTGGACCCTCTCCTGTACCACTACACCGCAGTTATAACCCTGCAAACACACTCACATGCCCACATATCCCGGTTCTCACCGGAATATCATGCTCCATTTAGCAGCCCCTAATCTCGTAGAATCTCGGGGTGTGCGTGAGATTGAATTTGGAACACGGAGAACGCTTAATGACGTCACTGAGCGCGCGGGTTGGACGTTTTCCCGCCATTACCGGAGCGCCGTGCTGTTTGTCGTCTGCTTCTCAACGAGTCGGCAAATAGGCGGGAAAAACAGGCGCCATGTTGACTCGCCGGTAACATGTTGATCATGTGAAGCATGTTTGGCAGCATGTCAGCTTGATGCTTGTCTTGAGTACATGCTACGACTGGGCATCAGGGGGGAGAGTGGAGGGGAGGAGTCGGGAATCATTCCCGTGGCACTAAACTGTTGACTTTCGCAGGTCCAGGTGCCGCCGTAGTCGTAACACAGAGCAACCTGTACATACTGCTACTGAGCATCAGGCAGGAGAGTGACATTAAGACAGCGGTGGTGGGGGGAGAGTGTGTTTAGGGAGAGTGTAGGAGAGTAGTACGGCAATCGTTCTCCTGGCACTAAACTGTTGACTTTCGCAAGTCCGGGGCCCAGCGTAGTCGTAACATTCAGCTACCTGTAAACCTGTACCAGTGGGCGGGGCAAACACTGTCAATCACAATATTGACGCGCTCTGATTGGTCGAGAGCCGTGGGAGTCTGTGCTGGCTCCCTCTGGCGGCACTGTGTCAACAGGGCGATAATAGGGAAGTGAACAATGGTCGTATTACCCGCCTACTTCGGCGGGCAGTACGGTGTTGTCTTAGCGGGCAATACAGCATGTCGTATGGCACTTGAGATGCGCCTGGGATTAGTGGGAGTAGTATACAGAAACGGGAGTAAACACCGGGCGCGCCGTATTTGTTTACATTCATTTTCCGGGTATTTTTTCCTCAGGCGACATGTTTGGGATTTATACTGAAGAGATGAAAGATTTCCAAGGAAATCCAGGTGTTCTTTTTCAGTATCTATATAGAACTTCCTGACCATGCTGTACAAACCCTAAATTAGCATCGAGTTATGTGACTTGTACAAGCATGGTTGGGCGTTATATGTTTACTACCTGAAATTTAAAAAAATCATTAATTTCATTTGGTTTAACAACTAAAAGTTTAATAATGGGTGTATGGTAGGTAGTCCGTATTTTCCTGTACGGAACAGTGGACCTTACAGTATGTTTACGTCATGTGGCGAAACGGTGCGTTTCAAAGTATAAACGGCATTGGTATATAGTAAATAACATTATTTCTCCCTGTGTAAAACAAAGAAGATATGAATTGAGCCTAATTCACGATGATAAAACATTGGTTTGAACCTTCCCACAGACCCTCAGCTACATTTTATGGCCGACACAGACGTGTTTTCCGTGGTTTCTCGGTATCTCAGAGGAAATAAGTTCTGAAAGAAAGACTTCCACTATGTTTTACCCCACAGCTCTAAGAGCGCCTATAAGGAAATATGGAAGCAAACTTTTCCTGAAAAATCTTACTCTTCTCTTCGGAATCCTCGATGCGAAAGATTAAAGAAGAAATATATGACAAATTTTCAAAAGTGTTGAACCGCCCCAACCCGCCTTAGCTGTTTTAGCCTTATGGTTGACGCAAAAGTGATACTAGACAAAAGCATACATTTTGTATCAAAGATCCCTTTCTGATATCCCCATTGTTGTGTGGTCTTACAGCATTATTTTCACGAATAATGTTCAACGACACAATTTTGTGAGGTATAAGTAAGGTCCGGCGTCCACCTACTACGATATGGCTCCAATATGGTCTACGATGCACCTCCCGATGAAAATCAAAATCGCGTCGGAAGGTCACCTAATAGCGGACCACGTTTCTGCGATTAGACGCCGATAAAAACCCAATACAATACATGGTGGATTGGCATGTCTAGACATATGTCTACGATTTTGCACCTTCCCGATATATCTCCGATATTGACTTTTTGTATCGGAGCCATATCGGTCTGAATTTCTGAATTTCGATCTAGTAGGTGGACGCTAGGAATAATTGCATTTGTTGGCGCGCAATGCTGGGACACACCAAACCGATCCCCGGAATCGCAGACAAAAAATATATGTATGTGAGATGTATTATTTCATAGAAAAATCTCCCACCGATAATTTAGCATCTCAAAAGAAATAATCAGGTGAAATATGAAATGATAGCTCAAATGAACGCCATTTTTGTGTTGCTGATTCTGGAAATCAAATAGGTGGATATATTATAGATAGTGCTACTGGGTGGCCTCCCAGATATAGGTCCGCTATACTCACTTGTAGGTGAGCGGGCAGGCATTCTATCTGTATCTTCCCGGGTATGGTGATACGCACTCCCTATGTGTTCTATAGAGACACTGTCTACTATGCAGATACATCTAATAGATACACACTCCCTGTGTGTTTTATATAGACACTGTGTACTAGATGTATAATAGATATTGTCACTATACTCACTTGTAGGTGGGCGGGCAGGTGGCGGGTATGGTGATACACACTCCCTGTATGTTTTATATGTATGCTGTGAACTATGTGGATGGTATAGATAGTGTCACTATACTCACTTGTAGGTGGGCGGGCAGGCGGCGGGTTTGTAGATACACGCTCCCTGTATGTTTTATATAGACACTTTGTATTAGTGCATGTGTAATATATAGTGTTACTATAGGCTACTCACTTGTAGGTGGGCGGGCAGGCGGTGGCGAACGAGAAGATGTTGGAGAGCGGCTCCAGGTCCAGCGACGACATGGCGAACGTGTTGAGGCCGAAGTCGACGGAGGCGCGGGCGGCGGCGGCGGCGGCCGACGTGGCGGCGGCGGCCGAGGCGGGCGGCGGGGACAGCGCCGGGTCGCCGGGCGAGGAGCCGCCGGGCGCCGCCAGCTTCAGCGGGCTCGACCGCCACAGGTCCGGGTAGGCGCCGCCCCCGGCCCCCGCCCCGCCGCCCGCCGGGCCCGACATGTACGTCTCCATCCCGGCACTGAAAGAGAGGGAGACGGGGAGGTTAACGTGACATCTACACTGTAATACGGGGAGCGGGGAGGTTAACGTGACATCTACACTGTAATACGGGGAGAGGGGAGGTTAACGTGACATCTACACTGTAATATGGGGAGCGGGGAGGTTAACGTGACATGTACACTGTAATACGGGAGACGGGGAGGTTAACGTGACATCTACACTGTAATACGGGGAGAGGGGAGGTTAACGTGACATCTACACTGTAATACGGGGAGACGGGGAGGTTAACGTGAGGGATATCTATATGCACTGAAAGACCGGGAGACGGGGGAGGTTAACGTGAGGGATATCTGTATGCACTGTAATACGGGGAGCGGGGAGGTTAACGTGACATCTACACTGTAATACGGGGAGAGGGGAGGTTAACGTGAGGGATATCTGTATGCACTGACAGACGGAAGACGGGGGAGGTTAACGTGAGGGATATCTATATGCACTGAAAGACCGGGAGACGGGGGAGGTTAACGTGAGGGATATCTGTATGCACTGTAATACGGGGAGCGGGGAGGTTAACGTGACATCTACACTGTAATACGGGGAGAGGGGAGGTTAACGTGAGGGATATCTATATGCACTGTAATACGGGGAGCGGGGAGGTTAACGTGAGGGATATCTATATGCACTGTAACACGGGGGACGGGAGGTTAACCTGACATCTACACTGTAATACGGGGAGAGGGGAGGTTAACGTGAGGGATATCTGTATGCACTGAAAGACAGGGAGACGGGGAGGTTAACGTGAGGGATATCTATATGCACTGAAAGACAGGGAGACGGGGAGGTTAACGTGAGGGATATCTGTATGCACTGAAAGACAGGGAGCGGGGAGGTTAACGTGAGGGATATCTGTATGCACTGAAAGACAGGGAGCGGGGAGGTTAATGTGAGGGATATCTATATGCACTGAAAGACAGGGAGCGGGGAGGTTAACGTGAGGGATATCTGTATGCACTGAAAGACAGGGAGCGGGGAGGTTAATGTGAGGGATATCTATATGCACTGAAAGACAGGGAGCGGGGAGGTTAACGTGAGGGATATCTATATGCACTGAAAGACAGGGAGCGGGGGAGGTTAACGTGAGGGATATCTGTATGCACTGAAAGACAGGGAGACGGGGCAGGTTAACGTGAGGGATATCTATATGCACTGAAATACAGGGAGAGGGGAGGTTAACGTGAGGGATATCTATATGCACTGAAAGACAGGGAGACGGGGAGGTTAACGTGAGGGATATCTATATGCACTGAAAGACAGGGAGACAGGATATTAACGTGACATCTACACTGTAATACGGGGAGAGGGGAGGTTAGTGTGAGGGATATCTATATGCACTGAAAGACAAGGAGCGGGGAGGTTAATGTGACATCTACACTGTAATACGGGGAGAGGGGAGGTTAACGTGACATCTACACTGTAATACGGGGAGAGGGGAGGTTAACCTGACATCTACACTGTAAAACGGGGAGAGGGGAGGTTAACGTGAGGGATATCTATATGCACTGAAACACGGGGAGACAGGATATTAACGTGATGTAGGGGCTACATCCATATGGGGTGTATATATGTGTATGTATCTGTATGTGTATTTATCCTACCCCTAATAAAAAACTCCATAGGCTTAACATTGGGTCACTGTATTCGGTCTGGAGTTCAGAAAAATGAAAAATATCGCTCTTGTTAGCGGTGGGATACACTTGACAAATGACGTCATTTGTTAATGTAGAAGTAATTTAGACAGGTAGGGTAGGATATATTCTAAACCAAACTCGAGTTAGTTGTGTTATTGTTCATCGCATTCCGGCAAGATCACGTATTACTGCTCTGGGCTTCGCCTCGCGCAGTAATACGCGATCTTGCCGGCATGCGATAAACAACATGACTAACTCTTGTTTAGTTTCTCCATATTATTATATACCTGTGGCTGTATGAACTACGTATACTGCCCGCTCCTACCCATGGCGTATTTATACCCGTACGCCACACTGTGACGTACGGGGTATGTGATCACGTGACCAGGTAAAATTTTGCCATTTTTAGGTATATAATAATACGAAAACAGGCTGACACTCTTCGTACGTCAAAATATTTGGTAAAATTGTTGTGCACATACATCCCTCTGCCTATGGCATCGGGATGTATGTGATCAACAATTTCACCGCGTATTTTTGACATACGAAGACAGTAAGCCAGTTTCTGTATAGTATCTGTATGTGTATTTATCTGTATGTATCTATGTGTGTTTATAATATATACATGTACGTCTCCATCCCGCCACTGACAGACGGTGAGAGGGGGAGGTTAACGTGGTGTACGGGTGTATGGGCGTATGAGAACAGAGAAGAGGAGGGGTAAGGAATTTAACATAACGTAGGGGTCTATATGTATCTGCACTGAAGCAAGGAGACGGAATTATGTACATAACGTGCATCTATATGAGGTGTGTGGGTGTACGTATGGGTGTATGAATCTGTATAGGGATATATATATATATATATATATATATATATATATATATATATATATATATATATTTGTAGGCCTATGTATATGTCTATGGGTGCATGTATCTATGGGTGTATGGGTTATGGGTTAGGTAGAGAGAAGAGAATGAGGAATCACGTATCAAGTGGTGAGGAGGAGGAGTATTCAAGTATTTGTTAATATATTTAGGAACTAGTTGTTTCTTGTAACAGGTAGGCCTACATTCTTCTCTCAGAAAATTAAAAGCCATGTAAATTTCCTGAAAGATTAATATGATGATCTCCAAAACTTATGGAGCACATATCTAACTTAAAAATAGGGGGTCACCGTGCTATTTTTTGTTTTATAGATCAATATGATCATACGTTTATATAAGAATATATAGAGGTTCTAAAAGGTTTTTTTTCACATAGTAAACCCCATGTCATTTTCCTAAAATTTTAACAGAATATAGTACATACATAGCACTACTTATTCATGTTTTAAAAAACATAGGTCACTGCCTTGTTGTTGAAAGAATTGAAGAAAGCCATATTTTTCAGTAGATTTCCTATAAATCAAGAAAATGCGAATTGGCCTATTTGACCTACTGAGATTGGATAAACTAGACAAAATATTAGATTTACTCATGTAGAATTAGAATAAATCCCAAGGAAACCAGTTTTGACTGTCTATGTATGTATGTGATGTGACTGTCTATGTATGGGGTGTGACTGTCTATGTATGGGGTGTGACTGTCTGTGTATGGGGTGTGACTGTCTATGTATGGGGTGTGACTGTCTGTGTATGGGGTGTGACTGTCTGTGTATGGGGTGTGACTGTCTATGTATGGGTGTGACTGTCTATGTATGGGTGTGACTGTCTATGTATGGGGTGTGACTGTCTATGTGTGGGGGTGTGACTGTCTATGTGTGTGGGATGTGCCTGTCTATGTGTGGGGTGTGACTGTCTATGTGTGGTGTGACTGTCTATGTGGGGTGTGACTGTCTATGTATGTATGTGTGACTGTCTATGTGGGGTGTGACTGTCTATATGTGTGGGGTGTGACTGTCTATGTATGTTTGTGACTGTCTTTGTGTGTGGTGTGACTGTCTATATGTGGGTGTGACTGTCTATGTGTGGGGTGTGACTGTCTATGTATGGGTGTGACTGTCTAATTGTGTGTGACTGTCTATGTGTGGGTATGACTGTCTATGTATGGGTGTGACTGTCTATGTGTGGGGTGTGACTGTCTATGTGTGTGACTGTCTATATGTGTGGTGTGTGACTGTCTATGTATGTTTGTGACTGTCTATGTGTGGGATGTGACTGTCTATGTGTGGTGTGACTGTCTATATGTATGTGTGACTGTCTATGTGGATGTGACTGTCTATGTGAGGGTGTGACTGTCTATGTATGGGTGTGACTGTCTATGTGTGGGGTGTGACTGTCTATGTGTGTGACTGTCTATATGTGTGGGGTGTGACTGTCTATGTATGGGGTGTGACTGTCTATGTATGTGTGTGACTGTCTATGTGTGTGGTGTGACTGTCTATGTGTGTGGTGTGACTGTATATGTATGGGTGTGACTGTCTATGTATGTGTGTGACTGTCTATGTGTGTAGTGTGACTGTCTATGTGTGGGGTGTGACTGTATATGTATGGGTGTGACTGTCTATGTATGTGTGTGACTGTCTATGTATGTGTGGGTGTGACTGTCTATGTGTGTGGTGCGACTGTCTATGTAGGTGTCTGTGTCTGTGTGATTGTCTGTGTGTCTGTCTATGTGTGTGTGTGTGACTGTCTATATGTGTGTCTGTGTCTGTCTGTGTGGGTGTCTGTGTCTGTGTGATTGTCTGTGTGTGTCGGTAGTGACTGCATTATTTTCTTCTTTTTTGTGATATCACCAATCAGTTCTAACAGAGTTAGATCTTACACTGTCTATGTGTGTCTGTGTCTGTCTGTGTGGGTGTCTGTGTCTGTGTGATTGTCGTGTGTGTCGGTAGTGACTGCATTATTTTCTTCTTTTTTTTGTAATATCCCCAATCAGTTCTAACAGAGTTAGATCTCACACTGTATATGTGGTGGACGGTCTGTAGAGGGACCTGCTTCTGATTATACGTGGGCGGAGAGTGGGAGTGAAATCGTAAAGTTGCACAGAGATCCGGAATCCAAAACGCGGGAATCACAACTGATGACTGCGGATCATCGGAGATTTTCTATAATTGTCATGATGAGAACGTGGGTCGTCCACGACGGACCACTCACGGCCTTCACACTACAACCGTCTCGTTTAAAAGTGACCATGTGTTGACCATGGTCAATCTAATTTCATATCAATATAATTATAGAGCAAGAATCTGCTAAGAAATATGGTGGAATTGTCTCGACGTGGCAATGTCAGTTACACGACAATGATGAATCCGAAATCCCATGCGAACGGTAACACACTCACCGGCGCGATAAAACCACACCAAATACAAAGTAATGTGATAGTTGTCTTAATGTGGAGAGTTTCCTGGAATATCTCTGAAACCCATATAATACAGTAAATCTAGAAGATATTTCCCATCATGTAGAAATAAGTCATCCATGGATAGTTGTGTTGAGATACATGGAAAGCTTTTCTCATACCATCTGTAATTACTCAAAGACCATGTACATAAACACACCATAGACATCAACATAAGAAATGTGTAGACACCTACCCAGTACTGTCTGTCTCGCGTAGCAGCAACACCTCCAACACCGACAAGTGCAGCGGCTGCAGTAGCGCCACCAGAAGTAGAATGAATTAGGCTGAATTCTGTGGCCTCCGAATCAGATAAACGCCGCGCGCGCGTTTGTTTGTCGTCTGCGGAAATTGGCGCGAAGCCGGCAGCGTCCAGACAGCGTTCGTAGAGTTTCTCCGCGCGTGGTGACGGCGGTGGCGGGAAACCTGCCGAATGTCGTCTGCTCGGGACGATTGTCGGCTGCTCCGTGCTCTCTGCGGTGCCGGTGGTGGCGGCAACGTCTCCCGGCGTCCACTGCGCGCGCCGGTCTCCTCCGGCCGGCGTTCCTGCCGCGTCCCGGTGGCACTTCAGCGTCCTTCCCGGCGTCTCCCCGGTTGTTGTCCGACTTCGTGATGGCCGGACCTTCCACTGCCACTGATGGCCCAAAAAATGGCGGGAAAATAAAAAAATAAAAAAATATCCAGTGGAGAAATGTGAATGGTAATGATAAAAAAAATATCTAAAAGTCGTCTGCTGGATTGGTGATGACGTAGGAAGGCTGTAAGATGGCGGGTTTTTGTGGGGCTGGTTTTAAGGCTTCTCCATGGGTGGGGCTATGTTGTAATGGCGGAGATACAAGCGATGGGCGGCGAATCGCTGCAGGTTTTCTCCTCCATCCTCTCTCCCCTCTCTCTCTCCCTGCTCTCTCCCTCTTTGGCGGAAATCCCGGAAGTGAGCCTGGCGCGTGCGGCGTCCCCTCAGCGTCCGCTCGGCGTCTCATTATCCTTGTAGGACTTCGCGCGCCGTCCGGGCCTGGGTTCACCCAGCCGCTACTAGAGGGCGTGGCTTCGGCTCCGCACACGCGCCCGCTACGGCTTCTGATTGGCTAATAACAAATGGAGGCGTCTCACCTGTGTGGTGGCCGTCAGGTGGGGCTACGGTCGGTGGCGATGAGGTTGTCAATGTGTCAACCGAGAGAGTGTTCTCTACCATACAGCACTATGTGAAGCCTTTCTCTACCATACAGCACTGTGTGAAGCCTTTCTCTACCATACAGCACTATGTGAAGCCTTTCTCTACCCTACAGCACTATGTGAAGCCTTTCTCTACCATACAGCACTGTCTGAAGCCTTTCTCTACCATACAGCACTGTGTGAAGTCTTTCTCTACCATACAGCACTGTCTGAAGCCTTTCTCTACCATACAGCACTGTCTGAAGCCTTTCTCTACCATACAGCACGGTGTGAAGTCTTTCTCTACCATACAGCACTATGTGAAGCCTTTCTCTTCTATACAGCACTGTGTTAAGCCTTTCTCTACCATACAGCACTGTGTGAAGCCTTTCTCTACCATACAGCACTATGTGAAGCCTTTCTCTACCATACAGCACTGTGTGAAGCCTTTCTCTACTATACAGCACTGTTTGAAGCCCCTCTCTGCCATACAGCACTATGTGAAGCCTTTCTCTACCATACCGCACTATGTGAAGCCTTTCTCTACCATACAGCACTGACTGTAGCAGGCCTTTATCTCAGATATAGCACTAATATTATCTATGATACAGCACTAACCTTGTCAGGCCAATATTTACAATATAGCACTAACATTCCCTTTAATACAGCACTAATTATTTCAGGCCAATATTTACGATATAGCACTGATATTCTCTGCGATACAGCACTAACTGTGCCAGGCCATAATCTATGATACACCACTGGCTGTGTGGAGCCTTTCTGTAGGTGCAGCACTATGTCAAGCCAATATTTACGATAAAGCACTAATATTCCCTTCGATACAGCACTAACTATGTCAGGCCATCATCTATGATATAGCACAGAGATTTTCTGTGATACAGCACTGGCTGTGTGAAGCCTTTCTCTGTAATACAGCACTGACTCTACCAGGCTTTTTTGTAGGCTGCAGCACTATTTTAAGCCATTATCTCTGATATAGCACTAACATTCCCTTTGATACAGCAGTAAGGCCCGGCGTCCACCTACTACGATAGAATCGTACACCTCCCGATATGGCACCAATAAAAAAAGCGAATATCGGAGACATATCGGGAAGATGCAAAATCGTAGACATATGTCTAGACATGTCAATCCACAACGCATTATATGGGGTTTTTATCGGTGCCTAATCGCAGAAACGTGGTCAACTGAACCTATATTATGGGACCTTCCGACACGATTGTGATTTTCTATCGGGAGGTGCGTCGTAGATCATATCGGAGCCATATCGTAGTAGGTGGACGCCAGGCCTTACTATGTCAGGCCAATATTTACGATATAGCACTAAGAATCTCTACAATACTGCATTAACTATGTGAAGCTAATATTTACGATATACCACTAACATTCCCTACGATACAGCACTATTTGTGTGAAGCCATTCTCTTTGATATAACAATGACTGTGATACAGCACTGACATGTCAGGCCATTATTTCCAATACTAAATAAGAAACCAACAAGTTTGGGTCAAAGTCGTTGTTCTCCACGAGTTTGATGTGGAGTGATATGAACGAGGCGACAGCCAAGTCAATATCACATAGCAATATCTCATAGCACTGAACAAGAACAACTTCTTTGACCAAAATGAGTTTATTTCTGTATTTAAGAATGGACGACACACTGGATATAGACCCTGGAGAACGGACTGCAATACTCGTAGGGGCATGGAGAACAAATTCCCAATATTAAGCCAAAAATACCCGGGGTGAGATAAAGCACTAACTATGCCAGGCCATTTTCTCCGATATAGCACTAATATTCCCTACAGTGCAGTGCTGAATGTGTCATGCCATTCTTTATAATACATAGATAACTGCCGTGCCATTCTGTACGGTGCAGCACTGACAATGGCAGGCCATTCTCTATGAGAAAGCATTAACTATCCACGATACAGCACTGAAATTCTCTACTATACAGCACTAAGGCTCGGCGTCCACCTACTACGATAGAATCGTAGACCTCCCGATATGGCACCGATACAAAATGTCAAAATCGGTGCCATATCAGGAAGGTGCAAAATCGTAGACATATGTCTAGACATGCCAATCCACCACGCATTGTATGGGGTTTTTATCGGTGTCTAATCGCAGAAACGTGGTCAACTGCCCCGATATTAGGTAACCTTCCGACGCAATTTTGATTTTTTTTTTATCGGGAGGTGCATCGTAGACCATATCGGAGCCATATCGTAGTAGGTGGACGCCGGACCTAACTATACCAGGCCATTCTCTCCGATATAGCACTGACTATGTCAGGCTATCCTGTAGGATGCAGCACTATATCCGGCCAGACTCTATGGTTTGTCACTGAGATTCTCTATGTTAGAGTACTGACTGTTCCGGGCCATTTTATGTGTGTCCGAATTGTATCTGAAACCAGTCAATATTGTGTGTATACCTAAAAAAAATGGCGATATTTTACCTAGTCACGTGATCATATGCGTCACAGTGTGTATAAATACGCCACGGGTAGGAGTGGGCGGTATACGTAGTTAATGCAGACATAGGCATATGATAGTACAGCATATCAACTCTTATGAGCATATATATATACGGCCGCTTGTATCGGAAACTGTGTCTTTATTACAATGGTGCATCATACTCGCACTCGTATTCAGAATCTGTATTTGACTTTTTGCTACTGCTTGCTGGTGCACATATTTGCTTATTATCTCACCCCGGTATTCTTCTCCATAGGCTTAACGTTAGGAACTCATACTCTACAGCCGTAAAAGTATTGTTCCCAATACTCAATGGCTAATTGGTTTATTTGTTTTATTATTTGATAATGTTATACAGGGTGAGATAAAATCAGAAACCCACTCGATGAAAATAACTTGGTCCACACTCAACCTTGTTTGACCGCGACGTAATTCACGCAGCTTCGCTTTGTAAATGATCCCGCAGTCAAACTCGGTGGAATACGGACCAAGTTATTTTCATCTCGTGAGTTTCATTCTAAGTCTGAATGGCTGCACTCTGACACATTATAGTATATCCTTTTTCACAAAATCTTTATCTCAGTAGATGTCTGCCATAAAACAACATCACTACAGCTAGATACTATCAATTAAATACTCATTTCAATAACCAATCCCTGTAGAAAATAACTTCCTCTTAATGTGTTTTAATAAGTGAAACTCTCTTTCTGTCCAAGTTACAAATTACAAATGACCACATTTTCCTCTCCACTTGACACTCATACAAAACACCACGGAAAGTGTCATTTCAAACTATCTTCTCTCACTTAACACATCGGATGAAATTCTTCTTCCCGAGACCTTACAAATCGTCTGCCACGCGCTGGCTGCCGGTCGGTACCCTGCGGGCCTTCCTCTTCAAGCCCCGCTCTACAAACACCAGCGACACGGTGAGGAACGCGCTGACCATCCTGACGTCATCACAATCTGTCGGTCGGCGCCAGTCTCTGAGACTTACCATTGAGCTTCCCGATGTAAAGCGCGCGCTGAGTAAGTTGACATTTAGACTTAGCGAACGCCCTGCGGCGGCCTCGTTCTCGTAGTCGCCATGGCAACCGGAGCGGCGGCCATTTTGTCGAGCGAGTGATGCGCAGAAATCGACGTGACTGCAGTTCTGTCACCGTGAAATCTTAGACACGGGCGCAACTAGTGAATTCTATTGTGGGGTGTGATTGAGGTGCGAATTGTTTACATTATTACATGTATTATGATTATAGTATTTATATTTCATTCAAGGTGGAATCATGCCTGGAGACATTACCTTGCTATTGACTTATGAAACCTCCAAGCATCACTGCACTAAAGACGCATGATGCCTTGAGGCATCATTTTTTTTCAATATTTACCAAATTGTTTTAACAAAGAAATGATAAATCAATATTCATGAAATCTTCACAGAGTGTAGATATGATATCATATTTAGTATTTCTACAAAAGAAATAAGATATTTAGGAGTATGTATCGTATTACGTGATTAGAATCCAACATTATAAGTTTAGACGATTACGTGCCCGCTATCTAGAGGGACAAACTGCCACCAGCACCCGTCCTTACAGGAGTAGTTCGGCCATAGGCACCCGTCCTTCAAGGGTTAAAACCGGGCACCCACTGCCGCCGATTGACAACGATAGAACCCCCGATACACTACGATTAGAAATAGCAGATGTATGGTGTATCCGAATGCCCACACAAATTCTAAGGGCCGGCGTCCACCGACTACTATATGACTCCCATATATGGTCTACGATGCACCTCCCGATAAAAAAATCAAAATCGCGTCGGAAGGTCACCTAATATCGGGGCAGTTGACCACGTCTCTGCGATTAGACACCGATGCAAAATGGTGTCTATGATTTCGTTCCGCTGCAAAACCCGTATCGTAGGGTCTCTACGACATTTAAGGGGGGCTTCACAACAAGGCTACGACAATGGCTTTCCGAAAAGGTCCACGACAGGCCTACGATTGGAAGGCCTGTCGTAGCCTTGTCGTGGTTGGTGGACCCCAGTTCCCGACAAGAGTCTACAGCTTGTTGGGGGTCTTCCGAGAAGGTTACGACAAAATCAAACATGTTCGATGTTTCCTGCGACTGCACCTTTGTCGTGGAGTGTCATGGCGTGTCGGGAGCGTGTCACAGAGGTCTACTGAGCGTACACTTCCCGACACCCTCCGACAACGCTGTCGTAAAGCCCCCCTTCTTACGACAAGGCCGCGACAAGCGCCGATTGGAACTTTCTTGTCGCCGCTTGTCGTATTTGGTGGACGCCCCCCTTCAAACATGTTTAAATTGTGGTGATGAATCGGGAGCATCGCAGAGTATTCTATCGGAAAAATCAGTCTCACCTTTGAGATACTGATCAGATAATTATGAAATCTTAGATTTAGATGCGCAATAAATATGCGCGTAAGCCACATCACGTACATACCCTGTACGCCACGTACATACCCCGTACCCCACGTGCGTGGTGTACGGCCATAAATATGCCATTAGTAGGAGTGGGCGGTATATGTAAGACATGCGACCACAGATATATGACGAAATATTTCGATAAAAGGATTTCTGTATAAATAACTCACAACACCAGTGAGAGACCATCGCTCTGTGGTCCACTACTTCATCCTGACTTTTGTGACAGGCGCTATTCATAGGAAGACACAGGGAGAGTGGGGATGACAGGGATTAACATAGAGATATAATCCCATGTTAAAATGACATCTGAATCGAGGTGCTTCCATTCACCTGTCAACGTCCATTCTGATAACTAGATCTGCATTATTTTACCGATCACCTTATATGTGAATTCGGAGCCCAGTTTTATGTTCATCACTAAATCCATCTCGGTTTATTGAATACAATTAATTCAAATGCGATATCCGCGAATGTCAAAGATCTAGAAAACCTCGATGGCATGATTTTAAGACTGCTAAGACTAAGACTGCGATCTAGATCTTTCTATATGTGTCCACAGAAGTAGCCGACTAACCGACTGACTTTCTGATTCTGAGACTATGAGGTTTATTTTCACTTCTGGGTAAAACATACGAGTCTGTAAGTATTGTCTTTAGATGCGCTCCTTGCTCCAAAGTGTGACAACTCTTTATGGCCTTTTTCCATTGGCCGACAAACACTGTGTAGATTGTCTGTGTTCTCCTAATGGCCTATTTCCATTTGGCGTCAGCAGTGCTAATACCGGGAACACACCAAGCGAGTGACGGCAGCGATCTCTGGAATCGCCATCACAAATTGGCGTGTATGTGAGATATTATCTCATAGGAATATCTCCTGCCTATAATTTAGCATCTTGGAAGAAATAATCAGATGAAATATGAAATAATAGCTCACATATAGGCCATTTTGTGTTGGCGATTCCAGAAATCGCTGCGTTTCTCGCTTGGTGTGTCTCCCACTTAAGGTCTGTCAGTGGTTCCTGACTGTATATCGGTGGTGGCCAATGGAAATAGGCTATTAGGAGAACACAACAAATCTACACAATGTTTGTCAGCCAATGGAAACGGGCCTTATCAAAGATATCTCTGCACAGATTTATAATATACAGAAACTGGGTTACTGTTGTAGTATGTAAAAAGGATTGTGGTGTAAATGTCGATCAGATTATCCAGAGGCAGAGGGATTGTCACGAAATACACCATCATTAACAAAAAGAATACTAAGTGATTCGATCCCAATTTGAAATGAAAATGTTAACAAGCCCTGTTTGTAATCATAATGGCGATATTTATTAATGTAGTGAGATTGACTAGGTCGTCTCTCATTATAACCCACCCCTGTACACACTAAAAGAAAGGAATGATTCAATATTCCAAAATCGAGGAGACAGGGTAGGATAAAATCAAAGCCTGATTCATTTTAATCTTGGCCACCGCATGCCAGTCCTGAAGTTTTGGCTCCGCTTCCCGTCATGAAGTCACTTTTCCAAATTCCAGTCATGGCATACGGTGGCCAAGATTAAAACTCATCCAGTTTTACGATAGTACTCTCACCGATTTTTAGTCACCGACGTGCAGTCGTTGGCCACCACCGACCGACTTTTAGGAGAACTCAATTAATCGGAGCCGTTTCCGTCGGCCAGTGCAGTACGGTTTTCCCGCACCCTGGCCGCGCCTGACTGACAGGCGGGAGGCACTCTTTTGTTACCCGCCCCTGTTGTCTTTCCTCCTGCTCGTTTGTTGACATGCGCCGACCACGTGATTGCCTCAGCAACCCGACCCCTAGCGGCAGTCCGCTGAACTGACGGCACGCGGACTGAGACGCTTTACCCTGGTCCCCGGCCTACAGAGATCACATCACTGAAACAAGGAGGGGCACCCGTCAATCAATGATGGACGCTCAGCTACCGTACTCCACACTCCCAAGTTGTTTCAGTTTTACAGTTATTATATGCATATAACACATATATATATATAATATTTATATATATGATATAGATAGATAGATGGATAGATATATAAATAAATAGATAGATAGATGGATGAATTGATGGATAGATAGATAGATAGATAGATAGATAGATAGATAGATAGATAGATAGATAGATAGATGGACGGAGGGAGGGACGGGGGGAGGGAGGGACGGAGGGACGGGGGGAGGGAGGGACGGAGGGACGGAGGGACGGAGGGACGGAGGGACGGACGGACGGAGGGAGGGATGGAGGGACGGACGGACGGACGGACGGACGGACGGACGGACGGAGGAGGGACGGACGGACGGACGGACGGACAGACGGACGGAGGAGGGACGGACGGACGGAGGGACGGACAGACGGAGGGAGGGAGGGAGGGAGGGAGGGACGGACGGACGGACGGACAGACTGATAGATAGATAGATAGATAGATAGATAGATAGATAGATAGATAATTAGATAGATAGATAGGTAGATAGATAGATAGATAGATAGATAGATAGGTAGGTAGGTAGGTAGGTAGGTAGGTAGGTAGGTAGGTAGGTAGATAGGTAGGTAGGTAGGTAGGTAGGTAGGTAGATAGGAAGGTAGGTAGGTAGGTAGGTAGGTAGATAGATAGATAGATAGATAGATAGATAGATAGATAGATAGATAGATAGATAGATAGATAGATAGATAGATGAACAACCACAAAACTATCCAATGTAGTCGGACAAGGTTCTATTCCGATTGATCCTTCATTACATACATTTTCTTCCTTGATATAGGAATAACCGTTTTCACTTTACTTTTCCCCATTGGTCAATTATTGCATCACCTTTTCTTGCATTGCTGATAGGTTATCTGTAGTAATTACTGTACCATCAGCATATAGGACATATATATACATATATATATATATATATATATATATATATATATATATATATATATATACTACAAATCATATATAGGGCAGTTTTTCAAATATTTCCTCAAATCGCTTTGTAAACTAGAAATAGTGTTGGGCCAAGAACTGAACCTTGTGACACACCGTATGTGATTGACTCTCGTCTTGAGATTTGTCCTTGTAGATTTAGGCCCAGACACCTACCGCGATATAAATGTAGGCCGCCCAATCGCTCTCCTGTACAAAAAGTAAAATTCGTAGACTAATCGGGAGCTCCATACCGTAGACAAATGTCGTAATGCGTTTTCAGGTACAAAAAAAGGTGAGCATGGTCCCGATATATACCATATTACAATATTACCATGATTTCGATCTGAGTGCCCGTATTCACCGCGTTGTTTACAAGGAGAATACGGCCACTCAGATCGAAATCATGATAGTGTTGTATCTATTATTCACCTTTCGACTAGTTATAAGGAAACAATCTTGTAAATAATTAGAAATTCGACGCAAGCACCGTGCATTGTTTATATAGAATAGTTCCTATTATGCCCGTCAGGTGGCTGAAGTAGCCGTATTCTCCTAGAAGAATACGGCTTTCCGTATTCTACTTAGTAGCGATCTGGAGGTTTTATAGGCTTAGTATGGAGACTCTGTATTGGGTGGGTAATAAAGCCCACAATGCAGCACTGCAGATCTTCAGGTAGTATCTTTATTTTTGAACATACATTATACTATAAATCACGAAATATTGCACGAGTATATACAATTGTTTCAACAGCAAACCGGCAGAAATGTGTCCTTGTGTCTGTGCATACGGTCCCTGTTCGACCTTGTGAAGGTCAACTCCAATCTGATGACAAGTGGAGATAGAGAACTGCAATCTGACACAGCGTGTGAGGAGGGGCGGGCGGGGAGTCCGGTTCTATTTACCTACAACTGAAACAATGCCTCCTCAGCGCCCTAAACACCTCAATAGGCCCCAGCCCGCCTAACGCCCGCCTAACGCCCGCCTCAGGCCTGTGTGGAGGGGGCGGGCCTCCCATGTCCACATGTCAACATGGTTGTTCACACCCTCTCCGAGCTCTTCATTCGACACGTGGGGCTATTAAGGGTCGGGTGGTAGCGACAACAATGTTCGCTTAAATACGTAAATAAACAGAGGGTAAGGCAGGAGAGACCTCCATTTTGTAGGTGACACTTGATCTGCAGCGACATGCTTGGAGAAGGCGACTACATGGACTCTGTTTGGAGACGATACAGGGGCCCGTTTAATAATCTAGGCTCGTACATGAAGATCTGTTTCTGTACATCGTACTGGGTTTATCCCTTAATAATGGCAGACTGAGTGTCCATGGCATACAGAAAGAGGTCGACATGTACGAACCTAGATTATTAAACGGGCCCCAGGACCAATGAGTAGTCTTTTCTGGTAGTTATTTCATCTAACATTTCGACTGGATGAATTCAATAGTTTGAATACTTTTTAATATATATGTTTTTATTTCTGTGGAAGTCTACAATATTGTCATTTTGTGTGAGTAAACCATACGAAAACTAAAGACAGAACAGCTATGGGCAATGTGGTGATATAACTTCAGACAACCCTTTTTATATTTTTTTTTACAGATTTATTGGTCATAATTCAACGTACAAAGGGTTGGGTTTCAATTATGACCGAAGCAAGCCATCGGCTTCTGTTTCATACATATTCAAGCCACTGTTAGGATAACCTTTACATAGGACAATCCTTGCATAGCAGATTCCACAAATTACTCTCATTAGGCCTTGCCTTTACTACATTTCCTGCCTAGTTACAGATAGTTAGACTGTTAGTTCACAATACTTAGGATTTCGGAGCATATCTTTCATGGAATTTCGTGCAATGGTAAATTATGGAAACTGACTTGGCGTTGTATCGGGATAGATATGCGAATTGCCGGACAGTCAAGTACTCGCCCCGACACGGTTTGATGTATCATTTGAGCGGATTTAGGAATCAGGAGGGAATATTCATTTCCAGATTCAAACGCCATATCCGTTTTCCTTTTATTATACACCATCAAATGTTAAAATCATTCAGAAATTCCGGTAAATAATCATTAATAGATTATCATTCAAAGTCTATTTCGGACACGCAAACCTGGGACGTACGACAGTGTAGCCAACGGCAAAGTGCCGATAATGATTACCGATAATGGCATTTCACACCGCCGACCGATTATGAGACAGATTTAGTGCAATAATCGTCAGGTGGGAACAGAAATGGTCAATGATTTGTCTCCCTGTGTCTTATGCAATATGGCACCATCAACCGACTTGTGCACCCACCGACGAAATCAAAGCATATTGAATTAATCAAATTTTGCTACCAAAAGTCAGTCAGCGTCCATCACGTTTTTGCAGTGCAGGTCACCGATTATCTGCCGTCGACCTTTCACAAGGAGAACTAGCGACCAACTTTTGTATAGCGTGGAAATATTTTGTTCTCTTTATAGTTGGCAGGTGGAAACGCTGCAGGATCATTAGGAATATATATATATATACATATATATATATATATATATATATACATATATATATATATATATATATATACATATATATATATATATATATATATATATATATATATATATATATATATATATATATATATATATATATTTCCACATTAGATAAGAAGAGATAAGAAGCTTTAGGTCAAGAACAACACAGTAGCTTCCAAAATCGTTTTATTTTAGAACAGGTTCCAAAAAGTTTTAACACAAGTATCCTTTATTCTGTATCATATCAGATTATCGAATTTCAAATACAATTTTAAATAGATAACTGATTTTAATAGAGAACAAAAACTCCATGCTTCTGGAGAAAACAATTAGCATTGCGAGCCCTATTTTCTATGTTTACAAACAATACCTGATGCCTAATTATCAGTCGTGATTAATGCGATGCCCTCTCATTTAGTCAAAAACCCCTGCAATATGTTTAACAAACTGGATATTAATCAGAGTTTAGTATTTCATCGGCTACCATTGAACCCTTCAGTAATAGACCCAATAAACAGTGTCCGAGCTGTGGCGGTGCGAGGGAGTGTACATGAGACACTGCACCCCTCGCTGCCCGCCCGATACGCTCCGCTGACTTTACCCTTGTTTTTCTTTGTGATGTGGTGTGGGGGAGTTGAGAGGTGACACCCCAGCACCCCCCACCCCTACTCCCCCCCCTCTGTAGTCCACCTGGGCTGACGACCTATTCACACCTACACCCAGAATCTCACACCTGTTTGACCACGTGACAAGGGGTGTGATTGATGGGTTGATAGGGTGGGTCGACAGACGACACACCCCCGACACACCCCGACACACCCCCGACACACCCACGACACACGGAGCCCCTCTGAGTCCCCCCGCCCAGCCCTCAGTCTGTCCCTCACCCGCCCACAAGCTTCACTCCCACTGAGACTCGACTTATTAATTAGGACAATTTAATTAGTATTATAGGAAAATGAAAGATTTAACCGGAACCTCTCAGAGCAGAGACTGTGTCCTGTGTTGTTGCTGTAGATCATCGGAGAGCGGAGCTGCCTTGTGGATGTATGAAGTAGGAGTTCTGCTTGTCAACAGTTTCTTTCCTTAAATATTCCCAGCTGTAGAATTATTACCAGAAAACAGTGTTTTATTATTTTCATAGTTATCATTATCATTATTGTTATCATTATTATCACCATCATTGTTGCTATTATTGTTATTATCATTAAAATTATTACTATTACCATTGTTATTATCATAGTTATTATCATTTTATTTTCTTTCAAATATTTTTTCCCCTTCATATTCTTGTAACAATTTTCATTGTTCTTCTACTCACATGAATCACCTGGAATCATTGTATTTGTCTGGAATAAAATGTTGGAAATTGAATTGAATATCAGAAGGTAGAGGATACTGATAGTAAATGACAAGAACTGGTCACAGACGGAGCATGGTCCATGATTATAGCAGGTATTTATGGACATGATGACTGAGAACTGCACCCACTCTACAAAGCAGCCAGTGAGAAGCTATAAACATTGTGTAAGCTACATTAAGGATGACAGATCAATAAAGACTCGAATTTCATCCCCGCAGGTTGCAAAATGTAGAGTTTATTCTTGTCATGTGGAAAGTACAAATAAGTCATGTCTTTACATCAGGGGCATCTAGTGGGATTTTTGATACTGATAACTCTCATTTCAATCCGATTCCAGTGGCTTATGTTTCTAATACATGTACCGAATGGATGAAGTATAAAAATATTATCGAGTTTGACCTTACCAAATAAGCAAATTAATCCAATTCACATTTGATTGACTTATTTAGGAAAAGCTCTGAATCGATGTAGTTCTCTTCAATTCAAAAAAAAAAAAAAAGATGGTGACCTATGCATTTTAAAACTTTAATGCATTGTTCTCTACATTTTCTAGTTTGAAGAAATTAACATGGGTTTTGCTATGTGATAACAACTCTGAGAATGTCTCTATGGTCTATCATAATATCAGATTGCTTTGATTTTTAAATCAAAATGATAATCTAACACAGTGACCCCCTAGGAGGAAGTCCTACTTAATGTTGTTCGACTGTACTTCATTTTGAGGTTTAGAATTAAGAAAAAGTCCCCCCCCCCCCACACACACACACACTGATCGACGATCACGTGTGAGCGGGCGAGGTCAAAGGTCAACTGGGTCACCTTGTAAAGATCTGCAGTCGATAAATTCTAACTTTGTGGTATTTTTGCGTTGGAAAAGCAGCATTATTAATTAATATATATATTCAATCTATTCTAAATTCTTTCCCCCCGAATCCAAGATGGCCGACACTGGCCAGGCTAATTGGTCCTTCCTGCTGTAGCTATAATCCCCCCTTTGAACCCGGCTTTGGCCGGCGGTTGTTTGTTAACCCAACTTCCTGGAGATGCGGGCGCGCTCGTTGTTACAAAGGTGACGCTAACTGGCGCCTAACACGACCGCCCGTATAAGCGTCCCCCACCTGGAGACAAAGGCGCTACGATTGTATATAAACCCGGGCCCAAATTAAAGAACCATTCAGTCTTACCTGGATTCTGCTACCTACAACATCTATGCGTTGACTCCAAACCTTATTTAACGTATATCGACCGCTAGGGACAGAACCACTAATGGTATAGCCTAGAAACTTTACATTGGCGACCACGACGAGACGCTTTTAGTGTGATTCGAGGACAGATTGCCGGTCGAGTTACGAATGACCGCGGAAGGACCGACGTCATAAGACACGGACTCATGCAGGGAAGTAACATTCTGCTATGATATAACGTTTTGATGTGGGCGTGGAAGGTACGTGCATGCCGGTAGTTCTGTGTTAGCGACAGTCGGACCGAGCGGACCAGCAGCTGCCGCACGTGGGAATCGCAACAGGTTCGTGCCATATAAGTGATTGACGTATATATAACGTGTTTGGTTATTTACGCAATTCTGAAGGATGGCCGAACCCAGTGTGTTGCCTGAGGATTTCCAGGTGTGGCTTAACGCTGGGAAGTTGGCGGGGACCATTCCGACCGACTTTACTGTCGCCAACACAGAGCTGCTGGGCAAACTGTGGAAGCAGTACCTGGCCCAGACCTGTAAGGAAGTGAAAGATGTCGCTATCTACGAGTTGGAGCAGCGACTTCGCGCCGAGTTTACGCGACAGGCCGACCTCCGGGCTCAACAACACGCTCTGGAATCCCAGCAGCAGGCCATGGAACTCGCCGAGGCGGCGCGACAGCTCGCCGAGGCCCGTGCGATCATTATTGACTCCGCCCCCCGGTCGCGGCCCGAGACCCATGAGTTGGCCTCGGTCAAGCAGCTCATCCGGCTGTTTCGGGCACTGCCGACCGTCGACGGTCAGGATAAGGCCGCCCTCCGCACGTGGTTAAACGATGTGCGACAGGCGCGCTTTGTCTCCAAGGCCCCCGACGAGAAGCTGATATCGGAGGCCCTGGCCTACTCGGCGGGGCGCCTCAAGTCGATAATCTACGACTGCTTCGAGGACGGCGTCACCGACTTCGAGGCCGTCGAGCGCAAGATCACATCGACGCTGCTCGGCATGGAAGAAATGGAGAGTCTGCGCGCTGCACTCGGGCATTTCTCCCAGACGGCCCACGAGACCGCCCCCGAGTACGCGCAGCGCTTCTGGTTGGCGGCAAAGAAAGCCTACTCGCCCCTTGAACTCGCATCTCCCTTCGTACTGCGGCCGACGATGCGACAGTTCGTGAGTACTCTGTCGCGAGGCCCTCTGCGGTGGGACCTCAATCTCAACACGCCCCAAACAATCGCCGAGGCTCTCTCGAGGGTCGACGCGTTGGCGAAGGCGGTCGAGAAGGAGGCGCACTCTGACGACACTCGTGTCGAGGAGGCCATGGAAGTGGGCGCGGTCGGCTCGAGGACCACGGCCGCCCGTTCCGCCAACCACCCCGCGCAAACCGCCCACCAGCGACAGATGGAGGAGATGCAGCAGGCGATAAAGTCCATCCAAGGGGAACTGAAGGCGAAAAAGGGCAACAAGGGCCACACGGTCGCGGCTGTGATGCCCGCGGCAGCGCCACCACAATCCACGATTGTGTTCGCGCCGACCCCCGCGCCTGTTCCCGCCCCCCAGCCGTTGTTTGCGACCGTTCCAGCTCCGCCGCCCCCAGCCGTCGCGTCCACTGTAGCAGCCGTTGCGCCGGGTCAGCGTAACTCCGGCCGGCGGATGACGCCCATAAACGACATCATCTGCTACGCGTGTAATCAACGAGGCCATTATGTAGCTGGATGCCCCAGCCTGAAGGCCTCCAGGGACGCGGCACGGTCGTTGGCCCACTCCCAGGATCAAGTCGTAGCCGCCGCGACCCAGGGAAACTAAAACGCGCGTCCGACCGACGACCCTGCATTGACCTCGAGCTTCGAGGCGTGGCACTGCAGGCCCTCGTCGACTCGGGTGCGTGTTGCTCCCTGGTGTCCGTCCCCGCGGCGGATGCCTTGCGACAGGTGGGCGCGGTGGGTAAGAGTGCAAGACCCCCGGCGCGACTCAAGTCCCTCACCGGCCACGGCATCTCCGTCCGCGAGGCGGTTAACCTGAAGTTGTACGGCCGGCCGTGCGACTTTAATGTGGTGGGTGATATGTCCCACGATCTTTTATAAGGGGACGACGCGTTGGAGGCTACTCACGCGATCGTAGACTATGCTTCCCCTGATAAATCTGTAACCCTCTGTGGTCGTCGCCATGCGGTGCGACGGTCGGTGCGACGCGAGGGACACATCGGTCAGCTGGTATACGAGGCCGAGTATTGGAAACGGCAATACCCCGATGTGTTCCCGGTCACCGGCCGCCCCCTCACATGCACCACGGAGGTCTACATGAGGATCGATACGGGCGATCACCCCCCCATCAATCAACGGCCGTACAGGCTTCCCCTCGCCAAGCGCGAGGTCGTCGACCGCGAGCTGGACAAGATGCTCGCGGAAGGCATAATCGAGCCCAGTTCCTCCCCCTGGGCCTCGCCCCTCACCCTCGTCCCTAAGAAAGACGGCTCGGTCCGGTTCTGTGTGGATTACCGAGGACTGAACGCAGTTACTCGTCGCGATGCATACCCCCTGCCTCGTATCCAGGACATTGTTGATAATCTAGGTGGTGCGAAAGTGTTCTCGACCCTAGATTTAAAGTCCGGATACTGGCAGGTGCCGATGCATCCTGACAGCGTCGAGAAGACGGCCGTAGCGACGCATCGGGGCCTGTTTCAATTTAAGCGGATGCAGTTTGGCTTGTGCAATGCGCCAGCTGCATTCCAGAGGCTTATGAACAAGGTTATAACCCCGCTGCGTAAGTTCGTTATGGTCTATCTCGACGACCTCGTAATCTACAGCCGGACCGAGGAAGAACACCACCACCACATCGCGGCCGTCCTCGAGGCCCTGCGCTCATACGGCCTCGTGGTCAAAGAATCGAAGTGCCACTTCGGGGTCGACCGCGTGAAACTCCTTGGCTATGTGGTCAGCGCGGACGGCGTCTCCTCGGATCCCGACAAGGTGGAAGCCATACGTGACATGGTGCCACCCGAGGACGTAAAGGCGGTGCGACGGCTGCTAGGGTCGGCCAATTATTATCGGCAGCTCATACCCAGATATGCCGATATTGTCCGACCCCTCGTCGCACTGACAAAGAAATACGCCCTCTTTCATTGGGATTCCGAGTGCCAGACCGCGTGGCAGGAGTTGCGCGACGCCCTCGTGAACACGGTGACCCTCGCTTACCCGGACCCCGGTCGCCCGTACAAACTATACACCGACGCCTCAGATTATTGCCTCGGCGCCATCTTGGTACAAGAGGATGACCAGGGTATCGAGCGACCCGTACACTTTCTGTCACGTCAGTTTACGGAGGTGCAACGCCGATACCCTGTCATCGAGAAGGAGGCCTACGCGATAGTCTTTGCGCTTACGCGCTTACGGGCGTATTTGTACGGTGCGACCTTCCAGATTCTGTGCGACCACAAGCCCCTCAAAAGTTTATTTTTGGCCGAAATGAAAAATACGCGAGTACAACGGTGGGCCGTACTCCTTGCGGAATACGCCGCACCCATCGTGTACTTCGCTGGTGCCAAAAATGTGTGGGCGGATATGCTCTCGCGCCTCCGGTCCGATTCACCGGCCGAGCTGCCGCTGGAGGTCGCACAGATCGCCTCGGTCCAGGAAGAGCGGGAGTTGCCGTGGGAAGCGTACGGGCTGACGGAGGCAGAGGTGAAAGTGCGACAAGCAGCGATGCCTGAGTTCCGGTACGGTCTCGAGGAACAGGAGGATTATCTGGTCAGTAATGGCCTCCTCTTTACCCTCAAACCGCCCTCGGGTCTCGCGGCTTACCCTCGCCTCGTCCCCCCGTCAGAAATTCGCGCCAACTTGGTCCAGACCGCCCATCTACAGGTCTGTCACCAAGGTATGAGGAAAACTTTGCGACGACTTCACGACCATTTTAAATGGCCAGGAATGAAGCGACAGGTATTTTCCGTTCTTGCACGATGCGCCCCCTGCGGAGCCAATCGCGTCCGTGCAGAACGCCCAACCCCCGCCCCTATGCCTGTCGCCGAAAACCCGGGGGAAGTCGTCGCAATGGATCTGACCGGCCCCCTCCCCCTGAGTCGCAGCGGCGCTCGTTATCTATTATCAATCATAGACCACGCCACTGGCTATGTTGATTGTTTTCCCCTCAAGGATAAGTCCGCTGAGTCGGTTTATTCCTCCCTATCCCGGGAGTACATCCCCCGCTACGGCCCCCCCTCTGTCGTGTTAACGGACAACGGATTAGAGTTCAAAAACGCGACAGTGGAGGGATACCTGCGACAGCTCGGGACCGAGGTGCGACACACCACCCCCTACCACCCGCAGGCCAACGGTCGCGTAGAGCGTTTTCACCGCACGCTAAAGGATATGTTGCGTAAGGTGGTAAACGCCCGTGCTTGCGAGTGGGAGGACCACCTCGGGGATGTACTCCTCGCCCACCGGACGACCCCCAGTGACGTCACCGGCTTTTCCCCCTACTACCTCCTCTTTGGTCGTTGCCCTCCTCCCCCTTTTTCCCACCTCCGAGATCGCCCGCTAGGGGATTCGTCGGCCCGCCTCGCCCTCCGTGTGGACGAGCACTCGCGTGCTTTGAAGGAGGCCGCCCACAACGCGGAAATAGCGAGGCAGGCTAACGTTAATCGCCTAAGCAAACACGCCAACGCCCTCCCCCTAGAACCCGGTACCAAGGTGTTCCTACGAGTCCACGAGCCCGGACCGCTGGACCCCCGCTGGGACCCCGGATACCTCGTGACGCGGGCATCCGGCAACGTGGTACACGTGGTGGGCCCAACAAACAAACGGCGGACGGTTAATCGCAGTCATGTCAAGGCGGCCGACCCGGGCCTCGACTGGGAGGGCTTACGCCCACGCCTAACCCGAGCCCAGCGGACACGCCCCCCGACTGCGATGCCTCCACCCACACCACGGCCACGCGGCCGCCAGCCCCAGACGCGCGTTGCTTGGATACCCAACCCCAGCGTGCCAGCTGTAAACGCTAATCCTCAAACCCCAATTATCCCACCAACCCGGCCCGCGTCCCCCATGCAGCTAATCCCCGGCAACGACGCATCCCGTCCCCCCTCTGCAACTCCCATGCAATCAACTCCCACAGATGTCCCGGCCCGGCCTAACTCTTCCAACAACATGGCCATCGATCTGCCCCCACTTCCCCCTACAGGTCCAAACTCCCTTGCGCCCTCGGCCGCCCCCACTCCTCGAGCAAACACCCCCATCCCGGTAATCGACCCCATCACACCCGTCCCACATGTCCCTAATCCCCCTGATGTCCGCCGAGATCGTAAACGTGCGGCTGAACCTGAGACACCCCCTCCCCCCCCACTGGTGCGTGGTCCGGTCACTTCCCTCCCGCTCTCGGGCCGACCCACCCACGCGACGCGGGACGATCTTAAAAGGCGGGCGGCGGCCCCGCTCAGTCACTTCACCCGTATCACGCGCTCGTTCACCCGGTCGTTGGAAGCGGAGACTGCGAAACGCCAAACACTCCAGCCACCGGACGAGGCCGAGATACAAGCGGAGAAGCGACTGTGCATTGCAGCCGTCGCCCAGCATTGTCGCCCCCGACACGTCTAAAAACCCAGTGAGTAGATCAAACTGTGTGTTATCATCATGTGGATGCCCGTATTCCTGCTATGCTTATACGTCCCCTTTCTCGACGCGGACCTGTTCTCGGACGATGGCGTGTTGGTCTACACGGACGGTCGTGCGCGTGCGGTCGCGGCCGCCTGGACTGTCGCCGTCACGATCCGACCACCGTCCCCTCCCTGTGTCGATGACCTCGTGCACAACCTAACTGTCGCCATTGACGCTGTCGCGGACGTGATGGAGCCAAATCACGTCCCCTACTGGCGCCGGCATCTGTCGCGTTTGCTAACCCGCTTGTCCGAACTACCCAGGGCAAGTCGGATAGTAACCGACGGCAGGCCGGAGGCCGGCCGACGGCGTCGGGGCCTGCTTAATATTGTGGGGTGGGCTGGAAAGGCTCTGTTTGGACTGGCGACTGACCGCGACGTCGCATCATTGCGAGGAGTCGCACGCGACACGCTGGTCCAGCAGCAGCAAATAGCCCACCACCTGGAGCAGATGGTATCGGTAGTAAACGCCACTCGTGGAGGCGTTCTACAGAATGCCGATAACATCGCCACAATAAATGAGCAGGCCGCCCGCGCGATCCACCTCGCGGAAGCCGGAGGTACGATCGCGGTCGGGGCCGACGAAAAGGTGAACAAGGTCTGGATGGCCCGGCAGATCGAGCTGGGCCTACGGATCTTGGAGGAGACGGTGCGCCAACACGAACTTCGGCGAGTACAGTTCCATAATCAACGGATGGAGCTGGAGCGGGGCCAACTGACCGAGGACGTTCTCCCCCGAGAACACCTGCTCCAGGTCCTCCGCCGCCTAAGAGACGCCGGATACCACACCCTCCCGGCGATGTGGTACTACAACTACGTGGACATCGACCCCATCTGGGAGGAGGGACGGGAGTTGATCTACCGTGTTGTTGTTCCCGGGCTCACGAGCGAGGCCTACCTGGTGTACAAGCTGCAGTACTTCCCCGTGCAGTTGGACGCGTCCCACCTGCGGACGGTCCAGGGTAGGCCCCGTTTGGCCGTGAGCTCGTCGTCCTCCACGTCCTTCGTCCCTGATGTCTGCGTAGGTCGGCAGCCACGAGTGTGTAGGCCTACGGTAGTGTACACCGAACGGTCCTGCGAGTCGGCACTCGTGCGCGGGACCAAGCCGACCTCGTGCCACATCGCCATCACCGCCCGGAACAACGCGACGGCCGTAGTGTCGAGGCCCGAGGCCGGAGGCCGACAAGCTGTGGTAGTCGCCTACCAGTCGACCTCCGTGCTACGCCTCTGCACCGGCCGCCCACCCGTGAACCTGCTCGTCAACGGCCCCACCCTCGTCGACCTACCCCCAGGATGTTCGCTGGAGTCGCGTGGGTGGCGCCTACACGGCATCGCGGCTGGGCACCATACCCTCAATTTCCACTTCCGGCGCCCCCTCCAGCTTTCCCCCCTCAATATATCCTGGCCCCGCACCCTTCCTCCCACCTTTTCCGAACCTCTCAAACTCCTTCCCCGCGTAGTCCTGCCCGTGATGGAAGTAGGCCGCCTACAGGGCTTACGCTCCCCGACCTCTATTTTATCCTCGGTCCCCTTTGTGTCCACCTCCTCTGTGACCCTGCTAATAGTCCTTATCCTCCTGACGGTTTGTTGCGTTCGATACAAAAAGCTTTGTTGTATCCCCGTCACTCGCTGGTGTTGTAGGTTGATCTGCGTGCGGCGTCCGCCGAGGTCGGCTGAAGAGGACCGCCCACGCGAGGAGATCAGCCTACAGAGCCTACAAGCAGCACCAGCATCCCCCTTTCTGTCCCTCCCTGCCCCCACCATCGTTACCGAGGATCCCCCCACTGAACCCTTCCCCCAATCCCTACCCGTAATTCCTATACGACCAGAAACCGCGACCGCCCCCATACCCCCTCTCCGCCTACGCCCAACCCTGGAGCGGTTGGCAGGCTCATTCGCGGACTTACGCCCCCAAGATATATATCCCCGGCTTCCCCCTGTGTAAATCCTTTTTTTATATGAATGAATCGTTGACGATACGGAATTGACCCACGATTGTGAAACTGGAACGATTAGGACCGATAGCATGGTGAAAACCGTGGGGTGCTTGCAGCCTCGCTGAGACCCACGAGTTTTTTGTTTTATGTGCTCGGCCATCGGTAAGGGCCTTGGTTATTCGAAGTGACCTTGGCCCTGTGTTTGGCGGTCAAAGGCTGGCCTTAAGGCCTTATCGCCAGCCCCTTCGCCCCAGACCCTTTGGCCGAAGGATGATTATGTGGAGAAACGACGATTTGAAGAGGCACGAGGAGCACGAGAGGTCGGCCGGCCTAGCTCAGCCTAATCGTCTATGTGTATGTGTAAATATCGTGTGTGTGCGATATCGTTTTGTGTTTTTATCGTTTATCGTAGGAACGATTTTTTTTAGGGCCTATGCGCCCAGGGAGGAGTCCATGATGGGACCTGCCCTAATAGTCTGAAAACAATTTTTTTACATATATCAAACATGTTACTTACCGTGCTTTGCCGCGCTAATTTTTCTTCTTGGGTGGGCAGGCCGAGAGTGGTTGAGTTATTTTTAGAGTAATTTGAGTATTGCAAAAATTTAGAGTGTTGGGGGAGTGAAGTACGTATGATGCCTACGTATCCCCTGGCACAGGTTGAAATTTTTGGCAATTTTCTAGAAAGAACCACTCTCAGCTGCTTCACAACCCCCTATCTTTTAATAACCACGCTGCACGAATCTTATATATTTAAGGTGGCCACGCTGCACGACTATATGTCTGGGTTTTTCCAATACATAAACGTGGCCACGCAGCAAGATATTATTTTCTTTTTCAATTTACAATGTATATCAATGACACCTATTTTATTATATTGACGAGCTCCTGCCTATATATAATATGCTATGCTTTATATTTTATAAGGAACCGACCATGCTACAATCACAGCCCTGCGCTAAGTACTTCTTAATTCTAAAATGATTCTCTTAATTAATGTCGGTTCCTTAGTCTATTGGCCAGAATTGTTTAATATTATTATGTATTTTCAAATGTTATTTTATGTCCTTTTGGAATAGCCCAACGAGGCGACATGGTTAGTATCAAGGTGGATCTGAGACAGGTAGAAATGTTAATTACAAACCAAAAATTTAAGAAATTATAATCATCTAGTGCATACCAACCGCGTGCGAATAGTAAGTATTACCCAGAAATTACAGAAAATTTAAGTAAATAACGAGAAATATCGTTTATATTGATTCTAGACACTAAAATTAGGCTACAAGTAGTGATACAGTGAAGTTACTATCGGTTAGGTATGCAATAGCTGGAGATGGGCCGATATTTTAGGCCGCTGAAAATTTCTATAAATCGGGGTTAATCGGGAGGGCACTACGATTTATTTTGTTTAGGCCACAGTGTTATCTCACCACTCCTCGGTAACTTGAGTAGACTTGGGTAGGGATGAAGACTGTATAGCGAACGTCAGGTGGGTAGCGAGTGGCGCGGACTGGATCCCCCGTAGTCACCAGAAGCCGGGCGCTAGCTGCAGTCGTTGAGTAGAGAATGGCGATGTCCAGGCCTTAACGTATTGCTCAGATCCACGCTGAAAACGCCAATATTATGTTTTATCACCATGTACATATATGTTTATAATACGGCCACAAGCATATTTTCTACAATCTTTATCAAGATTACGGGAGCTCGTCCTTTTTGTGTCATTTACCGCCTTATCAATTTTTATCGTAAGATTTACCGTCCTCAGCGGCGACCAAATTGTCTATTTTTTCATTGAGCACCCCGCTGCTACTTATATGTCATGCCTTTCACGGCGATATTATCTTCTTTTTCGTACAATCAAAATGGCTGCCAGGATGTGCGCTGGTGAGGAGCCTGAGATGTGTAAAATTGTTTGAATTACCGTTTTTATTGAGGAAAACGTGTAATCTACGTGTCAACTGAGTACGTGTGACTCACATCTATTTTTCTGTAACCTTTTATGACCTGATTGTGACATGACGGGCTCCGATCCTCCCGCGAAGTGCTTCGCGTGGGCGGCGGTCTCGGGCTGGCGCCTACGCTCGGACCGCCAGCTGTCGCACTTCGGTAGCCCGGGACGCGGAGTTCCGTCGCGGCGGCCTGTCAACAACGAACAAAGGTGTGTTCTGCACTTGACAGGCCGTTCCTACGTGTATATACCTCTACAAGGAGTAACAATCGTGTCAATCGTGCTAAAGTGTGTTTTAGCGCGATTGACTCCACCCCTACGATTGGCGAGCGAGTCGACCAAGAGACACTGACGCCGAAGACCGCTCGCCATACCCTGTGAGATCCCTGTGATCTACCTTTTTAAATTCATAACCACCCTCCTGAAGCCACAGGATACAGACACTCGTATCCCAGCTTTATATCAAAATGGACTACGCATTTATTTTACATAAAGACATTCGCTGGCCATTTTCTACACTCGCGACTGGTTGTACAGCCGAGTACCCATAACCCGGACACGGTCGGAGCTCTGACGCCGAGCGGGCCGCAGTGACATTTTATTTTTAAAAAATATAACCTGTATCTCTGTTATCATCTCTGTTACTCTTTACCCGTGTGATCTATATGTGTTAATGATTGAACCTACCTTCTTTGAAGACCCGATGGCCGCCATTGTTTGCGTAAGACCCGTTTGTTTAGCACGCCGAGATGTGGGCGCTGCCATTTTTGTTGTTTCTGGGTGGTGACCGGAAGTTGGGAATTGCTGCCTTTTCATTGGTCGAGAGATCGTGAGCGCGCGCTGGTGGCGCCTCCGCGTTCGCTCGACGAACTAACCGTTCCCGCGCTGGTCTCAGCAGCCGCACGACTGCTCTGAGACGGAGCAAGGCGGTTAGGTTGGCTTTAGCGACTGCACATCTTTTTCTTTTCTTTTAAAGTTCTCCGTTGCTCTTCGAACTCAGAGTGAGGGACGTTTGTAAAGATCTGCAGTCGATAAATTCTAACTTTGTGGTATTTTTGCGTTGGAAAAGCAGCATTATTAATTAATATATATATTCAATCTATTCTAAATTCTTTCCCCCCGAATCCAAGATGGCCGACACTGGCCAGGCTAATTGGTCCTTCCTGCTGTAGCTATAATCCCCCCTTTGAACCCGGCTTTGGCCGGCGGTTGTTTGTTAACCCAACTTCCTGGAGATGCGGGCGCGCTCGTTGTTACAAAGGTGACGCTAACTGGCGCCTAACACGACCGCCCGTATAAGCGTCCCCCACCTGGAGACAAAGGCGCTACGATTGTATATAAACCCGGGCCCAAATTAAAGAACCATTCAGTCTTACCTGGATTCTGCTACCTACAACATCTATGCGTTGACTCCAAACCTTATTTAACGTATATCGACCGCTAGGGACAGAACCACTAATGGTATAGCCTAGAAACTTTACAACCTGATGACGTAGGTGCGTCTGCAGATGGCGCTGATAACTGATTGCGGGGTCAGATGAACCCGGTTGTCGTCTGCTCATGATGCTATCACGCGGGGATTAGCGTTACATCATGACGCAAAAAACGACACACTAACTCGCGGGCCCGGGTGGGGGGTGTTTAATAACCCTTATGTCGGAGACACACTAAGCGAGAAACGCAGCGATTTCCGGAGATCGCCAACGCAAAAGGGCCAGTATGTTTGCTGTTATTCTATATTTTACATTATTTTTGCTTCCGATACTCTAACTTATGGGTGGGGGATATTACTGTAAGGCCCAGCGTCCACCTACTACGATAGAACCGTAGACCTCCCGATATGGCACCGATAAAAAAAGCAAATATCGGAGACATATCGGGAAGGTGCAAAATCGTAGACATATGTCTAGACATGCCAATCCACCACGCAGTGTATGGGATTTTTTATCGGTGTGTAATCGCAGAAACGTGGTCAACTGCACCGATATTAGGTGACCTTCCGACGCGATTTTGTTTTTTTATCGGGAGGTGCATCGTAGACCATATCGGAGGCATATCGCAGTAGGTGGACGCCGGGCCTAAAATTATTTTTCACATACATGCTATTTTGTGTAGGCGATTACAGAGATCGCTGCCTTGACTCGCCTGGTGTGTTCTTAGCATTAACAACGAGGATAGGGCCTAATGCCGGCGACACACCGAGCAAGAAAGGCGGCGATATCTGGAATCGCCAACACAAAATGGCGTCTATGTCAGCTATTATTCCATATTTCACCTAATTATTGGTTCCGAGATGTCCAATTATCAGTGGGAGATATTACTATGAAATAATATTTCATATACGTGAAGTTTTGTGTTGACGATTCCAGAGATCGCCACCTTACTCGCTTGGTGTGTCTCCGGCTTAATACCGGGACACACCAAGCGAGTCAAGGCAGCGATCTCCAGAATCGCCAACACAAATTTGCGTGTATGGATGATATTATTTCATAGTAATATCTCCCACCGATAATGTAGTGTCTTTGAAGCAATAATCAGGTGAAATATAGAATAATAGCTAACATATATACGCCATTTTGTGTTGGCGATTCTGGAAATCGCCGCGTTACTCGCTTGGTGTGTCTCCGGCTTGAGGATTGCTCCTACGATAGTTACCGTTTGATAATATTGAAACTCGTTTGTTAGGACGATCCTGGGGGTCGTTAGATAAACTACCAATGACAAAAAAGTATCTTAGAATTGTCTTTGGGACCACAGTGTTGTATAATATAATGTTTTGTAAGCATAAGATGTTTTGATGATAAGAAAAACCTAAAGCTCTTACAAGGTGTTGTATACAAATACGTTTACATAAATGTATTTACAAAATGTCTGCTGTTTTCTCATACAACACAGAATGGGGAAAAGAATCGTCCAGTATGTCGTTTATCGTTGGAGTTATCGTATCGTCCAGCACCAGCACCAGAAACGAACGAACTTTATTCAACAGCCCCTTAGGATAGCTCGTGCTAGGGTTAGCGTATGAAACTCATTCACTGAGACCCTGTCTGGGGCCCGACATAGAATCGCACATGAAGACCCTCTGTACCTTGTACACGAGTTATTGTTTGATAATTAGTAGAAACCGAACGAGAGTTAGACTTGACAATGTTTATGCCACGACGGGAAGGTCGCGTATTACTACACGAGGCGTAGCCTAGTGTAGTGAGGAACAGACCTGACCAGAGCGGCATAGACACTGACAAGTCTAACTCGAGTTCGGTTTCGAATTTATCCTACCTCGTCTATGCTTTTGTATTACTAAAAGATAAATATTGAGTCAATGACCAACAGAACTTTTTTTCATAGTAGCTGACATCCTGCTCTCTGATTGGTCAATATTGTTATTACTCTAATGGCATAAAAAAAAACACTTTATGTCACGGCCTGCCACATAAAATTTCCCTATGTTAAGTCTATGGCGTTTTTTATTAGGGGAAGGATAATTTTCAAGTCTGTTGGCTAAGACAGTTCTAGAAGTCCATAAGGTCGTCCATAGGTCTCTTTGGCGTACCAGATTGCCACACATGTATTTGTCCACCGTTGACTACTGATGATATCCAGATTATTTTTATTTTTATCCCACCCATCACTGGACAGTGCGAATTCTTGAATCTTTTTTTTTCAACTTTAATTAGGGATAATGTATTATACATTAACGTCACCGGGTTCGGCAACAATGCCGTTCTTCCGTCCGGAATTGAAGTGTCGCGATTCCACACTAAACTATTCAATTTTAAATATAAAACACAGTCACAATTTACCGTATTCGTGAGCAAGCTTCATTTTCTCTTTGAACATCAAAAATGATTCTGCAATTTTTTTGCAAGTTTTTGGCAATTTCTATATCATTTCTTATTTTCAAAAGAGCCGCAAAACAGAGGGAGAGTTTATTTACCTTATCACAAACAAAGACAAGTCAATGAGGATAAAAAGTGAATATATCTTCTGGGATCTTTCCGAATCTATGTCGAGAAAATGTAGCCGTATTTTACACGTCATTTAAATATAAGCTGGACATCTGACCTGATTTGACCACGTCAAGGGATGTCGGGGAGGTGGGGGGGGGGGGGGGCGATGGCGGAGGGGGGGGGGGGGCTGCCTTGGTCACGCTTGAACTGTTTGATAGAGATCCAGATAGTGGGCGATAACAGGATAAATGAATCCGGAGTAATCCCGCGCCGTCACTGTCACGTGATCTCTTTGCGAAATGTCGTCTGCTTCTGAGATCTTTGTTCCCGCCAAAAACATCTGTCTCCTCTCCCCTCTGTTTTCTCTGTCAGTAAAGGGGGTATATTTACAGTAATTGGGTTTTGGACTAGTTTTTGATTATGATTGACAGATATATGTTGTTAAAAGAAAAGTAGGTTTATGGAAAATAAAGGAATAAAAATAGAAGGTGGGAACACAGTCACCTATGCCGCCTGAGTAGGCCTAACAGTAGCCTAATAGAATCGTAGACCTCCCGATTTGGCACCGATACAAAATGTCAAAATCGGTGCCATATCGGGAAGGTTCAAAATCGTAGACATATGTCTAGACAAGCCAATCCACCATGCGTTGCATGGGGTTTTTATCGGTGTCTAATCGCAGAAACATGGCCAACTGCGCCGATATTAGGTCACCTTCCGACGCGATCTTTATTTTTTTATCGGGAGGTGCATCGTAGACCATATCGGGGCCATATCGTAGTAGGTGGACGCCGGGCCTTACTTACGTTAATGTATGGGCAATTATGTCTTCTTTCAGTCATCTTCTACAGGAAAAAAAGTCTATTCTAACATCTCAAGTGAAAGACTCCTTTTAAGGTGTGTTCCACTGAGTTTATTGAATGGCGCCGGACGGGCGCCGTACAGCTGCCGTACGGGCGCCGTGTTGACCACTGTCAGACGGATTTACAGAAATGAGTGTGGTGAGGCAGCTCAGCTCACTTGCGGCAGACGTACGGCGGCCGTACGGCCCACGGCCGGTAAAACATGATTAGTGTTTGCCGGCGGTGCCCTTACGGCCGCCGTGAGGCATCGACACACCAGTAGCCTTTCAAATAGAGGTCAAAACTTCCCGAGATCATGAGATGAGAGAAAAAAACACAAAACAAAGCCAAGACAAACAAAGAGCAGAAATACAAACATTGATTGTGGTTCAAAGGGCTTGTTTTGGGTTGTCAGTGAGAGGTGTGGAAGTGGAGGTGACAGGAAGTTAATCTCGAGTCATCTCTCCGGTCGCCCGTCCACCCTCCCGTCTCACTGCTTCTACATCGTAATCCCCATCTATGTCTTAATCTTAGTCCCAGTCTCAGTCCCCACCTGTTTACATTGTCAGTTCTCACCACACTCACCAGGTGTCACCCCGACACATCTCTGACGTCACCGCCACCGTCACCGCCACCGACTTCAAAGTGACGTCACTGGAGCGTGACGTCATCCACGCGTGACGTCAGGGCGTCGCGTGGTGGCGCCGTCTATCGGAGGTGGTGGTCGTGACCTGGTCTTTCATGTTGCCGGTAGAGGTCGCTGCGGAATGAAAGTCAAAGCGAGGTTACACTCTCCTGGCCGAGTCTCTGACACTCACCCCCAGTTGATGAAAACACACCTGTGAATAGGAGCAAAGAGACACCAATTAAGAGTAGAGAAAGAGAATCAAGGGAGTGGGTTGGTTTTTTGCCCTTGTTTTAATTTGTCACTGTCAGGGATGTAGAAATGTCAGTGAGGTTCGGAGCCAAGAGTTTTCTCTTCTTCCTTTTGTGTGTTTGTACTGTGTACAGTGACCCCAGTATTGGCTAGGCGGGGTGGAGGAAGGAAGGCGGGTTGGCAAAGGGGACTTAATTGCCGCTCAACAGGAATATTGACAAGTTCATCTCCGAGCTGTCAACACACGCGTACCCAATCACCACAATCCCGACCAATATCGCAGGTCAGTGTAGATAGGGGTAGGTTGCCAATTTACTGTTCGGGTTGCCAGACTTCCTTGGACGGTTAGGCCTGGCGTCCACCTACTACGATAGAAATTTAGACCTACCGATATGGCACCGATACAAAAAGCAAATATCGGAGACACATCGGGAAGGTGCAAAATCGTAGACATATGTCTAGACATGCCAATCCACCACGCATTGTATGGGGTTTTTTTCGGTGTCTAATCGCAGAAACGTGGTCAACTGTCCCGATACTAGGGGACCTTCCGACGCGATTTTGATTTTTTATCGGGAGGTGCATCGTAGACCATATCTGAGCCATATTGTAGTAGGTGGACGCCGGATCTTAGTTGCCATGGTGTGCACTAGGGGTTTGTGCTCACTCGGATGGACACAACGATATCAAGTCGAATACACATGGTGCTATGGACAACCACGTGCTTTTTTTCAATTATATTCTAATCATATCTTGTTTTCATCAAATATCTAAATTTGATTGAAATCCTCTGAACATTTCCTCATAGAAATACGTTATTGTAAAATTGCCATAATTATAACTAATGCCTACTTTTAGTGTTAATTATACACTGCACCGTGAGGTGGCGCTGTATGGTAAGTCAGCTATTAGCTGCTCTCACTGTACCACTAGGTGGCGCTGTACGGTAAGTCATCTATTAGCCGCCCTCACTGTACCACTAGGTGGCGCTGTATGGTAAGTCATCTATTGGTTCTCACTGTACCACTAGGTGGCGCTGTACTGTAAGTCATCTATTACCCGCCCTCACTGTACCACTAGGTGGCGCTGTACAGTAAGTCATCTATTAGTCCTCACTGTTCCACTAGGTGGTGCTGTACGGTAAGTCATCTATTAGTCCTCACTGTACCACTAGATGGCGCTGTACAGTAAGTCATCTATTAGTCCTCACTGTACCACTAGATGGCGCTGTACGGTGAGTCATCTATTAGTCCTCACTGTCCCACTAGGTGGCGCTGTATGGTAAGTCATCTATAAGTCCTCACTGTACCACTAGATGGCGCTGTACGGTAAGTCCTCTATTAGTCCTCACTGTACCACTAGGTGTCGCTGTACAGTAAGTCCTCTATTAGTCCTCACTGTACCACTAGATGGCGCTGTACGGTAAGTCATCTATTAGTCCTCACTGTTCCACTAGGTGTCGCTGTACAGTAAGTCATCTATTAGTCCTCACTGTACCACTAGGTGGCGCTGTATGGTAAGTCATCTATTAGTCCTCACTGTTCCACTAGGTGGCGCTGTACGGTAAGTCATCTATTAGTCCTCACTGTACCACTAGATGGCGCTGTATGGTAAGTCATCTATTAGCCGCTCTCACTGTACCACTAGGTGTCGCTGTACAGTAAGTCATCTATTAGTCCTCACTGTACCACTAGGTGGCGCTGTATGGTAAGTCATCTATTAGTCCTCACTGTTCCACTAGATGGCGCTGTACGGTAAGTCATCTATTAGTCCTCACTGTACCACTAGGTGGCGCAGTACGGTAAGTCATCTATCAGTTTGCGGTCCGCGGGGGGGGGGGGGGGGTGTTGTTTGATGGCGACTCGGGGGGGCGGAGACCGGCCACGCCCCGACACTCCCCGGCCCCGACCCCGCGCACCGCCCGCCGTGTGATCCCCGTGTGAGCGGTCTCCCCCCGCACACGAGCCCGGCGCGGGGGGGGGGGGGGAGGGGGGGGTAACCTGTACGCGCGTGTAGGGAGGGGGGAGTGCGGGGGGGGAGGGTGCGTACTCAATTCACCGATCTGATATCAGTGGTTCCCAACTGCAGATCGGTAGCGAATAGTCGGCCAGTGAAAAATAGCTTTGTGTTTGTGTGTTGGGGGGGGGGGGGGGGGCGCATATGGCATTACTGGGAAGGGGAACAGGATATTTCTATAAACTACTTTATCGTTTCTCTGAGGTCATATTGATACTCCCCCTTTTTCTTGGATTCTAACGGTAAATCTCGTTTACCAAATCGGGGTTGTGCTTATACTGTCACATCGTTCTTACAAATGGTCGTACATTTGACATAGGATCTTTGTTACCATAAGCCGGTTCATTTAGTGATACCCAAAACACTGTTTCTGAGAGGTTTTACTCAGAATGACCCCTTAATTTTTTTTTTCATAATTCCACACATTAATTCCTTATAAAGATAAATCTTAATTTTGTTTTGCATTTTGCTGACCGTGAATAACCTCACACCTGAGTAATTCAGGACGATCCTACGGCCCTGTCCGCCATATAGCCCTCTCAATATGGACGCAGCCATTCACTCCATATCCCAGTAAAGAAGAAACCAACAAGTTCTGGTCAAATTCGTCATTCTCTACAAGTTTGATGCGGAGTGATATGAACGAGGCGACAGACGAGTAAATATCACATAGCATTCAAACGAGTTGGAGAACAACAACTTTGACCAAAACGAGTTACTTTTTGTATTGATCCCACCCCTGTACACACTAAAAGAATGGACGACACACAGGATATAGACCATGGAGAACGGATTTGTATAGAATATCTTTACCATGCTGTACAATTCACAGAACGAGATGGTAATTTACGGTTTGTACGGACCAAGGCAAACAAACCGTAAATTATCATCAGGTTCTGTGACTTGTACAAGCATGGTTGGACGTTATATATTTACTATATACCCCAAAAAATTAAAATCATTAATTTAATTTTTAACAACCGATATGTTAGTAAACGTGTATGACAAGATGGTCCGTATTTTAGTGTACGGACCAGCTGTCCGTACAGTATTCTTACGTCATATGACAAAACGGTGCGTATTTACAGCATATACGGCATGGGTATATAGTAATACAATACATGTAGGGGCATAAAGAACGAGTTCCCAATGTTAAGCTTAACAAAAACACCAGGGGTGAGATAAGATGTGTCTGAGAATCATCAATATTCGGAATATCACGGAGGACTGCCCCCGTACTCTACTGGAGCCCCTACTAGCGACTTACCTGGCAACAGGGTAAGCTATGTACCGTGTGTTGATACTGAGTGTCTGTGTGGTGTGGGGTAAAGGCGATGTTGAGCGTCCGCCGCCCACAGCGTCCTCCTAGTTGGCACGCGTGCCGCCACGTGGCGCTGCGACAAGTGGCGCCCCTGGCGGTAGACGGGGTGACGGGGGCAGAGGACTTCCCGTCCGCTCGGCTCTAGAGTTCATCGTGATTAGTAGATAACTTTTTTGTGTGCATGCGTGTGTGTGTAGTGTGATTTCAGATAATGAAAAGAAGGAAAGGCGTGTTTATGTTGACATCTCCAGATTCAGTGAATGGTACCCCGTGATTCAACAAGATCTTTCCCCTTCAACAACAAACAAACAAAGACAAAGTCAATATAGCTCCATAGAAAATTTAAGGAAAATAAAAAGAGCCCGAATGGAAGAACGGCTCAATAGCCGAATTCGGTGATTGTACACACAATATTCCCTAATAAAAATCACCAAAAAAAACAAAAAAAACCTAGACTACTAGAAAAATGTCTCCATTTTCTACTCGTGAAAATATGTTGTTGTCATCGTTTTTTTGTTTTAATTGTTCTTTATTGTACAAAATAGAAAAGGTGTACATAATCAGGCCTCTACAGGACAGATCTTACAGCCATCCGGCGAACAGTTATTTAAGTGTTTTTCACATTTATATAGTGTCCAGTCTATGTACATAGAAGATTCCAAAATGGTGGAAAGGTAGTAATGAGGATGTTGATGATTAATAAGAGTCAAATATGATTTATATAAACAGTTTCCGTTTCACATGCGCTTCGAACTCGTTGATAGAGCCTAGCTGTACCTCCCTTGGTAGTTCATTCCAAGTTAACATAGAGACACATCATGTAGTTGAATGTGGGCATCACTACTAGGCACCTGACACCTGCAATTCGTAGAGCACGCTCGCACGTTCTATATACGTCGCCTAAAGGTTAGAGTAGTCACATACATACTTCAAGCGTGCTGCCAGAAAACTATCCCTTCACTATCTGTGTGATATTCACTGTGATATTCTGAAATGAATAAGATGCCAGTGTTTCAGGGTCTAAGAGGCATACCCAGGAGACCATGACCAATCACTCAAGACTAAATACACCTCAAGCCCCACTGGTGCTTGATTATTTAAATCCTAGACTCATTCAGTTACAGGAATGGCAATTTGACTGAGTGCAAGCAGGTTACAGAAAACTATCCATGGACTGAATGTAACCCAAAACATTTATATATTATTCATTATCAATTGAACATACCATTTTTCAGTTTATAATTCCACACTCATTCATCAATGATGAACATACGATTTGCTCCTAGTTTATAATTCCCCACTCATTGCATCAATGATGAACATACCATTTTCTCCTAGTTTATAATTCCACACTCATTCATCAATGATGAACATACCATTTGCTCCTAGTTTATAATTCCACACTCATTCATCAACGATGAACATACCATTTGCTCTTCGTCTCTCTCCGTTGTGCACTCATTCGTTTCCATTTCGCTTCAAGCAGCCAGCTACGCAGCGTTAGGGGCGCCATCTTCAGGATATCGACTGAAGTTCAACTTGTTCACGTTTCATAATTCCGACAGGTGGCAGTGCAGGCGGCGGTAGACGTTCCGCGAAGCTGGGAACGGTTCTGGACGAGTCGAGGCGGCGGTTTGCGGAGCAGCTGAACTGAAACTACAAATTAAAGTTTGTTAACATGGATGGCAACTAATTAAAAGATATAATTAACCGGTATCAAGTAAGGAAAGAACAAAACTTTATAAAATCTCTCTACCAAGTAATGATATAAAATGAGCAATAGTATGACCACAATCTGTTTTTTGTAAATGTAACAGTGTATGTATCAATCGTCTATATACTTAAGAACTATCAATCAAGTACGAATACATGTACTCAATTAAGAGATGTATGGAACACAAATCAACCCTTGTACTTAAAATGATGTGAATTGAGGAGAAATGATGTGAACTGAGGAGAAATGATGTGACCTGAGGAGAAATGATGTGAACTGAGGAGAAATGATGTGACCTGAGGAGAAATGATGTCTTTTTATTATTATTATATATACCTAGAAATCAATATTAAGAATACCATTCTACAACTCACTAAATAGAGGAATGAGTGGTCACGTGGTACAGAGGGTAGTATCATATATATTACGCCATAGTGTAGACGAATGAAATCATTACTACTGGGGCATAAACATGAGACATTCATGCACCGGTATATAATAATATGGTATACAAATTTACAAATATCAAATGCTTGTTGCTCGCTGATGACACCATCTTGTATGTTGATGAAAACTCTTCTGTAACTGCTGCGGCAGCTTTACAAAAAGAGACCCAGTTGGTGTATCTGATTACATTTGGTTACCACAATGACCTCCTCATACAGATAGCATGTTTAAAATGAATTTTTAGAGTTTCTCTATATATCCTAATATATAATTATACTAAAATATGTATCTTTGAATGAGAAAAAGGATATAAAGAAAAGATAGAATTTCACAGATGCTCGACGATAGATGTATAATAATAGTAATAATAATAACAATAATAATAACAATAATAATAATAATGATAAATATACACCTGATACTGTCGCTGTCATCGATTTTCATTTCATTCATTAGGTTATTTGTATTCGATTGACAATCGGTCTTCGATACAAAGTATAAATGTGTAAGCAAGGACATGTAAACAGAATTTTGTTTGCAATTTTGAAGGGAATAATATGTTACTCGGGCCCTAGCCCCTTACTCTTCAATCTAATGGCGGGTGTTAATCCGACTCGACAGTGGGTACCATATATTTCAATACCATTTTGACAAAGTGAGATTTATGTTCCTCACAGGATTCAAAATCTCATGAGATTCTGTTCCTTTTTTAGGGTAAATGTCGCCAACAATAAGTTACTCATGGCCTTTGGTCAGGGGTGGTCATTGCCCCCCCCCCCCCCCCCCCCGGTGTCTCCCTTCTTCACTGCACACCATATGTGCGCCCCCCGCCCCCCCCCCCTTCCACACTACACACACTCTTCACTTTTTCACCCACCCACCCAACGACCCAGACAGCTCTCTCTACTTTGCCTACCTTCGTTGCCTTTTTCTTATATCTTCTTATATTATATATTCAATATAATTGACTCCATACTCCAGTAGTCAATTTTCTTTTCATATTTTATTAATTATTAATATCTATATAATTAATAATCCATATTTATAAGGACAAACAAAATTCCTTATTTCATATAAAATTCAATAAAATTGTATTTGCCCAACTCCGGCCTGCTCTTCTTTCATCCAGGTAGTGGATAATGGCAGGGGAAAAGCATGTCTCAGGGAAATGGAATCCAACAATTGAGACGAAGAGATTGTGTTCTAGACAGAATCTCAGCAGGATTAGTCTCAGACAAACATCCTGTGATGTACATGAATCTCAGCAGGCTTTGTCTCAAACAAACACCCTGTGAGGTACATGAATCTCAGCAGGATTAGCCTCAGACAAACACCCTGTGAGGTACATGAATCTCAACAGGATTTGTCTCAGAAAAACACCCAGTGAGGTACATGAATCTCAGTAGGATTTGTCTCAGACAAACACCCTGTGAGGTACATGAATCTCAGCAGGATTTGTCACAGATAAACACCCTGCAAGGTACATGAATCTCAGCAGGATTTGTCTCAGACAAACACCCTGTGAGGTACATGAATCTCAGCAGGATTTGTCTCAGACAAACACCCTGTGAGGTACATGAATCTCAGCAGCATTTGTCTCAGCCAAACACCCTGTGAGGTACATGAATCTCAGCAGGATTTGTCTCAGATAAACACCCTGTGAGGTACATGAATCTCAGCAGCATTTGTCTCAGACAAACACCCTGTGAAGTACATGAATCCCATCCTGTGAATACCGTTTTAGATACGTATAAAACATACGATTGGAGACACTAAAATAGGTTGTGAGGTGAATAGAGCCCATCTATACAAAACCATGTGTCCCAAAATAACCCTGGCAAACTTACTACAACAATGCCATCTGGTGGCCTAACAACATACCAGCCGGGCAACACCTTCCCAGTAGAGTGATCGGCGTACAGGCCATTTTCCGGGAGAGAGAGAGAGAGGGGGAGGGAGGGACAGAGACAGAGACAGAGAGGGAGAGAGAGAGAGAAAGGGGAGAGAGAAAGAATGAGGGAGAGAGAGGGAGAGAGAAAGAAAGAGAGAGGGAGAGACAGAGAGAGTGAGGGAGGTTAGAAAGGGGAGAGGGAGAAAGGGGGGAGAGGGGGACAGAGAGAGGGACAGAGAGAGAGAGGGAGAGAGTGCAGGAGAGAGAGGGAAAGAGACAGAGGGAGAGAGAGAGACAGAGACAGAGAGGGAGAGAGACAGAGGGAGGGAGAGAGAGACAGAGACAGAGACAGAGAGGGAGAGAGAGAGGGAGACAGAGAGGGAGACAGAGACAGAGACAGAGAGGGAGAGAGAGGGAGAGAGAAAGAGAGGGAAAGGGGAGAGAGACAGAGAGAGGGAGAACGAGGGAGAGAGAAAGAAAGAGAGAGGGAGGGAGAGACAGAGAGAGTGAGGGAGGTTAGAAAGGGGAGAGGGAGAAAGGGGAGAGAGGGGGAGAGAGAGGGAGGGAGAGAGGGAGAGAGTGCAGGAGAGAGAGGGAGAGAGAGCGAGACAGAGGGAGACAGAGACAGAGACAGAGAGGGAGAGAGAAAGAGAGAGAAAGGGAAGAGAGACAGAGAGAGGGAGAGAGAGGGAGAGAGAAAGAGAGAGAAGGAGAGACAGAGAGAGTGAAAGAGGTTAGAAAGGGGAGAGGGAGAAAGGGGAAAGAAGGGGAGAGACAGAGAGAGGGAGAGAGGGGAAGAGAGAAGGAGACAGAGAGTGAGAGAAAGGGGGGAGACAGAGACAGAGAAAGGGAGAGAGTGGAAGAGAAATAGAGAGACAGAGAGAGAGGGAGAGAAAGGGGGAGGGAGAAAGGGGGATAGAGGGGGAGAGACAGAGAGAGAGGGAGAGAAACAGAGACAGAGGGACAGAGAGAGGGACAGAGAGAGAGAAGAGAGATAGAGAGAGGTAGAGACAGACATAGAAGGAGAGAAAGAGAGGTAGAGGGAGAGAGACAGACAGACAAAGAGAGACCTAATAGAAAACCCTCATTTCCCTGCCCTATTAGTTGCCGTCTGCTGCACCAGGCGGCGTGGCGGCGTCCGGGCGGCGTCTGGGCTGCGTCTCGCTGACCTCGTTCTCGGGTCAGCGCCGTGACGTCTTACTCCGCCGCCTGCCGGCCGCCGCCCGCACTACATGGCAGCGCGCAGGGATAATATTGATCCAGCGTTGTTAGGCGGATGTCGAGCCTCATTACGCATGCGTCAGCGGCGCGGCACTTCCTGCGCGCGGCGATCGAGACGCCCGCGACAGTTACAGCTCTGTCAGCGTCGATGTGCCTCCAGAAACCTGGTATCAGCTTCCATCATAACGCCATCTTAGAAGATGGAGATGTTTTTATAGACTGGGTTGGTGCTGCATACATTGTCTTCAGGGTTTCACAGGGTTGTGTGCACTGGACGAGGAGCAGCACTAGGACCTGCAGCAGGGAGAGGCGAGGAAGGACATGCATTCTGCGGGACTGTGAGGACGTGAGAGGGCCTGTGTATGACTCCTCTACATACAGCTCACAGGTCATGATATCCAGCACATGATTAACGGTAAGTCTGTGTCATGTCAATCATATATATATAATGGTGATTCTGTGTCATGTCCATCACATATATAATGGTGATTCTGTGTCATGTCCATCACATATATAATGGTGATTCTGTGTCATGTCCATCACATATATAATGGTGATTCTGTGTCATGTCCATCACATATATAATGGTGATTCTGTGTCATGTCCATCACATATATAATGGTGATTCTGTGTCATGTCCATCACATATATAATGGTGATTCTGTGTCATGTCCATCACATATATAATGGTGATTCTGTGTCATGTCCATCACATATATAATGGTGATTCTGTGTCATGTCCATCACATATATAATGGTGATTCTGTGTCATGTCCATCACATATATAATGGTGATTCTGTGTCATGTCCATCACATATATAATGGTGATTCTGTGTCATGTCCATCACATATATAATGGTGATTCTGTGTCATGATTTATATCATGTCTCCAATGGTAAGTCTGTGTCATGTCAATCATATAAATAGACAATAATCGATGGTTTTGTGGACAGGCGGCCGTAAACCACGAGGGGTAGACGCGTAATAATACACGAGCGCTAGCGAGTGTATTACGAGGTCAACCGCGAGTGGTTTACAGAGCTGCCTGTCCACAAAACCATCGTTTGTTGCATTTATTATCCATCTTTTCGAATAAATCAAACCCAGTAATTGCCATTTTAGAGGGTTTAACAATAGGGACTATTTCTTTGCTATATAGCAAAAGGGACTATTTTTCCCGTATACCATGGTTTTGAGGCCGTATACCACAGGTTTGAATCCGTATCCACAGTTATGGTGTCTGACCGGTTTTATACAATGGGTCGTGGTTTACTGAGTCCCACGGATTTTTAATGGGGGCTTTGTATACGATGGATGATAAATGCAATGGTGATTCTGTGTCATGATATATCACTGTTCAATGGTAAGTCTGTGTCATGTCCATCCCATATATAATGGTGATTCTGTGTCATGTCCATCATATAATGGTTATTCTGTGTCATGTCCATCACATATATAACGGTAAGTCTGTGTCATGTCCATCACATATATAACGGTAAGTCTGTGTCATAATTTATATCACATGTCCAATGGTAAATCCGCGTCATTATGTCTATTCTATGTCTGAGTCTGCATCATTATTTTCAGCATATGTTCAATGACTTTATCATGATATCCATCACATGTCCAATGTTAAGTCTATGTCATGATGCTATTACATGTCCAATGTTAAGTCTGTGTCATGATATTTATCCCATGTCTAATGGTAAGGCTGCATCATTACGTCTATCACATGTCTAAGTCTGTGTCATGATATTGTCACATGTCCCATGGTGAGTCTGCGTCATTATCTCCATCCCATGTCTAATGGTACATCTGCACCATTTCATCATGTCCATCCCTTGTTAAATGGTAAATCTGCGATGTCAATATATACACAATATTGACTGGTTTCAGATACAAGCGGCCGTATTCTCCGAGGAGGTGACGCGTAGTAATATCCGAGCATATGCGAGGATATTGCGTAGAGTCAACTACGAGGAGCATACAAACACTTTTATCTGAAACCAGTTTTTATTGTATTTATTATCCACCTTTTCTGGACAAGTGACATGTCGATATCTGGGAGCTGTTTCAAAAGTCGAGTGAGGTCTCGCCAGCGGCACGTCACATTTTGAAAGCGAGAGGCCGGCAACAGCGAGCGGCACCTCAAATCAAAGCGGCAGCAAAACTGCTACCAATATCCCATAGAGAGCGGCACCTCCACCTCGACAGCGACGCCTCAAGTTCCATTGTTGGCCTCTCGCATTGGCGATGAGTACTCTCGTTTAGCACCCTCCCAACTTTTGAAACAGCTCCCTGTTCGTTTTAGTTATGCACTATTTTTCCATACGCACTATATTTCCGTATGCGCCACACGGAGCATACAACATATCCGTATGCGCCGGGTATGTCCATACAAACTCCCTATGTGTTTTCTATGGACACTTTGTATTAGGTGGATATATCTGTATGCTCTGGGTATGGTGATACACACTACCTATGTGTTTTCTATGGACACTTTGTATTAGGTGGATATATCTGTATGCTCCGGGTATGGTGATGCACACTCCCTATGTGTTTTCTATGGACACTTTGTATTAGGTGGATATATCTGTATGCCCTGGGTATGGTGATACACACTACCTATGTGTTTTCTATGGACACTTTGTATTAGGTGGATATATCTGTATGCTCCAGGTATGGTGATACACACGCCCTATGTGTTTTCTATGGACACTTTGTATTAGGTTGATATATCTGTATGCCCTGGGTATTTCCATAAACACTCCCTATATGTTTTCTATGGACACTTTGTATTAGGTGGATAATAAACATCTTGCTCCTGTGGGTAAGATTTATATTGACATATGCCGACTAGACTGACAGGCATAGTGCCCACATCATGGTACTTAAGGGAAACTAGTTAACCTAATTGGGACGGCATATCGTACCGCGTTACTATCGGTAAAATTATCGCATGAACTCGCAGAGCGAATGCGATAATTTTACCGATAGTAACATAGAACTTTTTGTGTTCGGATATTGATTATTTATGATTTATTTACGTATATTACGAGATCGAGTTTTCAAAGTACGGTGGTATGGCGCCGGGTTTTTATATTAGACTATTTCTAGACTTCTACGGCTGAAAGTCGTCAGGTTAAAAAAACACCGCCTATAATTTATGACGGTGGTAGACATGTCATAAATATGAGACATTTTTTCATGGAGATAATATTTCTTCGATAGTATTATAACTGTGTCGTGTCTTAGATGGGGACACCTTTCACGCTTGGCCTATCTATTTGATGAGATTAACCCTTTAAGGATGGATGATTCCTTGGGGCATCACCACTCTAAAGACGCATGATGCCTTGAGGCATCACCGCACTAAAGACGCATGATGCCTGGAGGCATCACCGCACTAAAGACGCATGATGCCTGGTGGCATCACCACTCTAAAGACGCATGATGCCTTGAGGCATCACCACTCTAAAGATGCATGATGCCTGGAGGCATCACCACTCTAAAGATGCATGATGCCTTGAGGTATCACCACTCTAAAGATGCATGATGCCTGGAGGCATCACCACACTACAGACGCATGATGCCTTGAGGCATCACCACACTACAGACGCATGATGCCTGGAGGCATCACCACTCTAAAGACGCATGATGCCTGGAGGCATCACCACACTAAAGCACATGATGCCTGGAGGTATCATTGTTCCAATATTCAAGAAAATATCAACAAAGAAATAATAGAGCAATATTCATGAAATCTTCGGAAAATGAAGATATAACATCATATTTAGTAAGTCTAATCAAAAGAAATAAAATATCTATGATTATGCATGATTACAAACTTGAAGTATCAGTTTTAACAATCATGTGCTCGTCCTCTAGCCGGACAAACTGCCACCAGCACCCGTCCTTATGGGAGTAGCTTGGCCCCAGGCAGCCGTCCTTAAAGGGTTGATGGTGATAACCACAGGTGAAGCTGTGACACGTCTCCGGCATACTTACCACGAACTGTATACCAATCATCTTGATAGCAAACAGACCTTGTCTGTTTAGAAAGGCACCTTCAAACACAACAAGGATATGTCCTAAATATACTATAAAACTCCAAATCTATGGAGTTCTCCTAATTGTCAGTCGGTGGTGGCCAACCCCTGCATGTCAATGTCTAAAAATCGGTGAGGGTGATGTGTATGCCTTGTTTCTGCTGCATATGATAAGTCCATACCGACTGAAGTCATTCGGGGGTGGCCTCATTGTATAATCTATGCACAATAGATCGGTAAACACTTCTCTGCATGTCTGTTTCCATTCACCGATCTGACGTCAATGGTTCCCGACTGCAGATTGGTGGCAAATAGTCGGCCTGTGGAAATTCGTTCATACGCCCTCCAAATGTTAGTAAACTCTTTAATATCGCCCTGGTTAAGTAAACGATCTGCATTGTTAGACATTCGCTCACAGGTACAGTAAAACTCCGCGCAAGCGGACACCTTCAGTTCCGGACTAAAGTGTCTGCTTACGCGGGGTGTCCGCTTCCGCGGGGTTTTCTCCCAGTCCAATATGCAAGTGCTATACATCGATATGTAGGGGAGACAGAGGTGTTGTTAGATTTGAAACCATTTTTTCAATATCTTAATTGGGTCCGGAGTTATTAAACTTTGAATTACAAAATTTTATTTTCTATGAATATACTGAGGCATATTCCTAAAAAACAAAAAATAATTTATTTTTGTTAGGGTGTTCGTATGAGGTGACCGCTTACACGGGGTTTTATGCCTTTGCGTACCGAAATAACTGTCCGCTTACGCGTGGTGACCGCTTACGCGGGATGTCCGTTTACGCGAGGTTAAATTAAACAGCTAATAAAGGGACAAATTTCCGTTCCGAGCGAAAGTGTTCGCTGATGCGGGGTGTCCGTTAGGCGGGGTGTCCGTTAGGCGGGGTGACCGCTTACGCGGGGTGTCCGCTGACGCGGGGTGCCCGTTAGGCGGTGTTCTACTGTATTTAGTAATGACGATAAAACCTGTCACACACTCAGCGTGCTGCGTGCAGATAACGAGACACGCGCTCTACCTCAACACGTTATAATGTCATATCAAAGGTCAAAGGACACGTTCTGTCACCAAGGTCATCGCAGTTCACACACCAGGGACCTGTTTCACTAGTTTCGTGACAAATGTGTTAGACAGACATGAAAAGCGGCACCAACAGTGCAAGCAAAAACGGTCAAAACGAAGTCTAGTGTATAATTCTTATGAAACCAGACACACCGTGTTTGGGGTCTGTCTTGTCCTAAGGGCAGCTACTTGTGTTTTCACGAAACTAGTCAACCCCAATGTCTGTATGGTGTCACAGACATGTCACGAAACTAGTGAAACAGGATCTCTGTCATTGACTTAATATTCTGTACAGTGCATCTGAAACACTCACAACGGTGAGAGATACAGGATTCAAAAGATAAAAAAAAGCATGTTTAATGCGTTATAATTTACATCAAACTAACATAACTTTGATATCTTGATATCTTGATTAATACCTGCCATAAATTCAGATTCCATCGTACATTGTCTAAACAAAACAATTTTATTTTATTAACCGCATACACTATGTTCAGATGCTGACTGGGCCCGGTTATGATTTAAATGTAATGTGGTACTTATATAGAACGTCCTGACCATGCTGTACAATTCACAGAACGAGATGCTAATTTACCGTTTGTACAGACCGAGGCGTCCACGCCGAGTTCCGTACAAACCGCATATTATCATCGAGTTCTGTGACTTGTACAAGCATTGTTGGACGTTATATATTTATTATATACCCGAAATTTAAAAAAAAATCAATTTAATTTGGCTTAACAACCAATATCTTAATAAAAGTGTATGGCAAGGTGGTCCGTATTTTAGTGTATGGACCACTGGTCAGTACAGTATTTTTACGTTATATGGCAAAACGGTGCGTATTTACAGTATATATACGGCATGGGTTTATAGTACAGAATATTATCCTACCCCTAATATAAAATCCTATAGGCTTAACATTGGGTTTCCGTATGCCACGCTGACTGGCATACAGAGTTTTATATGCCACTAGTGGCATACAACATTGTTATCACGTAATATTCCAAAATCGAGGAGATAGGGTAGGATAAAATCAAAACCTGATTCGTTTTAATCTTGGCCCCCGCATTCCACTCCTGAAGTTTTGGCTCCGGGCTTGGCCTCATGAAGTCACTTTGCCAAACTCCAGTCGTGGAATACGGTGGCCACGATTAAACCTCATCCAGTTTTACGATAACACCCCAGTGACCTGTTTCTGGAGGACTGAGGTCAGTCACTTAACCAGGGCGCTGGGGCTGTGTTATGAAGCGGTACACCTAATCTGGACTGGAGTGCTGTTGCTAGCAATACACTCACACACACATATACAGTAACACTTCGTTATCTCACCCCTGGTATTTTTCTCCATAGACTAAAAATTGGGAACTTGTATCTAACGCCCATAAAATATTTAGGAAAAATATCCAATGGAGGATTATGTCACAAATGATAGCCCATTAGTCAATGTGAAGGGTGAGATAAATTCAGAAACCTATTCAAGTTTAATGTCTGAGCTCTCATAGGTTTCCTCTATATTATCTCACCCCTGGTACAAGTTTAGCCATAGGAATAACATTGGAAAAAACGGCACCAGGCATACCACTCTCCTATAGCTGAGTGGTAGATATTTATATAGAACGTCCGGACCATGATGTACAAGCTACAAAACGAGATGACAATTTATGGTTTATACTGACCGAGGCGTTTACGCCGAGTTCCGTACAGACCGTAAATCATTATCGAGTTTTGTGGCTTGTAAAAGCTTGGTATATTGTTCTATATTACTGTATATATACCCGAAATTGATAAAAATCATTTATTTGATTTGGCCTAACAATTAATATTTTAGTCAACGCGTATGGGGAAGTGTTCCGTATTTTGCTGTACGGAACAGTGTTCCGTATGGTATTTTTACGTTATATGGCAAACCAGTGCGTATTTGCAGTATGTACGGCATGGGTATACAGTAATATCGTGAAACATCACGAAATTTCATATGATTGTTTATATGGCATGAGTTGTCTTCACGGCATGATATCACAAAGCGGAGCTGAGTGATATCTGTAGCGGAAGACAACGAATGGCATGTAAACAATTATATGAAATTGAGTGTTGTTTAGATTTGATCCTACCCTGTTACATGTTTTTAACTTCATATGTCACCAGTGGCACATAATATTTTATGCCATAACCGTGGCATACAGTTATACCATGTTAAGTCTATGGTGATTTATATGAGGGGTAGCATAAAGCCCTGGTTCGTGACAACGGAGTGTTAGTGTATGTATATTATACGTCAGTGTTGGTGGCCCTGGTTGGTGCTTCATGATTCTGTTCAGGTCCCTGCACACATAGTGAGTGAGTATTTCTGTCGCTCGTGTATTCCCTGAGTGCCAAACCTGCTTACATAACCAGCAAATCCCCAACAGAAGGTAAGTCAAAGGTCGCTGTAAACGGTGGGGAATCTTTGAGTTCCCTATAAGGCTGTGGGCGGTGGTAACGGTATTAAGTCAGGGTGCAGTGTATGTCTTGTTTCGGCGGCATTTTGTTTTATTAGCAAACAGTTAAAGACACAAAGTACTCGCTAAGTAGTGGACGCTCTTCCGTACTATCATGATAACTATGTACAGAACAGACATACTTAGTAGAAACCGAACGAGAGTTAGACTTGACAATGTTTATGCCACGACGGGAAGGTCGTGTATTACTACACGAGGCGTAGCCGAGTGTAGTGAGGAGCAGACCTGACCAGAGTGGCATAGACATTGCCAAGTTTATCTCGAGTTCGGTTTCTTATTTATCCTACCCCGTCTCTGCTTTTGTATTACTAAAAGATAAATATTGAGTCAATGACCAACAGAACTTTTTTTCATAGTAGCTGACATCCTGCTCTCTGAATGGTCAATATTGTTATTACTCTAGTGGCATAAAAAAACTTTATGTCACGGCCTGCCACATAAAATGTCCCTATGTTAAGTCTATGGCGGTTTTTTATTAGGGGTAGGGTATATGTACATCCATACAGCTACACAACCTGTATCAAGCACTGTCCATCTCAGGCAATATGTCTGGTCACACACATACCAAGTCTCACCACGATTTGAATGTGGTCTGTTGATCTGAACCAACTAGTCATTAATCATAACAGTCAGAATCTATTCTATTCTTTTCTGTCGTAAGGTGTGCTACCCTATCTAATTAAGAAGTTTGGTTAGGTCGATTCCTAATAATCTTTTTTTTTTTTTTTTAAATTTTAAATAATTTTTATTATCCTGGATTAGATAAGGCAAGAAGATGCCTGTTTACAATCTTCACCCAGCATGCAAGGTATTTTCTTTTAGCATAGGTTGGTATATTCTATAACACATCCGTCGTTGACTAAGCTACTCTTAATTCTAAATTATGATGATTATATACAATGATAATTATGGTAGATCAGGTACAAAGTATCATTCTCGGTATGCTAGTACAGAATGTAAACTAGGTTGATCTCTGATGTCAGCCGTCCAACAGATGAGAAACTCTCTAGATGAGAAATTCTGTACAGTATGTATAGATTTTGCGATTTGTGTATACATTTGTTCCTTTATTCCATGAAGTTGTATACTTCATTAAATTTCGGTTAGTAAGAGATCAGTCACATTCATACATACTAATGCAATTGAAGGCAGGACTTTATATGACAGGATTTAATCCATTGGTGTTTAGAGGTTGTCATAGATTTGTTATTTACTTGATAATAGTGTTGACGGCTATTTTTTAAAACGTTCTTTTCTTTATACTTGAATTTAGTGAGGGTGGGAATGAGTCTGTATTCAACAGGCATATGGTTCCATAGATGGGAACATTTGTATGTTATACTTCTTTTGAATAATTTCAGTTTCAAGGGTTCACATATCAATACTGGCGAATCGTGTAATCTTGTGGCTCTGGGAGCAGTCATGATCAAGTTTGGATTGTGACTACGTGCGTATGCTAATTTATGTATAGCTGACTCCCTTCGTTCACTTAGAAAATTTATGTTTGAGTCTTTGTGTAGCTGTAATGTGGATGTGCCAGGTTGGGATTTAGTTGCAATGCGGAGGGCTCGATTTTGCTAAACCTGAAGTTTAGTTAGTGTCTTTGGTTTGAATCATGGACCCGTTAGGCGGGGTTCTACTGTAACTCATTGACCCACTTGTGATTGATATATTTAGACCCTACAAAGGCAGTTGTAGAAATGGCAGGTTGGCTGGGAGCCAAGTGTGTTACAGAATAAGACCCAAATCTTTTAACTGCTATTTTTTTGTGGTATAATTCCACGCTCATTCATGAATGTTTGTTTTCGTGTTTGCACTTTATCTATTTATTGAACACAGTTCAACTGTACAGTTAGTTTTCAAAGTGACCACTAGGCACTGTCTGACCAGTTTCTTCATTAATATCTACATTAAATCGTTTAAGTTATGCATAACGAAAATGAGAATGTGGAAATGAAATTATGTAATGTATGCTGTATTTGTGGTTATTTATTGAAACGTATGTGTTTAGTTCACAACCATAATAGCAGGACAGTGCTTTGGGGTTATTTATAAAGTATGTACGCTGAATTTCCGAAATTTGTGACCCCCACCCCTCTCCCGATTTTGTACGTTATGGAACCAAGAAGGAGGCAACTAAAATCTCAACATAAATAAAAAACGCCAACCATGAGTAAATGATTCATGGATTGCCTTTTTACAAAATAACGGACCAAAATCACCCTCCCCCCAACAACAACAAAAACATTAATGCAGAAATACAGAAATTTGATTTAAACAAAAAAAAATGTATATAAAAAATAAAATGTATATAGAAAATAAAATGTATATACAAAATAACATCAATGAATGAAAGCTCATAAAATAAATAAAAATAAATGAATTAATAATTTAAAAGTTAAGGGACCATAGCCGGCCTCCCACTTGGAGTCCTCACCATGCTCTTGTTCACACGTGTCGTACTTTTATCTGCCACTGAAGGAGCAGAGGTTGTGCTGATAAAGGAGATGATAACAGAGATAGAGACCGATCCTGTGAGTGTGAGTGAGTGTATGTGGGTGTGTTTACACCGGCCGATGGAAAATGGCCCGATATTATATATATACCACTGCACGAAAACCATCATTTTACATATGAATGCGCCCGGCGTCTATAAGTAGGTATTTTGCGTCTACAAGATCGTCTTAATCCCCGTGTGTATACACCTCATCCGGGGCGTATATATAAGCGTCCAGTGAACAGGGCTTCACTGAGAGCGGGCGGGGGGAGGTGGCAGGGGTTGGGGGGGAGGGCTTCCTACTAAGGACACCTGTAATTCTACCAACACAAGGGGGCGGGAACGCGTGTGGGCAGAGGGTATTTTCTCTCATATACGCCGGGTGTGAAATACAGCCAAGACGCGTCTGTCGTATATAAGGCCTGGGCATATATAAATGAAAACAAGTCAATATTCAGCCAATACATGCACTTCCGTGATGGCGTATATGTGAATAAAATGGTGGTTTTCATGCAGTGTATTTATATATATATATATTTTTTAGTGATTTTTATTAGGGTTATAATAAACAATACAGTGTTGTTATCAATCCAAGCTCGGCTGGGCCGGTCTTCCGCTTGGTCCCTCCAGATTCCAAATCGATTTTGTGTTCAACAAGTATTTCGATGCGTGTGATTTATACTATCGTTATACAATACACTTATACCTTTGTACAACTTCTACCCATAATACATGGTGAGCCATTTAAATACTCACCGAATTCGAAGAATGAGGTGAGTATTTCTGACCAAAATATCGAGGGACAGATGGAATTCAGACACACTCACTGTGTCGTTTTATTATTATATACCTAGAAATCATTAAGAATATCATTCTACAACTCACTAAATAGAGGAATGAGTGGTCACGTGGTACAGAGGGTAGTATTATATATTACGCCACAGTGTGGACGAATGAAATCATTACTACTGGGGCATAAACATAAGACATTCATGCACCGGTATATAATAATAAGTAACTTCCTGTAAGGTTATACTGTACTTAATGGATACAAACAGATAGGTCAGAGGTTCTAAGTTTTTCATCTATTTTTGAGGACGTATATCAAAAACATGTTCACAGGTTGGTATCCAAACGGTAGTTGCAACACAATCTAACCATTTTTAACCCTCTATATGAAGATGGGTGCAAGTGGATGCATTGAGTTCTATTTGTTTGTTGTTCTACTTGTCAGTACAAATATTGGGACATCGGGAACAAACATTGGGACAATCGGGAACAAACATTGGGACAATCGGGAACAAACATTGGGACAATCGGGGAGACTGCAAGTTATTGAGGCATGTGCTTAGGCCTGGCGTCCACCTATTATGATAGAAATTTAGACCTAACGATATGGCACCAATACAAAAATTCAATATCGGAGACATATCGGGAAGGTGCAAAATCGTAGACATCTGTCAAGACATGCCAATCCACCACGCATTGTATGGGGTTTTTATTGGTGTCTGTTTGCAGAAACCTGGTCAACTGCCCCGATATTAGGTGACCTTCTGACACGATTTTGCTTTTTCATCGTGAGGTGCATCGCAGACCACATCGGAGCCATATCGTAGTAGGTGGCCGCCGGGCCTTATATAGAACCAGGGTGGTGTTTTATAGACAGCGACGTCTTTATTAGTGACCAAGGAAAAAGAGTGACTGATCTAGTGACCGTTTTAGTGACCGTCACTGTTTTGCGTTGCATAGACCCGATCACAATTTTACAGTGCGATCACTGTTGATTTGATCACTAATAGGACGGTCCCTGTTGAGACGATCACTATTATAGTGATCTAATCAAAGCAATCACTATTTCTATGGATATTTACCTGCCAATAACCAAATTGTCTTCGCCAAGTCAATTTCAGAAATTGTCTGTGGTTCTTTGGCAATGTCAAATGTCAAATGCATTGGCTTGTCACTAATAGTGACCGTTTTATTGATCATTTATGGAAAAATCACTAGTGATGATCATGACTATGCAGTGCAAAACGGTCACTCTCAATCGGTCACACCTGTGACTGATCACTGTTAAGTAGTCATCACGACTATGTAAAGTAATGCGCTGGAAACGATCACTATTAACGATAGTCACGACTATGAAACACCTTCCAGGGGCCTGTTTTTTAGTCGTGACCATTTCCTATAGTGACCAGTTAGTGACCGTTTGGAGACCTTTGGGTTCCAGAGATAAGTCGTCATAACATGTGCGACCATTTAGAGGGGTAAACTGTCGTGATCACTGTTTTGGGTTCCAGAGTTGTGACCAGTTGGTGACCATTAAGCCCAAATTTTATACACTTCCACTGTATCAAATGTAACAATATGTACTGTGATGAATTATCTATATCTGTTTTATCTAATTCCCAAATTTCACAATTTTCTGTAGAGTAATATACATGTGAGACATGCTTTTGTTTTTGAATGGGCCTTGGACCAACTGTGATCATAACAGCTGAACAGTGACCGGGTCTGAGGAACACTTTTTGGTCATGATCACTGGTTTGGTCGCCTAACTGGTCACTCTTTTGTGATCACTACAAATAAAGACGTCGCTGTCTGAAAAACAGGCCCCTGATGTACAAGCTGCGAACCGTGATGATAATTTACTATTCGTACGCAATGAGGCGTTGTCGCCGAGTTCCATAAAAATCGTAAATTATCATCGGGTTTTGTGGCTTGTATAAGCATGGTAGGTCGTTCTATATTTACCATATACCTGAAATTAGGGAAAAAAATCGTTAATTCATTTGTGCCTAACAACTAATATTTTAGTCAGCATGTATGGGAAGGTATTCTGTATTTTCCAGTATGGAACAGAGTAATTTTACGTTAGATGGCGAAACGGTGCATATTTACAGTATATATACGGCATTGCCATATAGTAAACCTGAAAACTGATCATTTATATTATCTGCACTAATGGAGTATTTATTTAAGGCCCTTTTTACACCTACCAACGGAAAATGCACCGACAAAATTTTATGGAAAAAATCCATCGATAAAATATCGGTATCCCTGGTAAGATATCGGTATGGATTATCGGTGATACTCTTCCCATCGGACAATAAAATTTCACATCTATGTCGGTGGTTCCCGACTGCAGATCGGTGGCGAATAATCGGCCAGTGGAAACTGGCCTTAACTGTAGATCGGTGACGGGAAATCAGCCAATGGAAACGAGCCTTAACTGTAGATCGGTGACGGGAAATCGGCCAATGGAAACGGGCCTTAACTGTAGATCAGTGACGGGAAATCGGCCAATGGAAACGGGCCTTAACTGTAGATCGGTGACGGGAAATCGGCCAATGGAAACGAGCCTTAACTGTAGATCGGTGACGGGAAATCGGCCAATGGAAACGGGCCTTAACTATAGATCGGTGATGGGAAATCGGCCAATGGGAACGGGCCTTATTCGTACCGTGTAGGGCTTGTGGATGTCAGACCTTTCCCGACCAGGACAGCTGAGTCTCTGTACCGTTACAGCGAGTGCAGATACCCTGCATGGACCTTGTAGCGAACATAAGTCAAGGTAACTCCTTTAATATCCTTTCATTATTGCTGGAAGTCTTTCTTATCAGGGAAATCGGTGACGTACATGACCGATCACGGATGGACTTCGAGGTCACCTCGGTAGACATCTGGGACAAGCCTTTCCTTGAGAATTTAACAACGGGCATGTTTAATTACCGTCCTACATTTACCAGGATTAAGAGTTAGCCAAGCGGATCGAAGTGTGCCCCTGCTGGGCCTTGTGGAGCATGAATGTCAAGTCATTTTCCACTGGCCGACTATTTGCCACTGATCTGCAGTCGGGAACCACTGACGGTAGTTCAGTGAAAGGAAAAGCCTGCCCCCACCTACCACGATTCTGGTCCCGATTGGCCTTACGACGGCCTTCCCGACACCATTCCGATTGTAGCCTGAGGTCTGGCAAAATCGTGGTAGGTGGAACAGCTTTCTGCGATTCCGTCCACGACAGCTCACGATAGGCTGCGATGAAAACGCCAATCGTAGAGGTCCCGATAATTTCCAACATGTTGGAAATTTCGTAGCCTGTCGCAGGGTATTGTAGTGTATTTGAATGGGAAAATATCTCTTGTGGGTGAAATACTAGATGGAAAATTATGAAATTCTAGGATTAGGTAGGCCGTATACAGATATATATTTGGTGAAAATATGATATCATTTGATTAAGGATAAAGGTCTGAAAATAATAGTTTCAGATCGGAATCACGATTCTATCACAGTTATCTTTTTTAATTTGATTGTATTATAGTCTGAAAAATAACTTCAAATTATGTTGTGAATACCTCTAAAAAACTATTAAGATTCATTTAATGTTTCCAAAATTATAATATATTTCAATATTAAAACTCATATACATTGATACACAGATTGAATCGTGACCATGGTTTATGTTTTTGGTCCTCCAAAGGCGTTTCTATGCTCTACGATTTCAAACCATGTCCACGATTTGAAACTATCGGTGACCTCCCGATAGGCCACGATTTGGGCATTTCAAATCGTAGCGATCGGGAAGCATGTCGTGGCCTATCGTGGTAGGTGGGAGTCCCCTCGAAACAGGCATGCAGAGCAGTGTTCAACGATTAATTTTGCATAGATTATACAATAAGGCCGACTGACTATTCACCACCGATCTGCAGTCGGGAACCACCGATGACAGATCGGTGAATGGAAACGGACATGCAGAAAAGTGCTCACCGATTAATTGTGCATAGATTACGCAATAAGGCCAACGCCGACTGACTATTCACCACCGATCTGCAGTCGGGAACCACTGATGACAGATCGGTGAATGGAAACAGACATGCTGAGAAGTGTTCACCGATTAATTGTGCATAGATTATGCAATAAGGCCAACGCCGACTGACTATTCACCACCGATCTGCAGTCGGGAACCACCAATGACAGATCGGTGAATGGAAACAGACATGCAGAGAAGTGTTTACCGATTAATTGTGCATAGATTATGCAATAAGGCCAACGCCGACTGACTTCTGTGTGTATGGGACTGTCAAATGCGGCAGAAAGAAGGCTCTTAACCATTCTCCACTGGCTGACCATTCACCACCAATCTGCAGTTAGGAACCACTGACACCAGATCGGTGAATGGAAATGGACATGCAGAAAAGTGTTTACCGATTATTTGTGCATAGATTATGCAATGTGGCCATCACTGACTGACTTGGTCAACAACCGACAGAATAGAAGGGGATTGAAATCGTCAGTGATGGTCATTATTTGGAGGACAGTTCTGTTGGTACAATTGGCGCTTGTTGCAGCCTTGTCATAAGAAGGGGGGCTTTATGACAGCATTGTCAGGGCCTGTTGGGAAGTGCACGCTCCACCAAAATTTCCCAACCTCTGCGACACGCTCCCAACAAGCCATGACACTCCACAACAAGGGTCTAGTCATGGGAAGTATCGAACATGCTGCATGCTGTCATAGCCGGAAAGCTCCTGACAAGCTTCCATTCATGGCCTTGTCGTGGCCTTGTCTTAGACTCTTGTCGGGGACTTGGCTCCACCAACCAAGACAAGGTCTCCAATTGTAGGCCAATCGTGGACCTGGTCGGGAAGCCATTGTCATAGCCTTGTCATGGTTGGTGGACGCCCCCCTTTAGGTGAACTCAATAAATAGGTGGTGTTTTTGTCGGCCAGTGGAAAATAACTTATAGAGAAATAGGATTCCAGCACCTCCAAAGCAAACTCTAGAATTGAGGAAGTGTGGACGAGGCGTGTCTAAAAAAAGAAATCTTCAAAAATCAAAGGGGAATTAATCCCAATTCCCTGACAGCCAGTGATTGTCAAGGAAAATTTGGGAAACCATGTGCATGTAGAGTGCCCGTCATATTACTATCAAAATATCCTACAACTCTAAATGTATATTACTACATGATTACACTGTCAAAATGACTCGAAAAACTTCTAAGCCAAGACTCATGTTTAGTATTTTACAGTGATTATCTCAGAGCAAACGAAGATACAGTATAGGCCCGCTTCTTGGACACCCCACTTCAGTCGGGACAAAAATCTTTAAGTTTTTAACCCCGCTTATGCCCCAGTCACACTGGCGTAAAAAACGGCGTTTTTCCGTGTACGCACCTCTACGTTCTTCTACGCATTTTGAAATGTACAAATGCGCGGCGATGCGCGAGAAAACGCGGAGATGCGTAAATGAAAGTCGGAATGCGCCGAAAAACGCCACAATACGTACAAAAGCGTAAATAAGCGTTGATGAACGTTGAGAAACCAAACAGATACATTCCAAATACGTAGCTAATACGTACTCCCCACCAATTTAAATACGTCGAAGAAACGCCGAAATTTACGCCAGTGTGACTAGGGCATTAAGGGGTCACCCTGCTTATGCCCCAGTCACACTGGCGTAAAAAACGGCGTTTTTCCGTGTACGCACGTCTACGTTCTTCTACGCATTTTGAAATCTAAAAATACGCGGCAATGCGCGGAAAAACGCGGAGATGCGTAAATGAAAGTCGGAATGCGCCGAAAAACGCCACAATGCGTAGAGAAGCGTAAAGAAGCGTTGATGAACGTTGAGAAGCGTTATAAAGCGTTAAAGCAAAGCCAACAATACGTTCTAAATCCGTTCCAAATCCGTAGCTAATACGTGGTCCCCACCAATTCAAATACGTAGAAGAAACGCCGTTTTTTACGCCAGTGTGACTGGGGCATCAAGGGGACGGTTAACTGTCTTTGAGGGGGCAGTGCCAGGACAATTCTCTGGATTATCTAAACGACTTGTCCGTGGTGTTTGTGTGGCACATAAACCGGTGCATAAATACACATTATTACCTATTACGGAGTCTCCATAGGAAATGTATAGGGCACCTGGAATTAGCTACCCATGCAGGAGATTCCGGAAAAATAGTCCTGTCTATAGTGAGGTTGAAACATCATGTACTTCGAAATAAGTTTATGAATGTTTATTCAATAGTATTTATTTAGAATCAATCATAATAATCTCATTTACCATCAGAAATCACTGTCATAATACATTTTGCATGCTAAAATCATAGGTTAATGGCGAACTATATTATTGGTGTAAGTCTAGACGTGATATCCTTGCTAATAGCTCGGATATTACTACGCGTCAACTACTCGGAGATTACAGCCACTCGTACACAAAACCAGTCATCATTGTGTCTATATTGACTGGTTTCAGGTAAAAGCGGTTGTATGCTCCGAGGAGTTGACGCATAGTAATATCCGAGCGTATGCGAGAATATTGCACAGAGTCAACTCCGAGGAGTTTACAAACCTATCAGAGAATAAACAATAGGTTAAAAAGCCTGGCTAGTGATATAGGTTTTGGTGTATGAGGAGGCTGAAGCACAAAAGGAGGAAGATGAGGGCGAGGTCTAAGTAGACTGCCCCCCTTCAGTGGCCCGACGCAGAATGCCCCATGACGTCACTGAGCGTGTGGCGAGTGGCGCCCTCACACGGCACTTCTCAACACCCGGGGACGCTGTCGTCAAGTCTTGTAAACCACCACGAGGACCACGAGTCAACTTTACTGAACAGCTGAAACGAAACGTTGAACTTTCTGTGCAGCTACTGCCAACACTGAAGCAGAGCAGGACTGTGGAGACGGCGAGCCCGGACCAGTGTCTACTGACGAAGCCTGCCCACATGACGAGATGTGTCCAGTAGGCCTTAACTTAAGCACTTAACTGCGGGTTTTCTTCGGTCAATGTATTATCTCCATTGTAAGATAAATATTGATCATGTAACTTTTTCCATATCAAGTGCACATCAATAAAGAACTAGGATGAGAATGGAATATCAAGACCCATTTCAACAAACATGTTTCCCTTGATGTGCACAACACATGCAAACCGACAGGGCTTGTGAGTGGGTGATCGGACCATTTCGCTCGCCAGTCTTCTTAACTACCAAATGAGTTGTCAATCTTCAGCGAAGAAGTCCTATACTGACTGCTTTAAGATTTTTAGGCCGTCTGTTTGTGTGCTGGATGGAATGTGCTGTCGTTACGCAGTCTCGACTTCTTCGGAGTTACGCTGTGGGCATCACTTGCTGGCGGGGCCCGCTGGCGCTCTGCGTCATGGGAGGCTGGGCTGGGGGCAGGATGTGGCCTCCTTTCCTGGAGAGTAGCGTGATCTCCTCCTTGAGCGCCTCCACCTCCTGCGCTTGGATGAGGCGCTGTCGCTCGTGCACATAAAATACAAAAAGAGCAGCGTCAATTTCCCAGGACGAGGCACACAACTTCAGGAAACAAAAAGAACTCGCACTACAAGCTGTAGACTCCAGAACCCGCAGGCGCTAGTATAATGTAACCCGATACAAAAAGTAAATCGTTGTTTTCTCAGGTGGTTTATATTGATCATCTTCTGTAAACAGGCTGAGAATACTGAACTCACCACCAGGATTGCGCAACACAAATGTTTTTATCTGAAACCAGTCTATATTGTATTCATTATCCACCTTTTCTGGACAAGTGGCATACCGATATCAGTTCGTTTTAGTTATGCACTATTTTTCCGCACGCACTATTTTTTTTGTATGCGCTACCCGGAGCATACAACATATCCAAATGCACCGGGTATGTCCATACAAACTCCCTATGTGTTTTCTATGGACACTTTGTATTAGGTGGATATATCTGTATGCACCAGGTATGTCCATACACACTCCCTATGTGTTTTCTATGGACACTTTGTATTAGGTGGATATATCTGTATACTCCGGGTATGGTGATACACACTCCCTATGTGTTTTCTATGGACACTTTGTATTAGGTGGATATATCTGTATACTCCGGGTATGGTGATACACACTCCCTATGTGTTTTCTATGGACACTTCGTATCAGGTGGATATATCTGCACTGTAAAAAATTTCCCGTGAATTTTACGGTGTTTCCCAGGCAACTGGGGTGCCAGGGAAATACCGTAAATTGTACGGGTGACCGTAATATATTTTTGACCGTAAATTATAACTGTCCTAGACTGTATTTTCCTAACGGTTTAAACCTGTAATATATTTCAGACCATGAATTTTCACTGTAATAAACTGTATTTTGAAAACGGTTCAGACCTGTAAATACAGAGGAGCAAAGCTGTATGAAATATACTATATACACACCCCTTCGTTATACATATACCAGAAATCTTGTTATTGAGGTTCTTGAGAATTGTTATATAGAGGGCCACCTATAGAGTATGTATACAGAATTTCTGAAATTTCAAACCTCCAACCCCTCCTCCAAAACCTTTATGCAATTGATCAAAGAAAGAGCATATGCAGAATTTCCTAAATGCTTGACCCTCCAATCCCCCCCCCCCTACCCCCTCAGTGCACATGGCATTTTATGAATGGCCCCTAGGAAATTATGAATATCAAAGTGAATATTTTGTATTGGCTACCATTATATATTCTCTATCGGCCTATTGGCTTATCAGTATCATTAATAATTATCATCAATGATATTTCAACACTTAAGTTTTTTAACTCTAATGTTATTAGTGCAAACTATTTTACAGGAATACTCATCAGAATCTGACAGTACAAGGTTGCATTTGATATAGTAGGATGAAGTCAATCCTACATATGTTTTAGAAATATCCTATGAAAGTGGTGTCTAATCCCCTTTATGATATTGATGCCATGACAACTTGAGAATAAATGTGCTTTAAATGGCAGGAACTTCACAGGAGATCGATGAATATCTATTACACATTTTGATGATGTTAACTCTTGCATTTTATTCTCCACTTTGATTTGTTGCTGATATTGGAGTTAATCTAAGTGTATCTAATATGTCCATATTTACAGGTTTATACTGTAAACTGACTGTAGATTGGGTGGATTACAGTCCTGAATATTTTTACAGTTGAATACCGTCTTTTGGTATCAAATATACGGTATAGAACTGTGAGTAAGATTACAGTGATATACTGTCCATGTTTACGGTGTGTATGCTCCGGGTATGGTGATACACACTCCCTATGCGTTTTCTATGGACACTTCGTATTAGGTGGATATATCTGTATGCTCCAGGTATGGTGATACACACTCCCTATGTGTTTTCTATGGACACTTTGTATTAGGTGGATAATAAACGATCAGATAAAAGACGACTGCCCGCGTAGGTCTCTGTATAGGTGTCAGGTAGACGCCTGTGGGCTGTCTGTGTGGTTATAACAGTGTCTCTATACCACAGTGCTATCTGTATTGAGAACATGTCCATCTAAAGACTGAACACCGCAGTCAAGGAGGCACCTCGCTTCAGGGGGCACTTTGCTCGTAACGGTGGGTGGCCCCTCAAGCGGGGTTTTACTGTACCTCAATGTTATACACATACATCAGCGACCACCAAATACCCATTGTTTGTTTATCTACACAGTTGATGTGTATGATCCAAGTACCTGATAAAGAAGTTCACAGTTTCTGATTGTGTGTGTTTGAGAGATGGTGATCACACAACCTTGCACCTACCTAAAGGCCTATCGTTCATGATGCACCTACATACTACTTAGTTGGCTACATGGGCTACGAAATGGGCTGTGATATAAAACAGTCTTCCTCAAATATTTCAAACGTGAAGACAGTAACGTATGATTTTTAAAACCTAAATAGGTAGCATTATACATATAGTATATTCTGGTAAAGTTTGAAGAAGGAGACATGGACCCGTTTTTACTAAGTGAAATTTGACTTTTTAGAATTCTTAAATATTCTTTTATCAAATATCTTAAAACTCTTCCGATATGCAAAAAGCATATACTGATAAGTACTGGACTAGGGTTTTGCCGAAGTTTGTGAATTATTAACGGAGATATAGATGAAAATGTCAATGCCCATTGACTTACCATTGCTTCCATAGCCGCCTGTGTTAATATCATGTGAAATCGTAGACTCGTGTCGGAACTGTGTCGTAGCCCTTGTCGGAAGCCTGCCTCCACTAGTGCAGCATGCTACGATAGCCCTCCGACACGCCCCGATACGCTCCGACACTGCTCCGACACGCCCCGAAATGTCGGAAGCCTCCCGACACACAATATATATATATATATATATATATATATATATATACATATCCTGCGGCTATTTGAATTCGCCATTTTCTCTTTTCAGGTTAGCGCCATGTCGGGGACGGTGGAGAAGACGGGAAGTGACGTCATGCTGCAGCCCGGTCAGGTGATCCGGCCTCAGATGACGGAGAGCACGGCGCGACACCTGGTGGAGAGTCTGTACGGCTTCAAGGTCACCAAGATCAAGGAGCTCAACTCCTACGACGACCGCAACTTCAAGGTGCGTCTCGAGCGGGGTTCACACGCAGAGACTGGTGTACCCGAGACGGGTGTACTTCACACCTCTCCCCTAGTCTAGAGCGGGATTCACACGCAGAGACTGGTGTACCCGAGACGGGTGTACTTCACACCCCTCCCCTAGTCTAAAGAGGGATTCATATGTAGAGATTAATGTACCTGAGACGGGTGTACTTCGCACCCCTCCCCTAGTCTAGAGCGGGATTCACACGCAGAGACTTATGTACCTGAGACGGGTGTACTTCACACCTCTCCCCTAGTCTATAGCGGAATTCACACGCAGAGACTAATGTACCTGAGACGGGTGTATTTCACACCTCTCCCGTAGTCTAAAGCGGGATTCACACACAGAGACTGATGTACCTGAGACGGGTGTACTTCACACCTCTCCCCTAGTCTACAGCAGGATTCACTCGTAGAGACTAATGTACCTGAGACGGGTGTACTTCACACCTCTCCCCTAGTCTAAAGCGGGACTCACACGCAGAGACTGATGTACCTGAGACGGGTGTACTTCACACCCCTCCCCTAGTCTAAAGCGGGACTCACCCGCAGAGACTGATGTACCTGAGACGGGTGTGCTTCACACCCCTCCCCTAGTCTAAAGCGGGATTCACACTAGAGATTAATGTACCTGAGACGGGTGTACTTCAGACCTCTCCCCTAGTCTAAAGCGGGATTCACTCGTAGAGACTAATGTACTTGAGACTGGTGTACTTCACACCTCTCCCCTAGTCTAAAGCGGGATTCACACGTAGAGACTGATGTACCTGAGACGGGTGTACTTCACACCTCTCCCCTAGTCTAGAGCGGGATTCACACATAGAGATTAATGTACCTGAGACGAGTGTACTTCACACCCCTCCCCTAGTCTAAAGTGGGATTCACACATAGAGACTAATGTACCTGAGACGGGTGTAATTCACACCTCTACCCTAGTCTAAAGCGGGATTCACACACAGAGACTAATGTACCTGAGACAGGTGTACTTCACACCTTCCCCCTAGTCTAAAGCGGGATTCACAGGCAGAGACTGGTGTACCTGAGACGGGAGTACTTCACACCTCTCCCCTAGTCTAAAGCAGGATTCACACATAGAGACTAATGTACCTGAGACGGGTGTACTTCACACCTTTCCCCTAGTCTAAAGTGGGATTCACACATGGAGACTAATGTACCTGAGACTGATGTACTTCACACCTCTCCCCTAGTCTATAGCGGAATTCACACGCAGAGACTAATGTACCTGAGACGGGTGTATTTCACACCTCTCCCGTAGTCTAAAGCGGGATTCACACACAGAGACTGATGTACCTGAGACGGGTGTACTTCACACCTCTCCCCTAGTCTACAGCAGGATTCACTCGTAGAGACTAATGTACCTGAGACGGGTGTACTTCACACCCCTCCCCTAGTCTAAAGCGGGATTCACACTAGAGATTAATGTACCTGAGACGGGTGTACTTCAGACCTCTCCCCTAGTCTAAAGCGGGATTCACTCGTAGAGTCTACTGTACTTGAGACTGGTGTACTTCACACCTCTCCCCTAGTCTAAAGCGGGATTCACACGTAGAGACTGATGTACCTGAGACGGGTGTACTTCACACCTCTCCCCTAGTCTAGAGCGGGATTCACACATAGAGATTAATGTACCTGAGACGAGTGTACTTCACACCCCTCCCCTAGTCTAAAGTGGGATTCACACATAGAGACTAATGTACCTGAGACGGGTGTAATTCACACCTCTACCCTAGTCTAAAGCGGGATTCACACACAGAGACTAATGTACCTGAGACAGGTGTACTTCACACCTTCCCCCTAGTCTAAAGCGGGATTCACAGGCAGAGACTGGTGTACCTGAGACGGGAGTACTTCACACCTCTCCCCTAGTCTAAAGCAGGATTCACACATAGAGACTAATGTACCTGAGACGGGTGTACTTCACACCTTTCCCCTAGTCTAAAGTGGGATTCACACATGGAGACTAATGTACCTGAGACTGATGTACTTCACACCTCTCCCCTAGTCTAAAGCGGGATTCACACATAGAGACTGATGTACCTGAGACGGGTGTACTTCACACCTCTCCCCTAGTCTAAAGCGGGATTCACTTGTAGAGACTAATGTACCTGAGACGGTTGTACTTCACACCTTTCCCCTAGCCTAAAGCGGGATTCACACACAGAGACTAATGTACCTGAGACAGGTGTACTTCACACCTTCCCCCTAGTCTAAAGCGGGATTCACAGGCAGAGACTGGTGTACCTGAGACGGGAGTACTTCACACCTCTCCCCTAGTCTAAAGCAGGATTCACACATAGAGACTAATGTACCTGAGACGGGTGTACTTCACACCTTTCCCCTAGTCTAAAGTGGGATTCACACATGGAGACTAATGTACCTGAGACGGGTTTACTTCACACTTTTCCCCTAGTCTAAAGCGGGATTCACACATAGAGACTAATGTACCTGAGACGGGTGTACTTCACACTTTTCCCCTAGTCTAAAGCGGGATTCACATGAGAGACTAATGTACCTGAGACGGGTGTACTTCACACCTTTCCCCTAGTCTAAAGTGAGATTCACATGCACAGATTAATGTACCTGAGACGGGTGTACTTTACACCTTTCCCCTAGTCTAAAGTGAGATTCACATTTACACACTAATGTACCTGAGACGGGTGTACTTCCCACCTTTCCCCTAGTCTAAAGCGGGATTCACACGTAGAGACTGATGTACCTGAGACAGGTGTACTTCACACCTTTCGCCTAGTCTAAAGCTGGATTCCCAGGTAGAGACTGATGTACCTAAGAAGGGTGTACTTCACACCTTTCCCCTAGTCTAAAGCGGGATTCACACATAGAGACTGATGCACCTGAGACGGGTGTACTTCACACCTCTCCCCTAGTCTAAAGCGGGATTCACACATAAAAACTAATGCACCTGAGACTGGGATTCACACTTACCTATTTAGAGTTGAACAATTAGTTCCCAAATTGTAAAGGTGTCGGTGAACTTGTCACAGGCAAATTACGTAATCCCTAGTTGGCCACTCAATCAGGTATTTTAACGTTCCATGTCGGAGACTGGATTTATCAAAATGTTGATAAACTTTTGGTGAGTGATGTAGGGACATTAAATGACAACTCGTCAGTGACAAAAGAACATCACAAGGAGGGGGTTCTCTAATCATTGGCTGACCCTTGCCTAGTTGTCCCACATCTACCGACTAGGGCAAACTCCATTAGGATGCCTTGCCTGAGACAAATTACCATTCCTTTGTCGCCCAAAAAGGTACATCAATATTCCGAAATCGGTAAGTGTTTATTGGGCTCAAAGGTCAGTTCCCATCAAGTGATATCGAACATCCATGTTCCTTTATCGGTGACAAAGGAATAGTACTTTGACGTAGGCAAGGCATCCTAACGCAGTTGGCCCTATTCTGTAATAAGGGGCAGCTAGACAAGGGTGACCATATGATTAGTGAATGCCGCTGTAGAGATGTTCTTCTGTCGCTGGCGAGTTGTCAGTCGATGTTCCTAAGTCGCTCGCAAATAGTTTATTAACATGTTGATAAATCCAGTCAGTCACAACAGAACACTGGACGGGATGCGTAATTTGCCTGCAACAAGTTTTTTTGTTTTTTTGTTTATTGACAACGGTTCTCACCGAGGTGAGATCTTCCACCGTGTTTAGTTCAGCGATTGGTATACGATTTCGGAACTAATCGTTCAATACCGAATCGGTCGGTGGGCATTAAACTTTAGTCTGTTACCACCTGCAGACAAAAATGCCACAGATCACAAATATACAAAACTCGCTTGGAAAGTCATTCTTGGGAATAATCGTTGACCCTGTTTCCACCTATTGACCGATTCTGGGTTTTGTGTGCACCGATTGTTCAACATGTCTAGCACCTGTCAAGCCTGCGATGACAGGAACTTCAAGAGGATTCCTAAGCTTTTTATTTTGTTTCTTTCTTTTTTTTAATTGTGCTTTATTCATTCTGTATAAAATACAGTTCTACACTCTAAGTCAAAAGACAAAAGGAAAGTCGCATCATATATCATATATCGATCATATATCGTGTATTATCTCACCCCTGGTACAGGGAGGCAGGGAGGCAGGGAGGGAGGGAGGCAGGGAGGGAGGGAGGGAGGCAGGCAGGCAGGGAGGCAGGGAGGCAGGCAGGCAGGCAGGCAGGCAGGCAGGCAGGCAGGCAGGCAGGCAGGCAGGGAGGGAGTCCATGTGAGGGGTGAGATAAATTCAGAAACCTTTTCATGGTCAGAGTTCGATTGCATTTCATTTGAATCGTTCCTAATTCGAGTGGCTTCTGCGCTATTCATACTCGATGGGATACGAGCTCTGATCGTAAACTTTCATAGGTTTCCTTTATAATGTGAAATGTATTTTATGATTTAAACTCACATTTAGGTGGAAGTGGATCCTGAATTCACGAATCCTAACGTGGACAAAGTCTGGCCTCATGGATATATTCTCAAAGTTCTCAACTCAATGGACTCAACCAAAAACCACATAGGTAAGTATTCCCATACACATGTTGATATGCATAAAAGAACTTCCTACAGTAGTGTAACTAGTTCACACTCTTACTATGTACAGTAGTGTCACTAACTCACACACTTCCTCTTTCTACAGTGATGTCACTAACTCACACTTTTACTATGTACAGTAGTGTCACTAACTCACACTCTTCCTATGTACAGTAGTGTCACTAACTCACACTCTTACTATGTACAGTAATGTCACTAACTCACACCCTTCCTCTATCTACAGTAATGTCACTAATTCACACTCTTATTATGTACATTAATATCACTAATTCACACTCTTATTATGTACAGTAATATCACTAACTCACGCTCTTCCTACAGTAATGTCACTAATTCACACTCTTCCTACAGTAGTGTCACTAACTCACACCCTTCCTCTATGTACAGTAATGTCACTATTTCACACTATTTCTATAGTAATGTCACTAACTCACACTCTTGCTCTATGTACAGTAATGTCACTAATTCACACTCTTGCTCTATGTACAGTAATGTCACTAACTCACACTCTTGCTCTATGTACGGTAATGTCACTAACTCACACTCTTGCTCTATGTACAGTAATGTCACTAATTCACACTCTTGCTCTATGTACAGTAATGTCACTAACTCACACCCTTGCTCTATGTACAGTAGTGTCACTAGTTCACTCTCTTCCTACAGTAATGTCAATAACTCACACCCTTCCTCTATGTACAGTAATGTCACTAATTCACACTATTTCTATAGTAATGTCACTAACTCACACTCTTGCTCTATGTACAGTAATGTCACTAAGTCACACTCTTGCTCTATGTACAGTAATGTCACTAACTCACACTCTTGCTCTATGTACAGTAATGTCACTAACTCACACTCTTGCTCTATGTACAGTAATGTCACTAATTCACACTCTTGCTCTATGTACAGTAATGTCACTAACTCACACCCTTGCTCTATGTACAGTAATGTCACTAACTCACACTCTTGCTCTATGTACAGTAATGTCACTAACTCATACTCTTACTATGTACAGTAATGTCACTAACTCACACTCTTGCTCTATGTACAGTAATGTCACTAACTCACACTCTTACTATGTACAGTAATGTCACTAACTCACACCCTTGCTCTATGTACAGTAATGTCACTAACTCACACTATTCCTACAGTAATGTCACTAACTCACACTATTCCTACAGTAATGTCACTAACTCACACTCTTACTATGTACAGTAATGTCACTAACTCACACTCTTACTATGTATAGTAATGTCACTAACTCACACTCTTACTATGTACAGTAATGTCACTAACTCACACCCTTGCTCTATGTACAGTAGTGTCACTAACTCACACTCTTACTATGTACAGTAATGTCACTAACTCACACTCTTTCTATGTACAGTAATGTCACTAACTCACACTCTTACTATGTACCGTACTGTCACTAACTCACACCCTTGCTCTATGTACAGTAATGTCACTAACTCACACTCTTACTATGTACAGTAATGTCACTAACTCACACTCTTTCTATGTACAGTAATGTCACTAACTCACACTCTTACTATCTACCGTACTGTCACTAACTCACACCCTTGCTCTATGTACAGTAATGTCACTAACTCACACCCTTCCTCTATCTACAGTAATGTCACTAACTCATACTCTTACTATGTACAGTAATGTCACTAACTCACACCCTTGCTCTATGTACAGTAATGTCACTAACTCACACCCTTGCTCTACTGTCGCACAGCGGCAGAGCACGAGGCGCAGCACCTGCTGGTGAAGGCGGGAATCCAGTGTCCGCTTCCCGTCCTCGACGTGGAGGGTCGTGATCGCAGTCTGCAGCGCATCGACCACCCACAGAGCGACGACCAGACAGGTACGTACCTTCTACTCGTACAGCGGGAGGCACACGAGGAGATTCACGTACCTCACAGGGTTCACGCGAGGAGATTCACGTACCTCACAGGGTTCACGCGAGGAGATTCACGTACCTCACAGGGTTCACGCGAGGAGATTCACGTACCTCACAGGGTTCACACAGTGAGATTCATGTACCTCACAGGGTTCACACAGTGAGATTCACGTACCTCACAGGGTTCACACAGTGAGATTCACGTACCTCACAGGGTTCACACGAGGAGATTCACGTACCTTACAGGGTTCACATAGTGAGATTCAAGTACCTCACAGGGTTCACACAATGAGATTCATGTACCTCACAGGGTTCACACAGTGAGATTCGTGTACCTCACAGGGTTCACACGAGGAGATTCACGTACCTCACAGGGTTCACATAGTGAGATTCAAGTACCTCACAGGGTTCACACAATGAGATTCATGTACCTCACAGGGTTCACGTGAGGAGATTCACGTACCTCACAGGGTTCACACAGTGAGATTCACGTACCTCACAGGGTTCACACGAGGAGATTCACGTACCTCACAGGGTTCACACAGTGAGATTCATGTACCTCATAGGGTTCACACAGTGAGATTCATGTACCTCACAGGGTTCACACAGTGAGATTCACGTACCTCACAGGGTTCACACAGTGAGATTCACGTACCTCACAGGGTTCACACAATGAGATTCATGTACCTCACAGGGTTCACACAGTGAGATTCATGTACCTCACAGGGTTCACACAGTGAGATTCATGTACCTCACAGGGTTCACACAATGAGATTCATGTACCTCACAGGGTTCACACAGTGAGATTCACGTACCTCACAGGGTTCACACAGTGGGATTCGTGTACCTCACAGGGTTCACACAGTGATATTCATGTACCTCACAGGGTTCACACAGTGAGATTCACGTACCTCACAGGGTTCACACAATGAGATTTACGTACCTCACACGGTTCACACAGTGAGATTCACGTACCTCACAGGGTTCACACGAGGAGATTCATGTACCTCACAGGGTTCGAGATTCTGTACCTTGTTAGGTTGAATTCACACGGTGAGATTCACGTACCTCACAGGGTTCAAAATCTCATTAGATTCTGTTCCTTTTAAAGTGGAATTCACACGATGAGATTCATGTACCTCACAGGGTTCAAAATCTCATCAGATTCTGTTCCTTTTAAAGTGGAATTCACACAGTGAGATTCATGTGCCTCACAGGGTTCAAAATCTCATTGGATTCTGCTCCTTGTTAAGCGGGATTAACACGATGGGACAAATGGACCTGAGACTGGTGTACTTCACTCCTTTACACCAGTCGGCTACTATTTCCAGCTGGGTACAAAGTTTCATAGGTTGGAATATTCTAGTCTCAGGGTAACATGGCGGATTCAATTCACATGGGAAGACTTACTAGGTACATAGTCTCACACCTACACCCTTACACAGGGTACACGGTCGCCGACTTTGAGCACTTCACCATGTGAAAAGGTGTAATTTGAGACCACTGAGACTCAAGGACTTGGGGGAAACTTGTTCAATACATTTGTCTCACCAAAATGTCCCTCTAAATTTTAACCTTGTTTAGAATCAAAGTCTCATGAGATTCTGTTCCTAAATAGGGGTGATTGTCACCGACAATTTCAAGGCAAAATACTTGTCTCAGTAGAATCCTATAATTCAGATGAGGAGATTGTGTTCCAGTACCCTATCTTAGCAAGATTTCTCTCAGACAAACACCCTGTGAGCTACATGAATCTCAGCAGGAATTGTCTCAGACAAACACCCTGTGACGCCATGAATCTCAGCAGAATCTGTCTCAGACAAACACCCTGTGAGGTGCATGAATCTCAGCAGGAATCGTCTCAGACAAACACCCTGTGACGCCATGAATCTCAGCAGGATCTGTCTCAGACAAACACCCTGTGAGTTACATGAATCTCAGCAGGATTTGTCTCAGATAAACGCCCTGTGAGGTACATGAATCTCAGCATGGTTTGTCTCAGACAAACACCCTGTGAGGTACATGAATCTCAGCAGGATTTGTCTCAGACAAACACCCTGTGAGGTACAAAATCACAGCAGGGTTTGTCTCAGACAAACACCCTGTGAGCTTCTTGAAACCCACGTGTGAATTCTTCTTAACACTTCCTCCCCTTTATCCCTAAATGGTATTGCCAAACTTTGCATGATATCTGAATATCATATACAAAAAACAGCGGTATGACAATTGTCAATTAGATTTTTACTCTACAATATTTTGAGCTCGTTACGTTCAACTCTCAGATAAATTGTCAATATGCTTTTAATTGTTGATTTGTGACGTCATAATAAAAGACGCTTCCCCCACCTGACAGCGCCGCCTAACGAGACGCCGTCGTTCGGGTGTCACGTGGTGCGTCTGCTGACCTTCACCCCTGGTGACATCATCGCTGATTATGACGTCACGCCGACGTTGGTGGAGGACGCAGGCGCGTACCTGGCCCGATTCCTGCTAGCTCTCAAGGTATGTTACCATTCACATGGGTCGGGGATAGATCTTTATATCCACAGGCCGGTGTCACACCTTATCTACTTGGTTACACAATGCCTGCAGCTAAACAATCACCTGGAAACTTATTCTTTGCTTTTAGATTACTGAGAGTATGAACGTAATACTTTTATGATACTCGTTTAGATTATTTCCTGAAAATGGACAGTGACATAAAAAGGAGAAATTAGGCACATAGCTATTTTACTTAATTTAAATGAAAGAAGTTCACCGAATAACAAAGTTCATGACAAGTGACAATACATGACAAGGCTTGACAATGCATGATGATACCCGATGATACATGAAAATACATGATGATACATGCCACTACAGTAGAACCCCGCTTAAGGGGACACCCTCCGTTCCAAGCAAAGTCTACCCTTATAGCTTATATAAACCAATTAAGCTCTGTTAATTAATCCTAAAGATAATGACCCACCCCTCACACAGTGAGAGTATGGGTCTGTGTAGAGGCGGTCACGACCAGACAGGTCAGCAGCAGAGCCAGTCAGGGGGTATATAATGCAGGTGGGAGGGGGTCCAGAGCTCATTTATATGCAGGGTCGCAACAAGTCATGTGGGCTATGGAAGGTAGCCCAAAGAGAACATGGATTCCCTGTAAGTTCAGCTGTTTCATTGTGAGGAATGGTGGGATATAAACCAGATAACAAGATAGACAGACAGGCAAAGATACAAAGATACACATGATATATAGATATATATGATACACAGAATTTCATACATACCTCCCCCCAACACACACCAGTACAACCTTGACCTGTCATGCCTCACTGCCCCTGACACCTTTCTCTCACCTGGCATTGTAAACATGCACAATGCAGTAAGACTATCCCATAAAACTACAGATACATGAGACACAGCTACCAGATACGCATATAGAGATACATAGATATTGTGTATATTGTATTAGTTACCATATTTTCATGTTGTGGTCAGTTTACTGCGGGTATCTCTTGTCATAGCCAATAATCAGGAGCCCTGTGTGTGGACAGGTCGGGGTCTCTACACTCTCCTACTGTCAGGCTTGAATGGATCTCCTGCAGAAGCTCTGGCCTTATATATGCCCGTGTAGAGGTACCAAGAGGGTCGTCCTGTTTTGAGACAGGGCAGACTGCTTCATACCAGGCAGTTTAGTACTCATAGGTGAGTCTGTTGCAAAGGTCGCCAGCGTTATACAAAGGCCAGCGGCCGGCATACAACCCACTCTCCTCCCAGCTGAGATTTGAACCTGTAAGCCCCTCCCGTAGGCGGGGCTTACTCTTTAGGATAAATTAACAGAGCTTAATTGGTTTATATAAGCTTTAAGCAATGTGCCCCTTAAGCGAGGTTAGAATAAACTAAATAAAGATTGCTGTTCCGAGCAAACTTACCCCTTAAGCGGGGTGTGCCCTTAAGCAAGGTGTCACAGAAGCGGATTTTTACTGGACATGACAATACATGATAATTCATGACAATTTTAATTAAATTGACTCAAATAGCTATATGCCTAATTTATCCATTTCTATGTTTTTTTAAGTTAACCAATACTATTCTACTCGATGATAGATCGTCCACTCTAGCTTTAGATTGTAAGCAAGAGTTGAGATTTGTACACACAGTATTGTTCAGGTAAACATTGGTGTTGTTTATTTCTGACCAAACTAAGTGAGATTGTAAGCCACAGTTGACATTTGTGCACACAGTATTGTTCAGGTAAACATTGTTGACAGGACAAGTTCGATTGTAAGCCACTGTTAACATTTGCACACACAGTATTGTTCAGGTAAACATTGTTGACAACACAAGTTCGATTGTAAACCAGTTTAGATTTGCACGCACAGTGTAGTTCAGGAAAACATTGTTGTTTTTTATTTTTGAAAGGACTAAGTTTGATTGTAAGCCACAGTTGACATTTGCGCGCACAGTATAGTTCAGGTAAACATTGCTATTGTTTATTTCTGACCAAACTAACTGAGATTGTAAGCCACAGTTGACATTTGTGCACACAGTAAAGTTAATTTAAACATTTTTGTTGTCTCTGACAGGACTTTTCGCACGAGGCGTTGACGTCTCACCAGACGGTGTGGAACCTGATCGAGACTCCACGCGTGACGGAGTTCCTCTACGCCGTGGAGGACCCGCAGAGGAGGCAGATGGTGGAGGAGGTCCTCCAGGACTTCAGCGAGTCCGTCCTCCCAAACGTCCACAGCTTCCAGAAGGGTAATCTCCAGACTCCTAACCTCAAATCCTATCGTAAAACTGGATGAGGTTTAATCTTAGCCACCGTATTCCACAACTGGAGTCTGGCAAAGTGACTTCATGAGGGGAAGCCGAGTGAAGTCCGGAGCCAAAACTTCAGTAGTGGAATGCGGTGGCCAAGATTAAAACGAATCAGGTTTTGATTTTATCCTACCCTATCTCCTCGATTTTGGAATATTACGTGATAACAATGTTGTATGCCACTAGTGGCATATAAAACTCTGTATGCCAGTCAGCGTGGCATACAAAAACCTATGGGATTGTATATTAGGGATAGGATAAAACCTTATCTTATAGACACAGTGACAAGAAAAGAGAATTCACAATATCTTCTATACTTAATGAAGAAGACACAGATATGTATTAAAACATATATCATAACAAAGTTTACAGCCAGATCCAGCCTTATCAAGTAACTTGTTTTCTCCTCACTGCACTTTTCATATGAACTTTGTAAGAGGCAATCTGATTGGTCTAAACGTCAACCTTGGGTAGTAAATGTCAGCCTCGAGTAGTAAACGTAAGTTATTCCATTCCCTGTAGTATGGTGTAACCTAAGAGTGTTTGGCCATAGTATATAGGAATAGGTGGGTAATGAATAATGATATGGAGAAACCAAACAACAGTTGTTTTGTTGTTTACTGCACAACGGCAAGATCACATATTACTGTGTGAGGCGAAGCCGAGAGCAGTAGTGCGCGATCTTGCCAGAGTGAGATGAACAATGACAGGACAACTCGAGTTTGGTTTAGAATTATCCGACCCTGCCCGTCTTAATTGCTTCTACATTAACAAATGACATCATTTGCCAAGTGTATCCCACTAGAGCAATATTTTTTATTTTTCTGAACTTCAGAACGAATACAGTGACCCAATGTTAAGCCTATGGAGTTTTTTTTATTACGGGTAGGATAATACATGCATCCTCAATCCTCAGGCATCATACACGGGGACTACAACGAGCAGAACCTGCTGGTGGAGAAGTCGGGCAGCGAGGAGGGCAGCACCATAATCGTCAGCGGAGTGATCGACTTCGGCGACATGACCCAGTCCTACCACCTCTTCGACCTGGCCATAGCCATCATGTACATGTCAATCAACTGTAAGACAAAAACTGACCATATCCTCGCCGGCGGCCATGTTGTTGCTGGTTTCTACCGCCACGCGTCACTGTCTGCGGCAGAGTGGGGCAGTTTGAGGACGTGTGTGGCTGCCCGTTACTGCCAGTCACTCGTGATGGGGGCTTACTCGTACCAGCAGGACCCAGGGAACGAGTACCTGCTCGTGACATCTAAGGCAGGCTGGACGCAGCTCAGGCGACTGTGGGACACCCCGAAGGAGGATCTCTACAAGGAGTGGTTCAGGATCATCAAGGAGGCCAACCCCAGCGTCCAGCTGCCGGAGCTGCAAAGCATTCTCTAGTTGGGACCAAAGAAGAAACCAACAAGCTTTGGTCAAAGTCGTCGTTCTCAATGAGTTTGATGCGGAGTGATATGAATGAGGCGACAGCCGAGGGAATATCATGTAGCATTCAAACGAGTTGGAGAACAACAACTTTTACCAAAACGAGGTGCTTTCTGCATTTGTCTCACTCTTGTACACACTGAAAGAATGAACAGCATATAGGATATAGACCATTGAGAATGGACTGCAATACTCATAGGGGCATGGAGAACGAGTTTCCAATGTTTACTCTATGCAACAGAAATACCAGGGGCTGCCTGGATTAGGGAGAGGTTATTGTGGAATTCCATTTACACGGTTTATTATCCCGTTATGTTCCTCTTGTTTCTGGCTGTCAAATCATACACGGTATATAGTGCTACGATTGTAGATTGTGAATCGTATCATGTGCTTCATTTACCCAAGGTGCTGTTTCTTATATAGACTGAATGTAGGATTTACATGTCAAGAGCCATAACACTGTTAAGATATGAATCTATGTGCATGTATTATCATGAAACATCACGAAACTTTATATGATTCTTTATATGGCGTGAGTTGTCTTTGCAAAATGATATCATGAAGCGGAGCTGAGTGATATCTGTAGCGGAAGACAAGAAACGCCATGTAAACAACTATATGAAATTGAATGATGTTTAGATTTTATCCTACCCTGTCACATGTATTTTAACTTCATATGGCATCTGTGGCATGTAAATATTTTATCCTAGCCCTCATATAAATCTCCATAGACTTGGTGAGACTGTATGCCACGGTTATGGCATAAAATATTTATATGCCACTGAATATATGTATGCATGTGTGTACCTCTATACCCGTACTTTTGTAATAGATACCCACTGCTACTCTTCATACTGTATATATCATGCACGGCACCCTGTGTCATACACTGTTATTAAAGGCGGGTATATGATAGGAACTTTTCCATTTTTCTTTATTATTATTGGACACCGGGCCTAACGAATAAAGTGTATTTGATAACCTCTGTATTTCTGGTACATGTACAATAATTATTGAATACAGTGTATATATGATGAGAATATACAAAGAATATATACAAGGTTACTGGAGTTTCCGGTTTTTATTTCAAAAGTATTTAAATTAGCCTTTGATGAAGAAATTCAAACAAGAACCTTCTCCAGTGTTTCCTTTTCATTCGGGATACCCCCATGGTGGTTGTTTTTCTTTTCTGTCTTGAGGTTAAGCAGCAGTCCACCAAGAGTGAGTTAGGGCCAGAAGATGACCATGTGGAGGAATTGTGGACGTCGGCCACCCAAATCGCTCATCGGCTCAGAACGGCTGGGACAATCTGCTTGGTGGATCAGTAAATCGGCTGGAATGGGCCAGAATGGGCCAGACCAGCCCATTGAAAACTTTGTCGCCTGGAGCTGTGCAGTCGTCGCCTCTGGCGGGCTGGCCCTGTAAAAACCAGCCGCCCGCCACCTCAGGCCGTCTCTGAGCATCGATTTGGTGGATCACATGCTTACACTGGCAACCAGAGCTACACAAACTTAGCTCTGGTCGGGTTAGATAAGTGGCCATCTTGACTCATTAGCGGGACCTGTTTGTTACTCTCCTACCAGATCTTCCATACTGTTTGGAGAGTGTGTTATGTCATAACCTTTAAGCCAATTTTCTGTTTTCTTATTTCTCTCCTGTGTATTATTTCAAAATATAATGAGCACAAATCTTGGTGCCTTTATCAATTTGTTAGCTATGAATATTTCATATAATTAAGTATGTCTGCTTTTAGAGTATACATAAAACAACAAAAGTATTCGGTTTGAGGCGAACACTGAGGGATACCGTGTGTGATTTAACCCGACCAACCCCTATATCGTAGAAGGGGTTGGTTGCCAAACTATGTTGAGGTTAGATTGGCAAACAAACCTTTCTACAAAATAGGGGTTGGTCGGGTAAATGCCACATGGGATCACTCGGGGTGCGCCTCGATGCAGGTAGTTTTGTTCTCTGTAGGCTCTAAAGACAGAAATACCTGATAGGTAAAATTCATAGCTTAACAAATTAATAATGAAATCTAGCTTTATGGTGGTTCTATTCTAAAAATACACACAGAAGGATATAAGAAAACAGGAAATTGGCATCGAGGTTATGACTAAACACACTCTCCAAGCAGTACGAAAGATCTGGTAGGAGAGTAACAAACAGGTCCCGCTACTGGGTGAAGGTGGCCGCTTATTTTTTTTTTTTTATTTTTTTTTTTAAGAAGTCTTTATTGCATTCGTTCATGTACAGAGCGTTCTTCCTTGCAATTTGACAGTATGAAATAAACAATTATTTACAACAAACAGGATGATATGTACAATGAGGTTTGTATGATATACTTTAAGCATATAACTCCTTATTAATATCAAGATGTATCAACAGGATTTATAGACTTCCTAACATGGAAGGATATCGATTTAGCTTTTCTGTGATCTATGGCTATTTCATTACATCTTGCAGATACTGTGAACATATTAAACATTTCTAACCGTCATTATACAATTATACTCTGTACTGTCTTGTTTCAGGTTTCTAGCTTCTAGTCTGTCAGCTTCTTAATAATCTCTCGTTTAAAACCGTCTTTAGATGAAGATCTCTGTGTCTCTTTAGTAAGAGAGTTCCATAACATTATTCCTTTATAAGTACATGACTTCTTGTATTTTTCCTTCTTAGGTCTCATTAGGTAGATTTCGTCCTTAACAGAGGCTCTTGTGTTGGGTCTTGTCACTTCTCTTTCTTGATTCTTCAGCTGTACCAGTCCGGTTTTATACAGTGATCTGATGATACCCATCAGGAGTACCATTCTCCTTTTTTCAGGGCATCTTATCCTACATTTAGTCAATAGTTCTTCAGTGCTTATGTATCTTTCCCCATTATACGCCTCCCTCCCTAATGCGATCCTGAGCCCTTGATATATACACTTATTTAATTTATTTTTAATACTTTGATTTAACCCGACCAGAGCTAATTTTGTGTAGCTCTGGTTGCCAGTGTATGTTGAGGTGTGAGGAAAAAACTTTGTCCTACAACACAGCAGGGGGCAGCACATAAGGACTCAGCATTCAGTGCCAGACAATCTCCCCAGGTGGCACCACCCAGACTGGTACCCCAACAACACAAATCAGACGTAGAAAAACACAAGGTTAGCACGCTATATAAGGGCGCATATGCATGGAATGCCCTGAGCCCTTCACATGAGGTAAAACTGAGATTCTGATTCTGGTAGTAAGAAGATCACCGAGGAGAGGTGGCTGTAGATGGGAGCTCACCAGATCTCACGTCAGTGTGCCCTGGTAGCCAGAGTAATGTAGTGTAGCTTAGCCTGGTAGCCAGAGCCTGGTAGCCTGGCCTAGTCACATTATGTGATTCAGGTAACGGGTTCCATTTTTTGGTACACTATAAGTGACGCCTCCATTTCTTGCACTCTCCTAGCATAGCCTAGCAGAGATCCTGTACTCTACTTCCGCAAAAGATCTGCTGGGAGAGTTGCATTTGCATACTGAGACTGTAGAGCCTAGACTGGCCTCAGTCCCTGTATCATTTTCTTTTTATATCATTTATTTTATCTGGATTTATTAGGCCTTCAGGCCTATCTTCCTTCCTTTTTTATCAAGTTTATTAGGGTATCATCACACTGGTAATTTGGTAATTTAATGATAAGTAATTCTCAACTTAATATATTTGTAACACAATTTTAGTAACAATCTTCAACTGAAGGCTAAGCTAAGAATATTCGGAGTCAGTATCAAGTCAGCACACATAGTGGTTGTAAGACAAGCCAGCTTTTAAATTGACATGCTTTTGTTGTGATCTAGCCTGGATTGAAAACCAAAGGTAATGTTGGGATCCATAAAAAAAAAGAGGATTAAAAAAGGACTTGAGAGAGTCTATTTAGAGCGAAGAGAGGGGGCATGACTATCAGTTCAAGGTCTGTATTACGTAAGAAGTAGTTATCAGTCCCTTATTAGAGCGTGCTTGCGCGCCCTATATACATTGCCTATTAAAGGTTAGAGTGCTCACATGCACTTTCAGCGTGCTGAGAAAAATCTATCTAGAGACCAATATACCTCATTGACCCACTGGTGCTGATATGTTTGGATCCTAGACTCACACGGTTGCAGAAATGGTAGTCCGAGAGACTTTGACTGCCTGCTCTCTGACTGTCTGCACCGCTTCACAGTCAGAGCCTCTCGGACTAAGAAATGGTAGTCCGCGAGGCTCCGACTGTGAAGCGGTGCAGACAGTCAGAGAGAAAACCCATAGAGACCTAGGCTAACTGGTCGACCAAAAATGTACATCTCAGCTCAACAGCCGTTTTGCTTATAAATATAGGTTGAATCTTTCTGATTTTGTGGTAGACAGTTTCCTGAGGCAAAATGCAGTAAAATGACAGTAATTTCCTACCTTTGCAGTAGTTTTAAGTAATAGAACAGCCACTGTTTGTAAAGTCCATGTCAATGCATTCTGCAGGCGCCAAAAATAACAATAAACCTGTTTCAAAAGTGCAGGACATCCTACCCAGGGGATTGCCAGGAACCAGCTTACCAAATATGGCCGACATGAGGTGGAAGTCTTGAAATGTGGTTAAAGAAGTTGTACAAAAAGGCTCCCAAAAGTAACACCAAGGAACAAAACAGAAGTTTTTTTTATCAAAAAGGAATTATTATGCATCTCTGAAGGTAAGAAAGCATAAACATGCACTGACATTGGCAGGATTACTTAGAACTAGGGACATGCTTTTCTGTACTATGGGAATAAGCGGTTGTGCTCTCTGACTGTCTGCTCGGCAGTCAGAGTTTCTCGGACTAAGAAATGGGTGCAAGAGGGTGCACGGCAATCCTCATCGAAGCAAAGCCGAATGACGATAAGAGCCCATCCAAAGGAGTGGAGTATTGTGTATTATCTCACCCAAGATATCTTTTCTCCGTAGACCTAACATTGGAAACTCGTATCTAACACCAATTAGATATTTAGGAAAAATATCCAATGGGGGATAATGTCACAAATGTTAGCCTATTAGTCAATATTAAGGGTGAGATAGATTCAGAAACCCATTCAAGTTTAGGGTCAGAGCTTGATCCCATCTCATTTGAATCACATAGCAATTCACGCAGCTTCGCCTTGTGAATTACTACGTGATTCAAACTCGATGGGATACGAGCTCAGACCCTAAACTTTCATGGGTTTCCTCTATATTATACAATTCTCGTACGGTTCTCAATTTATCTCACCCCTTTAACGGAAATTAGAATAGCATCACAATATCGGAATATCATATTCTGTATAAGTATCAAGAAGTTGACATGGGGTTTAGCATGTAACAACTAAATTTTAGAATTTTTATACATTCTATTAAAATTATATCAAAACATCTATATCTAAATAAGAAACTAGAACTTCTTATATTCTATTACAGAATTAGCATGATATTGATTTTTTAGATAAAAAACGAGCACAGTGACCCCCAATTTCTAAGTTAGATTTGTGCTCTGTACCACTTTGAGGACATCATATCTAACATTTAGGAGAATTACATGGGTTTTGATTTTCAAGACAAATCATCCGATATCACTGTGTTCTTGAAATCCCAGAACACAATTGACGTCACTCAAAACTCTTCAACTGGTGTGATATATGAACACCCCAAGTCACGCTCTGGTGCGGGCTGGTCACCGACACACTGTGGGAACATCCCACTCCAGTCCCCCTCTAACCCTGGGAAATGAAAATCCGTATTCATATTTGACCATATTTCTTATTGCTGGTTGGGAGGTCTCATGTCTTACTTACTATGATTGCTTTGCTCACCGCTTTTTCTTCTACTCACCACTTGTGAGATGTGTCTCTCTGTCTTTTGTTTTCCTTTTGTTCTCTGGATTTATCTTTATTTTGAGTGAGGTTGTTTCATTTCTATTTTAGTAGTGGTTATGACTGAATTTTTTTCATGGTTCTCTCTGAAAATGACTCCTTATGGTGACTGATTTGAGTACTTTAAATGTTACTGGTTATGTATTATCTTACTTTCACTCAGTTTGTATATACAAGAAAATATTTTGTGTAATATCTAGCGAGTGTCAAGGTGGGACTATGAAAATCAACTAATTGACAGTTGAAGTCTCAACCTGTTTTATTGAACATCCCCTAATGTGATACCTAGTGTACACGCAGTGGTGAATGGATATGATGTAAGATAACCTATGATGTTTCAATAAAAACCTAAAAAGAAAAATTCTCATTTCTAGATTGTTGAGTATTCTCTGTTGGAGGGATGTGGGATGTTGTACGTATAAAATACAGAATCAGAAGAGTTACCTGAAATCACGATGAACGATATTATATTTTTCTAACCGCTGTAATGAATTTAAGATCTATCTCAATTAGAATAAAATGTGAAAAGTTGGTAGAAAGAAAAATCCAACTACACAACTTGTCGGCCTTATAGTTTTACTGTCTAAAGGGGGTGTTCCACTGGACCGACGGTAGCCGATTCCGTAGCCAGACGATCGCCGATTATTATAGGATGCCCTAGAATTTCTCAAATCTTTGAAAATGGTCATTTATTAAACTATTATTATCAGAATTGAATAAATTACAATACGTGAGCTTCCTCTTAAGGGCCCAGGAACAATTGATCGGGTGAGAAATCGGCCTGGTGGATTTTGCCCTTTATCTACTCATAAAAACCAAAGATACTTATGCAAAAATGATGAAAGAATTGAAGGTTCTAGGTTTGCTGAGGTGCGGTGGGGACGTTGGTGGGTAGTGGTTGTCTCTAATTCTGCCTACTCATGCTTGGCGTTTCTTTATTACATTATTATTGTGGGGAGGCAGGTGGGGTTTAGAGATGGGAGGCCTTGATAGAAGAACAGTATATATTAAATGTGCTGACTGAAGTAAGTGGTATTTAGGTGTTTAACCACAAAGGATGGAATTATTGTAAACTTCTACATAAAGAAAGATTGTTATATATATAAAAGAAATTCTAACCTCTGCAATGAATTAAAGATATATCTCAAAGAATTTTTTTTTTTTTTTTAAACAGCTCCGAAACGTTGGTCGAATAAGAAATGCCTACTACACAACTCGGCTGCCTGCTTTGTTGTACTACTGTTTTATCTACCCATAACAAATACAGATATATAAAAAAGAATAAAAAGGTTTTAGGTTTGCTGAGGTGCGGTGGGTAGTGGTTATCCCGAGTTCTGCGTACTCATGCTTGGTGTTTCTTTATTAAGTTTACATTATTTGTGCGGTGAGACAGGGGGTTAGAGATGGGAGGCGGGGGAGGGGGTTTATAGATGGGAGGCGGGGGAGGGGGGGTTAGAGATGGAAGGCGGGGGAGGGGGGTTAGAGATGGGAGGCGGGGGGAGGGGGTTTTAGAGATGGGAGGCGGGGGAGGGGGGGTTAGAGATGGGAGGCTGGGGAGGGAGGTTTAGAGATGGGAGGCTGGGGGGGTTTAGAGATGGGAGGCTGGGGGGGGGTTTAGAGATGGGAGGCTGGGGGGGAGTTAAAGATGGGAGGCTGGGGGGTTAGAGATGGGAGGCTGGGGGGGTTTAGAGATGGGAGGCTGGGGAGGGGGGGTTTAGAGATGGGAGGCTGGGGGGGGGGTTAGAGATGGGAGGCTGGGGGGGGGTTTAGAGATGGGAGGCTGGGGGGGGTTTAGAGATGGGAGGCTGGGGGGGGGGTTTAGAGATGGGAGGCTGGGGAGGGGGGGTTTAGAGATGGGAGGCTGGGGGGGGGTTAGGGATGGGAGGATGGGGGATGGGGGGGGGGGGTTAGAGATGGGAGGCTGGGGGGGTTAGAGATGGGAGGCTGGGGGGGGGGGTTTAGAGATGGGAGGCTGGGGGGGTTTAGAGATGGGAGGCTGGGGAGGGGGGTTTAGAGATGGGAGGCTGGGGGGGGTTTAGAGATGGGAGGCTGGGGGGGGGGGTTTAGAGATGGGAGGCTGGGGAGGGGGGGTTTAGAGATGGGAGGCTGGGGGGGGTTAGGGATGGGAGGATGGGAGGCTGGGGGGGGAGGTTTAGAGATGGGAGGCTGGGGGGCTAGAGATGGGAGGCTGGGGGGGGGTTTAGAGATGGGAGGCTGGGGGGAGGTTTAGAGATGGGAGGCTGGGGGGGGGGGGTTAGAGATGGGAAGCGGGGGGGTTAGAGATGGGAGGCTGGGGGATGGAGGGGGGGTTAGAGATGGGAGGCTGGGGGATGGAGGGGGGTTTAGAGATGGGAGGCGGGGGGGGGGGGGGGGTTAGAGATGGGAGGCTGGGGAGGGTTTAGAGATGATGGGAGGCTGGGGGGGTTAGAGATGGGAGGCTGGGGGGGGGTCAGAGATGGGAGGCTGGGGGGGGGGGGTTAGAGATGGGAGGCTGGGGAATGGAGGGGGGGTTTAGAGATGGGAGGCTGGGGGAGGGGGTTTAGAGATGGGAGGCTGGGGGGGGTTAGAGATGAGAGGCTGGGGGAGGGGGTTTAGAGATGGGAGGCTGGGGAGGGGGTTTAGAGATGGGAGGCTGGGGAGGAGAGGTTAGAGATGGGAGGCAGGGGGAGGGGGTTTAGAGATGGGAGGCTGGGGAGGGGGTTTAGAGATGGGAGGCTGGGGAGTGGAGGTTAGAGATGGGAGGCTGGGGAATGGAGGGGGGGTTTAGAGATGGGAGGCTGGGGGAGGGGGTTTAGAGATGGGAGGCTGGGGAGGGGGTTTAGAGATGGGAGGCTGGGGAGGGGAGGTTAGAGATGGGAGGCAAGGGGAGGGGGTTTAGAGATGGGAGGCTGGGGGGGGGGGGTTTAGAGATGAGAGGCTGGGGAGGGGGGGTTTAGAGGCTGGGAGGCTGGGGGATGGGGGGGGGGTTTAGAGATGGGAGGCAGGGGGAGGGGGTTTTAGAGATGGGAGGCGGGGGAGGGGGGTTTAGAGATGGGAGGCTGGGGGGGGGGGTTAGAGATGGGAGGCTGGGGAATGGAGGGGGGGTTTAGAGATGGGAGGCTGGGGGAGGGGGTTTAGAGATGGGAGGCTGGGGGGGGTTAGAGATGAGAGGCTGGGGGAGGGGGTTTAGAGATGGGAGGCTGGGGAGGGGGTTAAGAGATGGGAGGCTGGGGAGGAGAGGTTAGAGATGGGAGGCAGGGGGAGGGGGTTTAGAGATGGGAGGCTGGGGAGGGGGTTTAGAGATGGGAGGCTGGGGAGTGGAGGTTAGAGATGGGAGGCTGGGGAATGGAGGGGGGGTTTAGAGATGGGAGGCTGGGGGAGGGGGTTTAGAGATGGGAGGCTGGGGGAGGGGGGTTTAGAGATGAGAGGCTGGGGAGGGGGTTTAGAGATGGTAGGCTGGGGAGGGGAGGTTAGAGATGGGAGGCTGGGGAGGGGGTTTAGAGATGGGAGGCTGGGGAGGGGAGGTTAGAGATGGGAGGCAAGGGGAGGGGGTTTAGAGATGGGAGGCTGGGGGGGGGGGTTTAGAGATGAGAGGCTGGGGAGGGGGGGTTTAGAGGCTGGGAGGCTGGGGGATGGGGGGGGGGGTTTAGAGATGGGAGGCAGGGGGAGGGGGTTTTAGAGATGGGAGGCGGGGGAGGGGGGTTTAGAGATGGGAGGCGGGGGGAAGGGGGTTTAGAGATGGGAGGCTGGGGGAGGGGGTTTAGAGATGGGAGGTGGGGGAGGGGGGGTTAGAGATGGGAGGCAGGGTAGTGGTTATCCCGAGTTCTGCGTACTCATGCTTGGTGTTTCTTTATTAAGTTTACATTATTTGTGCGGGGAGACAGGGGGTTAGAGATGGGAGATTGGGGGGGGGGGGGTTAGAGATGGGAGGTGGGGGGGGGGGGCGGGGGTTAGAGATGGGAGGTGGGGGAGGGGGGGTTAGAGATGGGAGGCTGGGTAGTGGTTTTTCCGAGTTCTGCGTACTCATGCTTGGTGTTTCTTTATTAAGTTTACATTATTTGTGCGGGGAGACAGGGGGTTAGAGATGGGAGGCTGGGGGGGGGGTTAGAGATGGGAGGCTGGGGGGGGGGGGTGGTTAGAGATTGGAGGGGGCCGCGTTAAGCCCCGGACTCAGGTAAAGCTACTTTAACTGAGCGACGTGCAAACACCGGGCAGGAGGATGAGAACGCACGCCGCCGCCCCACGCGTCTAAAGGCCCGTTTACACTGGCCGACCAAAAGAGTGTAGATTTCTTTAGTTCTCCTAATAGCCTATTTCCATTGGCCATCACCAGTTTATAGTCAAGAACCACCGACAGATCTTTAGCAGCGCTGCCGCAAAATGGAAATGGGCATTTAGGAGAACTCAACAAATCTACACCGTTTTTGTCGGCAAATGAAAAAGAGCCTTAACTCCACAAGCAGCGCGGGTATGGACTGTGTGTAGGGCCCCGACCGGCTGGTATGAGGTGGTGGGGCCCCGACCGCCTGGTATGAGGTGGTGAGGCCCCGACCTATATGGGGTGGTGCGGCCTCGACCGCCTGGTATGAGGTGGTGAGGCCCCGACCTATATGGGGTGGTGCGGCCTCGACCGCCTGGTATGAGGTGGTGAGGCCCCGACCTATATGGGGTGGTGCGGCCTCGACCGCCTGGTATGAGGTGGTGAGGCCCCGACCTATATGGGGTGGTGCGGCCTCGACCGCCTGGTATGAGGTGGTGAGGCCCCGACCTATATGGGGTGGTGCGGCCTCGACCGCCTGGTATGAGGTGGTGAGGCCCCGACCTATATGGGGTGGTGCGGCCTCGACCGCCTGGTATGAGGTGGTGAGGCCCGACCTATATGGGGTGGTGCGGCCTCGACCGCCTGGTATGAGGTGGTGGGGCCCCGACCTATATGGGGTGGTGCGGCCTCGACCGGCTGATATCGGGTGGTGGGGCCGCGACCGGCTGATATGGGGTGGTGCGGCCTCGACCGCCTGATATGGGGTGGTGGGGCCCCGACCGGCTGATATGGGGTGGTGGGGCCCCGACCGGCTGATATGGGATGGTGGGGCCGCGACCGGCTGATATGGGATGGTGGGGCCGCGACCGGCTGATATGGGGTGTGGGTGCTGACCGGCTGATATGGGGTGGTGGGGTGGTGGGGTGGTGGGGCCCCGACCGGCTGGTATGGGGTGTGGGTGCTGACCGGCTGATATGGGGTGTGGGGCCCTGACTGGCTGGTATGGGATGGTGGGGCCCCGACCGGCTGGTATGGGGTGTGGGTGCTGACCGGCTGGTATGGGGTGTGGGTGCTGACCGGCTGGTATGGGGTGGTGGGGCCCCGACCGGCTGATATGGGGTGGTGGGGCCCCGACCGGCTGATATGGGGTGGTGGGGCCCCGACCGGCTGGTATGGGGTGGTGGGGGATGGTGGGGCCCCAACCTGCTGGTATGGGGTGGGGGTGCCAATTGGCTGGTATGGGGTGGGGTGCCAATTGGCTGATTTGAGATGGGACTGCCAACAGGCTTATACGGGGTAGGGGTGCAAACTGGCTGATATAGGGTGGGGTGCCAACCAGCTGATATGGGGTGGGGGTGCCAATTGGCTGATTTGAGATGGGAGTGCAAACAGGCTTATATAGGGTAGGGGTGCCAACCAGCTGATATGGGGTGGGGATGTCATCAGGCTGATATGGTTTGGGGAAGCCAACCGGCTGATATTGGGGGGGGGTGCAAACTGGCTGAAGGATGGGGGGTGCCAAGCAGGTGATATGAGATGGGGGCTGCCAACCAGCTGATATTGGGTTGGGGTGCCAATTGGCTGATATGGGGTGAGGGGTGCCAACCAGCTGATAAATGGGGTGCCAACTGGCTGTTATGGGATGGGGTGCCAACCCACTGATATGGGGTGGGGGCTGCTTACTGGCTGATATGGGGTGGTGGTGCCAACTGGCTAATATGGGGGATGCCAACCAGCAGTTATGGGGTGGGGTGCCAAGTGCCTTATATGGGTTTGGGGGTGCCAACAGGCTGACCCGATCGAAACAGGATGGCACGGGAGGGGGAAGGTAGGAAGGTGTGCTCTAATGGCCTGGAAGCATGAGAGGGAGGAAAAGAAAGACAGACAGACAGCCACAGGGGGTTCTTGCTCCACGTTTTGCAGATCACAGAATAGCGACTCGAGGTCGAAATCGTTGTTCCAGATTCTTTAAGGATCGTATCATAATTATATCTAATTAAAAATCTAATGAACTTTTCACCGATGACACTTACAATGCGATGTTGTAAAAGGGTAGCGATACAACATGAAAATAGCGATACTACACGACACAATATGATATTACTGGAGCAACGTTTCTCCCATATTTCTAGGAGCAACGACCCCCAGCGGGTGTAGGAAGGTCAGAAGGGGGCAACAAGGATGTCATGCAGTCTCCAGGTAGATTACAGGTAACACTGTGACTGGGGGTGAAGATGATAGTCTCCAGGTAGATGTCAGGTAGGTAGGCTGTAGAGGTTAGGTAGAGGTCAGGTAGATGTCAGGTAGGTAGGTTGTAGAGGTCAGGTAGATATCAGGTAGATAGAGGTACACTCTCAGGTAGATGTCAGGTAGGCAGAGGTGCACTCAGGTAGATGTCAGGTAGGCAGATGTACACTCAGGTAGATGTCAGGTGGGTAGAGGTGCACTCAGGTAGATGTCAGGTGGGTAGAGGTGCACTCAGGTAGATGTCAGGTGGGTAGAGGTGCACTCTCAGGTAAATTACATGTAGGTAGAGGTGCACTCAGGTAGATGTCAGGTGGGTAGAGATACACTCAGGTAGATCTGAGGTAGGTAGGTTGAAGAGGTGCACTCAGGTAGATATCAGGTAGATTACAGGTAGATATCAGGTGGGTAGAGGTGCACTAAGGTAGATATCAGGTGGGTAGGTTGTAGAGGTGCACTAAGGTAGATGTCAGGCAGGTTACAGGTAGATCTCAGGTAGGTAGGCTGCAGAGGTGCACTCTCAGGGCCCGGTATGGATCTGTGTCACTGTAGGACGACGTGGGATCAGTTCCCTGCAGCCACTGGTACCTCTCACATCACCAGCACCCACAAAACACACACGATCCCAGTCACAAGACTCCCGCGACCCTCCACAGCACGCACGTGGATCCCAGCCCACCCGCTCTACAATAACACGCATCAACATACAACGGGCAAGGTAGGACTAGCAGCTGTATCTCCAATCAGAAAGTCATCAACATACAACGGGCAAGGTAAGACTAGCAGCTAGCTCCTATCAGTCAGACATCAACATACAACGGGCAAGGTAAGACAAGCAGCTAGTTCTTATCAGAAGGTGATCAACATACAACGGGCAAGGTAAGACTAGCAGCTGAATCTCCTATCAGAAGGTGATCAACATACAACGGGCAAGGTAAGACTAGCAGCTAGCTCTTATCAGAAGGTGATCAACATACAACGGGCAAGGTAAGACTAGCGGCTGAATCTCCTATCAGAAAGTCATCAACATTCAACGGACAAGGTAAGACTAGCAGCTAGCTCTTATCAGTCAGACATCAACATACAACGGACAAGGTAAGACTAGCCGCTAGCTCCTATCAGAAAGTGATCAACATACAACGGGCAAGGTAAGACTAGCCGCTAGCTCCTATCAGAAAGTTATCAACATACAACGGGCAAGGTAAGACTAGCCGCTAGCTCCTATCAGAAAGTTATCAACATACAACGGGCAAGGTAAGACTAGCCGCTAGCTCCTATCAGAAAGTTATCAACATACAACGGGCAAGGTAAGACTAGCAACTAGCTCCTATCAGAAAGTCGTCAACATACAACGGGCAAGGTAAGACTAGCAGCTCAATCTCCTATCAGAAAGTCATCAACATACAACGGACAAGGTAAGACTAGCAGCTCAATCTCCTATCAGAAAGTCATCAAAATACAACGGACAAGGTAAGACTAGCCGCTAGCTCCTATCAGAAAGTTATCAACATACAATGGGCAAGGTAAGACTAGCCGCTAGCTCCTATCAGAAAGTTATCAACATACAACGGGCAAGGTAAGATTGGCAACTGAATCTCCTATCAGAAAGTCATCAACATACAACGGGCAAGGTAAGACTAGCAGCTGAATCTCCTATCAGAAAGTCATCAACATTCAACGGACAAGGTAAGACTAGCAGCTGAATCTCCTATCAGAAAGTCATCAACATTCAACGGACAAGGTAAGACTAGCAGCTGAATCTCCTATCAGAAAGTCATCAACATACAACGGGCAAGTTAAGACTAGCAGCTGAATCTCCTATCAGTCAGACATCAACATACAACGGGCAAGGTAAGACTAGCAGCTAGCTCCTATCAGAAAGTATTCAACATACAACGGGCAAGGTAAGACTAGCAGCTAGCTCCTATCAGAAAGTAATCAACATACAACGGGCAAGGTAAGACTAGCAGCTAGCTCCTATCAGAAAGTAATCAACATACAACGGGCAAGGTAAGACTAGCAGCTAGCTCCTATCAGAAAGTAATCAACATACAACGGACAAGGTAAGACTAGCAGCTGAATCTCCTATCAGAAAGTCATCAACATTCAACGGACAAGGTAAGACTAGCAGCTCAATCTCCTATCAGAAAGTCATCAACATACAACGGACAAGGTAAGACTAGCCGCTAGCTCCTATCAGAAAGTCATCAACATACAACGGGCAAGGTAAGACTAGCAGCTAGCTCCTATCAGAAAGTAATCAACATACAACGGGCAAGGTAAGACTAGCAGCTAGCTCCTATCAGAAAGTAATCAACATACAACGGGCAAGGTAAGACTAGCAGCTAGCTCCTATCAGAAAGTAATCAACATACAACGGGCAAGGTAAGACTAGCAGCTCAATCTCCTATCAGAAAGTCGTCAACATACAACGGACAAGGTAAGACTAGCAGCTGAATCTCCTATCAGTCAGACATCAACATACAACGGGCAAGGTAAGACTAGCAGCTAGCTCCTATCAGAAAGTAATCAACATACAACGGACAAGGTAAGACTAGCAGCTAGTCATTATTATAAAACAGACAAGGTAAGACTTATTCTCCTATCAGAACGGCATTCATTTGTGTTCCAAGGAACCTTGGAACAGTATTTTCATCAATCTGATATTAACATGATCAGGTTAAATTGTCTTGGATTGACGTATTGTTAACCGTTTATTGGCGGAGTTCTGTGGCCGATATTTGTGCATGGGGACGGGTTTTAGTGTCGGTGCACGGCATTAGGGTACAGGGCGATAGTACTCCTTATCATCCACCTAATATAAAGTATCCATAGAAAACACACAATGAGCATGTATCTACATACCCGGAGCTTACAGATATCTTGTATGCTCCGGGCTGCAAAATCCGGCGCATACAGAAAATTAGTGCGTATGAAAAAAATAGTGCGCACCTAAAATGAACTAATATGTACCCCACTTGTCAGAAAAAGGTGGACAATAAATACCATATAGACTGGTTTCAGATAAAAGCGGGCTTTTGCTCATCGGAGTTGACTATGTGCAATATCCTCGCTTACGTTCGGACATTACTTCGCGTCAACTCCTCGGAGTATAAGGCTGCTTGTATCTGAAACCAGTCAATATTGTGCATGTACTAATATTCGAGTGTGCCACCGCATCATATAGAACACAACCCTAAATATTATCAGATGTCATATGTTTCAACCTGCCTTGTGAATTACTACGTGATTCCAATGAGATGGGATCGAGCTCTGACGCTAGACTAGAATAGGTTTCTCAATTCATCTCACCCCTCATATTGATTAATGGGCTAACATTTGTGACATAATCACCCCTAGGATATTTTTCCTAAATACTCCATGGGCGTTGGATGTGAGTTCCCAATGTTAAGTCTATGGGGGAAAATACCAGGGGTGAGATAATGACGATTTACCCTCCCTGAATCAACACAGAAATCGGTGATGCTAAATCCCATAATCGGTTGTCATAACCGGCAAGTGGAATCGACACATCACCAAACAAAGTTAAGTCTGATATACTTTCATATCTTTTTTATATTGTCAATTATCAGTCAAAAATTGTTCTTTGGTGATTCATTCTAATTCTAAATGAGTAAATTTAACTTTTGCCCAGTTTATGCAATCTTAATAGGTAAAATAGGCCAATTTACATTTACTTGATTTATTTAGGAAATATACAGGAAAATACGGTTTTCTTTAATTCTCTCAAAAACAAGCATGGTGTCCTATGAATTTTCAAACCTAAATGTGCAGTACTATGCAATTGCTATATTCTGTGAAAGTTTGAGGAAAGAGACATGGATTTTACTATTTGAAAAAAACTTTCTCGAATTTCTATATATTCTATTATAAAATTATTTTTAATATTGATCTCTAAATCATAAACGAGCATAGTGACCCCTTATTTTTATGTTAGATATGTGTTCCATAACACTTAGAGATCATCATATTAAATTTGCAGGAAAATGACATGGGTTTTAATTTTCAAGCCAAATTGTCCGATAGGAGGCATTATCTGTCCTCAATGGTTTAAAGACGATATGAGTAATGTTATGAATGGGTGATGAGTGTATGTCGGTATGCAGGGGCCCGTCTAATAATCTAGGATCGTACATGAAGACCCCTTTCTGTACCTCGTACAAGGGTTATCATTTAAAAATGTGCTCGTTCACTAAGACAGTCTCAGGCGTCCATAAGGTCGTCCATAAGTGGTGAATAAAGTTGACCCACATCGTCCTTGGGTTTCCTTGACGTACAGAAAAGGGTCTTCATGTACGAGGCTTGATTATTCAAAAGGCCCCAGGGTATTCAGCTTCTGAGTGTGCAGGGAATAGGTGAATAATCTACGAACGATAACTAGACCGGACGATAGGATAGCCTACCAACGAGGTGTCTTAGCTTTTATCATCCACCTAATACAAAGTGTCTGTAGAAAACACACAGGGAGTGTGTATCACCATACCCGAAGTATACAGATATATCCACCTCATACAAAGTGTCCATAGAAAACACATAGGGAGTGTGTATCACCATACCCAGAGCATACAGATATATCCACCTCATACAAAGTGTCCATAGAAAACACATAGGGAGTGTGTATCACCATACCCAGAGCATACAGATATATCCACATAATACAAAGTGTCCATAGAAAACACATAGGGAGTGTGTATCACCATACCCAGAGCATACAGATATATCCACCTAATACAAAGTGTCCATAGAAAACACATAGGGAGTGTGTATCACCATACCTGTGGCATACAGATACATCCACCTAATACAAAGTGTCCATAGAAAATACATAGGGAGTGTGTATCACCATACCCGGAGCATACAGATATAGCCACCTAATACAAAGTATCCACAGAAAACACATAGGGAGTGTGTATCACCATACCCAGAGCATACAGATATATCCAACTAATACAAAGTGTCCATAGAAAACACATAGGGAGTGTGTATCACCATACCCGGAGCATACAGATATATCCACCTAATACAAAGTGTCCATAGAAAACACATAGGGAGTGTGTATCACCATACCCGGCGCATACGGATATATCCACCTAATACAAAGTGTCCATAGAAAACACATAGGCAGCGTGTATGGACATACCCGGCGCATTCGGATATGTTGTATGCTCCGGGTGGCACATGCGTAAAAATATTGCGTATGGAAACATCGTGCATAACTAAAACGAACTGATATAAGACATGCCACTTGTCCAGAAAGGGTGGATGATAAGTACAATATAGACTGGTTTCAGATAAAAGCGGTTGTATGCTCCTCGGAGTTGACTCTGCGCAATATCCTCGCATACGCTTGGATATTTCTACGCGTCAACTTCTACGGCCGCTTGTATTTGAAACCAGTCAATATTGTGTATTTACCAAATGGGCTCTCGTATACTAAATGTATCTTGGGTGGACGATATGACCCCTTATCCTACCCCTAATAAAAAAAGTCAATGATTTAGCATAGGCAAATTTTTATGTGGTGTGCCATTACATGAAGTAAAATGTATGTACCGAGAGAAATAAAAAGAATGACCAATCAGCAATCAGCAATCATTCACCTGTGTAAATAGTTTGACCTGCAGAGCAGAAATTCTGATAGCTGTAAAAATTGGAATTGAGTCTGACTTTCCTAATATCATAAAGTCATGGAGATAGGGTGGTATAAATACAAATCTGAACTTGAGTTAGACTTGTCAGTGTCTATGCCACTCTGGTCAGGTCTGTTCCTCACTATGCTCAGCTAACGCTTCACGTAGTAATACACGACCTTCCTGTCGTGGCATAAACACTGACAAGTGTAACTCTCGTTCGGTTTCTACAAATCATTAAACGAGACCTGCCCTGGGACCACACCTTCGTACTATCGCTCGTAGAATATCAAACACCCCCCGGCCTTGTACCTTAGTGTAGAGCCCGGAGGTATTCTCAAGCAGAACCCACTATCCTTAGATGCCTACGGACAGTGTCGTGTTAACACACGAAGGTCCGTGTTTCCTACGGGCATCATACATGTCGTGTCAGGCAGATTGCCAGCTTCTTAAGGTACTTATTCCTTGTAGTGGTTATATCAACATCTCTTGCGAATATTTCTCCATGGCCCACGACATCCTACCATAACTGCTAAGATAAAATCAGAAACATTTTCGTGTTTCACCTGTGTCTTCGTTTGCCATCTCGTTTGAAGAGCTTCAGAATATTCATTTGGATAACGCCTCGTTCATATCCCTGAGCGCTCCAAACTCGATGGCGTATAGGGAACTGACCAAATACTCATCAGTTAGTTTCATAGACATGTTCTGACACTTCTCTCTTGCCATCTTCCACACCTTACCTCGATATCTTCCCTGTAACTCCCCAGTATCCTCTCTTAACCCTTTAAGGACGCATGATGCCTGGAGGCATCACCACGCTAAAGACGCATGATGCCTTGAGGCATCATTGTCCCAATATTAATAAAAACGTTTTAACAAAGAAATAATAGAGCAATATTCATGAAATCTTCAGAAAATGTAGATATAATATCATATTTAGTATTTCTACTAAAAAGAAATAAAATATTTATGATTATGTATCATATTGCATGATTACAAACTTGGATATCAGTTTTAACTATTATGTGGCCGTCCTGTAGCCAGACAAACTGCAACCAGCACTAGTCCTTATGGGAGTAGCTGGACACCAGGCAGCCGTCCTTAAAGGGTTAATTGTCCTCCAGAACCACCTTCTCTATGGTATTCCCGAGACATCTCTGCCCTCCCACCTTAAACGTGACACAATCATGATGTCTTCCAACCAACTCCAGCAAAAGAGAGTTTGAATCCATTTGGCTTTCTGTGAGTATAAATGATACCAATTTTCTCTCAACCACCCAACGATCAAGTGCTGGGTTTGATTCATTCATTCAAGAATATGGATAATAGATACAACAATCGATGGTTTTGTGGACATGCGGTTCTGTAAACCACTCTATGTTGACATGATACTACGTTTCAGCTTCTCATGGTTTATGGCCACCTGTCTACAGTCATGGCTCATATATTACTACTCTTCAGCTTCTCATGGTTTATGGCCATCTGTCTATAGTCATGGCTCATATATTACTACTCTTCAGCTTCTCATGGTTTATGGCCATCTGTCTACAGTCATGGCTCATATATTACTACTCTTCAGCTTCTCATGGTTTATGGCCATCTGTCTATAGTCATGGCTCGTGTATTACTACTCTTCAGCTTCTCATGGTTTATGGCCATCTGTCTATAGTCATGGCTCGTGTATTACTACACTTCAGCTTCTCATGGTTTATGGCCATCTGTCTATAGTCATGGCTCGTGTATTACTACTCTTCAGCTTCTCGTAGTTTATGGCCATCTGTCTATAGTCATGGCTCGTGTATTACTACTCTTCAGCTTCTCATGGTTTATGGCCATCTGTCTATAGTCATGGCTCGTGTATTACTACTCTTCAGCTTCTCATGGTTTATGACCACTTCTCCACAAAACCATCCAATGTTATCATTATTTGTAGATGCTTTAGATCTTCCAAAATGCAACAAAGGTTAATTATAATTATTCCTGACGAGGTCTAAAAACAGAAACGTAAACATCTTGTTATTTAATGCAACTCTAATCACAATATTACCTTAAAAATCTATTTGATGGACTAAAGGTCGTTCTGTGTTACTAAACATATGAGTGACGAGTGGTAAATTGCGACAACATGTCACATCTAGAGAGCTTACTTTAAAAACTTTGTTTCCACTAATCTGACAAGTTACAGCATTTAGAGTTATAGTCAGCAGCAGTCCCAGGTACAGTGTGGCCAGTTAAACAAACAGGGTCCACACTAAATATCATCTACATTTACTGTGAACCTTTTACAGCGACGATTGGAAATCATCTCTGTCATTGCAAAGGTAATCGATGATTTATCCTATCTTTTCCAAAACAGTTCCGGCAAAAGCACAGGAGCAGCACCACCTCACAAGGAATATCAACTAGGAGCAGCAGCATTGTCAACTAGTACCACTAGCACCACCCAGTACCACTAGCACCACCCAGTACCACTAGCACCACCCAGTACTACTAGCACCACCCAGTACCACTAGCACCACCTAGTGCCACTAGCACCACCCAGTACCACTAGTACCACCCAGTACCACTAGCACCACCCAGTACCACTAGCACCACCCAGTACCACTAGCACCACCAAGTATGCATACCACTAGCATCACCCGGTACCACTAGCACCACCCAGTACCACTACCGCCACCCAGTATACATACCACTAGCACCACCCAGTACCACTAGCATCACCCGGTAGCACTAGCACCACCCAGTACCACTAGCATCACCCGGTACCACTAGCACCACCCAGTACCACTAGCACCACCCAGTACCACTAGCACCACCCAGTACCACTACCATCACCCAGTACCACTAGCCCCACCCAGTACCACTAGCACCAACTAGTACCATTAGCCTCACTCAGTACCACTAGCACCACCTAGTGCCACTAGCACCACCCAGTACCACTACCACCACCCAGTACCACTACCACCACCCAGTACCACTACCACCACCCAGTACCACTACCATCACCCAGTACCACTACCACCACCCAGTACCACTAGTACCACCCAGTATACATACCACCAGCACCACCCAGTACCACTACCATCACCCAGTACCACTAGCACCACCCAGTACCACTACCATCACCCAGTACCACTACCACCACCCAGTACCACTACCACCACCCAGTATACATACCACCAGCACCAACTAGTACCACTAGCACCACCCAGTACCACTAGCCTCACCCAGTACCACTAGCACCACCCAGTACCACTAGCACCAACTAGTACCACTAGTACCACCCAGTACCACTAGCACCACCTAGTGCCAGCAGTGACAATGACGCCCCCTGGTATGGGCCTCGTCGACTACATCATCTTTACGCTGATGCTGCTGGGGACACTGGGCATCGCGGTGTACCATGCCGTATCCTCGCGTAAGAAGGGTACGACCGCGGAGTACCTGGTGGGCGGGCGGGATATGAATGTGCTGGCCGTGTCCATCTCCTTGATGGTGTCCTTCATCTCCTCCATCATGATGCTGGGCTTCCCCGCCGAGACCTACACCAATGGCGGCATGTACTGGTTGTACGCCGCCGGCATCGCCATCGGCGCCATACTGGCAGCCGTTGTCTTCATCCCCGTCTTCCACCCACTGCAACTAACCAGTGTCAACCAGGTACTTTAATCATTGATAATTATTATTATTTTCCACCCGCTGCAACTAACCAGTGTTAACCAGGTGCTTTAGTTATTTATAATTGTTATCATTATCTTCCACCCGCTGCAACTAACCAGTGTTAACCAGGTACTTTAATTATTTATAATTGTTATCATTATCTTCCACCCGCTGCAACTAACCAGTGTTAACCAGGTACTTTAATTATTGATAATTGTTATCATTATCTTCCACCCGCTGCAACTAACCAGTGTTAACCAGGTACTTTAATTATTTATAATTGTTATCATTATCTTCCACCCGCTGCAACTAACCAGTGTTAACCAGGTACTTTAATTATTGATAATTGTTATCATTATCTTCCACCCACTGCAACTAACCAGTGTTAACCAGGTGCTTTAGTTATTTATAATTGTTATCATTATCTGACACCCGCTGCAACTAACCAGTGTTAACCAGGTACTTTAATTATTGATAATTGTTATCATTATCTTACACCCGCTGCAACTAACCAGTGTTAACCAGGTACTTTAATCATTGATAATTGTTATCATTATCTTCCACCCCCTGCAACTAACCAGTGTTAACCAGGTGCTTTAGTTATTTATAATTGTTATCATTATCTGACACCCGCTGCAACTAACCAGTGTTAACCAGGTACTTTAATTATTGATAATTGTTATCATTATCTTACACCCGCTGCAACTAACCAGTGTTAACCAGGTACTTTAATCATTGATAATTATTATTATTTTCCACCCGCTGCAACTAACCAGTGTTAACCAGGTGCTTTAGTTATTTATAATTGTTATCATTATCTTCCACCCACTGCAACTAACCAGTGTTAACCAGGTACTTTAATTATTTATAATTGTTATCATTATCTTCCACCCGCTGCAACTTACCAGTGTTAACCAGGTACTTTAATTATTTATAATTGTTATCATTATCTTCCACCCGCTGCAACTAACCAGTGTTAACCAGGTACTTTAATAATTGATAATTGTTATCATTATCTTCCACCCGCTGCAACTAACCAGTGTTAACCAGGTACTTTAATCATTTATAATTGTTATCATTATCTTCCACCCGCTGCAACTAACCAGTGTTAACCAGGTACTTTAATCATTGATAATTGTTATCATTATCTTCCACCCCCTGCAACTAACCAGTGTTAACCAGGTACTTTAATTATTTATAATTGTTATAATTATCTTCCACCCGCTGCAACTAACCAGTATTAACCAGGTACTTTAATCATTGATAATTATTATTATTTTCCACCCGCTGCAACTAACCAGTGTTAACCAGGTACTTTGAGTATTGATAGATCATCAATATTGGATTGAATATTAACAACTTATCTTTCACCGGTTGCAACTAACCCATGTAAATCAGGTACATTAGAACCTTACTTAAAGAACATCCCATATAAGGGGTAACCCATTTCAGGAGCTACCTTTGCCTGGACTGTTTCCTCTATTAGATGTTCAATTTTACCCAAGGGAGGGGATACCCCACATAAAGGAATCGGTTTTGCTTTGGTATGAAGGATGACCCTTTACACGGGGTCCTACGATACTTTGATTATTGTTAAATCATTATTTGTGTTCACCGGGTACTTTAATTCTTAGTCCATGCTACGCAAGGCTTACCCGAAAGGAATTTCAATGGCTGGTAAATTATTACATGGATTAGCTTTTAACAACTTGTTAACTATGTCTCCATGAGGTACTTTGCAAAATAAAATAAATATTTTAAAGAGAAAATCTCATTATATGATTTAATTCACACACGATGATCAACCAAAAGGTGATTGCAGAATCCTAGAAGACATTGCAAAATATCTGATAAGGAATTCCTTCATATATTGAAATGAATAAATAAACCACTTTAGCCATTCACTACCATGTAATACTACATTCGGCACCGAACAACTTGTCTTTCACCATTCTGCAAGTTCTTATTTATAAGCATCCAAAGCCTGACTCTTTTCCTGTGACTTGCTCTTTCCAGAATCTAAAATTATCATTGTTTAATGGATTTATTAGGGTCAAATTTGCATACAAATCTCCGAGCTCTACTTAGAGCCGATCTTCCATTCAGGCCTTCTTGAGTGATATAATCTGTCTACATAATATAGTGTACATATATGATAACTACATGTGATACAATACAAGGTCTCTTGATCTTAGTGGTGGCAGTGAGTGATGAGATGAGTTAATGGATAGGATCATTGCATAACATTGAAAGTGAAACTTGTTGATATATCCATGTGGTAGTTATATAGAACTGCATTGAGAATCATATAAATAGACAATACTCCACGAGTTTGGATGGGCTGCAATCAGCATCAAGGCGAAGCCAAGTGATGATTATGGCAAAACCAAACGAGTGGAGCATTGTGTATTTTACGATTCGATTGTGGTTCTGGATTTATTTCACCCCTTTTTATGACATTAAATATCATCATAATTTCAGAATAATTAGAATATACTTAGCAAATCCATATGCTGTCATCTCACATTCACTACGCCACGGTCGCGGCGTAGTATTGTCACTTTACTGGGGGGATCGTCGAGTATTTTTTTCTAATGTTATTCCTATGGCTAAACTTGTACCAGGGGTGAGATAATACAGATATATCTAAAGATAATATATTTTCTAGCGCTAACATAGCATACATGAACAAGGTTTAACACAAGAGATAGAGAATAAGGATATAAACAGAAAAGCATTAGTTACACCCACACTCACTAATCATGCGATTAGCTTTAAACAACTTGTCTTTCACCATGGTCAAACTAACCAGTAAATCCAATCATGAATATATTAACCGCTTTTAACCATTCACTCCCGTATACTACTACATTCACCACCGAATATTGAAGTTCCTATATATAGACATCCGAGACATGCTGTTTTTTCAGTCTAACATGAACTTTTTTCTTTTCAGTATCTGAAATTGAGATTCCATTCGCAGTTGGTGGCTATTTTAGGCACGTTGTCGGGGGTCGCTTCCATGGTAAGGCGCTCTGTTACATTGACACCTCCAACAAATCCACCTCTATTTACCTGCCCCCGTCCCCATCCCAGTCTAACACCCCTAAAGCAAGCAGTTTTTACAATCATTTACATCTTTCTCATCAAAAAAACTCCCAGGATATGTGTGAGGTCCCATATACCTACCACATTACGCTACCATGGCAAATAAAGCACTTTTTTGGATTTTATCTTTTTGATAATTTATATTCATTTTACTATAAAGTGCAGGTATTTTGCATGAAAAAACCTGGGGCTGTCGTTCAAAGGCGGGCATGCGTATATTGCATGGTCATCGCCGATGTGAATAAAAGGTGCACTCTCCTAGGATATCGTTTGTGGTGATAGCGCTTACTAATATCTGCCTCAACCCAACGCTGGTTCCCAGGGTATTCACTGAGGACGGGGGGAACCAGCCAATATTTCAGATTCAAAATAGGGTAACTGTCAAAAGTTATGAAACTCAAACAAGTGATATACTATGATTTTGGAAATGTTGTAATTGTTAGATGAGCTTCACAGACAATCCAGCTGTTTCCTTTTTCAGCTCTAAACCACTTTATGATGTGAATCTACAATTGATTAGACTGCCCCTTTGAGTGAGCACATGTGTCATGCTGACAAACAAAACCATGACAGTAAACACTCACACAGTGGAATAAAAGGATATGAACTAAAAAAAAACACTAAAAAAAAACAAAAACACTTGAGGTGGTTCCCGCGGGAGACAGTAATCTCTAAGACTATGTCTGAGTGTATATCATTTAGCATATTAATATGTATCTCTATTCACTTGTATATATATATATATATATATATATATATATATATATATATATATATATATATTTATTTGCAAATAAAACACAAAACATTCCTCAAAGTGTTCAGAATCTAGCATATATGAAAAACAAGCATATGGGCAGATTTTGCCCCAAATGATGCAGAGATACAAACCCGCGCAAGGAAATAAAGCACAGAATCTCTGCTGGGAGAGTGTAAAAAGTGGGTATTTATAGAAGTGGACCCCGGAATTCCCCTGTCTCTGAAATGTATGCTAAACCAGGTCGTCTTACCTCCTCTCCGCAGATCCTTTACACCGCCATAGTTTACTTTGCGCCGGCGACAGCTATAGAAGCAGGTGAGTCAATACGGACCGTGACTCAGCAAGAGTTGTCTATTCTCTGTCACAGTAATATAAACCTGAGAAATGGTGGGGTCAGTGGAGGAGGTGCAGCGTGCTTCTATTATAGAGAGACCATCTGCCTGGTCGTCAGCTCCCAGCATTTTCAATATTTAACTATCACTTATAACAAGGAGACAAAAATACATCCACAGAGCTACAGGATAAATGCATGTAGGGACAAGTATTTTCTCTTGTATTAAAATGTGTTTTTTTGTTTAAACAATAAACGGCTGTAGGCAAAAGTATTTTCCTTGTATTAAAACGTGTTTTTTTTTGTTTAAAGAAGAAACTACTGTGGTTAAAGTTTTTTCCTCGTATTAGAACGATGATTTTGCCATTTTTCCCTTCGGAGTTGTCTAGTATATGACCAGTGCTTAGAATGGTTAGAAATCACGTGACATATCTCATGTGGTCTCTGCTCCATTCTTGTTGTTGTTGTATATAACAAATAATGAAATTGTGATTAACTAACTATATCTCATATAATCAAGAACGATTGCCACCCTTGAAGACAAATGCTGGTTTCTAAATTATATTGAGATTTGCAAATAACTCAGGATAATATAAGTTTCATATATCAGTAAATAGAAAATGCAAAAAAAATGGCATGTCACCATACTAACTTCTATGGGAGGGCCATCTGAAAATGTAAGTGCTTAACGATTGGTGTCTATGGGAAACTGCAATATTTTGACTTTGTGGCTAGATGACACTGATGTTCTATTGCTATATTCAAATAATTCTGGATTCCGATACTTGGGAACATATACAAATGAGAAATGCTAAAAAAATACTATGTCGCCATGTTTACTTCTATGGGAAGGCCATCTGAAAAGATAAGTGTTTAACTATTGGTGTTTATGGGAAACTGCTACATTTCCATGGCCCCAGAAGGGTCTTGTACTTCAACTTTTTTCATTTTTCATTTTTGTCATTTCTAAATCCAGTGACTGGATTTCCAACATGGGCATCCATACTTCTCGGCAGCGTTATAGCAGTTCTTTACACAACTATTGTGAGTAGACTTTTATTGCAGCTATGAGGGTTGTTGCTCCTATAAATATGGAAAAGCGTTGGATCTTTTCGTGTGGTACAGTTATTCTTACGTTGTATCGTTACCTTTTACAACACCACATTTTCAGTGACATAGGTGAAAGGTTCTTGAAGGAGAACTCGCCCCAAAACAAAGTCGCCCCATAGTTTGAAGATAATCTCACCCAAAACAAAGTCCCCCCTATAGCTCGAAGATAATCTCACCCAAAAAAAAGTCCCCCCTATAGCTCGAAGATAATCTCACCCAAAACAAAGTCGCCCCATAACTCGAAGATGATCTCACCCAAAACAAAGTCCCCCCATAACTTGAAAATGATCTCACCCAAAACGAAGTCCCCCCATAACTTGAATATGATCTCACCCAAAACAAAGTCCCCCCATAACTTGAAGATAATCTCACCCAAAACAAAGTCCCCCCATAACTCGAAGATAATCTCACCCAAAACAAAGTCCCCCCATAACTTAAAGATAATCTCACCCAAAACAAAGTCGCCCCATAACTTAAAGATAATCTCACCCAAAACAAAGTCCCCCCATAACTTGAAGATGATCTTACCCCAAAACAAAGTCGCCCCATAATTTGAAGATAATCTCACCCCAAAACAAAGTCGCCCCATAATTTGAAGATAATCTCACCCCAAAACAAAGTCGCCCCATAACTTATAGGAAATCTTGCCCCAAAAGAAAGTCCCCCCATAACTTGAAGGAGATCTCACCCCAAAACAAAGTCGCCCCATAACTTGAATATGATCTCACCCCAAAACAAAGTCGCCCCATAATTTATAGGAAATCTTGCCCCAAAACAAAGTCCCCCCATAACTTGAAGATGATCTTACCCTAAAACAAAGTCGCCCCATAATTTGAAGATAATCTCACCCCAAAACAAAGTCGCCCCATAATTTGAAGATAATCTCACCCCAAAACAAAGTCGCCCCATAACTTATAGGAAATCTTGCCCCAAAAGAAAGTCCCCCCATAACTTGAAGGAGATCTCACCCCAAAACAAAGTCGCCCCATAACTTGAATATGATCTCACCCCAAAACAAAGTCGCCCCATAATTTATAGGAAATCTTGCCCCAAAACAAAGTCGCCCCATAACTTAAAGGAGATCTCACCCTGAAACAAAGTCACCCCATAACTTGAATATGATCTCACCCCAAAACAAAGTCGGCCCATAGCTTGAAGATAATCTCACCCCAAAACAAAGTCCCCCCATAACTTGAATATGATCTCACCCAAAACAAAGTCACCCCATAACTTGAAGATAATCTCACCCTGAAACTAAGTCACCCCATAACTTGAAGATAATCTCACCCTTAAACAAAGTCACCCCATAACCTGAAGATAATCTCACCCCAAAACAAAGTCGCCCCATAACTTGAAGATAATCTCACCCCAAAACAAAGTCGCCCCATAACTTGAAGGATAACTTGGTCTGTTTTGGATAAGTCATGTATGAATATGAGGAAACGACCTGACTGTTGATGAACCAGTCTCTTGTTCTCTGTCATCAAGTTTAATCAACCCTCCATCTATTGCAGCGTTTCAACTTGCCAACTAAAATCCAACAGATAATTTTCACGCTGTACGAAAGTCGGTCAGTGGTTCTCCTTGTGAAAGATAGGTGGTACACTGCCCATGAGTTCCATTGTCAGGAAATTACAAAAGTACACCACATAGGCAGATTCAAGTCCAGATACTACACTGTTAATGTAAAGTGGCATGGAATATGTGTGTTTTCGTATAGTTTGGGTTTTGTATTTCTGAACACTTCTATCTCCTGCATTTATTACTGCATGGGCAGTAGAGGTGGCAAGATCTCCATGATAAAGTTACGTGCTGTGACATGCAAAATTTAGGTTGAAATGTTATCACTGATTTCCCTCACTCAGAGACATTTTACGTCAACAAAAACCCTCTGTCCCATTACAGAAGACAACAAACAATCTAGAAATATCTAGGACTAGCAATATATCAATGGATTTTTGATGAGCCATAACCCAGGAGGTCACTGACCCCTTGTAGTTCCGTCACTTTTTGGAATTTCACTTGCTGTATTTGGTCAATCTGCACATGCGCAGCACTACAGCAACTGAAATTTGGAATGACAATAGTACAATTTTACCGTGGAATTCATGTGTACTGCAAAAATGCAATGGACGCTCATCGGTTTTCGGTAGAAGAATGCCGAGCATTACCAATTACTTCACCATGTTTTGCTTTTGTTGGTGAGTGTAGACATCGGTCTGCAAGAGGCAGGCGAGAAAAATCGTTGACCATTTTTGTTTCCCTCTACCTGACATATATTGTACTAAATGTGTCGCGTGATCGGTCGGCGGCACGAAATGCCATGACGAGTGGTAATTTCAGCGGGTGGAAATGCCGCATGAATCAGTCTAGACTAGACAACTGACTGACCGGAGACTGTTTCATCAACTGTCGGGTTATTGTTTTATCCTAACCCTAATAAAAAACTCCATAGGCTTAACATTGGCTCACTGTATTCGGTCTGGAGTTCAGATAAATGAGAAATATCACCCTAGTGGGATACACTTGACAAATGACTTCATTTGTTAATGTAGAAGTAATTTAGATGGGCGGGGTAGGATAAATTCTAAACCAAACCTGAGTTAGTCATGCTATTGTTCATCGCACTCCGGCGAGATTGCATATTACTGCTCTCTGCTTCGCCTCGCACAGAAATACATGATCTTTCCGTCGTGCAATAAACAACAACACGACTAACTCTTGTTTGGTTTCTCCATATTATTACTATATACTTGAAATCACAAAAGAGCCTGAAATAACATCCTAGTTGTCATTCTCAACGGCCCTAGATCGCAAATATTATTTATACCGCACCCCTACCAGTGGATGGTATCTGATAGATATTCGATCACAGTTGTATAGTAACATAGTCTGAGGCGTCACATACATGTCCACTTGAGCGGTAATATGGAGAAACCAAACAAGAGTTAGTGGTGTTGTTGTTTATTGCACGATGGCAAGATCGCGTATTACTGCGCGAGGCGAAGCCGAGAGCAGTAATACGCGATCTTGCTGGAGTGCGATGAACAATAACACGACTAACTTGAGTTTGGTTTAGAATTTATCCTACCCCACCCGTCTAAATTACTTCTACATTAACAAATGACGTCATTTCTCAAGTGTATCCCACTAGAGCGATATTTTTCATTTTTCTGAACTCCAGACCGAATACAGTGACCCAATGTTAGGAGTTTTTTATTAGGGGTAGAATAAATGTCAACATCATCGTGTAGAAAGGTGCAGTAACAGATCAGAGGAGTGGAGTGTACGGGATGCCCTTTGTTTACCCTAGAAACCTGACTATTTGCCAAACAATAAAAACACATGTCAATTTCCTGAGGATTCAATAGGATGAGCTCAAAGTGTTGTAGAATATCTCACTTAAGAAATTTTGGGTCACCATGCTGGATTAACATTTTGGTGATATTATCATAGATTATATAGAAATTCTAAAAAAAGATTTACACAAAGTAGAATACATGTAATTTTCTTGAATAGTGCTACACATTTCAGATCTTGTTCTTCAATAGGTCACTGCCCTTGTTTTTTAAAGAATCAAAGAATACCCTATTTTTCATTACATTTCCTATATAAATCAGGCAAATGTTAATTAGCCTATTTTACCTATTAGAATTGGATAAACGGACAAAACGTTAGATTTACTCAATTGCAAACTGACATGGGTTTTAATTTTTAAGGCAAATTGTCCAATATGCCTTTAGTCAAGTCCACTCCTTATATAGGAATCCTTGTTATTCTCTCACAATTATCCAAATAAAATAATATGAAGGTTCTTGGCTTCCATTGATTGGTATATTGATCTATCTATCTGATAACAAAACTCAGACGAACTGAGACTGTATTTTATACTTTGATTTAGATTTTATCTTGATTTACAATAAAAAAGAATATTTCAATACCTGCATTTATCCAACCCCTGGTACTTTTTCCGATGGACTTAACATTGGGAAACTCATACTCAATGCCCATGGAGTATTTAGAAAGAATACTGAATCGGTGATTATGCCACAAATGTTAGCCGGTTAGTCAATGTGAAGGGTGAGAAAAATTCAGAAACCCATACAAGTTTGATCCCATCTGGTTTGAACCACTACCTGATTCACGCAGCTTTGCCTTGTGAATTACCACGCTATTCAGACTCGATGAGAAATTGGCTCTAACATTAAACTTGAATAGGCTTCCTCTATAATAATATGGTGAGAGATAAATGTAGCAAGGTAGTATTTATATAGAACGACCTGACCATGCTGTACAAGCCACAAAACGAGATGGGAATTGATTTTTGTACGGAACAAGGCCTTCCTGGCAAGATCCATGGCAAATGTCAATTCCCATCGGGTTTGTAGCATGTACAAGCATGCTAGGTCACTCTATAGTTATCATATAACCGTAAATGATGGAATTTCACCGAAACTTACTGTAACAATCATAATTCAGTCGATGTAAACATTCAGCCAATAATATAACATCGTCAATACACTGTGATACTGGTATTTCAATGTGTTCAATACATAAAGCAACATTTGGCCAACACGTTCATTACTATATACCCATGCCGTATTTACCGTAAATACGTACCGTTTTGACATATAACGTAAAAATACTGTACAGACCACTAGTCCGTACACTAAAATACGGACCACCTTGCCAAACATATCGGTTGTTAAAAAATAAATTTATGATTTTCTTTTTTTTAATTTTGGGTATATAGTATATATATAATGTCCAACCATGCTTGTACAAGTCACAGAACTGGATGATAATTTACGGTTTGTATGGAACTCGGCATAAATGCCTCGTTCCGTACAAACCGTATATTACCATCTTGTTCTATGACTTGTACAGCATGGTCATGACGTTTTATATAAGTATACATAGCAACATGTGTCATGAGTATATAATAAAATAGTTTTGAATTTACCACATAACCAACAATCACCGATACTTTTGTTTAATGTGTTTTTTTATTGTATGATTCTCTGTCGGATACTTAGTAGAAACCAAACGAGAGTTAGGCTTGTCAATGTTTATGCCACGATGGGCAGGTCGTGTATTACTACACGAGGCATTAGCCGAGTGTAGTGAGTAGCAGACCTGACCAGAGTGGTATAAACATTGACAAGGCTAACTCGAGTTCAGTTTCGTATTTATCCTACCCAATCTCACCGATATACAGAGAATATTTGTAATCATCCATGTTAGTAGTTATCAATGCTGCCGGATCTATTTTCGTTATCTCGTCCCTGATTTGTCCGATTTTTATTCACCTCGGTGCATAAATAACACTTTATCCAACTCTATGTCAAATACATTGAGTCAATGTTATACCTAGATTATTTCTTATGACACAACGCTTCGGCGGTATTTGCATTCTTAAGGTGTAAATCTTTGACTTTCTCCAGTATCAATGTACATTTTCAGAGCAATTGCTTTATAGTTGCCATGGTTACTATCAACAAATTGTCAGCGGGATAAACTTTGTGTGGGTCCATGGATGAATCCTGCCGTGTTAACAACTTTTTAAATTCTGGGTTGATAATAACATTTAATACGTTTCTCATATAGATATGATATAATATCATAACTTCTCTAACTTTGAACGTGAGTATAATCTTTAAATATCAAAGATTGAACCATAATTTGAACCTCATTTCATATACAATGGTTAATGTTGATAATAAATGATTGAAAATTCTTTTTTGAATTAAATTTTTTTTCCAGATTTACTAATATTTGTTGACGTTGTTTTAGGGAGGCATCAAGGCAGTGATTTGGACGGACGTCTTCCAGACCTTCATCATGGTGGCAGGACTTCTCGCCGTCACCATTCAGGTGGGGTTCGAACATTTTTACTCATTTCTGTGAAATATTATTACAGTTCTTCCCATGAATCGGCGTACAGGTATCATATAACTGTCCAAATGGTTTCAAAGTGAAGTCAAAGTCTGAGGCGGACTCCATCTCGTCCGTCATGGTGATGCTTAGAGCATAAAGCAGAGCGCGTGCTGACTGTGCATGCGCCGGAGGGCGAGTGACCGGAGCCCTGGAGGTAGATGGTCGCGCCCGCCTCAGCCCCACAGTGGGGGGTTCCGCCCCCGCTCCCCTGAGCCTCATCTCCCATTTAAACCTATATATACTTTATATCTCTTCGAAAGTGAGTACATAAGGTAATACTAATGATGACATGAGTGATGAAGAAAGTTATACCACCATTCTCCATACATCTGTATGAACCAGTATAAACGCCTCGTGAAATCTCTACGCAAAACTCCAGTCGTGGCATACGGTGGCTAAGATTAAAACTCATCCGGTTCTACGATAGTATAAACGTGCGTTGAACTGCTTATAAAATGTGCTCTCATATACTATCCCACTGATTATATTACGCCTCTCACTAATTTTTTAGAAGGCATCTTTGCTTGTAGCTCACTGGGTTTCTAATAGAGTGTACTTTTGGTTTAGGCAGTGCTGAAGGTCGGAGGTTTGTCGACCGTCTGGGAGACCTGCGACAAGTGGGGACGAATGCGCTTCCTGGAGTGAGTAAAATAGTGTTGTTGTGTTTTTTATTTTCCTGGAGTGATCAGGTAGGTTTCAAGTGATGCCTATCCTCGACTGGCTCCAGCTCATGCAGGTTTTAGCCTCCTTTTCCTGAATTATGGACCTACAATCGTGGCTTTCAATGAATGAAAAAAATATATATACATCATATAAAAATAAATTTTGAGTTATCATAAACGAAAAGATACAAGGTACACGTTAAATTAAAACAGCAAACGTGGGACTTATCGACTTATCCAGGCAGTTTAAACCTTTAAGGACTGCTACTTGTGGCAGAGCTGTCACCATAAGGACGGGTGCTAGTTTTTTTTTCTTGTTTTTTTTCAAACCTTTAGGGGCTCCAAATCAATGATGAGATGAGAATGATAACATGTCTGGTCTTGCAGGACCAAAGAATGGCAAAGTTATACTTAAGCGCATATCTCTAAAGGAGGAACACATTTTGGATTAAGTCCTAGTTTGATGTTCCATCCTGTGATATTATTGGTAATCAATGATATTTCACTTATTTTAGCTTACTAATATTGATTTTGATGTTATAGCTACATTTCCTGAAGATGTCATGTATGTTGATAAATTATTTCCTTGTCAAAAACAATCTTATTGATTTAAGAGATATGATGCCTTGAGGCATCATTCGGCCTGGGCCGGTTGATACCTCAAGGCATCATTCGTCCTTAAAGGGTTGAAGATGACTGTAGATGCATCTAAATATCCATACTTCTTCCTTAAGTTAAATCATCATCGCTATCTATTTCCCACTGGAATAAAAACAAAGGTCAGGCAGGCCTGGGACAATTATATCATTATAAATATGAAATTTAAGTAAATGAAAATCACACAAGACAGACACAGCAAATCATTTGTGGATGTTGTATATTGGATTGATGAAGGTATTATCAAAATATCATCAAGAATACTAAGACCAATATTAATGATATTGTTTTAATATTTTTGTTAGAAGTGTCAATTTTAAGATCTTCATTGAGCAACCCTTCCTTTTGAAATTTATGTAAACAGCTGAATGCTGGATGGAAACAAAATGTTTCCCTTGTGGTTAAGGCCTGGCGTTCACCTGCTACGATAGGAATTTAGACCTACCAATATGGCACCGATACAAAAAGCAAATATCCGAGACATATCTGGTAGGTGCAAAATCGTGGACATATATGTCTAGACATGCCAATCCACCACGCATTGTATGGGGTTTTTATCGGTGTCTAATCGCAGAAACGTGGTCAACTGCCCCGATATTAGGTGACCTTCCAACGCGATTTTGATATTTAATCGGGAGGTGCATCGTAGATCATATCGGAGCCATATCGTAGACGGTGGACGCCGGGCCTAACGAAAGTCTCAAGGAGAACCACCGACCGATTTTTGTACAAGGTCCACATAATCGGTGGGGCTTTCGTCGGCAGGTGGAAACGAATCAACTTTAGAGTTGTACCTTCAGATACAAAACTCACAAAGTTTGCTCTCGTCTTCAGCTTCAATCCCGACCCGACGGTTCGCTTCACCTTCTGGTCGCTGACACTTGGCGTGGGCGTCACGTTTCTGAATATTTACGGAACAACACAGACGGCGGTACAACGTTACTCGTCAGTGTCAACTCTCTCCAAGGCCAGACTGTAAGTTACCACTCATAGTCTCAACACTGGTATGTTTTACCCATAGACTTCAAGACAAATGCGGGTAGCTATTGCAGCGCCCTCTTTGTCTTCACTCAGAACTAAATTCATCACTGGTGCTGCCATCTGGTTTCATGAAAGTATTACGTTTTCCCATAGACATCAATGGTAAAGCACTTACCTTCTTCAGATGGCCTTCCCATAGAGGTTAGCATTGTGACATAGTATTCTTTTAACATTTCTCATTTGTACATGTTCACAACTATCATAATCCAGAATTATTTGAAGATAACAATAGAACATCAGTGTCATCTAGTCACAAGGTCAAAATATTGCAGTTTCCCATAGACACCAATCGTTAAGCACTTACATTTTCAGATGGCCTTCCCATAGAAGTTAGCATGGAGACATGCCATTTTTATTGCATTTTCTATTTGTTGATATATGGAACTTATATTATTCATTTTTTTGCAAAAATCAATCGAATTTAGAAATCACCCAACTACCAGCATTTGCCTTTAACATTTTGAGCTCGTATCCAATGCCCATTGAGTATTAGAGGCCCCTCCCACCTACTACGATTAAGTCTACGATTAACTCTTTTTCCGTGTCAGCGACAAACTAACGGAATCGTGGAGGTGTCGCCGACGAACTCGTCAATTAATCAGGTTTTGTCGCCGACGAACTCGCTGCGCACCAACGCGCTACGACGCACTACAACAAAAAACCGTTAATCGTAGAGGCTCTACGATATTCAAACATGTTTGAATTTCGTAGAGCGTCGTAGTGCGTCGTAGTGCGTCGGAAGGTTAATCGCAGAGCGCAGCGGTTTATCGCCGCAATTAGTCAGCTTTCCATAGTTTGTCGCCGACGAATGGAATGGCCATGCCCTTGTCGCCGACGGCGTCGGCGACAAGCGCTGCCGTCGCAGACCTAATCGTAGTGCATCCTAGTAGGTGGGAGGGGCCTCTAAAGAAAAAATACTCATTGGGGAGTTGCCTCATAAAGAGTAGCCCTTTTGTCAATGTGAAGGGTGAGATAAATTCAGAAACCTATTCAAGTTTAGGTTTAGAACTCATATCCCATCGAGTTTGAATGGCATAGTAACTCACAAGGCGAAGCGGCGTGGGATACATAGCTGACTCCAGACATTCATAGGTTTCCTCTATAATGTGCAATGCCTTATGACTGTAACTCATTCATGGGCAGTGCTTAAATCAATTTCCAACCATTAGCTTCTTGTATATGCCATTGGGGTGAATACCATTTACATTAATCTAGTGGCAATAATGCTGCGAGTGTCTTTTAAAAACCTGATCATGTCCTAGTCCTGTCCAGTCATGAAAGTGCAATGGCTGCATACGCATCGGGTAGGTAGGCCTACAGCCACAAACGAGCGAAGAGCGGGACGGGAATTTGGGATGAACATGCCACAAACATAATGGCCACTAAATTGTGTACAAGGAATTATACCAGACTGCAATGCAGCATTACACCTCTGTAGCACGTGTGTCATGACAAAAAAGCTCAATGACTTCTCAATCTATTGTAAACAATCATCTTTCTCGATGTAAATGGAATTTCACAGACTTCAAACAAGTCTACTCTTCTATGTCAACTCTGACTAAGGCCAGATTGTAAGATAACAATCATTATCTCACCTCTGGTATTTTTGTCCCATAGACTTAACATTGAAAACTCGTTCTCCATGCCCCTACAAGTATTGCAGGGTGCTCTCCATGGTCTATATCCTGTGTGTCATCCTTTCTTTTAGCGTGTACAAGGATGAGATAAATACAGCAAGCAACTGGTGAAAGAAGTCGTTCTCAAACTCGTTTGAATGCTTCATGATATTCACTTGTCGCCTCATTCATATTGCATCAAACATGTCGCCTTTTGAAGCATACAGCTTGTGGAGAACAACGACTTTAACCAAAACTTGTTGGTTTCTTCTTTAAAGACAAATGCTGGTAGTCGGATGATTTCTAAATTCTATTGAGATTTGCAAATAACTCAGGAGGATATAAGTTCTATATATCAGCAAATAAAAAAAGCAAAAAATTGGCATGTCACCATGCTAACTTCTATGGGAGGGCCATCTAAAGGTAAAGTGCTTAACTATTGGTGTCTATGGGAAAAGCAATATTTTTACTTTGTTGCTAAATGACACTGATGTTCTATTGCTATCTTCAAATAATTCTGGATTATGATAGTTGTGAGCATGTAAAAATGAGAATTGCTAAAAAAAATACTATGTCACCATGCTAATTTCTATGGGAAGGCCATCTGAAGAAGGTAAGTGCTATTGGTGTCTATGAGAAACTGCTATATTCTCATGGGCCCAGATGGCAGTACCAGTGTTAAACCATGAGGTGTTTCGATACCTACCCGCATTTGTGTTCAAATCTCAATGCCTTATGACCTTGATCTGTTTATCTGATTAAAGTGATTAATTCACCACAGATGCATCATTCTGGCTCTTCCCTGGACGACCCTCATGGTGTCTCTCGCCTGCCTCTCCGGCCTCGCCATGTTCGCCTACTACGCTCTGATTGGTTGTGACCCTCTGAGGGCAAAGTTCATCAGCAACCCCAACCAGGTCAGACATCTTTATGACCACAGTCCCCATGTGTGACCTTGTTATGACCTTCTGAGGGCAAAGTTCATCAACAACCCCAACCAGGTCAGACATCTTTATGACCATAGTCCCCATGTGTAACCTTGTTGTGACCTTCTGAGGGCAAAGTTCATCAACAACCCCAACCAGGTCAGACATCTTTATGACCACAGTCCCCATGTGTGACCTTGTTGTGACCTTCTGAGGGCAAAGTTCATCAGCAACCCCAACCAGGTCAGACATCTTTATAACCATAGTCCCCATGTGTGACCTTGTTGTGACCTTCTGAGGGCAAAGTTCATCAACAACCCCAACCAGGTCAGACATCTTTATAACCATAGTCCCCATGTGTGACCTTGTTGTGACCTTCTGAGGGCAAAGTTCATCAACAACCCCAACCAGGTAAGACATCTTTATAACCATAGTCCCCATGTGTGACCTTGTTGTGACCTTCTGAGGACAAAGTTCATCAACAACCCCAACCAGGTCAGACATCTTTATAACCATAGTCCCCATGTGTGACCTTGTTGTGACCTTCTGAGGGCAAAGTTCATCAACAACCCCAACCAGGTCAGACATCTTTATGACCATAGTCCCCATGTGTGACCTTGTTGTGACCTTCTGAGGGCAAAGTTCATCAACAACCCCAACCAGGTCAGACATCTTTATGACCATAGTCCCCATGTGTGACCTTGTTGTGACCCTCTGAGGGCAAAGTTCATCAACAACCCCAACCAGGTCAGCTGTCCTTTATTTGTTTTAAAAATCAAATTTCTATTCAATACCTAACTAACTAGTCAACTGAAACGTGTTCTCCATCCCCCTACGAGTATTGCAGTCCATTCTCCATAGTCTATCCATTCTTTTAGTGTCTACAGGGATGAGATAAATACAGAAAGCAACTCGTTTGGTCAAAGTCATTGTTCTCCGACTCGTTTAAATGCTGCGCGATATTCACTCAGCTGTCACCTCACTCTGCATCAAACTGGAGGAGGACGATGACTTTGACCACCACTTGTTAGTTTCCTCTTTAATGATTTCATGTGGTATTTGTTTCAGCTGATCCCGTATTTCGTGATGGACACGCTGCGGTTCCCCGGTCTGCCCGGCATCCTGCTCGCCGGGCTCTGCTCCGCCTCTCTCAGGTAATTACCAGCAACTAAAGGCCCCTTTACATTGGCTGAAAATAACGGTGTCGATTTGTTTAGTTCTCCTAAAAGAGATATACACAATGATGAACAAATCATGAAATGTAAAATTCGGAGCCTTAAATTTCGACGGATAGTACATACTTTAAGCCTAATTAAATGGTGGTCGAGCAATACCGATAATATTGACGAAAATAGGAAGTACACAACAAGAAGAACTGACAAAGTTATTTTTAATCAAAAACGACCAAGGAATGAGAAATTTAAGAAGAGTGCTTTATTTGTAGGTATTAAATACTGGAACAACCTGGGATCTGAAACGCAGAAAAAAATTAAGATGGAAAACTTTAAAGAAGGTGTTAAAACGAACTTACTGGAAACTTTTGAGAGGGAAGATATTGATATTTTTGATTAAATATATAATGAATAACTGATGATGAACTACTATATCTGATTGTTGTCATTAGATAACAGTTATCGAGTGCTACAAGATATTGGCTTAGCTTTCTTCTTTCTTATATTGTGTCTGCTATTGTCCTGCTGTATTACTATTTTTCTTTTTGTATGCATATGTGGGTTGCATGAATTGTTTGTCTTGGCTAAAACTGGGAAGAACGTCTTTGGACGACAGTTGGTGTCTGTACTGCTTGTCTTTTCTGAATAAAAAAAAAGAAAGAAAAAAAAAGAAGCCCATTTCCATTTTGCGTCAGCAGTGCTAAAGGTCCATCGATGGTTTCTGACTGTAGATCTATGACAATTAATGGAAATCGGGTCGGTGGAACACTTCCTTAAGGCTTTTGATATTTGGCTAATATGAATATGAATATTTCTCTACAGTCACCTTAATATTACTTATTAATGAAGATCAGCCATTTGTAAAATTCTGGTTTATACATCTTTATCGTGGCTAAGTAATATTGGTTTCTATGAGAATAAAGGAATCATCAAAGTAGCCCTCATCTATTAGAGAACAAACTGACCGAATTGGAACCGTCTCAGTTAGTCTCCTCCTCCCTAATGTTTCTAGTTCGGTTGCCATGCTTTGAATGGCATATACATAGACAATAATCGATGGTTTTGTGGACAGGCGGCCGTAAACCACGAGAGGTTGACGCGTAGTAATACACGAGCGCTAGCGAGTGTATTACGAGGTCAGCCGCGAGTGGTTTACAGAGCTGCCTGTCCACAAAATCATCGTTGGTTGCATTTATTATCCATCTTTTCGAATAAATTAAATACAGTAATTGACATTTAAAGGGTATACCAATAGGGACTACTTCTTTGCTCTATAGCAAAAGGGACTATTTTTCCCGTATACTATGCTATTGAGGCCGAATACCAGAGGTTAGAATCCGTATACCACAGTTATGGTACCTGGCAGATTTTATACAATGGGTCGTGGTTTACTGAGTCCCCATACATTTTCAATGGGGACTTTGTATACGATGGATAATGAACCCCTATTACCATGCAGCTCTAGTTCTGAACCTGTCCATATGGGGACAGGGCATTCGAACAATAGCACCCTGAGCTGTTGGTGTCATGATTGGCAGACAGAACAATCTGCTTCATCTCCTATTGGTTGTTGTCCCAACAGCCAATAGGAGAACAGAGCTCAGAGATGCCAAGCCTGTCATGTCAACTCCCTCAAGTTTATATCCTGTCAGTAAATTAGTGCTTGACTTAAAGTAGTATCACCTTCTCTTGTGTTCGGGTTTTCTACTCGCTTCAGTTAAAGGTCCACCATTCTGTAAGCTGGGCTCTAGGTGCACCCCTCCCATAAGATCTCATACTCTCTTAGTCGTAATCTGTACAAGGTTCTCACTGCGCTCTATGGGAGAAGTATTCCTAACGAACTAGGCTTAGAGCCTTGAGAATACGCAGACACACAGTATTCCCACTAGGTGGCATCATTGAGATTATAAATAGGAATCTTTGGTTACATTGATGTACGTCTTTAGCACGGGAGGCAGGCCAGTGGATTCTCAAGGCTCTAAGCCTGGTCTGTTAAGAATTCTCATCCATAGTAGTGAGAGTATAGATTACGACTTAAAGAGTGCGAGATGTTATGAGAGGGGTGCTCAACATTTTACTGTGGTTTGCTTGTTTTTCAGTACAGCCTCCTCAGCGCTAAACGCGGCCGCTGCTAACGTGTGGGACGATATTCTGCATCAGGTGTGGCCCGACATGCCCGAGAAGAGAAACCTACTCGTTACCAAACTCCTGGGTAACTCACAACTCAGCAGCCTTCCTTACGTCGTATTTTATTACCCACCAAATACGGAGTCTCCATAGGAAATGTATAGAGCACCTGGAAACAGCTACCCGGAGATTCTGACATGTCAGAATCTCCTGCAGGAGATTCCGGAAAAATAGTCCTGTCCATAATGAGGGCAAATCATGTACTTCGAAATAAGTTTCTTGAATGTTTATTCAATGTTAATTATCTAGAAGCAATCATGATAATCTCATTTACCATCAAAAATCATTGTAATAACATGCTTTGCATGCAAAAATCATGGTGAAATGGCGAACTACATTTTTAGTGTAAGTCTACACCGGATTACTGCCACGCTTGACAGTGCGGTGGTGTCTGAACTAAATGTATTACTGAAACATTTTCATTGCAATAGATTTGTTATAAATCATGTAGGTGGGTAACAAATACAATAACGACTGGTTTTGTATATGAGTGACCGTAATCTCCTCGTAGTTGACGACGTAATATCCTCGCTAATCGCTCGGATATTACTACGCATCAACTACTCGGAGATTACAGCCACTCGTACACAAAACCAGTCATTATTGTGTATATAATCCAGCGGCATTCACCTCAGAATACCTTACATACATATATATTGCCAAAATGAAAATTGAAAATGAAATTGGATTTATGCTAATTTGACCTACTTTCACCACTGAATCTATTGCTTTAGACGCCTGTCTATTTTTTGTCCTGTACGTTTTCCTGTCCTATTTGTCTGAATGCTCCGTCGAATGTAAACTATATTATTGTATTATAATAAATCACAAGGGACCAGTTTTCAAAATCTAAAGATCATCCAGGTGGAGCCACTGAATCTAAATGGCAGGCTATTTCCATTCAGCAAACATGACAAGTTCACTTGTAGTACATGTGATGTTCAACTAGGTTCGTCAGGAATAGAAATAGAGTTACAGCTTTGATCATGACTCAAGCATACACCAGTACATATCAAGTTATTAGTTCAATCAAATATCTCGGTAAATTAACGTTAATTATATGATGTATAATCATTTACAACGTCTATAGTCGATCATATTGAGCCATATCGTTCTCTCAATCAGTCCGAGTTAGATTTACTGTAATTTGAGACCCGCATATAAGATGATCCACGTAAAGGCCCGTTTCCATTGGCCGACAAACACTGTGTAGATTTTCTGCGTTCTCCACAAGGCCCGTTTCCGTTGGCCGATTTCCCGTCACCGATCTACAGTCAGGAACCACTGACAGACATTTGGCACTGTGGACCCAATATCGGTCAATGGAAACAACCAAGGTCGTGAAATTCCCCACGACTTTTTCTGCTTAGATTATGCAATGTGGCACCACCCACCACTGAGTGAAAGCTTGGTAACTGAGTGAAATCTACTACCCTCAGCCATTTTTCTATACCGACGCACAGTCAGTGGCACCACCGAGAGACTTTCTGTGAAACTCAAAAAGTCAAAGCAATCTTCGTCGGCCAATGGAAACGGGCCTTAACAGCCTCTTTCCATTGGCCATCCCCGATATACAGTCCGGAACCACCGATGGACCTAGACACTGCTGACCAGAAATGGAAATAGGCTATTAGGAGAACACAGAAAATCTACACACTGTTTGTCGGCCAATGGAAAAAGGCCTATAGACTTCATCTGTAGGACTTCAGTTTCTATCGTAGTCGGTGGACATCCCCGTTTACATTAGAGTGATTGTTTTTCAGTGGTGGTGCTAGGCGTGTTTTCGGCCTGTGTATAGGCCCGTTTCCATTGGCCGATTTACCGTCACCGATCTACAGTCAGAACCACCGACAGACTTTTTGACCTGCTGACCCAAAATCAGTCAATGGAAACGACCCAGCTCATGAATTGACCCAAGACCTTTTCTGCTTGGATTATGCAATGTGGCACCACCTACCTCTAGGTGAAAGCTTGGTCACTGAGTGAAATCTACAAGCCTCACTGAATTTCCTTTAGCTACGCACAGTTGGTAGAACCACCGACAGACTTTCTGTGTAACTAAAGAATCCACACCCTTTTTGTCGGCCAATGGAAACAGGCCTTATGTGGTCAGTGAACACCCCCGTTTACCTCACAGTGATTGTTTTTCAGTGGTGGTGTTCGGCGTGCTGGCGGCCTGTGTATATAGTCGATGGACACCTCCGTTTACATCATACAGATTGTTTTTCAGTGGTGGTGTTCGGCGTGCTGGCGGCCTGTGTATATAGTCGTTGGACTCCTCCGTTTACATGAGCTTGTTTTTCAGTGGTGGTGTTCGGCGTGCTGGCGGCCTGTGTATATAGTCGATGGCGTCTCCGTTTACATGAGCTTGTTTTTCAGTGGTGGTGTTTGGCATGCTGGCGGCCTGTATATATAGTCGGTGGACACCCCCGTTTACATCATACAGATTGTTTTTCAGTGGTGGTGTTTGGGGTGCTGGCAGCCTGTATATATAGTCGGTGGACTCCTCCGTTTACATGAGCTTGTTTTTCAGTGGTGGTGTTCGGCGTGCTGGCGGCCTGTGTATATTGTCGTTGGACACCCCCGTTTACATGAGCTTGTTTTTCAGTGGTGGTGTTCGGCGTGCTCTCCACCTGTTTATATAGTCGTTGGACTCCTCCGTTTACATGAGCTTGTTTTTCAGTGGTGGTGTTCGGCGTGCTCTCCGCCTGTTTATATAGTCGTTGGACTCCTCCGTTTACATGAGCTTGTTTTTCAGTGGTGGTGTTCGGCGTGCTGTCGGCCTGTGTATATAGTCGTTGGACTCCTCCGTTTACATGAGCTTGTTTTTCAGTGGTGGTGTTCGGCATGCTGGCGGCCTGTATATATAGTCGGTGGACTCCCCCGTTTACATGAGCTTGTTTTTCAGTGGTGGTGTTCGGCGTGCTGTCCGCCTGTCTGGGATTTCTCGTTCAGAATCTCGGCGGCACGGTGATGCAGGTAGTCGTCACCTTCCTCTCCGCCTCCGGCTCCCCAACCACTGCCATGTTCCTCCTGGGAGTCTTCTGCCCCTGGGCCAACTGGATCGTAAGGTCAAACTTCATACATTATCCCGCTTGTAAAGCCTAGACTAGCTAGGTAAAGACCTTGAGAAGAAGGGAGTAAGAACTCAAACACAGATGTACAACTATCAAATTAATTGTTTTAATGACAGGTTTCATCCAGCTTATATACAGTGGCATCTTGGTACAGGGTAAACTTGTAAACTCTGTGCTGGGATTGGCTGTTAGAAGAACATCCAATCAGAACTGACCAGTCTCGTTCTGGTCTGTCACACATGTCAGGAGGGCCGCTCATGTCGCTGACAACTTAGGTGCTATGTCAGCATGCCCTGCCCTCATGTGGCTAGACCAGGAACTAGCGTGAGCGATAATACGGGTAGACATACTATTCATTACATGCCTGCCGTTCGGTCAACATCAAGACAGGGAGGAGCTGCTACAAAATGTCTCAATGCAGTACTTACAAGATTGGCAATTTAGATGATTTATCTCTTCTCATAGAAACCAACATAATTGGTCACAAATTATCCATAGAGAATATATACACAATATTAACCCTTTAAGGACGGGTGCTGGTGGCAGTTTGTCCTGCTAGAGGACGGGCATATAATTGATAAAACTCATAATTCAAGCCTCTGATCATGTGATAGGATTCATGATCCTTCATATTTCTATTCTTTTGAAATATCAAATATGATATGTTTTATCTACATTCTGTGAAAATTTCATGAATATTTCTCTTTCATTTCTTTGTTAAAACAATGTTGTAAATATTGGAGGAAAGCGTTTTTCATGAAGTGATGCCAGGAGGTATCATGCGTTAATAGCACGATAATGCCTCCAGGAATCATGCGTCTTTAGTAAGGGTTAACTTTATTTTTATACTAGTGGGTGTATCCTCCGAGGTGTTGATGCGTAATTATCTAATTTTGTTTGAGTAATAAATATCTGAACCTTTGATTCACATTGCTCAGAAATACAATGAGCAAAATCTGCAATGAAACCTTTCGGATTTTCTTTTGAACTCTATACTATATCCATTACGTTCAATAAAAAAAAAATCACTTTTCAATTAAGGATAAGGAAGGTTCAGGTTCATGTGCTTAAAGCCAAGGACAAAAGTGAGTAAAACAAAAAAAAATTCCGGAAAGATTGACCTCACTCCAATCAAACTCACAGGGAGTTGAAGAGTGAAAACCCAGCCTAAAGAAAAAAACTTGCTCCAAAAATGAGTAAAGGTTTAATTGCATCAGCAATAATTTTGAAAATAATTTGAATATTCACAAATTTATGTTTTTGATCATGTTGATGATTTTTCAGAACCAAGCAATCACTACTGAATATAGATGAGCTTATTCATGAGGTACTCGAATAAACTATAGTCTATATATTCTGAGAATAAATTCACTGCGCAAAAACCACCAGTTTATTCATATATATGCCATCGCTTAATAAGTGCATGTATCGGCTGTATATTGACACGTTTCCTCTTCTATACGTCAGGGTAATGACTGTATTTGCCGCAAAGCCTTTATGAAGAGAAATATCATGTGCGGGACATGTATACGTGGGTCGTATACATTTTACACGTCAATAGATGAGGCGTATATGCAACGGAAAATAGGACCACCTTGTATACACAAAATCATACCTATGTACTCCGGGTGTATACATATATAAACTGGTGGTTTTCGCTAAGCTAAGCACATTTAACAAGAAAATAACTCTAACTACCCTCTGCTACCTCCCCAGGGAGTGTCTATAGGAGGTGTCGTGGGGTTCATCTTTGGAATCTGGAAGGGACTTGGGGCATACTCGATATCCAAACACAAAGACTTCCTGCCTACATCCACAGTGAACTGCTCCATCTACAAGAGTTCCTGGTTCGAGACTAGTAGCCTCGATTTCACGACAGAGGAGCTGACGTCATCGATGATGTTTGACATCGAGGCTATGACCACAGAGTCCTCGAGGGAGATTTTTACAACAGTGGCTCCTGATCAGTAGGTGCATCTCCATTTTTTTTTTTTTTAAATTGTTAATTTCTACCTTCTGTATGTAGAGTTATTCCATGTGGAACCAAATCAATGCAATTTACATCAAGATGTGGGGTACGCTATATTATCTCACTCCTGGTATTTTTAACCCATAGATTTAACATTGGGAACTCGTTTCCAACACCAATAAGATATTTAGGAAATATATCCAATGGGGGGATTGTGTCACAAATGTCAGACAATTAGGCTATGTGAAGGGTGAGATAAATTCGAAAGCCTATATAAGTTTACAAGTCAGAGCTTGATCCCATCTCGTTTAAATCGCTATATGATTTATACAGCTTTGCTTTGTTAATTACTATGTGATGGGATATGAGCTCTCACTTTTCTCTTAGGTTTTCATAGATTTCCTATATAATATGCTGGTTATAGTTTGTTATACATCTTATCAGTATGTATTTTCAGGGAGGGTTTTAATGTAATATATTGATATGTATTTTCAGGGAGGCTTTTCACGTTATATATTGGTATGTATTTTCAGCGAGGGTTTTAATGTTATAAATTTGTATGTATTTTCAGCGAGGGTTTTCATATTATGTATTGGTACATATTTTCATGGAGGGTTTTCACGTTATATATTGGTATGTATTTTCATGGGGGGTTATAACATTATATATTGGTATGTATTTTCATGGAGGGTTTTCACGTTTCATATTTGTATTATTTTTAGGGAGGTTTTTAATGTTATATATTGGTATGCATTTTCATGGAGGGTTTTATCGTTATATTTCGGTATGTATTTTCAGGGAGGGGTTTCACGTTATATATTTGTATGTATTTTTAGGGAGGGTTTTGACATTCTATATTTGTATGTATTTTCAGGGAGGGTTTTATCGTTATATATCAGTGTGTATTTTCAGGGAGGGTTTTATCGTTATATATCAGTGTGTATTTTCAGGGAGGGTTTTATCGTTATATATCGGTATGTATTTTCAGGGAGGGTTTTATCGTTATATACCGGTATGTATTTTCAGGGAGGGTTTTATCATTATATATCAGTGTGTATTTTCAGGGAGGGTTTTATCGTTATATATCGGTATGTATTTTCAGGGAGGGTTTTATCGTTATATATCGGTGTGTATTTTCAGGGAGGGTTTTATCGTTATATATCGGTGTGTGTTTTCAGGGAGGGTTTTATCGTTTTATATCAGTGTGTATTTTCAGGGAGGGTTTTATCGTTATATATCAGTGTGTATTTTCAGGGAGGGTTTTATCATTATATATCAGTGTGTATTTTCAGGGAGGGTTTTATCGTTATATATCGGTATGTATTTTCAGGGAGGGTTTTATCGTTATATATCGGTGTGTATTTTCAGGGAGGGTTTTATCGTTTTATATCAGTGTGTATTTTCAGGGAGGGTTTTATCGTTATATATTGTTATGTATTTTCAGAGAGGGGTTCAACTTTATATATTGGCTGTACTCTGTCTCCTACCTGTGGATCTCCTTATTTAGTATGGTCCTCGCCCTGGTGGTGGGAATTGTCGTTAGCTTAATTACAGGTAAATCATCTTCTTTACTCTTTCATGAACAGGCAAAATTCAAACTACAAATCTTATATTTGTATTGTTGGTCGAAGGACTTACTATAATAAAGAGCATAACTATTTTGCCAGATTAAATAAAGATCATTTTGTTAAATCATATCCAGAACCAAAACATTTTAGAAAAAGAGGTTCACATAAAAATGGAAATATCCTCTCTAAAATAACGTAGTTATCTATAGAGTATGATAAATCCCCTTGACCAAATATCTAGCTGTGTTCGTAAGCAAATTCATATTCAGAGCATATCCAGCCCACACTATCAAAGAAATGAAAGATTGTATTTGTTTTCCCTCAATTCCTTAAAACTTCAAAATGTTTCATGATTAAATTTGCAGTAGTACCTAGAGCCAGATGGTACATACACATATACATATATCATTATATGCATACATGCATATATTTATATATGCTGTCGAAATCAAGCAATAGAATTATTATAAAACTATGCAAGGGCTTCTATGAAAAACTGCCCACTTCTGGGGTGCAGTATGAATAATGTTTGGGTCCAGTGTCAGGCTGTGTAAAAAATGCCTGTTTTTTGTGATTCCCAGATATATAATGATAAGGAAACATTCTTACTAAGCACGCACTGATGGCTATTCTCAGTCTTACACCCTGTAACTACCACTGCATGAAAACCACCATTTTATATATGAATGCGCCCGGAGTACATGCTCAGTAACTACGTTACTCATATTGATATTTTAGTCTGTGTCAGTGCACCCTTCCCTTGGATTTCTGACAGTTCTGAAGGCCAGTGGTAAAGCATATAGTTTCACCTTACAGCCTCCTTCACCTGTTTAGATGTGATTTCTGATTGTAGGCGGCATGAGAGGGAAACCTGTTGACAATATCTACCTCCATCCACTGGTGAGGTGCCTCAGAAAGGAAGACAGCGATTCCATACAAGACAAATCTGAGACACACAAGGACAAATACCAACACGAGAAAGCACAAGTAAGGATCTAGGTTATCTTACAAAAATGCATCCCTCAAACACAAGAAGAATATACCAATACTAGAAGGAACAGATTAAGAACTAGGACATTTTACAAACTTGTATCTGATAGACACATGGGAAAATACTTAAATGCGCGAAACAAAAGGTGTCAAATCTTATCATATACCGGTGCATGTATATTTTACATTTACTAGCCTCTGCTGACTTAGTAGTAATTGTAGAATACTTACAGAGTGAGCAATAAACCCTATATTATTTCACAGTTTACACTAAGGTCTACACATAACTACATATGTTGACATCAATTTGTGTTGCTAAGCGTGTTACTAAGTGACAACGTCCCAGCTATGTCTATATGCCTTTATCAATCTCCAAACCTATGTGATGTTGTCCACGCCATTCATATACTGCCAAGGATGTGCTTGGAGAACGTCTTCTTCGGGCATATTGGCCTCTGGATCAGTGCCTCAAGAGCATGTAAAACAGTCAGTGGATAATAGCTATAATAAAGTGGTGGTCGCAAGATCAGGACAATCTTGAGGTATAGAACAAGAGGTGCTAATAAAATAGCCTTAAAAATAAAGAGACCAAAAACAGAACGTTTTAAAAACAGTCTGTACTATACCGGGGTAAAATTTTGGAGAACTATAGAAGATGAAAAATGATTCTTTTAAGAACAAAACTAAGAATACCCTGGTTAAATTTTTTAGACGAAACGAGATTGAATTTTTTTATTGATGTATGACACTTTATCATAGAATGTACTTGATAGTGGTGTCTAGATAACTATCAAAATGGAACTTGCATGGTCTTATATATAAGCATGGCTACTATATGCACTTACAAAAGGAGGCCAGTAGATCTTTAATTGTATACTTATATTAGAAACTTGCTCTGTACTATATATCCTTAACTTGTTAAATGTAGGTCATAAGATCTTTAAGCGTATATATATATGATGCACTTTTTTGAATATTACTTTTTTTTTATAAATATTTCTCTGCCATATCTTAGTGTATGAGAGTGTTTCTTGTCTCTGTTCTCTCCATGTTTTGACCTCATCTGGGAAGAACGTCCTCGGACTACAGTTTGTGTCTGTTAATAAAAACAAAATTGAAAAAAATAAAACGTTTATGTGTAGGTGCCTAGAATGACCATACAGAGTTCCCATAGGTTTACTATGGACACTTTGCATTGAGGGAATAACAACTTCAGCTTTCTTATTTCTTTCAGCATTCCTACTCCAATCCTGCGTTAGACATGGGCAACGGCATGAACGTGCACGAAAAGGAGATTACATCGTTAACGGAGTTTTAGAATTCACTCTTCGTAATCGGTATTAACAGTATTAACATAGAGCAAACCTGATTCAGAAAAGGTTTCTGAATTCATCTCACCCTTCACATTGATTTTAATGGGCTAACATTTGCGACATAATCCCCCATTGGATATTTTTCCTAAATACTCCATGGGCGTTGGATACGAGTTCCCAATGTGAAGTCTATGGGGGGGGGGATACAAGGGGTGAGATAACTTTAACCATACTAAGCTCGGTGAGAGATACAAATAAAAGGTTCTGTGCAGCCTCACCTCACTGTGTAAGAGGATGGTTAAAATAACTGTAAAAAAAGGGTTGGGGGAATCAGGGAAAATAATGAAACAAATTACTGAGCTGTAAATCAATAAATATAAATGAAAATACGTCTGTGACTAGTGCTCATTGAGACCCATTCACTGTCCCTTATAAAGGCTCGTTTCCATTGGCCGATCTCCCGTCACCGATCTAGAGTCAGGAACCACCAACAGACTTTTGGCACTGCTGACCCAAAATCGGTCAATGGAAACGACCCAGCTCTTGAAATGACCCAAGAGTTTTCTGCTTAGATTATGCAATGTGGCACCACCCACCACTGAGTGAAAGGTTGGTCACTGAGTGAAATCAACTACCCTTCTATACCGACGCACAGTCTGTGGCACCACCGACAGACTTTCTGGGCAACACAAAAAATCTACACAAAGTTTGTCGGCCAATGGAAACAGGCCTTAAACTGCACCCATTACATGGTGGTTGGTTTGGTGTCGGGGATAAAATGGTGGTGCCCAGGTGACAATAGATTGGCACCAGGCGCACACCGCAGATATCGTGTGTGATATTGGAGCTGCACACATTCATATAAAAAAAGTCAATGTTGAGCTTATATTAATTGGTAACACAATATCACTAATATGAATGCCATTACTGCTATGGCGTAACATATAGTGAAACAAACTCAAACAAAAAGAACTGCCAGGAGAGTGGGTGAATTCCAGTCTCCAAGCAGATCGTTGGTCCCTTTTGGAAGCCAAGTGACACCAAAGAAGTGCCAGGAGAGTGGGTGAGGTCTAGCGTGACCAGTGAGCATGGGGCCATGAGTTCACAGTTCCGATACACCCCGATACACCCCGATACATCCCGATACAGCTCACGACGCAACCAGCGTAATCAACCATATGCCTTGTTCTGTCATAGGTGTATATTATTCCGGAATTAATGCATATTTATAATTGATATTTTACCACTTGCTCCCAGTCAACTTGCCCTTTCTGCAACTGCCTGAGTCTACGATCCAAACAGAGGTTTGCCTCTAAGACCCTGACACACTGGCACCCTACTCCTTTCCCAATATAAGAGTGAATGGCACGCGGATAGTGAAGGGATAGTTATTTTACAGCAAGGTGGAAACCTATGTGACTACTGTAATCCTTAGGTCGAGCACGTTCTAATAATCAATGCATGTGGTACAGCTTCCATTTTCTATGATAGATCTATTTTAATAAAGATTAACCCTTTAGCTACGCTATGATGCCTGGAGGCATTCCCGGGCCTAGTACGCTATGATGCCTGAACGCATTCTCGGGGCTAGTACGCTATGATGCCTGAAGGCATTCCCGGGCCTAGTACGCTATGATGTCTGAAGGCATTCCCGGGCCTAGTACGCTATGATGCCTGAAGGCATTCGAAATTCAAATAATTTTTATTTTCTTACTAATATAATGTGAATATTTTCATAATATTTACCCAACCTTTGTAAAACTATATGGTGGTTAATATCATTACCGGTATGTAAAGTCCTAATCATTTTGGATTACCATGGAAGAAGTATTGCAATGACATCATACTGGTTATATCCAGGGGTGAAAATGTTACTACAGCAGCGTATTTCAGGGTAGGTATTTAGTAATATGTGAAACCATAATCATGGTGACAGTACGGGGTAGATTTATAAGTTATTTCGGAGAAATTCGTCCTGAACGAAACAACTCCGAAACAACGAGTAAATCTACCCCGTACTGTCACCATCACTATGGTTTCATATTATTATATACCTTAAATCGGTCTTAATTAGCTAAAACTGACCATAATTCGACGTCGAAGTGACTTGGCACAACTCTCAAACACGATGTGTACGTTAGCAGACACGCCGGATGTTGTTTAGCGGAAGTGATCACCGCGCATGCGCGAATACATTATATCGCCGCATAAATTAACACAGGGTGACCCTGCTATGCTCGATCGTCCCGTCGGACGGCTATACTTGAGCGGTGCAGGGTATCACAGGGGTTATGCATTTGTTGACATCGACGAGTCGCCCGCTCGGCCCGTGAACGTATCAAAATCGATATTTCTCGCATATCTAAGCTATCTAAAGTATATCACATGGTTCGTTATCGTATTCCACCTCGATGTTTGATGTGTTTTCACACTAACTCGCTCCGTGGTTACTGTACGACGCCATGGAACTCGCGAAGTGAAGCAATCCACCATTTTTGAATCGTGCACCTAGAATTCTGTTGTCGGCCTCTCGGCCAATCAGATTGCGTTATTTTTTCAAAGCGTGCAGTCTGTCAGTCAAAGCGTGCAGGTGAGGCTCAAAGGATGCAGTCTGTTAGTCAAAGGGTGCAGTCTGTCGATACCCAAAGGCACCGGTACAAAGAATCACGGCATACAGTGCATTCTGTGTACGATAACTGTACCCCTAGGAGCAGTATGTATTTACTCTGACTTTGTGCATAGGTATATAATAATATGCAGCATGGTGAAAGGGCTAATAAAGATTAGACTGACCAGACATGGCAGTGTGAAGGTATGGCGTTACCATGTCACTTGAATGACCCTTATTTAGCAGGGTTTTCTTTAGGGAATATGATAATATTGACTTTAAGTGTATTACTGACAGACTTTAACATGTCTCTCAGACGGGAGGTATGCTATTAAATATACAGTCAACATTCAGAGGGTCCTAATAATCCAAATCTAAAACATCACTTTTGTTTGCCGTGTCTCCATACCTTGTTCAGCAGTGCTATGAGAATGGGGGAATATCCACCCACATGGTACACAATCACATTAAAGGCATATACTACCGGTCACCTGAAAACTCAACCTCTCTCATAAGATCTAACACTCTCCAAGTGGTATTCTGTACAAGGTTCTAACTACGCTCTATGCGAGAAGAATTCTTAAAGAATTAGGCTTAAAGCCTTGAGAATCCACTGGCACACAGTATTCCCGCTAGGTGGCATCAATGAAACTATAGGAATCTTTGGGTTGCATTGGTGTACGTCTTTAACACGGGAGGCAGGCCAGTGGATTTTCAAGGCTCTAAGCCTAGTTCGTTAAGAATTCTTCTCCAATAGAGCGTAGTGAAAGTACAGAATACCGCTTGGAGAGTGTGAGATCTTATGAGAGTGGTGCACAACTCATGTCATTTTCTCAGAAGTTCAATATGGTGTTTACAAAGTGTTGTAGAATATAATATTGAAAAGGAAGGGTTTACCATGTCAGCTTTCATCCACAATTTAACAATCATAAAAGAATTCATGATGCAATCTTATACAAATTATAAGGTTGGATTTCACACTGTGTTATTGGAGCCCATGTCAGACTTTCAGGTAATGTAATAAATGTATGATACTATAATACAGGTTACAGCCATTGTTTTTTGTGTGTCTTGAAGAGAACCATATTTCCAATATGTGTCCCCTATATGAATCCTTTATTTATTTCTGGTACAAGTTCAGCCATAGGAATAATATTACGAAGTTATATGCAACGATCACCCACATAAAATGATGATACTACGTCAAGGTCGTGGTGGAGTCAGGTGATGACGACTGACCAATCAGCGGTCAGGATTCGAGAAAGTAGGCAAGAGATCAACATGGAGATTTATCTGATTCTATTTGGATTCGCTTAAGAGGGGACCCCCACCTACCACGATAGGCCACGACATGCTTCCCGATCGCTACGATTTGAAATGGCGAAATCGTGACCTATCGGGAGGTCCCCGAATCGTAGACCTCTGTCGTGATCCAACATGTTGGAAATTATCGGGACCTCTACGATTGGCGTTTTCATCGCAGCCTATCGTGGGGTATCGTAGAGTGAATCGCAGAAACCTGTTCCACCTACCACGATTTTGCCAGACCTCAGGCTACAATCGGAATGGTGTCGGGAAAGCCGTCGTAAGGCCAATCGGCACCAGAATCGTGGTAGGTGGGGGCAGGCTTTAAGCGTATTTCTATTATCCACCGTGATGTTTACTATTATATTGAAGATAGGTTTAAAGAGGCTGTCCATAACATACCATGTGATGAATTATATATGTTTCCTTTGTAAATTAAAGTCTCACCGGTGATACAACCGAAGGAAAAGTGCTTAAAAATCGACCTATTTTTCTGACTCTGGAAGGAAAATATTTGTGCCTCGGTGATACAACCGAACACATATCAGAGACCTGGTAGTATTTCTCTCCGTCAGATTGTTAAATGTTATTTTCCTAACTCCTTGTTTCAGTTGTTTGGTTGAACAAGGTTTTGGGCTCAAAAGTATTGCATGTAAATTTCCAGCCTTAGCACTGTGGAAATAGGCACTCTTTTGAGCCTACAGAACCTCCAGAATAAACATTATCTTTTTTTTTTAAATTAGGTATTGCTGGTATTGTGATGCTATTTCCTTGAAATGTGTGAGATAAATCCAGAACCGCACTCGTTTGGATGCGCTGTTATCGTCACTCGGCTTCGCCTAAGTGATGACGACTGCGCATCCAAACTCGTGGAGTATTGTTTATTTAAACGATTCTTCATCCAGTTCTATATAATTATCGCACCCCTTGAATTGTTTTCCCCATAGACTTAACATTGAGAACTCATACTCAACACCCATGGAGTATTGTAAAAAATAAAAATACAGACTCAATGTGAGATGATGTCACAAATATTGGTCTTTTACTGATGGAATTAAGGTACAGATAGGGCTTATAATTGTTAGAATATAAATCTCACGAAGTTAGTGCCACTGTGAACTCTATGCCTTTAAGAGAACTGTATGCCTTTAAGAGAACTGTATACCTTTAAGATTAAATTCACAGTAAACTCGTTTTTATTTGCTACAGGGAACGATCACTGAATGCTGCTTTCATTCAGTGCCCCACGTTTCCATTCATTTGGAAATCTTTATACCCACATTTCTTACTCTTTATTCAGTAACAACCCCCATGTAGGCACTACCCACAATGCACCGCGAGCCTCTGATACCACCTTCCCAGCATGCACCACCAACTTCAATATTTCCGCGTGGTGTGCAAAGTTTGCATCATCAACAGTGCTGAGTATTTGCAATTCAAATTGAGCTGCGATGTGTAAACTCCGCTTGGAGATTGAGACAACACGCAGTTCGCTGGTACTGGGTGTGTAAGTAAACATGGCGGGGCTGGTAACGTCTTGACCGCGGGACTAACACGACGATTAGTGTAATACCGTCAGGGTGGTCACCTGTCTAGTCAGTTCGCCTGGAGAGAGCAGGCAGCTCAGAGCAGGCAGTGAGAGGAGGGGAGAGTGTGTGGTGTGACACTTCACCAGGAACAGTCAAGGAGTTGATCATATGAGGACATTTCAGGAAGTTTGGATCGCAGAGACACTACGATTCGATGAATTTGTAGCCGTGACAGTGTGAAGGGAGCTAAAGATCCTCGATTCTTCCACGACCAGATGAATCTATAGCCGTGACAGTGTGAACGTAGCTAAAGATCTTCGATTCTTCCACGACCCGATGTGTCTGTAGCCGTGACAGTGTGAACGCAGCTAAAGATGCTTGATTCTTCCACGACCCGATGTTGTCTGTAGCCGTGACAGTGTGAACGCAGCTAAAGATCCTTGATTCTTCCATGACTCGATGTGTCTGTAGCCGTGAATGGAGCAAAAGACCATCGATTCTTCTACGACCCGATGAATCTCTAGTTGTGACAGTGTCAACAGGGGTAAAGATCCTCAATTCTTCCACGATCCGATGTTTCTGTAGACGTGACATTGTGAACAGAGCTTAAGATTGTCGATTCTTCCACAACATGACATGTCTGTAGCCTGACAGTGTGAATGGAGCTAAAGATCCTCGATTCTTCTACAACCCATTGTATCTAGAGCTGTGACAGTGTGAACGGACCTAAAGATCCTCAATTCTTCCACAACCCGATGTTTCTGTAGCCATGACAGTGTGAACATAACTAAAGATCCTCCATTCTTCTGCGATTTTATGTATCTGTAGTTGTGACAGTGTGGACGGAGCTAAAGATCCTCTATTCTTCCATGACTTGAAGTGGATCTGTAGCCATGACAGTGTGAATGGAGCTAAAGATCCTCGATTCCTCCACGACCCAATGAATCTGTAGGCATGACAGTGTAAACAGAACTAAATATCCACGATTCTACCTTCATAATGATGTCCAAGAAGTTTGGAGCTAAATTCGGGACGCGATGGGCCTGCGCCTTGGCTGTGGTCACACAGCTGACTGGACCCCCCGACAGGTAAGATGGGGCAGTGTGAACAGAGCTAACTAATTAACCGCTGCCTGAGAAAAATGTGTTTTATTTTTCTATACACCGCCGCGGAATTACACGTATACAATGTATATCTATATCTTTACATATGTATACGTCCCCATTGTGCGTCACTGTAAGTTGCGTAAACAACACAGATTTTTGTGTGTATACGGAAGCGTAATGGCTGTATCTGCAGCAAAGCGTATATGAATAAAAATAAACTTTGCACAGATGTATTAAAAAATCCCCAGATGGGGGGTCTTGACCTAACGATTAGACACGAACAAGGAGCGATTCCAAGATATACGAGTATTGCAGTCCGTTCCCCAAGGTCTATATCCTTGTATCGTCCATTCTTTTAGTGTGTCAGGGGTGAGATAAATACAGACAGAAACCCGTCTGAATGCTACGTGATATTCACTCGGCTGTTGCCTCATTAATATTACTACGCATCAAACTCGTGGAGAACAACGACTTCGACCAAAACTACTTTCTTCTATATTCGTTTAAAAGGATATTGAAGGAGACCGTGCAATAAGTATACAATGCATTGAAAGTCGTTTATCATAACTATATGTAACTCATCTCATTACATTATAGCATACCTTTGATTACCTAGGCGTAATTTCAGAATAAAATCTCAATTACAAGATGTATTTAAGCTGGAGACACACCAAGCGAGTCGAGGCAGCGATCTCCGGAATCTCCAACACATATCGTTACCTCCCGAGGATAATTTAGCGTATCAGAAGCAATAGTCAAAAGAAATATGAAATAATAGCTCACGTAAAAGCCCTTTTGTGTCGGCAATTCGAGAAAAACGCTGCCCTTTTCACTTGGTGTGTCCCCGGCTTTAGAAAGAACTGTTCAGAGGGAAGCTCATAAAGCTAACCAGTAAGAGACTAGACCTAGACTTGCTCAAGTCTTTGATTATGAACATTCATTAAATGATTTAAGAAAATCGGAATACAATTCATTATAGCATGTGTCCTTCTTTGACTGGCCCATGAACCAAAGACTTGTCCACTCTGATCAGAATCTGCTGTTTATGACCCCAAGTCGCTCCCTGTAACCCTATACCTCCCTCTACCCCTCCCCCTCCCCTCCTCCAGTTCCCTGGCTGCCTGTGTTGTCATAGCAATATATTTCGCCTACTCCTGACTATGTCTCGATTGAGATCAAAGTGAGAGGGTATCAATCTCCCAGCAAATATCCTGACCAGTAGCCAGACCTCTGCTTGGGGAGTGTGGCGCAAAATCGCGCCAGTCTACACGGCCGATTACGGATGAGACAAGTCCCTGTGTCACGCAGAAGGGGTGGAGGGGTAGGACACAGGGACTGAGGCCAGTCTAGGCTAGAACCAATACCTTTGATTATCTAGGCGTATTTTCAGATGGAAATCTCAATTTCAAGAGGCATTTAGAAAGAACCGTTCGGAGGGTAGCACATAAAGCTACACATGTTAGTCTACATCAGAAAGTACAAGAGCAGAGAACCATCAATTCTGATTTACAAGGCAAGGGTCTTACCATACATTGAATGTGCCGATATCATACACCATAATTCACCCGATTATCTCACCCCTGGTATTTCTTCCCCAGAGACTTAACATTGGGAATTTGTACTCAAAGCCCATGGAGTATTTAGAAAAGAATACCCAATGGGGGATTATGTCACAAATGTTAGCCCATTAGTCAATGTGAAGGGCGAGATAAATTCAGAAACCAATTCAAGTTTACAGTCAAAGCTTGATTCCTACTCGTTTGAATCGCTACGTAATTCACCCAGCTTCGCCTTGTGAATTTCTACACTGATCAAACTCGATGGAATACGGGCTCTGACCGTAGACTTTCATAGGTTTCCTCTATATGATACACCACCAAGTGATACCTACAGAAATCTCAGGACAGAGGGCTGGGAACCTTTAACAGAGAAGGAATCGGTACATCAGCAAATCGCCTTCATAATTAAGCAGAGTAAGATTAATCGCATATTCTACAGTACAAAGTGGCGTCCAAATACTGAGCATTATCAATAAAAACCAGTACCGTTGCCTTATTCTGATACTAAAATAAGAATAACATATTATCAAGTTTGACATAAACCTATAGGTAAATTAGGCCAATTCACATTTGAGTGATTTATATCAGGAAATGTCCTGAAAAATATAGAACTACTTTGTTCATGATCTGCAATGAATTTGTTGAACAGGTATGGATTAATTGCTTTATTTTAGAACCACCTGACAGTAGACGAATATTGATTATACATGTACACAAGTCAGCTATGTGTATGATTGTAGATGTTAGTATGTTACGTTTATACTATCATGACCATGGCAGCCACAGCAGCTGACAGAGAGAAATTCCGGTCAACTGTAGACCGTAGAACCATCCCAAGGCGCTATTAACACTATGTAAGGAGGTCAGGGTGAAGGTCGTGGTTTGCTCTGAATTCAGTCAGAGGAGGTGTGAAGCGCAGCGCCCCCTATTGTTTTGAGCGATAATTCAGAACCAAAACAAAGCACCACGAATGCTCTGACAGGCTGCTATGTAACTCACACAGAATCAGTTATACAGAGTGTTTTAGAGTGTTTTTAGATGAGGATTCGCCACCAAAAGGTCCATATTACTTTGTTTTATTGTTCTAATGCCTGTTTTAGGAGTGTCATTATTTAGAAAATATGTAAATCGACCTGGACTTAAATGACAGCTGATGCAGATTCCTATACGAAAATATTGCAAAAATGGGCTAATTAAGAACAGCTACTACATACAATCTGTTAGAGCTCTATCAAAAATCTTTTCAGATATTGATAGAGTGGCTTCTAATTTATTCCAAACCACAATAGAGCTCAATAGAGCTCCACATTTTATGGTTGTTTTGTGTTGTGGAATACTGCCTTATTTCTCACAAATTCCAATGTTCAACCTACGACGAGAAACCTTAACCATAGCACAGGTATATGATATGTGTATCACTAAATAGGCCAATGTCTTAGGTTTCTAACAATGTTTTGTTTATCGAAATCGGCCTATTATTCATGACACAAGAGCTATTTGCATTTTGCATGTTTTAGTGTGGGCTCTTCTCAGAGCTCCTTCCCTCTTGCTGGCATGTTTGAAAGTGGCGCTGTGAGGCAGCTGCGATCGTATATATGAACCAAGTCGCTATAGGGGGCGCTGCGCTTCACACCTCCTCTGGAATTCAGTCATTGGCTGCTGGGTCAAGCAACTTCCTTATATGACAGTGAAGGCAGAGGGACAACTCCATGCATGTAACTTATGGTACCGTTGCAAATGGCACGGAAATGATAATTCTTGCCTTTGCAATATGATCCTGAGATCTAGCACTTTATTATCCATCGTATGCAAAGACCCCATCGAAAATGTATATGGATTCAGTAAACCACGACACATTACATAAAACCTGTCAGATACCATAACAGTGGTGTACGGATTCAAATCTGTGGTATACAGCCTCAAAACCATAGTATATGGGAAAATAGTCCCTTTGTGCTATAGAGCAAAGAAATAGTCCCTATTGTTAAATCCTTTAATATGGCAATTGCTGGGTTTAATCTACTCGAAAATATAGATAATAGATACAACAAACGATGGTTATGTGGACAGGCGGCTCTGTAAACCACATCGTGTATTACTACGCGTCCACCTCTCGTGGTTTTCGGACGCCTGTCCACAAAACCATCGAGTGGAAGAACGGCCATATAGCCGAATTCGGTGATTGTGTAACACAATATTCCCTTACAAATTGCCACAAAAATTGTCTATAGATCTAGGTCCGGCGTGATAGGGTTAACAGAGGATTAGACCCTCTGTGCTAGCGGCATATACAGGGACTGTGACCTGGTCAGCCAACATGTCACCTATCAGAGTACACATTGTCTCGTCTCCACTTAGACAACCCGCCCCAGATTACCATAAACACAACCCGTATAGTGAGCGTGCACAGCATATGGCCAACCCTGAACCATTGACTCCCGACGCCGAAAATATTGTAAAGTTCAAGTCTATACATCCCTATCGTGGCCGAGTAAACAGGATAAACGAGAGAGTTATCACTTAAATAAGTTAGTCCAGAGGATTATAATCTGTGTATAGATGAATTGCTAATTGTGTATTAGTAGATACAAATCCCATTTTGGGAGAAGCTGATATTGACCATGAGAATAAGTAATGGACTAGTAAAGATCTGGGGCCTGTTTTTTAGTCGTGACCATTTCCTACAGTGACCAGTTAGTGACCGTTTGGAGACCTTTGGATTCCAGAGATAGGTCGTCATAACATGTGCGACCATTTAGAGGGGTAAACTGTCGTGGTCACTATTTTGGGTTCCAGAGTTGTGACCAGTTGGTGACCATTTAGCCCAAATGGTGGCATATTTCATTTTATACACTTCCACTGTATCAAATGAAACAATATTTACTGCGATGAATCATCTAGATCTGTTTTATCTAGTTCCCAAATTTCACAATTTTCTGTTGAGTAATATACATGTAAGACATGCTTTTGTTTTTGAATGGGCCTTGGACCAACAGTGATCATAACAGCTGAACAGTAACCGGGTCTGAGGAACACTTTTTGGTCATGATCACTGGTTTGGTCGCCCAACTGGTCACTCTTTTGTGATAACTACAAATAAAGACGTCGCTGTCTGAAAAACAGGCCTCTGTATGTTTTCTTATAATGTATGTAGATATCTATCTTTTGTACCAAGATGTTATATTGAGTTAACATATTACTGTATAGTGCAGGAGAAGTATAGGAAGCTTACGTTGACACGGTAATATAGAACATACTATAGTAATCTCCTCAATGGGAACGTGGTAGACCGCGACTTCAAATATGAGAATTGCCCCAATTTGAAAAAAAAATGGTTTCAGTGAAAAGAAAGTAATCATCAGAATAATCCTTATTTCTTTGTGATTGAGGTGGATCTGAGTTGGAACAGTCGCCATTTTTATAACGGTCTCCTCTTCCCTGATGTTTATAGTTCGGCTGCCATGCTTTTAATGGCATATTTCGCTCAGCTCTAGTTCCTAGTTCCTGTCCCCATGGGGGAAGGGCGCTCTACCAATGACACTCTTAGGCCCGGCGTCCACCTACTACGATAGAAATTTGGACCTACCGATATGGCACCGATACAAAAAGTCAATATCGGAGACATATCGGGAAGGTGCAAAATCGTAGATATATGTCTAGACATGCCAATCCACCACGTATTGTATGGGGTTTTTATCGGTGTCTAATCGCAGAAACGTGGTCAACTGTCCCGATATTAGGTGACCTTCCGACGCGATTTTGATTTTGCATCGGGAGGTGCATCGTAGACCATATCGGAGCCATATCGTAGTAGGTGGACGCCGGGCCTAAGTTGTTATGAGCAGCCTCCTGACATGTGCAACAGATGTTCAACCAGAACGATTCGGTCACTCCTTATTGGCTGTTGTCAACCCCCTGAATTATGTATAAAAGAAGAACCCATCAAAGACACACAGTGTCAGTTCGGTATAGATACATCCCATCTCTACCCTATAAGGCCAGTTTCCATTGGCCGATTTCCCATCACTAATCTACAGTCAGGAACCACCATTAGTATTTTAATTTTTGTCCGTTCCGCTGGAGTGTGTTCTCCGTGGTTGGGAAAAAATATCAGCAACCACCATTAGATTTTTGGCACTGCTGACCCAATATCAGTCAATGGAAACAACCCAGCTCATTAATTGACCTTCTTTTCGGCTTAGATTATTCAATAAGGCACCACCCATGACTGAGTAAATGCGTGTCACTGAGTGAAATCTACAACCCTCACTGATTTTACTATACCGACACACAGTCAGTGGCACCACCTCCAGCATGGAGTTGGCCCATTACACTAAGTCCATATAAGGAATAGAGTAGACCCAGTAGCCAATGACTGCATTCGCAGCGAACCCCGACCTTCACCCTGACCTCCTTACATGATATTTATAGCGCCTTGGGACGGTTATACAGTCGAGAGTTGACCTCGAATCTTAGGGGCCACAACCACCCTCCTGACAGACTTTCTGGGTAACTGAAAAAAAACTCCGCCGTTTTCGTCGGCCAATGGAAACGGGCCTATATGGATACACCCTCTGCCATACATAGAGATGCCTAGTCTCAGTTTAATTAGATTAAAGATAATTAATTTCGGTTGAGTATATAATAAAGAAACAACAGCTCGTGTCATTGATACACAGACACCAGAGGAGGTGTGAAGCGCAGCGCCCCCTATTGGGACCCAACTCAAATATGCGATCGCGGCAGGGTTCAAGGCGCCACTTTCAAACATGAGGGAAGGAGCTCTGAGAAGAACCCCACCAAAACATGAAACATGCAAATAGCTCTTGTGTCATGAATAATAGGCCGATTTTGATAAACAAAACATTGTTAGAAACCTAAGATATTGGCCTATTTAGTGATACACATGTCATATACCTCTGCTATGGCTAAGGTTTCCTGTCGTAGGTTGAACATTGGAATTTGTGAAAAATAAGGTTGTATTCCACAACACAAAACAGGCACAAAACGTGGAGCTCTATTGAGCTCTATTGTGGTTTGGAGTACATTAGATATCACTCTATCAATATCTGAAAAGATTTTTGATAGAGCTCTAATAGTTTGTATGTAGTAGCTGTTACTAGTTAGCCTATTTTAGTATAGGAATCCGCATTCAGCTGTCATTTGAGACCATGCCAAAACGATAGGGGGCGCTACGCTTCACACCTCCTCTGCACAGACACCAAGGATTCCACCAGAAAGCACCAAGAGATGAGGCCACTGTAGCCAGAAGGAAATCTGAGTGTCTCCAGAGAGAATAACATGTCATTCTGGTCTTCATTTAAACCTGCAGGTGGCACCACCATAACACCTTTTGTCACTTGAAGGCATATCGGACAATGTGGCGTGAAAATTAAAACCCATGTCATTTTTCTGAAAATTGAATAAAATGATCTCTAAGTATTGTAGAGCATATATCTCACTTAAAAATCGGGGATCAACGAGCTAGATTTTGATTTATATATCAATATTATGATCATTATATATTAAAATATATAGAATTTCTAAAAAGTATTTTTTCAAATAGTAAAACCCATGTCATTTTGCTCAAACTTTCACAGAATGTAGTACATATATAGTACTACTTATTTAGGTTTTAAAAACCATAGGTCACCGTCCTCGATTTTGAAAGAATTAAAGAAAACCATATTGGTCAGTGCATTTTCTATGTAAGTCAAGCAAATCTAAATTGGCCTATTTTACCTATTAAGATTGGATAAACTGGACAAAATGTTAAATTTACTCATGGAGAATTAGAATGAATCCCAAGAAACCAGTTTTGACTAATAATTGACAATATTTAAAAATCACCAGGTGGCGCCACTGCAAATTGCCATTAAAGGCATATCCTACAATCCACATCCTCAGGGGATGGCCTCTCTGCTAGTCTCCTGGGACCTGTACTGGATTTGTCCTGAGAAATTATGCTTGCCACAAGAAGGACAATCTGTAGGAGGGATTTTATTGTCCACCAAGGATCTAGTTTATGAAACGACATTTGTCACAGATCGTCCAAGATCTCCTCCATCCTGAGTTAGATCTTACACTCCTGCCCTGGTGCACCCCTCTCAAAAGATCTCCCACTCTCTTAGTCGTTCTGTACTCTCACTACACTCTATGGGAGTAGAATTCTTAACGAACTAGGCTTAAAGCCTTGAGAATCCACTTGCCTGCCTCCCATGCTAAACACTTAGATCAATGCAACTCAAAGATTCCTATAATCTCAATGATGCCACCTAGCGGGAATGCTGTGTGTCAGTGGATTCTCAAGGCTCTAAGCCTAATTCGTTAAGAATCCTTCTCCCATAGAGTGCAGTGACAACCTTGTACAGAATACCACTTAGAGAGTGTGAGATCTTATGAGAGGGGTGCACCCCAAAGGATACATCCTGGATTATTCAAAGGTCGGCTTGTTTTTGTCTAGTCAATGTATCAGTTTGCGTACTGAGTTAATAACATCATTCACACTGTACCAGTAAGGTTGGTTCGTTTTTGTTTCAGTCAATGTATCAGTTTGCGGACTGAGTTACTGGCATCGTTCACACTGTACCGAGTAAGGTCAGCTTGTTTTTGTCACAGTCAATGTATCAGTTTGCGGACTAAGTTACTGACATCGTTCCCACTGTACCGAGTAAGGTCGGCTTGTTTTTGTCACAGTCAATGTATCAGTTTGAAGACTGAGTTACTGACATCGTTCACACTGTACCGAGTAAGGTTGGTTCGTTTTTGTCGCGGTTAATGTATCAGTTTGCGGACTGAGTTACTGACATCGTTCACACTGTACCGAGTAAGGTTGGTTCGTTTTTGTGGCGGTTAATGTATCAGTTTGCGGACTGAGTTACTGACATCGTTCACACTGTACCGAGTAAGGTCGGGTCGCTTTTGTTTCGGTCAATGTATCAGTTTCCGGACTGAGTTACTGAGTTTTTGTCATAGTCAATGTATCAGTTTGGGGACTGAGTTACTGGCATCATTCACACTGTACCGAGTAAGGTTGGTTCGTTTTTGTCGCGGTCAATGTATCAGTTTCCGGACCGAGTTACTGACATCGTTCACACTGTACCGAGTAAAGTTGGTTCGTTTTTGTCATAGTCAATGTATCAGTTTGGGGACTGAGTTACTGACATCGTTCACACTGTACCGAGTAAGGTTGGTTCGTTTTTGTATCAGTCAATGAATCAGTTTGCGGACTGAGTTACTGGCATCGTTCACACGGTACCGAGTAAGGTTGGCTCGTTTTTGTTTCGGTCAATGTATCAGTTTGCGGACTGAGTTACTAACATCGTTCACACTGTACCGAGTAAGGTTGGTTCATTTTTGTCGCGGTCAATGTATCAGTTTGCGGACTAAGTTACTGACATCGTTCACACTGTACCGAGTAAGATTGGTTCGTTTTTGTTGTAGTCAATGTATCAGTTTGGGGACTGAGTTTCTGACATTGTTCCCACTGTACCGAGTAAGGTCGGCTTGTTTTTGTCACAGTCAATGTATCAGTTTGAAGACTGAGTTACTGACATCGTTTACACTGTACTGAGTAAGGTCAGCTTGTTTTTGTCACAGTCAATGTATCAGTTTGCGGACTAAGTTACTGACATCGTTCCCACTGTACCGAGTAAGGTCGGCTTGTTTTTGTCACAGTCAATGTATCAGTTTGAAGACTGAGTTACTGACATCGTTCACACTGTACCGAGTAAGGTTGGTTCGTTTTTGTTGCGGTTAATGTATCAGTTTGCGGACTGAGTTACTGACATCGTTCACACTGTACCGAGTAAGGTTGGTTCGTTTTTGTGGCGGTTAATGTATCAGTTTGCGGACTGAGTTACTGACATCGTTCACACTGTACCGAGTAAGGTCGGGTCGCTTTTGTTTCGGTCAATGTATCAGTTTCCGGACTGAGTTACTGACATCGTTCACACTGTACAGAGTAAGATTGGTTCGTTTTTGTCATAGTCAATGTATCAGTTTGGGGACTGAGTTACTGACATCGTTCACACTGTACCGAGTAAGGTTGGTTCGTTCTTGTCGTGGTCAATGTATCAGTTTCCGGACTGGGTTACTGACATCGTTCACACTGTACCGAGTAAAATTGGTTCGTTTTTGTCATAGTCAATGTATCAGTTTGGGGACTGAGTTACTGACATCGTTCACACTGTACCGAGTAAGGTTGGTTCGATTTTGTCGCGGTCAATGTATCAGTTTGCGGACTAAGTTACTGACATCGTTCACACTGTACCGAGTAAGATTGGTTCGTTTTTGTTGTAGTCAATGTATCAGTTTGGGGACTGAGTTACTGACATCGTTCCCACTGTACCGAGTAAGGTCGGCTTGTTTTTGTCACAGTCAATGTATCAGTTTGAAGACTGAGTTACTGACATCGTTTACACTGTACTGAGTAAGGTTAGCTTGTTTTTGTCACAGTCAATGTATCAGTTTGCGGACTAAGTTACTGACATCGTTCCCACTGTACCGAGTAAGGTCGGCTTGTTTTTGTCACAGTCAATGTATCAGTTTGAAGACTGAGTTACTGACATCGTTCACACTGTACCGAGTAAGGTTTGTTCGTTTTTGTGGCGGTTAATGTATCAGTTTGCGGACTGAGTTACTGACATCGTTCACACTGTACCGAGTAAGGTTGGTTCGTTTTTGTGGCGGTTAATGTATCAGTTTGCGGACTGAGTTACTGACATCGTTCACACTGTACCGAGTAAGGTCGGGTTGCTTTTGTTTCGGTCAATGTATCAGTTTCCGGACTGAGTTACTGACATCGTTCACACTGTACAGAGTAAGATTGGTTCGTTTTTGTCATAGTCAATGTATCAGTTTGGGGACTGAGTTACTGACATCGTTCACACTGTACCGAGTAAGGTTGGTTCGTTCTTGTCGTGGTCAATGTATCAGTTTCCGGACTGGGTTACTGACATCGTTCACACTGTACCGAGTAAAGTTGGTTCGTTTTTGTCATAGTCAATGTATCAGTTTGGGGACTGAGTTACTGACATCGTTCACACTGTACCGAGTAAGGTTGGTTCGTTTTTGTTTCGGTCAATGTATCAGTTTGCAGACTGAGTTAATAACATCATTCACACTGTACCGAGTAAGGTTGGTTCGTTTTTGTATCAGTCAATGAATCAGTTTGCGGACTGAGTTACTGACATCGTTCACACGGTACCGAGTAAGGTTGGCTCGTTTTTGTTTCGGTCAATGTATCAGTTTCCGGACTGAGTTACTGACATCGTTTACACTGTACTGAGTAAGGTCGGCTTGTTTTTGTTTCGGTCAATGTATCAGTTTGCGGACTGAGTTACTAACATCGTTCACACTGTACCGAGTAAGGTTGGTTCATTTTTGTCGCGGTCAATGTATCAGTTTGCGGACTAAGTTACTGACATCGTTCACACTGTACCGAGTAAGATTGGTTCGTTTTTGTCGTAGTCAATGTATCAGTTTGGGGACTGAGTTTCTGACATCGTTCCCACTGTACCGAGTAAGGTCGGCTTGTTTTTGTCACAGTCAATGTATCAGTTTGAAGACTGAGTTACTGACATCGTTTACACTGTACTGAGTAAGGTCAGCTTGTTTTTGTCACAGTCAATGTATCAGTTTGCGGACTAAGTTACTGACATCGTTCCCACTGTACCGAGTAAGGTCGGCTTGTTTTTGTCACAGTCAATGTATCAGTTTGAAGACTGAGTTACTGACATCGTTCACACTGTACCGAGTAAGGTTGGTTCGTTTTTGTTGCGGTTAATGTATCAGTTTGCGGACTGAGTTACTGACATCGTTCACACTGTACCGAGTAAGGTTGGTTCGTTTTTGTGGCGGTCAATGTATCAGTTTGCGGACTGAGTTACTGACATCATTCACACTGTACCGAGTAAGGTCGGGTCGCTTTTGTTTCGGTCAATGTATCAGTTTCCGGACTGAGTTACTGACATCGTTCACACTGTACAGAGTAAGATTGGTTCGTTTTTGTCATAGTCAATGTATCAGTTTGGGGACTGAGTTACTGACATTGTTCACACTGTACCGAGTAAGGTTGGTTCGTTTTTGTTGTGGTCAATGTATCAGTTTCCGGACTGGGTTACTGACATCGTTCACACTGTACCGAGTAAAGTTGGTTCGTTTTTGTCATAGTCGATGTATCAGTTTGGGGACTGAGTTACTGACATCGTTCACACTGTACCGAGTAAGGTTGGTTCGTTTTTGTTTCGGTCAATGTATCAGTTTGCAGACTGAGTTACTGGCATCGTTCACACGGTACCGAGTAAGGTTGGCCCGTTTTTGTTTCGGTCAATGTATCAGTTTCCGGACTGAGTTCCTGACATCGTTTACACTGTACCGAGTAAGGTCGGCTTGTTTTTGTTTCGGTCAATGTATCAGTTTGCGGACTGAGTTACTAACATCGTTCACACTGTACCGAGTAAGGTTGGTTCATTTTTGTCGCGGTCAATGTATCAGTTTGCGGACTAAGTTACTGACATCGTTCACACTGTACCGAGTAAGATTGGTTTGTTTTTGTCGTAGTCAATGTATCAGTTTGGGGACTGAGTTACTGACATCGTTCACACTGTACGGTCTTAGTCAGGGCGGCTTGTTCTGGTCGTGTTCACACTGTACCAAGTAAGGTTGGTTCGTTTTTGTCGCGGTCAATGTATCAGTTTTGGGACTGAGTTACTAACATCGTTCACACTGTGCCGAGTAAGGTTGGTTCGTTTTTGTCGTGGTCAATGTATCAGTTTGCGGACTGAGTTAATAACATCGTTCACACTGTACCAAGTAAGGTTGGTTCGTTTTTGTTTCGGTCAATGTATCAGTTTGCAGACTTAGTTACTAACATCGTTCACACTGTACCGAGTAAGGTTGGTTTGTTTTTGTTTCGGTCAATGTATCAGTTTGCGGACTGAGTTACTGACATCGTTCACACTGTACCGAGTAAGGTTGGCTCGTTTTTGTCGTGGTCAATGTATCAGTTTGCGGACTGAGTTACTGACATCGTTCACACTGTACCGAGTAAGGTTGGTTCGTTTTTGTCGTGGTCAATGTATCAGTTTGCGGACTGAGTTACTAACATCGTTCACACTGTACCGAGTAAAGTTGGTTCGTTTTTGTTTCGGTCAATGTATCACTTTCCGGACTGAGTTACTAACATCGATCTCGGCAGGTCAACTTGTTTGATAAACATTATCACGACTTCCCCAACACGCCGCCTCCCTAAGCACTGCTGATCAATACCGTGCAATCAGGCAGCCAGATGGCCGGGCGGGACCCGGCTGTGGGGGGGCCTGCTACAGGCCTGTTTACACCTAACGACAACAAGATCCGATATATGTGGACAGCAAGATATGGAACGAACTTTCAACGAACTTCCAATTAGCCAATTCTTAGTCCAGTAAAAAATAGTTCAGGGGCCATCCATAAAGTACGCAGAATTTCTGAAATGTTGTACCCCCCCCCCCTACCCCTCCTCTCAATCTTGTACGCATTAGAACAAAGAGGGTACATTAGCAAAATGTCCAAAATTTTAACCCAACCCCAACTCAGTCGGCACGTACTTAATGGATGGCCTCTCAGATATGAGTCTAAATAGAATAAGCATTCTTCTAGACGATGAGAACTGGCACTTGCTTGATGTGTAAGTGAGCTTAGTGAGCATTAAGAGTTTGAAATGTAACCTACAACCACTCAATTTTCATAGTATTTTACTATTATTTTCCATGAAGGCCTCTATCCTTATTGGTGGCAGTGCTATCTACGATACTCGCTGCAATTTTGTATAGATTGTTGAATTATTGTGTGGGAGAACGATGTAAAATCGAGTACAATGAATATACATTTTTTTTTAAATTAAAAAACTTTTAGGAATCAATCAATTAAAAATTTAAAAACTTTTAGGAATCAATTGTTCTAATAAGGGGACGGTGATAAGGGCGAGCGTTAGAAATCTGCACAAAAGATCGGCGATTTTGAACATCGTTGCTCCGTTTCCAATTGGCGACCGATTTTCTTGAATACCTCTGATCCGATTTGAATTTATCGGCGGCGTATTTGCCAGGAAGTGGTGCCCCAAAAAAGCCAAAAATATGGAAAATTGATAAAAACGATATTCAAAAACCCGTCCGTGGTTGTCGAGAAATTTATTGGAGGCAAACAGTTTGCGGGTGGAAACAGCCCTCATGAGTTGAACCACAGCAGGAATGTAAACCCTGCGAGGGTCAAATATACGTTACATAACAATCATATTAGAATGCATTTCCTACATTGTAGACGGAACGAAACACCTAAAATATAGAATATGTTCTAAAAGTAACAAATCTTGCAAATAAATGCATGTTATAAGGTATGAACCATTTATCTAGATGTAAAACTACTAGAATTGGAAAAACCTACATTGGAAGATCTACCTTTGGTAGAAATGTTTGCTGAAAAAAAATAAAAATAATTTTAAAAAATGAGTCTTATGATACTTTAAAATGAGATAAACCAGGTTTTTGCTACTGTAAAATTGATATTATGCCACTTATTATCCCCTAAACTAAACAGATACATCTACCGAAAACGATACTTCTTCAGTAATACTTAAGAAGAAATTAAAATGACTTGGTATTCTCAAATTAATTATGAGACAAATATTTGCTCATAGAGCGAGTGGAATATTTTATTGGAAGGAACAAGGCACACGAGTATGTACCAATAAGGTTGATACATTTTATTTTTAGTATATTCCTTCATAAATGAATTATTTATAGAATATTTACGAAAATGTTACGACGTCCGAGCGGGCATCAAAGTGCACTGGTAGTTATATTGATATCTCACCGGAAGTGGAGATATGACCACTCTCAAATCTGAATGGACGGTGCAATCTTTTCACCTCATCACAGCACTTCTTCAAAGTAGGTTGGTACGTCTTTATGTACCACCATACTATGGTAATATATAATCAATACCAATACCATAGCAGAGGTTGGTTTTTGTGACAGACTGGCATAGGTACGAACTGATATAACTTTTCATTTTCTCCTGGAAATACCTCATACGAAGATATCTCTAGATTGAAGAAATTACTTTTAATCTTGACTATAAACCAATATCTTATGCAAAGGAATCAGAAAGTCCTGTAAACACAATACCCTACAGGTCAGCCGTGCCATGGAATAATTTATCCCTACATGTGAAACATTGACTCGAGGAATTAATGTGTTCTCTCTTGAGATACATGCCAGCGCATTCTTCAAACGGCTAGCTCCCCCTGCTGGTGACTAAAGAGGAAACCTATGAAAGTTTAGGGTCAGAGCTCGTATCCCATCGAGTTTAAATCGCTTAGTAATTCACAAGGCGAAGCCGCATGTATTACGTAGCGAGTCAAACAAGATGGAATCGAATCCTGACCTGAACCGTGAATAGGTTTCTGAATTTGTCTCACCCTTCACATTGACTAATTGGCTTACATTTGTGACATTATCCCCCATTGAGTTTTTTTTTCTAAATACTCCATGGGCATTTAATGTCATCTATCCTTCAAAAACAACAAACAATCACTATTATGAGTATTAGTACCCAGGATATGTTGTGAGAGTAACCCACACCGGTAAAGCGCTGAAAACCCTTGCAGTTGAAATAAAGAAATGAATAAAAAGAAAACACACAGGGGAACAAAAAAAACACAGACAGACACAGACACCAACACTGAGGCATCGTTCCGTCCAGAGCGCTGATGAAGACCGTTCTTTATCCTACCCCTAATAAAAAAGACTCTGTTTATGTCACGGGTGTGGCATAAAGTCTTGTTTATTTTACCGCCATATGATGCCGAAAAAATGTGGAAACGGGTTAGGATAAAATCTAGACACTACTCGTTTAAGTTTGAGTTTATTCATGTCACTCATTTTTATGGCTTCGTAATGTCCCTCGTCTTCGACTCGTGAAATTACGGAGCCAACAAAATGCGTCACATAAATAAACTCAGACTCGTGACGTCTCTTCATATTATGATATACAGCAGATCAATTTTCCTACCATGATACAGATAGCACAACGGAAATAATAATCCTAGTATGATTATAATTAATCAATACATATAATCCTGTGAGGGTGTACTTCTAACAAATCCATGGAAACTGTAACGATAATAAAGCATTGCATTGTCCGAACAATCCCCGTCTACTAACCCTAGCCCTGACCCGTCTCGGGGGGGTTCAGTAAGCCAGGCTCAGTCTCGATATAAACCCCGTTAAAGCCCACACGTCCAGCCTCATCAATATTCCGCGGTGCTAATGGCAGTGGACTGGTTCAGTAATGACTCTTTACATCACCGTGCAGCCTGCTCCAGTGTGGAGGCTCTAACCCCCCCACATACACACATACACACACACGTCTCCTCCGGGCTGGAGCGGGTGAGAGCCTTCCTCCATGTACAGCGGTCAGCGACACACCTCCTCCAGGGCTACTCCAGCAGCTTGCAGTTCACAGCCATGGAGAGATTGAGACTCGAGAGTTTCTGGCCATATGGAGACTGATGCAATGATGACCTTCACAGCCTGAAGTTCCTGGCCATATGGAGACTGATGGAGTTTATGGATACTTCTGCAGCCTGAAGTTTCTGGCCATAATGAGACTGATGTGATAAATTCCGCAGCTTTAAGCTCCTAGCTATATGGAGACTGATGCCGTGATAACTTCTGCAGTTTGAAGTTCGCGGCCATACTGTGACTGATGCTGTGGTAACTTCTGCAGTTTGAAGTTCGCGGCCATACTGTGACTGATGCTGTGGTAACTTCTGCAGCTTGAAGTTCCTGGCCATATGGAGACTGATGTGATAAATTCCGCAGCTTGAATTTCGTGGCCATACTGAGACTGATGCCATGATAACTTCTAGCTTGAAGTTCCTGGCCATATGGAGACTGATGCAATGATAACCTTCACAGCCTGATGTTCCTGGCCATACTGAGACTGATGTGATAAATTCCGCAGCTTTAAGCTCCTGGCTATATGGAGACTGATGCCATGATAACATCTGTAGTTTGAAGTTTCTGGCCATACTGTGACTGATGCTGTGGTAACTTCCACAGCCCAAAGTTCCACATGGAGAATGATGATGTGATGACTTCCACAGCCTGAAGTTCCTGTGTAGCTTTAAGTTTGCGGCCATACCTAGACTGATGCCATGATGGCTTCCGCAGCTTTAAGTTTCTGGCAATATGGAGACTGATGGTGTAATAATTTCTGCAGCCTGAAGCTTTCGGCCATATAGAAACTGATGCCGTGATAACTTCTGCTGCATGAAGTTCCTGGCCATACGGAGACTGATGCTGTGATAGTTTCCACAGTCAGAACTTCGCAGCCATACAGATACTAATGCGGTGATAATTTCCCCAGCCCCAAGTTCCTGGCCGTACCAAGACTGATGCTGAGATGATTTCAGTAATCTGAAGTTCGGGCCATACCTAGACTGATGCCATGATGGCTTCCGCAGCTTTGACATACGGAGACTGACAGTGTGAAAATGTCAGCAGCTTTATGGAAACTGATACTGTGAACACTCCAGCAACTCAGAGTCCCTGGCCTTATAGAGACTGACAGTATGAAAACTGTGGCAGCATTAAGTCCCTGGCCATATGTAGACTGACAATGTGAAAAGCTCAGCTACTGTTGTTTGAAGTCGTATTGAGACAGAAAGTCTCCAATCCAGCAGCATGTAGTCCCCGGCCCTATACGGACTGACAGTGTGAAAACTTTCCCAGTTGGCAACATGATGAAATCAAGTTTCAAAATTCCAACAGCCTGAAATCCCTGACTATATGGAAACTAACATTATGAAAACTCCAGCTTTGCAGGCCCTGGCCATATTGAGGCTTCAGGTGTGAAATCTCAAGCCGCTTGCAGTCCCTGTCAGTGAGAAATATTGATATGAAAAGAATTCCACAGCTCATTGGCCCTGACCATATGGAAACCAGAGGCGTGATCATTAGAGTAGTTCACAGTACCTGGCCTTAGTGAAGATACAGGTGTGAAACTCACAGTCTTAGGGACTGTGAGAAGATAGTTGACTGCTCCTCAGCTCACATCTGTATGAGATCACATCCCTGGACTACTGCAGCCTGGACATCCCGATTTGGACCACAGTCTCACAGATATTTGGAATATCATCATTGTGTTTCACTGAAATGATCACCTATCAGATGTAAAACAGTAGAATTTTGTCAGATCTGCTAGGAGTTTCGCCCCTACATATAGGGACAGAGGTAATTCACAGTTTAAGCTTGATGTTCAAAGTTAAAAGGCAGGAGGCTGTGAGACCATCAAAAGTGAGGGACTCTTAGCTATGAGACAGCTTATAAGGTGTCTTAAGGGGCTCTTCCACCAACACACAAGATATAGTGAGATTTGTCATGATTTGGTGAACTTACTTAGTCTTGCAAGGTTCTGAGTAATCAGTGCATTATTGCCGTGAAGGATTGGTGTAGTTAATCACCTTCGCTATTTTTGTTGCGATAGATCATGGTATGCCAGGGCATGTCAGCCAATAGATCGTGAGGCGTCACAGAGGTGAAGTTTCAAAATATGCCATGACCAAGATAACTTTGTCCGGGCACTGACTCATAATTGTTATCAACACTGATGTCTTCACCTTCTGACAGAATCAAAAGGGTTTGAAATCATCGGTGATGGTCATTGAGTGTGGAGGACTATTCCCTCAGCATGGACCTGTCAAATGCAGCAGATACAAGGCATACACGGTTATTTAGACACCATAATGCAGTCGTTGGCCACCACCGACCGACTATGTGGAGAACTCAATTAATCGGTGCTACTTTTGTGAGACGGGGAGGAATATCTTTATGAGCTATGTTCACACTGATGTTTGTGTGATATGACTTTATGAAAATCACTGAGCTATGAGCTGTGTTCACATCGATGTCTTAATGAAACCCCTTCATCAGACGACTGACTTATGAGCCGTTTTCACCCTGATGTTTGTATGAGGAGACCTTCATGATGGCTTTATCAGAGCACAGTGCCAACAACACCTCGTCGTGAGTATTGACTAATATCTACAATTCAATTACCTATCAATAGTTTCAAAATTAGGATTCCTCAATCTGTATGGTATCAAACAGTCTGATAATGTATTTCCTGCTGATTTGATGTTGTCATAGTTTTTATTATCCACCTAATACAAAGTGCCCATAGAAAACACATAGGCAGCGTGTATGGACATACCCGGCGCATACAGATATGTTGTATGCTCCGGGTGGCGCATACGGAAAAATAGTGCGTATGGGAAAATAGTGCATAAATAAAACGAACTGATATCGACATGGCACTTGTCCAGAAAAGGTGGATAATAAATACAATATAGACTGGTTTCAGATAAAAGCGTTTGTATGCTCCTCGGAGTTGACTGCGCAACATCCTCGCATACACTCGGATATTACTACGCGTAAACTCCTCGCAGCGTACGGCCGCTTGTATCTGAAACCAGTCAATATTGTGTATACATCCCTCAGACAGTAATACATGCCTCCACAGAAATTTACTCCCACAATATGTATAGAGATATTCAAACGTGTGAGCCTGGAAATAGAATATCAATGAATCGATGCTGGTCGGGGGTGTTTAACTCGACCGACGACATGCACACTCACGAGTTTATCGACCACAGACACAGTCTGCAGGAGTTTCCAATTACCCAGTGGACTACTTCCGGTCACGTGGTGTTTCCACCTGCCGATTAAAACTCCTCCGATTAACAGCACTATGTATCGAAATCGGTTGGTGGTTCTACTTGGGAATCTATGGGTGCACATGATCAGTGGCTGTCAGCAAAAAGGTTACTTTCTAAAGAAAACTGAGGTGGTTACCCCCCTGCTTTTGACAGTCAAGTTCATTCCGTCAATGACATATTCAATAGAAAGACATTCAGTCGGTGGCCGGTGGTGCTAGAGCATATTCGAGAGAAACATTGCTGATCTGTTTTGTTTCCACCTGACGATTAACTTACCAAAATATATCATATAATCGGTCGGCGGGGCTAAATGCCATAATCGCTGGTCATAAACGGTAGGTGGGAATGCAGCATAAGTCACATGACGACCATCATGGACATACGCTTTATCCTACCCCTAATAAAAAAACTCCATAGGCTTAACATTGGGTCACTGTATTCGGTCTGGAGTTCAGAAAAATGAAAAATATCCCTCTAGTGGGATACACTTGACAAATGACGTTATTTGTTAATGTAGAAGTCATTTAGACAGGTGGGGTAGGATAAATTCTAAACAGACAAATATCACATATTACTACTCTCGGCTTTGCCTCGCGCAGTAATACGCGATCTTGCCGTCGTGCGATAAACAACAACAGGACTAACTCTTGTTTGGTTTCTCCATAGTCTATGATGACCATGAACACAATTTTGTGGCAATTTTGTGCACAGTAGGTTTAACACTGGCAATATGAAAAGTGCTACACATAATGATAAAACAGTCTGTGCACTTCACATTCTCCCATTGACTTTGGACCAAAATGAGCATAGACCATATTGAGGTATCCCATAATTCAGTGCGTTTACAGGGTCCGGTTTGGGATGGTTCCCCATCGTTGTATTGTAACAGATCCTTGACACATATCCCACAGACAAATATCCCACAGTTACTGCGGTTTTTATATCCCTTCAAATTAGAAATGGAAATGTCAGGTATTTCTACATTTACATACCAAATTGAATTCAGTTTCTCCAGTTAGAAAACGAAAAGAACAGTGGTTCATCGGGAGTCAGCCAGTTGATAGCGGATCCCTTAGGTACCCGGGGCGATATTAGGGAGTTTAGTAACGTCCGGAGAGTGTTTGACTTTCCGGAAATAACACGCACTCGAAACGTGAAAACTGAGCCGTTATTTCTTTGCAGAATACACTTTATATCTCAGCGGTAAAAAATGAAAATCACCTACCGGAAACAGATGTTATCATACACCTATAGACAGCAACTATAGTTACATAGGCCTACTGCTGCTGGGGGGTGGAGTAACTACAGCTTTCATCTTTTGATGACATCTAAGTTTGTTCGTTAAGACAGTATTAGCCATCTATGATGTCGTCCATAAGTGTTGAATAAAGTTGACCCACATTGTCCATGGGTCCTTGGGTCTGTATGGCATCTTTTTAACCATATCTCTCACCTTTGTGAGATATACAGATACAAGCTTTCGAGGCCGCACATATTATTGGGTATGCATTTAATACATCGAAAATCAAAAGAGATTAAATAAGTAAGAATATTTAGCAATTCTTTTTAAGGAAAAAGGGTCTGCATGTACGAGCCTAGATTCTTAAACGAGGTTTCGTCCGAGGTAAATAATTCTAGGAATCTTCGACTTGGGCATACTCTCACCCGGGTCCCTGAACCGTGGCATGTCTGCCACCCGCATACACTGGTCAGAATCCGTACCACAGCTGGGCGGGCTGCTAATTGCATCATGCTGACTCAGGGGGAGGGGGGTGGTAATGTTGCACGTTGATTGATCGAGGATTACTCCCTCACCTCCTGATGACTTACAACCCCCCCCCCCCCCCTGACATACACACCCCTCACACACACACCCCTCCAGGGAAGGTGTTAGGTCACCTTTTATGACTGGGATGAGTTGTCATAACGACCACTCTGTGTATCTTATTGAACACTCTTCATAACTTTACATGAGGATCATAAGCTCATCGGTTCTGTGTATCTATGAAGGTCACTCCTGCCATCATACACGTAGGATTTTATTAATTAATTGAGCAGTAATTGGGAAGTCCCACTCGCCTTGACTACCACTCGCTGTACCTTTATTATCCACCTAATACAAAGTGTCCATAGAAAACAAGTAGGGCTTTTGTATGGACATAACCGTTGTATGCTCCGGGTGGCGCATACGAAAAGTAGTACGTATGGAAAAATAGTGCATAGCTAAAACGAACTGATATTATGTATGTATCTCCTTTTATTAGAACGTGCAGGAATGCTCTATATACGTTGCCTAAAGGTTATTAGAGGCTAGAGTGGTCACATATAGGCTTCCAGCGTACTGCTAAAACGCTATCCCTTCACTATCTGTGTGCTACCCACTGTGATACTGGCAAAGGAGCAGGGTGCCAGTGTCTCAGTGTATTAGAGGTGTGCCCAATTGACCATGAATAATCACTCAATACCGAAATACCTAATTGACCTACTGGTCCTTGATATATTTGGATCCTCGACTCCAGAAATGAAGAAATGGAAAGTTGACTCAGTGCAAGTGAGTCACAGAGAACGATCCGTAGACTGAATGTAACCCAAACCTTTCAATTGTTATTCATTTATAATTGCACGCACATTCTCTTTCTCTCTCTCTCTCTCTCTCTCTCTCTCTCTCTCTCTCTCTCTCTCTCTCTCTCTCTCTCTCTCTCTCTCTCCTCTCTCTCTCTCCCTCTCTCTATCCTGGACTGCCTCTCTCTGCCCTTCTGTCGCTCTTTTTTTCTTTGTCTCTCTCTATCTGTATCTTCCTTTCTTTCTATGTCACTGTGTCTATGTCTTCGTCTGTCTGCCAATGATTGCTTCTCTCTGTTCCTGTTTTTCTCTCTCTCTCTTTCTCTCTCTATATCTCTCTCTCTCTGTCTTACTCTTTCTCTCTCCATGTCTCTCTGTCTTATTCGTCCTCTCTCTTTGTCTCTCTTCATCCCTTTCTCTCGTTGTCTTACTCCCTCTCTCTCTCTCCCTCTCTCTCTCTCTCTCTCCCTCTCTCTCCCTCTCTCTCCCTCTCTCTCCCTCTCTCTCCCTCTCTCTCCCTCTCTCTCCCTCTCTCTCCCTCTCTCTCCCTCTCTCTCCCTCTCTCTCCCTCTCTCTCCCTCTCTCTCCCTCTCTCTCCCTCTCTCCCTCTCTCTCCCTCTCTCTCTCCTGGACTGTCTCTCTCTGCCTTTCTGTCTCTCTCTTTCTCTCAGGCCCTCAGTTCTTTCTGTCTTATTCTATCTCTGTCTGTCTTATTCTTTCTCTCTCCCTCTCTCTCTCCTTCTCTTTCCCTCTCCCTATCTTACCCTTTCTCTCTCTGTTTCTCTCTCTCTCCCCCTTTCTCTCCCTCTCTCTCTGTTTGCGCCCTTGTGGAGCATTAGAAGTGAGAGTATTCTCAGACCTATACCAGACCTTGGATTGAGGCAGTATGCAAATGTGACTGCCTTGAGGAAAGATCTTACCGCAACCGTTTCTGTAACGAGCTGGCGCCTCGACCAACGTTTGACCAATCGATCCTCATTGTATGACGCCAACTCGCGGCTAATTGTGTTGTATTTACAAAAGGAATGTCACAAAGTGCTGTTTTAGGAGCCCTGTTGAGGACGTCAAGGAGACCCTGAGTTGGTGGGAGGTGTCTGGCCGTTACTTTCATTCCACAGGGTGCCAGCTTTCAGGTGGTGACTGGAGGTTGTGAGGAGGGTGTTGTGAATGGTGTAAGCGGCCAATCTCACTGCTGTTTGCGCATTCAGATGGGTGTAGGGGGCCTCTGGTCGTTATACATGCCAATTAGGTGGGCAGGAGTTGTGTGTGCTCACAGGCACCACCACTAACTGGGGAATTACATTTAGAGTAAAAGGGCCTTGTCGTAAAGTAATTATATTTATAGTAAAACGGCATTGTCATAAAGTAATTATATTTACAGAAAAAACGGCATCGTCGTAAAGTAATTATATTTATAGTAAAACGTCATTGTCATAAAGTAGTTATATTTACATTAAAACTTTATCGTCGTAAAGTAAGTACATTTACAGTAAAACGTCATTGTCGTAAAGTAATTACATTTACAGTAAAACGGTATTGTCGTAAAGTATTTACATTTGCCGTGAAACGGTATTGTGTAAAATAATTACATTACAGTAAAACGGCATTGTCGTAAAGTTAATACATTTGGCATGAAGTTTTAAGTTCCAGAGGAAGTATTATGTTTTATTATTTACCTATAACCATGTTGCCATTAACGATGGATAGAGTGCCCAGAATCTGTCAAGGCGAAAATTCCCTACAGGTTATGAGGTCAACTAAAACTCTTCTCAAAAACAGTGTCCTCAAAAGTTATATGGTGACTTTTAGATATTGTTAATTATCAGTCAAAGCTGATTGCTTGTGACTCATTCTCATGCCAAATGAATAAATCCACTGTTTTGTCCAGTCTTCTATTAACAATAAATACAATGGGCCTATCTATAATTGCTTGCTTTATATAGGAAATGTTTTTTATCAATATTCTAAAATATATATGTGGGCATATACTTCAGAAGATAGATGATGGTTGATAACACAGTACAATATAGTATATCATTAGCAAACAAGACATCTTATACAATCGGTGCTAGTTATGATGATTGCCTGTAAATTCCTTTCTCACCAGTCGTCCTAGTTGTGTCACTGCACGAAAGCCACCAGTTTATTCCTATTTATCCTACCCCTAATAAAAAACACCATAGGCTTAACATTAGCGCACTGTCTTTGGTCTACAGTGCAGGAAAATGAAATTTATCGCTCTAGTGGGATACAGTTGACAAATGACGTCATTTGAAAAGCAACCAATGATTATCACTGATTATCGGTGAGTTTTATGTTATTTCTTAATTTGCTGAAGTAATTTAGACGGGGTAGGATAAATTCTAAACCAAACTCGAGTTAGTCATGTTATTTATCGCACGATGGCAATGTCGTGTATTACTGCGCGAGGCAAATACGACTAACTCTCCTTTGGTTTCTCCTAAATACACCATTGTGGAAGTGTATGTATCGGCTGTGAATCGACTTGTTTTCATATATATTACCCTATTTCACGCCAGCGTATGAGGTGTATACAATGCCGTTTCCTTCTAAATATGAACGTGTCTTGGCTGTATTTCACACCTGGCATATACGAGAGTAAATATTCTCTGCGTTATATACATACGCCGGGCGTATATGTGTGCTGATAGAAAATAAAAAAAGGAAGCCCAGTTTCCCCCCTCCGACTCCGACTCCGACTCCAACCAAGGCCTGTTTGTGTTGGTATAGGTGGTCTCAGTGGGAAACCCTCGCCCCTGCCACCGCCCGCCGCCGCTATTGGATAGTGGTGTAAATACAACAGAATCAAGCGTATATATGAAGCGTATACACACAGGGAATAGGACTACTTTATATCCGCAAAAGCATACCTATATACGCTGGGTGCATTCATATATAAAGTGGTTAGTTTCATTAGGTGTGTTATATGAAGTTTCATTGTATTCTAATTTCAGTCCTCGATATGTTACATGTGGTATTTATATCCGCCCCTCTAAACCCATGTACTTTAATAAGCACCGAATAAGGCCCCAATAACTGGAGGTGAAACAGCTCAATGGCTGGTTACTTCTCAATTACAAGGAGCCCTGTTCAGAGTTTATCATACGTGAGTGAATTGTATGTGAAGGTATTGTTGGTGAAAGAAATCGGCGGTAGACCTAGAAATAGACTTTTCTATGCAGTCCATAAGGTCGTTCATAGGTCTCTGGGTCTCCTTGGCGTACTGTAACTGTGGTTTATTTGCATGCTCCTGCATTTCTTTGGTATTTCATATAATTATTGTGTTGAAGGTTTCCACTTTGTTTGCCTATCTTACTTATTTTGTCTAAAATGCCACCATTCATTTCTTCTCATTATTTTTCATTCTCTTTTGCCGTTGTATTGGCCTCTTACTCCATTGTCACCATTAATTTCATATACGGAGAGTTCATAGTTAATTCCCTCGTTGTCAGCGAGTATTTGTTATAATTGAGTTTTTTTGTTAATTCCCTCGTTGTCAGCGAGTGTTAATTCCCTCGTTATTACTTCGCCTTTGTTATAACTCAGTGTTTTCTGTATTCACAGCTCAATAGATGAGGGGCCTAACGCGTAGATTGAGGACATCCGCAGACGCTAGCCGTTAATTCCCTCGTTTTTAGCGAGTGTTCATTATCTAGTTAATCCCCTCGTTATCAGCGAGTGTTTGTTCTAACTGAGTGTTTTCTGTATTCACAGCTCAATAGATGAGGGGCCTAACGCGTAGATTGAGGACATCCTCAGACGCTAGCCGTTAATTCCCTCGTTTTTAGCGAGTGTTCATTATCTAGTTAATTCCCTCGTTATCAGCGAGTGTTTGTTCTAACTGAGTGTTTTCTGTATTCTCAGCTCAATAGACGAGGAGCCTAACGCGCAGATTGAGGACATCCTCAGACTCCGGCCTATAATTACCTTGTTATTAGCGAGTGTTCATTACCTTGTTAATTCCCTCGTTATCAGCGAGTGTTTGTTTTAACTGAGTGTTTCCTGTATTCACAGCTCAATAGACGAGTAGCCTAATGCGCAGATTGAGGACATCCTCAGACTCCGGCCGTTAAAAACATTGTTATTAACGAGTATTTGTTATAACTGCGTGTTTTCTGTATTCACAGCTCAATAGACGAGGAGCCTAACGCCCAGATTATGGACATCCTCAGACTCCGGCCATTAAAAACATTTTTATTAACGAGTATTTGTTATAACTGCGTGTTTTCTGTATTCACAGCTCAATAGACGAGGAGCCTAAAGCGCAGATTGAGGACATCCTGCGACTCCGGCCGTTAATTTGTTATTTACCTCGTTATTAGCGAGTGTTATAGCTGAATGTTTTCTGTATTCACAGCTCGCTAGACAAGGAGCCTAACGTACAGATTGAGGACATCCTGTGATTCAAGCCATTTATGTCCTCGTTATAAACAAGTGTTAATTCCAACGTTATTAACAAGTATTTGTTATAACTGCATGTTTTCTGTATTCTCAGCTCAATAGACGAGGAGCCTAACGCGCAGATTGAGGACATCCTCAGACTCCGGCCTATAATTACCTTGTTATTAGCGAGTGTTCATTACCTTGTTAATTCCCTCGTTATCAGCGAGTGTTTGTTCTAACTGAGTGTTTTCTGTATTCACAGCTCAATAGACGAGGAGCCTAACGCGCAGATTATGGACATCCTCAGACTCGGGCCGTTAAAAACATTGTTATTAACGAGAATTTGTTATAACTGCATGTTTTCTGTATTCTCAGCTCAATAGACGAGGAGCCTAACGCGCAGATTGAGGACATCCTCAGACTCCGGCATCTCAAACACCTCCTCCGAGTGTTCACGTCACACAAGCCCCGCCCACCCTCCTCCGGGGGTCCCCCGCCGACCAATCACAGGCCAGGAAAACTCGACATGCGCGAGTTCAAAACATCCATGGCGCTGGTACTCGGCACGCACAAGTATGACGGTCAGCTGGAGAACCTCTTCAATAAGGTACCAGCGGCAGGGGGCAACTCCTGCAGTTTGTGTTGTTGTTTAATCTAGGAACATGGTTGGATTTTATCATTTTACTTTTTTTTACTATACGGCCAACTGGAGAACCTCTTTAATAATTTACTAGCGTCCAGCATTGCAACTTAAGTTATACCTTTGAACTTGCATATTTTTAGAATATTTAAAAATAAGCTTCAGCATTCCTTTATTTTAGTTCATAAGGCCAACCAGTGGGAGGCGCCACCGTCCAGTCCGATAACCGGAAGTCCAATAGAGCTGCGCTTCTTTGTAGTTTAATTCTTTGACCATATAAACAAACTCGTGGAGTTCAAAAGATGCTGACTCCCTGATCTTGAATGAACAGGACATCAGAATATAAGCCACAAACGATCATTCCATCCTGCATGTATAAATCTACTTCTCTGTTAAATCCCAGGATCTCGATGTATCATTGCCTGATTGTAATGCACATAGCCTTGCAGGACTATATCTGAAAATAAACTCACCCCGGTGAGAGACATGGCAAATAAACCACACACAAAACTATTCGGAGATTACAGTCACTCGTACACAATTACTTCCCTACTCCACGTGACCCGCTAAGACATGTGACTCACTGTCCAACCTCCAATGGACATTCGGGAAATCTTTTACCACCCACCCACCTTAAAAGATTTTTTTTTTTCATAACTTCAATCGGAGGCTTTATTCTGAGTAATTCACAAACGATTCACTCATACGTGTTGATAGTTTACAGGAGTTTCAATAAACTCTCAACTATTCTCCAACCCTCTCTAACCCTACCCTGTATGGTCCGTGTTGACAGCTGGACATTTCGCACGATAACTTCGTGGACTGGAACGAGTTTACGACGTACGTGCTTCAGCAGCTACGAGAGAAGGACTTCCTGACGGCCAGGAAGTTCCGGCCCTTCAGGGAGGAGCCCAAGATACGCCACATCGTCCACAACAGGGTAACGCCGTGTAACCTTTCTGCATAATGTTCTTATTCACGCTTCAGCACTTATATTGTTTTCATTGATGGTTTACGTCACACAGGATTTTACTTTTGCTATTGAACAGTATTCACATTGTAACTTCGTAGTTCTTCGCAGTAGTTCTCCTTTTGTAATCTACGAGTAGTTGGGAGAAGAAATGCGGAAAATGACTAGATTTTTATTGTCAAAGTTTACAAATGAGTTGTGCTTTATTTTCAGCAAGAGACGACGAGTAAAGTGTTGTACATCGACTCGCCGTTCCGCTACCTTACCGTGGGCCGGGTCAGTCGCCTCTACTCACTCTTTTACAACACTGCACGAAACTTACCGCTTTACATATGTATGCGAAACGCGTCTAACAGTAGGATTTTGCGTCTAGAAGTCGAACCTGTTATCCGTCTCATAGACGCCTTATCTAGTCGCGTATATACATGTCCATGGTGCGGTCTCATATACGTCATATATACGCCTGATTCCGTTGTATATACACCACCATCCAATAGTTACCATCTTTGCAACTTGGGGACACTACTTTTTTTTTGTATCATATATACGCCTGGCGTATATATATCACACAGAGCATGTTTTATCTTGGATACACCAGGCATGAAATACAGCCAAGTCACGAGCGTCTACATATGGAAACTACCTCGTAGACGCCCGAAACGCAGATGCGGATAAGAGGTGTATACAAATATAAGCAAGCCACTTTACCGCCGATACGTGCGTTATCGCGATGGCGTATATATATGTAAAATAGTGGTTTTCGTGCAGTGCAAGTTATGGTAACTGGCTAAGTGTCTTCCTAAATTAGAAAAAGAATGCATGTGTATTATTATCCATCGTATTCAAAATCTTAACAAAATAACAAACAAAAATCATGATTTTCCTAAGATATATAGTGTGACCCCCAATTCTTAAGTTCCATATGTTTTCTACAAGATTGGCGATCATCATATTTAATCTTCAGGAAAATGACATGTTGATTTACAAAGTGAATTGTTTGGTATGTATAAGTCTCACATTTTCATCTCGTGGAATGAGTGCTTCCTGAAAATGACGGATAATTTTGTCAGCATGTGGGAATTATAAGCTGCTCCTTATACAATAGTTCACCTTTGTTCCGCAGGAGGGCGCAGTGTCGGTCTGGTCCTCAAGCCTCTTTCTGGAGACGCACTTTGAGGTCTGTCATGAACCGGAAGTGGGTCGTGCGCAGAAGCGGCGGGTGAAGATGTGGGTGAACGACGCGGTGTACTTAGCGAACTGCCGGAAGTTGGCCGTCATCACCACGGGCAGAGATATTCACTTCTTTGAGGTCACCTCCGGCCAGTACATCAAGGAGTTCCACCTCTATGGTAAGTCACCCATTAACTCATGGGGAGTCACCCCCCAACTAACGGGGAGTGTCTAATCAACTAATGGTGAGTGACCTATCAACTAATGGTGTGTGACCCATCAACTAATGGTGAGTGACCTATCAACTAAAGGGGAGTGACCCATTAACTAATGGGGAGTGACCCATTAGCTACTGGGAGTCACCCATCAACTAATGGTGAGTGACCTATCAACTAATGGGGAGTGACCCATTAACTAATGGGAGTCACCCATCAACTAATGGTGTGTGACCCATCAACTAATGGGGAGTGACCCATTAACTAATGGTGTGTGACCCATCAACTAATGGTGAGTGACCCATCAACTAATGGGGAATGATCCATCAACTAATGGGGAGAGACCCATCAACTAATGGGGAGTCACCTATCAACTAATGATGAGTGACCCATCAACTAATGGGGAGTGACCCATCAACTAATGGGGAGAGACCCATCAACTAATGGGGAGTCACCTATCAACTAATGGGGAGTCACCTATCAACTAATGGTGAGTGACCCATCAACTAATGGGGAGTGACCCATCAACTAATGGGGAGAGACCCATCAACTAATGGGGAGTCACCTATCTACTAATGGGGCGTCACCCATCAACTAATGGTCCATTCTCATAGTGTGTATATTGGTGAGATAAATACAGAAAACAATTCGTTTTCACCACAGTTGTCATTCTCCAACTCGTTTGACTTAGTTCGCATCGTTCATATTTGTCCGCTTCAAACTCATGGAGAATGACAACTTTGACAAAAACTGGTTGGTTTCTTCTTTAACCCATAGTGCTATATGCCCTATCTATATTAATTGATTGATTTGGTTATACATAACTTATACACCTTATTTATCATGTACAATATGAGATGTCCAGCATTTCCGTGTACTTATCAGAGAAGTATGATTTCAGGTCTAGAGGATGTTCCCTGCTGTCTTGACTTTTGGTATGATAAAAAGGTAAGCCCGTCTCGTACACTCCTCAGAAACTCTTGTCTCTTCACCAATGACCGCTACACACTCGCTCAGTGATTCCTGAAATCTCATCTCACCCCAGTATCTTTCTCCATAGGTTTAACGTTAGGAACTCGTACTTCATGGCCATGAAGGTAGTGTATCCAGTACTCAATGGCTAATTGGATGATCTATTTTAACAATTAATAATGTTTTATAGGCTGAGATGAAACCAGAGACCCACTCGATGAAACGCACTCAACCTCATTTGATCGCTACGCAATTCATTAAGCTTTGCTTCTCGAATTAATCCACAGTCAAACTCGGTGGAGTACAGACCAAATTATTTTCAGTTCATGAGTTTCCTTTACAAATATTGCACCCCGTCGAGTGGGGGAATCATCGCCGACAACTGTCCCTCTCCAAGATACAAAATCTCTAAAAGTAGAATTCACACGGTGGGATTCATGTACCTCGCAGGGCTCAAGTTGTATGACACTCTGTTCCTTATTAGGGGTAAATATCGCCAACAATTGCAGAGGAAAAACGTGTCTCAGGGACGCTTATTGATTATGAATTACCGTACTCACAAGCCTGTTGAGTACGAGTTCCTCAGATTAAGCCTATGGGCATTTATACCAGGCTAAGATAATACTAAATACCCGAGCATAAGCTGAAAATTTCCTATTTTATTTATGCTTTGTCATTTGGCGGTTAATCACAAACATTTATTCTATTAGAGAGATGCATTCTTTTAAAAATTTAAACAAATGACAACACCTTTACCAAATCCATAGCTCGATAATTTTCTGTCTATTCGATTTTTGGTTATTAATGCAGGCTCCTGCCGCGATGTGTCGCCTCCTGGTGGGCGATGATGAGGGAAATATTCACTTCTTCAACTTCCACCAACCCGCCATCTCTCTGTTCAATCCGAGTAAGAAGAACGCGGGACCACAGCGCATCTACTTCCCGGTACGTGGAGAATTATCAGAGTATCATCTCGTGTTCATTTGTGTCATCTATTTTTATATACGAGCTTTTTATAACTTGAAAATCAATCCTTGGTGGCCACCAATAATTATCAGATTATCGTTGTGGTCATTTTTATTATTGTACATGTATTCTATATACGATCTTTGCTCTATTTTATCAATTATCAATTTGGATGGAGTTTACAGGTGAATAATCCAACAATGAACAATCAAATATCTGTATTTGGCTACATGTGAAGAACTATGTGAAGGCTGATTCAAGAAAATGTTTGTTATTACACTTATAATGTCAGTTATATATATTAACATTTTGGTGGTAAGCCTCATCATTCCATTGCCTCCCTCTCCTATGTTGTACTTCTTGTAGTTAGTAGATCTTGTCTTCTGCCCTCTACATGCTCCAAACCTTGAAATATGTATGCGCATCTCTGAAAAAAATGATAGAAAATCAATCAGTGGCGACCAACAAATTTATCGGCAGGTTTAAACTGGAAGAATGTCCTATCTACTTGGACCAGTTCCCCTTCTGATCTTTACACTAAGTGCTTGTCGCTACAGGTTTAAACTAAAAGAAAGTCCTCTCGAACTTGACAACTGTTTATGTTCATCATCATAACATTATTCTATTTTTTCATGTGTGTTTGTATCTAAATTACTGTTTTTTGTTTTTTGAATCTATACTATTGTTTATTTGTTTTTTTGTTTTTTGGGTGTTTTTTTTTTAATCTATAATTCTGTTTATGTACCCAACTACCAGACGAGTGTATGTTCACGATGTAAAGCCATCCAGTAGGATGAATTGTGTGAAATATAAAAAAAAATAGGGAAAAAAACTTTTCCTCTTCTGAACTTGACGCTAAGTGCTTGTCTCTTTGCAGGATCTTCGTAAACACAGCCGCTTCGTGGAGCACTCCACACTGGACAGAGTTCACTCTGACATGGTCCGCCAGGTTCGCTACCTGCCTGAGAACGGATACATCCTGTCGGCATCCACCTCCACCCGAAACTCACTGGTGCTGCTCGACGAGCTGGGCAAGAAGAGGCGTTATGTGTTCAACGTCACAAAGGTGTGTAATAATATGTGTCTTAACAAATCAAATAACGTCACCGAGGTGTTTACTGATATGTGTCTTAACAAATCAAATAACGTCCCCGAGGTGTTTACTAATATGTGTCTTAACAAATCAAATAACGTCACCGAGGTGTTTACTAATATGTTTCTTGATAAATCAAATAACGTCACCGAGGTTTGTGCTAATATGTGTCTTAACATATCAAATAACGTCACCGAGGTGTTTACTGATATGTGTCTTGATAAATGAAATAACGTCACTGAGTTGTTTACTAAGATGTGTCTTAAAAAATCAAATAGCGTCACCGAGGTGTTTACTAATATGTGTCTTAACAAATCAAATAACGTCACCGAGGTGTTTACTAATATGTGTCTTGATAAATGAAATAACGTCACCGAGTTGTTTACTAAGATGTGTCTTAAAAAATCAAATAACGTCACCGAGGTGTTTATTAATATGTGTCTTAACAAATCAAATAACGTCACCGAGGTGTTTACTAATTAATATGTTTCTTGATAAATCAAATAACGTCACCGAGGTGTTTACTAATATGTGTCTTAACCAATCAAATAACGTCACCGAGGTGTTTACTAATATGTGTCTTGATAAATCAAACAACGTCACCGAGGTTTGTGCTAATATGTGTCTTGATAAATCAAATAACGTCACCGAGGTGTTTACTAATATGTGTCTTGATAAATCAAATAACGTCACCGAGGTTTGTGCTAATATGTGTCTTGATAAATCAAATAACGTCACCGAGGTGTTTACTAATATGTGTCTTGATAAATCAAATAACGTCACTGAGGTTTGTGCTAATATGTGTCTTAATAAATCAAACAAGGTAACTAAGATGTGTGCTGATGTCACTAATATATTTCTTCATGAATCAAATGATGTCTCCAACATGTGTGCCCATAACGTCGGATACTTGTGTCTATATGCACTGCTAGGGGATCAGCATATTTATGCTTGAGCTCATAATTTGACCATTGTATCACATGGTATGATACACTGTCTTCAATATCATGGTATTTCTTAGTATATTCTTCACATTTTATGCCTTCAGGCATCATCCGGCCAAAGCCAGTTGATGCCGTCATTCCATCCTTAAAGGTTGAATGAATCAAATAATGTCACCAATGTGTCTTAATAAATCGAACAATGTCACCTACATGTCTGGCAATAAGTTGACGGAGAGAATTGATTTCATTTTCCAAAGTCTGTCTTCCTCGACTATATAGGCGTCACAAATACTGCACCATTTCACCATTCATGGACGTTCTTTCATTTCAGGGAGTGGAGTGTTCCGCGTACAGTAAACTCCTGAATCTGCTGGTGACGGGCAGTTCAGACCATGCAGTACTTATATAGAACGTCTTGACCATGCTGTACAAGTCACAGAACAAGATGCTAATTTGCTGTTTGTACGGACCGAGGCGTTCCATACAAACGGTAGATAACCATCGAGTTCTGTGACTTGTACAAGCATGGTTGGACGTTATAAATTTACTATATACCCTAAATTATTTTTAAAAATCAATTTCATTTTTCTTAACAACCAAAATTTTTATAAATGTGTATGGCTAAGTGATCCATATTTTAGTGTACTGCTGGTGACGGGCAGTTCAGACCATGTAGTACTGGATGTTTTATATTTCAGGGAGTGGAGTGTTCCGCATACAGTAAACTGCTGAATCTGCTGGTGACGGGCAGTTCAGACCATGCAGTAGTGGATGTTTTATATTTCTGGGAGTGGAGCGTTCCGCGTACAGTAAACTGCTGAATCTGCTGGTGACGGGCAGTTCAGACAATGTAGTACTGGATGTTTTATATTTCAGGGAGTGGAGTGTTCCGCGTACAGTAAACTCCTGAATCTGCTGGTGACGGGCAGTTCAGACCATGCAGTACTTATATAGAACGTCTTGACCATGCTGTACAAGTCACAGAACAAGATGCTAATTTGCTGTTTGTACGGACCGAGGCGTTCCATACAAACGGTAGATAACCATCGAGTTCTGTGACTTGTACAAGCATGGTTGGACGTTATAAATTTACTATATACCCTAAATTATTTAAAAAATCAATTTCATTTTTCTTAACAACCAAAATTTTTATAAATGTGTATGGCTAAGTGATCCATATTTTAGTGTACTGCTGGTGACGGGCAGTTCAGACCATGTAGTACTGGATGTTTTATATTTCAGGGAGTGGAGTGTTCCGCATACAGTAAACTGCTGAATCTGCTGGTGACGGGCAGTTCAGACCATGCAGTAGTGGATGTTTTATATTTCAGGGAGTGGAGCGTTCCGCGTACAGTAAACTGCTGAATCTGCTGGTGACGGGCAGTTCAGACCATGTAGTACTGGATGTTTTATATTTCAGGGAGTGGAGTGTTCCGCGTACAGTAAACTCCTGAATCTGCTGGTGACGGGCAGTTCAGACCATGCAGTACTTATATAGAACGTCTTGACCATGCTGTACAAGTCACAGAACGAGATGCTAATTTGCTGTTTGTACAGACCGAGGCGTTCCATACAACCGGTAAATTAGCATAGAGTTATGTGACTTGTACAAGCATGGTTGGACGTTATAAATTTACTATATACCCGAAATTTTAAAAAAAATCAATTTCATTTTTCTTAACAACCAAATTTTTTTTAAATGTGTATGGCTAAGTAATTCGTATTTTAGTGTACGGACTAGTGGTCCCTACAGTATTTTTACGTCATATGCCAAAACGGTGCATATTTACAGTATATACAGCATGGGTATATAGTACTGGATGTTATTTCCTTTCAGGGAGTGGAGTGTTCCGCGTACAGTAAACTGCTCAATCTGCTGGTGACGGGCAGTTCAGACCATGCAGTACTGGATGTTTTATATTTCAGGAAGTGGAGTGTTCCGCGTACAGTAAACTGCTCAATCTGCTGGTGACGGGCAGTTCAGACCATGCAGTACTGGATGTTTTATATTTCAGGGAGTGGAGTGTTCCGCGTACAGTAAACTGCTGAATCTGCTGGTGACGGGCAGTTCAGACCATGCAGTACTGGATGTTTTATATTTCTGGGAGTAGAGCGTTCCGCGTACAGTAAACTGCTCAATCTGCTGGTGACGGGCAGTTCAGACCATGCAGTACTGGATGTTTTATATTTCAGGGAGTGGAGTGTTCTGCGTACAGTAAACTGCTGAATCTGCTGGTGACGGGCAGTTCAGACCATGCAGTACTGGATGTTTTATATTTCAGGGAGTGGAGTGTTCCGCGTACAGTAAACTGCTCAATCTGCTGGTGACGGGCAGTTCAGACCATGCAGTACGTGTTTGGAACCCGTACGTCACTCAGAGACCGGTGGCCATACTCACCGGCCACGCGGTGGGCATCGTCGACGTGGCCATCCACGAGGCCCTCGCCATCATCCTCAGCTACTCCAAGGATGCTGTGAGTAAAGTGGAATCAGATCACAGGGTTCAAAATCTCATGAGATTCTGTTCCTTGTTAAGAGGAATTCTCACGGTGAGATTTATGTACCTCACAGGGTTCAAAATCTCATGAGGTTCTGTTCCTTGTTAAGTGGAATTCTCACGGTGAGATTTATGTACTTCACAGGGTTCAAAATCTCATGAGATTCTGTTCCTTGTTAAGTGGAATTCTCAAGGTGAGATTTATGTACTTCACAGGGTTCAAAATCTCATGAGATTCTGTTCCTTGTTAAGTGGAATTCTCAAGGTGAGATTTATGTACCTCACAGGGTTCAAAATCTCATGAGATTCTGTTCCTTGTTAAGTGGAATTCTCACGGTGAGATTTGTGTTCCTCACAGGGTTCAAAATCTCATGAGATTCTGTTCCTTGTCAAGTGGAATTCTCATGGTGAGATTTATGTACCTCACAGGGTTCAAAATCTCAGGAGATTCTGTTCCTTGTTAAGTGGAATCCTCACGGTGAGATTCATGTACCTCACGGGGTTCAAAATCTCATGAGATTCTGTTCCTTGTTAAGTGGAATGCACACAGTGAGATTTATGTACCTCACAGGGTTCAAAATCTCATGAGATTCTGTTCCTTGTGAAGTGGAATTCAACCAGTGGGATTTATGTACCTCACAGGGTTCAAAATCTCATGAGATTCTGTTCCTTTTTAAGTGGAATTCACACAGTGGGATTCATGTATCTCACAGGGTTCAAAATCTCATGAGATTCTGTTCCTTGTTAAGTGGAATTCCCGAGGCAAGATTCATGTACCTCACAGGGTTGAAAATCTCATGAGATTCTGTTCCTTGTTAAGTGGAATTCTCACGGTGAGATTTATGTATCTCACAGGGTTCAAAATCTCATGAGATTCTGTTCCTTGTGAAGTGGAATTCACACAGTGGGATTTATGTACCTCACAGGGTTCAAAATCTCATGAGATTCTGTACCTTGTTAAGTGGAATTCTCACGGTGAGATTTATGTACCTCACAGGGTTCAAAATCTCATGAGATTCTGTTCCATGTTAAGTGGAATTCTCACAGTGGGATTTATGTACCTCACAGGGTTCAAATTTCATGAGATTCTGTACCTTGTTAAGTGGAATTCATACGGTGGGATTTATGTACCTCACAGGGTTCAACATCTCATGAGATTCTGTTCCTTGTTAAGTGGAATTTACACAGTGGGATTCATGTACCTCACAGAGGTCAACATTTAATGAGATTCTGTTCCTTGTTAAGTGGAATTCTCACGGTGAGATTCATTTCAGGGAAATAGAATCCTACAATTGAGAGAGGAGATTGTGTACAGAATCTCAGCAGGATTTGTCACAGACAAACACACTGTGAGGTACATGAATCTCAGCAGGATTTGTCTCAGGCAAACACCCTGTGAGGTACATGAATCTCAGCAGGATTTGTCACAGACAAACACACTGTGAGGTACATGAATCTCAGCAGGATTTGTCTCAGGCAAACACCCTGTGAGGTACATGAATCTCAGCAGGATTTGTCTCAGACAAACACTCTGTGAGGTACATGAATCTCAGCAGGATTTGTCTCAGGCAGACACCCTGTGAGGTACATGAATCTCAGCAGGATTTGTCTCAGACACACACCTTGTGTGGTACATGAATCTCAGCAGGATTTGTCTCAGGCAAACACCCTGTGAGGTACATGAATCCCATCGTGTGAATCCCACTTTATACGTCGTTTCCACCTACAGATTATGACCAACGATTATGGCATTAAGCACCGCCGACCGATTATGTGACACCTCTGGTCAGGTGGAAACAAAAGGTTCGTGATGCCTAGTTGGTATAGTGACAATAGTATATCTCACTCATCACTATTCTCATTTCTTTTTCATCAATTAATATCCTCTCTTTGAAATATTATCATTAAATAAAAGATGAAAAAAATGAAAAAATATAAAAGAGATTAAAATGTTTGAAGCTCTCGGACTTGCGTTTTGCTTTCCCATGTCAGGTGTTAAAGGTGTGGGACCCGAGTGAGCACACCTGTCTGCAGACAGTGAACATCAAGTTCCCGTGTGCTGTTCACGGACCACTGCTGGAGCATGGACCCTGGTCCCTGTGCCTCACCTCCTCTCGCACAGGGGTGCTGATGGTGGCCGCTCAGGACTACTTGGCGCATCTCAGACTCTCCTCCAGCGGAACGGAGACGAGACAGTCCACGACACACCTGGCTCAACTCTGTGCCGCCATCTACAACCCCAACTTTAAACAGGTGAGCCGAGGTACTGTAATATGCATCTATATAAACTACAACCCCAACTTTAAACAGGTGAGCCCAGGTACTGTAATATACATCTATATAAACTACAACCCCAACTTTAAACAGGTGAGTCGAGGTACTGTAATATATACATCTATACAAACTACAACCCCAACTTTAAACAGGTGAGCCGAGGTACTGTAATATACATCAATACAAACTCTGCCGCTATCTACAACCCCAACTTTAAACAGGTGAGCCGAGGTATTATAGTATACATCTATACACACTACAACCCCAACTTTAAACAGGTGAGGCTATGTACTATAGATAAATATCTATACAAACTCTACCGATATCTACAACCCCAACTTTAAACAAGTGAGCTGAGGTACTGTAGAGACACATCTCCTCCAGCGGTACGGAGACGAGGCAGTCCACGACACACCTGGCTCAACACTGTGCTGCCATCTACAACCCCAACTTTAAACAGGTGAGGCTATCTACTATAGATAAACATCAATACAAACTCTACCTATATCTACAACCCCAACTTTAAATAGGTGAGACGAGGTACTGTAATATACATCTATACAAGCTCTGCCACTATCTACAACCCCAACTTTAAACAGGTGAGCCAAGGTACTGTAATATACATCTATGCAAACTACAACCCCAACTTTAAACAGGTGAGCCGAGGTACTGTAATATACATCTATACACACTACAACCCTAACTTTAAACAGGTGAGCCGAGGTACTATAATATACATCTATACAAGCTCTGCCACTATCTACAACCCCAACTTTAAACAGGTGAGCCGAGCTACTGTAATATACATCTATACAAACTACAACCCCAACTTTAAACAGGGACCTGTTTCACTAGTTTCGTGACAAAAGTGTTAGACATACATGAAAAGCGGCACCAACAGTGCAAGTAAGAAGGAACAAAACGAAGTCTAATGTCTAGTTCTTATGAAACCGGACACACCATCTAGACGCCATCTAGACATGTCACGAAACTAGTGAAACAGGTCCCAGGTGAGCCGAGGTACTGTAATATACATCTATGCAAACTACAACCCCAACTTTAAACAGGTGAGCCGAGCTACTGTAATATACATCTATACAAACTACAACCCCAACTTTAAACAGGTGAGGCTATCTACTATAGTATATATCTATACAAACTACAACCCCAACTTTAAACAGGTGAGCTGAGGTACTGTAATATACATCTATACAAACTACAACCCTAACTTTAAACAGGTGAGGCGAGGTACTGTAATATACATCTATACAAACTACAACCCGTACTTTAAACAGGTGAGCCGAGGTACTGTAATATACATCTATACAAACTACAACCCCAACTTTAAACAGGTGAGCCGAGGTACTGTAATATACATCTATACAAACTACAACCCCAACTTTAAACAGGTGAGCCCAGGTACTGTAATATACATCTATACAAACTACAACCCTAACTTTAAACAGGTGAGGCTATCTACTATAGATAAACAACTATACAAACTCTACCGATAACTACAAGCCTAACTTTAAACAGGTGAGCCGAGGTACTGTAATATACATCTATACAAACTACAACCCCAACTTTAAATAGGTGAGCCGAGGTACTATACTATACAGCTATACAAACTACAACCCCAACTTTAAACAGGTGAGCTGAGAAAACATGTACTATAGATAAATATTTATACAAACTCTGCCACTATCTACAACCCCAACTTTAAACAGGTGAGCCGAGGTACTGTAATATACATCTATATAACTACAACCCCAACTTTAAACAGGTGAGCTGAGAAAACATGTACTATAGATAAATATTTATACAAACTCTGCCACTATCTACAACCCCAACTTTTTTTTAAAGTTGAGCCGAGGTACCATGTACTAAAGAGACGCATTGGCCTTTATCTACAACCCTGATTTTTAACAGGTGATGCGAGGTACCTGTTTCCATTGGTCGACGAAAATGGCGTAGATTTTTGTAGTTCTCCTGAAAGTCTTTTGGCGGTGCCAATGTGGTTTCAGGTGGTTTCAGGTTGTAATGCCAGATGGAAACTTGTTCATGGGTTGTCAAACGTGCATAGGGTCAGAACAGAAAAAAACACATTTTTCAGTTTATAAATGAGGACTAAATGGCAGTGTGTTGTGGTTTAAGAAGTAATGGCAGCTGGAAACCTGTTCATGGGGATGTCAGACATGAATGAGGACTAAATGATAGAGTGTCATGATTTAAAGACAAATGCGGGTAGGTATCGCACTGCCCACTGTGTAACACTGGTGCTGCCATCTATATAGCAGTTTCTCATAGACAGCAATAGGTAAGCACTTACCTTCTTCAGATGGCCTTCCCATCGAAATTAGCATGGTGACATAGTATTTTTCAGCATTTCTCATTTGTACCTGTTCCCAACTATCATAATCCAGAATTATCTGAAGATAGCAATAGAAGATCAGTGGCATTTAGCAACATAATCAAAATATTGCTTTTTTCCCATAGACACTAATAGTTAAGCACTCACATTTTCAGATGGCCTTCCCATAGAAGTTAGCATGGTGACATGCCTTTATTTTTGTATTTTCTAGTTGCTGATATATAGAACTTATATTAACCCGAGTTATTTACAAATACTACCACTACCGGCATCTGTCTTTGAGGTGGTGACGGCGGCGGACGACTCGTCGATGGGAGTGTGGGACCTGCACACGGGGCGGAAGGCCATGATGCTCACCGAGTGCCACTCTCAGGAGGAGATCACCTGTCTGACCTTTGACCTCAAGTACCAGCGGGTCATCACGGGCGCCAGGGACGGGTCGATCAAGGTGAGTAGAGACTAAAGGGCTGGTTCCACCAACACGATGGATTTGCCATGTTATATACGTGGTATATATTGCATGTTATATCTAATGTTGTCGCGATATGTTGTACCTCCTTTGCCAGGACATGTCCCAAGCGATGATATGTGTACATTTTCGTGATGTTGTGTATATTTTGGTGCTCCACCACCTCGACACCTAAAGATCTATTGCCGACATATCACAGCATACCACAATCTATCGTGGCAATAGCGTGGTGACATTGCTTAACCAAACCAATGCATATTGGGATATGTGCATGTGATTATTCAATCCCGGCAAGATTAAAGGGCCATTTCCATCAAAATGAAGCTATGTGTTTCACGATCGGCCTTGTTCTGGAGGCACTGGCAACAATCTTTTGCAGATTATTTTTAGATTATTGTGAAAATAGGCACAAAAATGACACCCTGGCAGTATCTGCTATCACCTATTCTGATTCTGACACCCTGCTTATAGTGCCCGAAAAAAGCCAGAAATCTCTGACTTCCCCCAATCGCAATCCCACCCTAAGCCGGTAGTTCTGGGACCTGTTTCAGTAGTTTCGTGACATTAGGCCTAGACAGACATCAACAACGGCGCCAACAGTGCAAGCAACAGCGGAAATTTTTTTGTCAGGTTTCAAAAAGCATGTCACAGTTGATGTCAAATATCAGCGGATCAGAGCGGCCAATTTTCTTCATATTTAAAACGATTATAGGTTATATATATCCCTTACTCGTGTAAAAGTTTGCTTAATTCCAACGGGCAGTGAGTGAAATCGTCTAATACTTTTGAAACCGGACACAGTGTGTTTGGGGTCTGTCTTGTCCTAAGTGCCGCAACTTGTGTTGATCTGTCCGTATGGTGTCGCAGACGCCATCTAGACATGTCACGAAACGACTGAAACAGGTCCCTGGTCCTGTAGCTGGTTATGGTGTTCCATTACACCAATGGTACCCAAATAGTAAATCAGACACATACTTCGGCTGAGAATTCGGCCAGATGGAACATCGCCTTCAGCAAGTCTTATATGAACTATACTTTGTGGTGTCTTTGTCATTGTCAAGTAAAAACGCCAACACAGGCCATTGTAACCTGTCCAACCTTTTTCTCTTGTCTGAATTAAAAAAAAATAATAATAACATTTATTTTCATACGTTCACACTGCAGACTTGGAGTGCACAGACTGGGCAGTGCATGCAACAACTCGACCCTGTAGCGGAAGCGGAAGTGACTGGTGTAGTTCCGCTGATTGATCGACCAGTGCTGCTCTCTGTCGGCTGGTCTCGACAACTCTCTACATACGACGACTCCAACCCTGAGGTCAGTCAAATCTCCTGTTTATACATGCTTTTGTAAATAAACTTCACATTTTGCAATGATGAATATGAAATACAATATTATTACCTACTTCTTGTATTAGTATGTTTAAACATTCTTCGTATCTCACTCTATGCAGTATTCTCGCTCACACTAGGATATTACTACACAACTACACTGAGGATACGCACAGTAGTATCCGAAACAGGTTCATATCAAATCCTGGCATCCGACCCAAAAGCCATTATCTACTAGAAAATAGTCTTTTTGTGCTGAAGAGCAATCACATGTTCCCTATTGATATACACTTTAGAATGACAATTTTTATGTGTAGTAATATGTGAAACCATGGTGATGGTGACAATACGGGGTAGATTTATGAGTTGTTTCAGAGAAATTCGTTCTGAACGAGCCATTTACAGCGATTTCCCATATTGTCACCATCACTATGGTTTCATATTATTATATACCTTAATTCGGTCTTAAACACCTAAAACTGACCGTAATTTGACGTTGAAGTAACTTGGCGCAACTCTCAAAGACAATGTGTACCCTAGCAGACATGCCAGAAGTGGAGAACTACATTATTCCGGGCTTTAGAATTTAATGCATTCTGATTGGCCGAGAGGACCGGGATTCCCCAGAGCATAGGGAATCCCTGATAATGATGTCATAGTGGTGCGGCCATTTGTTGACATCTACGAGTTGCCCTCTCGGCGAGTTTCCCTATTGATCGGTTTCACATATCTAAGCTATATAACATGTATGTACATACTAACTCGTTCCATGGGTTCTGTACGACACCACAAAACTTGCGAAGTGAAGGCATCCGCCATTTTAAAATCTTCCGCACACAACCGTGTTGTCGGCCTCTCTGCCAATCAGATTGCGTTATTTTTCAAAGGGTGCAGTCCATCACTCAAAGGATGCAGTCTGTCACCCAAAGCGTGCAGTCTGTCATGATCCAAGGTAACCAGTACAGAGATTCACGGCGTACAGTGCATTCTGTGTACGATAACTGTACCCCTAGGAGCAGTACGTATTTACACTGATTTAGTGCATAGGTATGTAATAATATTAATGAATGCCTATTTTTGCAATATGCAGATGATCTTGTTGTTATCTATATGTGTATATTTTCTTAACTCCTTGAATGTATAATAGTTATATGTTTGAAACTGAGCATGGAATTTCCCACAGTGGACGATCTAACCTAGCGTTAAAACCGTTTGAATTGAAATTAAGAAGAAGAAATCTGTCCACAAAACCGTCAATTATTGTCTATTTATCTCCCATTGGGAAATCGTACTCAATGCCCATAGAGTATATAGAAAAGAATATTCAATGGGGGATTATGTCACAATTGTTAGTCCATTAGTCGCTTTCATTCAAGGCCAATTCAGGGAAGGATTCATATTATAACGAACTTCTTCATTCATTTTGTGACTTCTCATAATCAAGGACTTGAGCAAGTCTAGATCTAACCTAGCGTTACAACTGTTTGAATATAAATTAAAGATTTGTATAAAATAAACCTTCCTCCCGGACAGAACACGCCGGTGGCGGGCGACACGGCGTGGCCGGGCGGACAGCTCCACGAGGACGACATCCTCTCCGCCGCCTACCTCGGCCCGCTCCTCCTCGCCACCGGAAGTTACGACGGCGCCATCTACGTGTGGTCCATGGAGAAGTGCTCCCTTATCGCCCACCTCAAGGCGCCCTCAGAGAGAGTCAGGTGCGTATTATATGAAACTAGGAGCAAATGTTATTTCCATTTATGTTGGAGGAGTGTGGTATATCTAAATCATTTCATCAAATAAAAGTATGAAAATATCATAAGAAATCATTAATCAGTAAGGCCTTTGTATTTGAAAGTATCAAAAATGTTTCACTAAACCTAGAGAATGGGTTTAATAGTATTATCTCACCCCTGGAATAAATGCCCATAGGCTTAACATTGGGAACTCGTTCTCCATGCCCCTATGAGTATTGCAGTCCGTTCTCCATGGTTTACATCCTGTGTGTTGTCCATTCTTTTAGTGTGTACAGGGGTGAGATAAATACAGAAAGCAACTCGTTTTGGTCAAAGTTGTTGTTCTCCAACTCGTTTGAATGCTATGTGATATTCACTCGGCTGTCGCCTTGTTCATATCACTCTGCATCAAACTCGTGGAGAATGACGACTTTGACCAAAACTTGCTGGTTTCTTCTTTAGTTCTCAATGGCATCAACGGGAATATTTATTATGGTATAGAAATTTACATGTGTGGACAGATGGCAACCGATTACTTGATTAAAACCGGTGTATCCTAATGCATTGAAAATGTAGGTCAATTAAGTCATACATATTGATTCAATAATCTGATCAGTGGAGGAAGGTAAATTGCTGATTCCAGCAGACTAGAGGCTTTATCGGAAAGCTTCTGGTGTCTCTGGAATGTCTTTTGCCCCAGTCACACTGGTGTAAAAAATAGCCTTTTTTACGCCAGTGTGACTGGGGGCATTATATGGTGAATTTTCTCACAAGATAAATCATATTACCCCCCGAAATTACCAGAAAAAAAGTGTGTCTCCACCCTCAGCCATGCTTATACAATATTTCCCGATATTTCCTTCTTTTTTTTCTTTTCTTTTTTATTAGTTAAGTCTCAATTTTTTCAAGTTTCGGAAGCTCAGTAGAATCAGTGCTTTAGGAGTGTCTGTGTGAGGGTTTGCTAATATGGAGTTACTGTCTCTGGAATAGTAATGATCTGAATGATATGTCATCGATTCAGTTCTATCAGATATGCCATTGAGAATGGTCTGTCCCATCAGATAGGGACGTTCCAATGTTACACAGTCAGGTCTGTCCCATCAGATCTGATAGTTTGAAATATAGATGCATTGTGAAGTTAGTTATATAAAAAATGTTTTCTCCACCCGTTTTTGCGAGTGAACACAAATTTTTGTGAAGTTAGAGAAGTGAACCAGAACAAACAAGCTGGAAGTCTATATGGGGCCATTCTAACCTCTAGGTGACGTATATATGAGCGTGTTTTCCCGCGCCCAACTTATCTACATCATGTAGGCCAGAAAAGGCCAGAGAGATATCAATAATTAGTCTTGGAACGCCTGTATTTATTATGTAAGTAGGTTCAGTAGATCAAATGATACTTTAAGAAATAACCTCTGAAGTACAAACGTAGGCAGAGCAATATTTAAACAAAATCAATTTCAAGAGGAAATATGTTTGAGACTGTGAGTCGTGAGGATATTCTGATTCTTGTATGCTATACGTCCCTTTATGTATCTATGTACCGCCTGTTTGTATGTAGCACGGTAGATCGTCCCAGTAGAGATGTGCGCTCATACATTTAGATTTGTGTAATAAACTTGATAAAACAGAATTCCTCATGCATGTATCACTTCTACCACAGATCTTCAGGTCGTGCCATGAGAAGTGGAAAGTCATCAGAACCACCAAAACCCAGCACAAGCCTGCACCCACCTCCGTCCCCACACACCCCGCCCTGCACACGGCCAGTCTCACGGGGTAACTCACGGGGTAACTCACGGCCAAACTCACGGCCAAACTCACGGCCCAACTCACGGCCAAACTCACGGCACCGGACGGACCACAGGGCACCCCGAGAGTAGGTGCACTCCTCATCATCACAAGCCCAGTTTGAAATGTTATTATATACCTGTGGTAGTATATCCTACACATACTGCCCGCTCCTACCCATGTCGTATTTATACCCGTACGACACCTAGGTGACGTACGGGGTATGTATGTGGCGTACGGGGCAAGTACGGGGGCGAAATCCAAAAACTCGCTTAGAAGCAAAGTTAAAATTTGGATATTTTAAGGTATACAATAATACAAAAACAGGTATACTCTGTCTGTATGTGATAAATACTTGGTAGAATTGACGATAAAAAGTGGTATTCTGTACAAGGTTCTCACTACACTCTATGGGAGAAGAATTCTTAACGAACTAGGCTTAGCGCCTTGAGAATCCAAGGGCCTGCCTCCCGTGCTCAATTTCATATGATTGTTTACATGCCATTCGTTGTCTTCCGCTACAGATATCACTCAGCTCCGCTTCGTGATATCATGCCGTGAAGACAACTCATGCCATATAAACAATTACATGAAATTTCGTGATGTTTCATGATGGTATTCCACTCGCCCGCAGCTCGCCCGCGCCCGTCGACGCCCTCCTCTTCCTGTCGTCACGTGACCGCCGTACGGAGGGCGCTCTACTCCTCTCCACTTCCGGTGGCAACATCCGGGGCTGGAGCGTCTACAGCAAGCGCCACCTCGTGGGTGAGTGAGGAGAACACTGGATCATTATTATCATTATAATTATTGCTATTATTATTATCATTCATATTATTATCATTATTATTATCATCATTATTATTATCATTATCATTATTGTTATTATAATCATTATTATTATCATTATTATTGTATACCTGTGCCAGTATGTTACATAAATACCAACCTTTGTGACAGTATTGGTATCACTTTTATTATCCGGTTTACAAAGTTCTCATTGACAATACATGGGGACTCAGTAAACCACGAACCAATAACTAAAACCTGTCAGATACCATGACTGTGATAAACGGATTCATATCTGTGGTATGCGGCCTAAAAGACATGGTATAAGGGAAAATAGTCCCTTTGCACTATCTGCATGGAGTTGTCCCCCTGTATTAACTACCATATAAGGAGTAGGGTAGTCCCAGTAGCCAATGACTGCATTTGGAGCAAACGACGACCTTCACCCTGACCTCCTTACATGATATTTAAAGCGCCTTATGACGGTTCTACAGTCGAGAGTTGACTTAAAATCTAATGTGCCACAACCACCCTCCTATAAAGCAAAGAAATAGTCCCTATTATTATGCCCTTTAATATGGCAATTACTGGGTTTAATCCATTCGAAAAGATGGATAATAATTAACGTCCGGTGGGTATGTGTTATGTGGCTCTGTAAACCACTCATGGTTGACGTCGTAATACACTCGCTAGGGCTCATGTATTACTACGGATCAACTTCTCGTGGGTCACTGCTTCACTGGTCGTTTGTCTATATATAGTATGGTGGTATATAAAAACGTACCAATATAATATGAATACGTGTTGTGATTGGCTGTAAAACAATTTCACCGACCAATCAGATTAGAGAGTGGTCACACCTCCACTTCTGGTAAGATGTCAATTAAACTAGCAGCACACTTTGGAGCCAGCTCGGACGTCGTAATGTTTTACCGAGTATTTCACTATTCATTTACATATGGAGGTGTAATAAAAGTAAAATGTATTAACCTCATTGGTACGTACATAAGTACCTTGCTCCTTTGGATATGAATATTCCAGTCGCTCTAAGTGCTCATTGAATATTTTTATTGAAAAGAGTACGTAGCAATAAGGTAAATACATTTGACTAAGGCATGGCGTCCACCTAATACGATAGAAATTTAGACCTCCCGATATGGCTCCGATACAAAAAGTCTTAATCGTAGACACCCTACGATACAGGTTTTTCATCGGGACCAAATCGTAGACGCCCTTTTACAATGGAATCTAATCGTAGAGAGGTGATCAATTGCCCCGATTATAGATGACTTTCCGTCGCGATTTTGATTTTTTATCGGGAGGTTCATCGTAGACCATATCGGAGCTGTATCGTGGTAGGTGGACGCCGGGCCTAAATCATCAACCAAATACGACCCTGTCATTGTAGACGTATATAGTCTAGAGATCTCTACCGAGGAGATTACGGATTACGGATAGTTGTAATCTCTTAGGAGATTATGGGAAAAGAGTTCCCTTGCATGCAAAATAGTGCATGAGACAATTTTTGCTAACGTAAATTTGCAATGCTGAATGATAAATACAACATTACCGTGACTTTGATTTGTGTAGTGGTATTCCCTTCGTTGTTAACTTCGTAATATCCTAGCATTTGCTTGGATATTATTTCGTATCAACTAAGGATCAAAATCGTGTTAATATTGGGTATGTATACACCTGATACAAAGCGGTCATTGAAAACGTATCTTGTTACCACTACCCGAGGAGAATACCGACATCCGTATACTCCGTAGAGGAGAATACGGGAAAATAGTCCCTGAAACATCACCTAGCGTGTAACGTAGTGCGTGAGTAGATCGGCGGCCATTTTGTCTTTCCTTCGATAACTTCAATTTGAAATGCTGAATAATAAATACAATGTAAACCTGGGGTGAGATTTTAAAACAAAGAGCGATTTTATATCAACGATTACAAATTACGTTTTACATGGGCGATACTGGAAACGATATCCGTGCAGTTGTGTTTTCTACAAGTGATTTATTTTTTAAGCCTATCCTCATATATATAATTATATGATATAATATATATACGGACACTTTTTTTACACAGAACTAGAATTGCGCATGGAGTGTCTTCCGCACATAGAGACAAAGTGAACCAGACCTAGGCCTGGAGACTGAAGACACACGAGAGTGAGATTCTCGTGTAGTGCTAAACTTAACATTATTATTCTTTCTTATTTTTCTCTACATAGATGTACTTGTATCCTTGGGATCCATTTCTTGCCATATTGAAAACATGATTTATAACTGTAGTTTTCTGATCTCCTTTCCTGATGCCCGACGTAAGGATGTTTTTTTTTAAAGTGTTTATTCGAATTCTAGGCAATGCCCAGTTTTTCCATTTGAACTGTGTAGATCCAATCTGTACAAAACAACCTTATTACCATATCTACATAAATATTAATATAAATATAGATATAACCCGCCATCCCTATGTACAATCCCTCCCCGGTATAGTTCGAGCTCACAGTTGATACTCACTAATACCCATGTACCCATTTAGAACAATAGCAAGATCGCATTTGCATATGTTCAGCTTTTGGCCGGCAGGTTAACGTCTGGGTGCACGTTTAAATGCAGCCATGTCTGGCGCGGCGTGTGTGTGTCCTCCCTCCCCCACCCACCTCAGCGCGGACTGCTTTATGAATAACTCCAGGTTCTCAGCTAACCGGTTTAGGTCGCACGGTCAGATCCGTGGCCTCTTTCCCCCGTTCTCCCGTCTTCGCCTCTATTCTCGTCCCCGTGAGAATCTTTAAGTGCTGGTTTGGTAGCAGAGACACAGGCGTCGGTGGTGTAACGGTTAGCATGGTTGCCTTCCAAGCAGTCGATCCGGGTTCGATTCCCGGCCGACGCATACTTTTTCTTAAGTAACTTACATCTCATAAAATTAGCAAAAACCGATGTTAGCGCTAAAGAGCTAACAAACATTAACTGCTATTTCTTGCTCTCAGCACCACAAATGTGAACACGGCATCACGGTGCAGCTGATGTGTGCCTGTGGCTTTCACACCCCCGGTCTTGGCTGTGCCCTAATGTTCCGACTTTTGGGTGGCAGGCCTAACATCCTGCAGTCCTCCTGGTAACTTGGCCTCTTTTCCCCCATTCTAAAGTCTTTATGTCCATTCTCGTCTCGCTAAGAGTGTTAAAGTGCCCGTTTGAGGAATATGTCAAGAGCGTCGGTGGTGTAACGGTTAGCATGGTTGCCTTCCAAGCAGTCGATCCGGGTTCGATTCCCGGCCGACGCATACTTTTTCTTACTGTAGATGACTATTAACAGTCACATATTCATAGGCAACCATTCAAAAGATAAAAGGTAATTCATTGGAATGTTCCTCTAATAAGCAGCATAGTACTAGCTGAACGTTTTGACTCCTGATCCACTAGAAAAATGGAGGCGTTACCCATAGTGCATCAAAATATGGAAGGTGTTACCTGGCCTATATTGTGGGTAAGCACATAGATCAGGGTTCCAGGGGTCCATTGAATAATCTAGGATCTTACATAATGACCCTTTTCTGTACCTTGTACAAGGGTTATTGTTTGATAATATATAAGTTTGTTCGCTAAGACAGTATCAGCCGTCCATAAGGTCATCATTAGTGTTCAATAAAATCGACCCACATTGGCCCTTGCTGTCTATGGCATACAGAGAAGAGTCTACATGTACGATCTTTGATTATCAAACAGGCCCCTGGTGGTATGTAGACGTTAGGGCCCACCACCTGAAAGTCGGGACATTAGGGCCCACTCATTGGGACATGAGGCCCCACCTATGATAAGACGTTTATCATTGGATAAAGTGCATACATATTAAATCATTACTTACATTTCATGAAATTTGCAAAAACCGATTTTAGCACTAACAGGCTAAGAAATTAACAGATTCTGCAAAATAAGGTGGGCCTTAATGTCTATTCATGCTATTTCTTGCTCCTGGCACCACCGGTGTGAACACGGCATCACAGGACGGTCGATGCATGACTGTGGATTTCACGCCCCCAGTCTCAGCTGTGCCCGAACTGCCAGACTTTTGGGTGGCAGGCCCTAACATCCTGCAGTCCCCCTGGCGACTTGGCCTCTTTCCCCCTTTCTCTCATCTTTCTGTCTATTCTCGTCCCGGTAAGACTCTTAAAGCACCCGTTTGAGTATAATGTCAGGGGCGTCGGTGGTGTAACGGTTAGCATGGTTGCCTTCCAAGCAGTCGATCCGGGTTCGATTCCCGGCCGACGCATACTTTTTCTTACTGTAGATGACTATTAACAGTCACATATTCATAGGCAACCTTTCAAAAGATGAAAGATATTTCATCAGAATGTTTTTCTCATGACCAGCGTAGTACTAGCTGAACATTCTGACCCCTGATGCACCAGAGAAATGGAGGTGTTACCCATAGTGCATCACAAAATGGAAGGTGTTACCTGGCCTATATTGTGGGTAAGCACATAGATCAGGGTTCCAGGGGTCCATTGAATAATCTAGGATCTTACATAATGACCCTTTTCTGTACCTTGCACAAAGGTTCTTCTTTGATGACATTTAAGTTTATTTGCTAAGACAGTATCAGCCGTCCATAAGGTCATCATCAAGTGTTGAATAAAGTTGACCCACATCGCCCCTTGCTGTCTATGGCATACAGAAAAGAGTCTACATGTAGGATACCTGGCGGTATGTAGACGTTAGGGGCAACCACCTGAAAGTCCGGACATTAGGACCCACCCAAATAGGCCCACCTATAATAACATTGATGTATATCATTGAAAAAAATGCATACATGTTAAATCATTACTTACATTTCATGAAATTTGCAAAAAAAACGATTTTAGCCCTAAAAGCTAATGAACATTAACCGATTCTGCAAAATAAGGTTGGCCCTAGCATCTATTCATGCTATTTCTGGCTCCCGGCACCACAGCTGTAAACATGGCATCGCGGTGCAGCCGATGCAAGACTGTGGCTTTCACACCCCCGGTCTTGGCTGTGCCCTAATGTTCCGACATTTGGGTGGCAGGCCCTAACATCCTGCAGTCCCCCTGGCTCCTTGGCCTCTTTCCCCCTTTCTCTCATCTTTCTGTCTATTCTCGTCCTGGTAAGAGTCTTGAAGCACCCATTTGAGTAAAGTGTCAGGGGCGTCGGTGGTGTAACGGTTAGCATGGTTGCCTTCCAAGCAGTCGATCCGGGTTCGATTCCCGGCCGACGCATAATTTTTTTACTGTAGTTGATTATTGACAATATTTATGTATCGTACTACCGGTTAAACGGGGAACCATCGGAAACTCGCTGCCATTATCTCGTATCACACAGCAGTGGTGTCAGAATGGGGGGGGGGTGGCAGGGGGAAAGGGAGGGCTGCCCCCACCAACTTTTTTGCCAGTCCCAAAAAAGTCAACAAATCTAAGTGTAAAAACTGTCATGCAGTAATGGCTAAGCCCTGACTTTTCAACATGGAAAAGTGTCAAAGTCTGACTATTTAGCATGCAATGATGGCTAAGCCCTGACTTTTCATTGTGGAAAAATGTCAAAGTCTGACTTTTTAGCATGCATTGATGGCTACGCCCTGACTTTTCAACATGGAAAAGTGTCAAAGTCTGTCTATTTAGCATGCAATGATGGCTAAGCCCTGACTTTTCATTGTGGAAAAATGTCAAAGTCTGACTTTTTAGCATGCATTGATGGCTACGCCCTGACTTTTCAACATGGAAAAGTGTCAAAGTCTGACTATTTAGCATGCAATGATGGCTAAGCCCTGACTTTTCATTGTGGAAAAATGTCAAAGTCTGATCTTTTCACTTTTAATGAAGGCTAATCCCTGACTTTTCACAGATTCACGATAAATCCAGTGGAACAGGCCAATGTCAAAGTCTGACTTCATACCTAGAAAAAAGTTCAGCAATTTTTCAGTTCGTCCCCCCCCCCCCCCCCCCCACACTTTCAAAATGTTCTGACGCCCCTACACAGGTGCTCGAGCTGATCATCGGCGATCAGAACTCTATGGATTGGCACCAGCGAAAGATTAAACTCTCACAAGGTAAAGAGATCCGAAAACCACAGGATTTCGACGTGGCTAGAAATATATCATAAAACCGTCATCTATAAAGAGAACACCGCAAAGACCACGATATGAATTTTTTTATCGCTCATTGTTTTAAAATCTCACCCCTGTTTCTCATAGGGGCCATCCATAAAGTAAGTACCCACTGACAGGATGTGAAGGAGGGGGGGTAAAATTATTTTGTGTATGCTCCTTCTTTGTTTTATTGCGTACTTATAGAAAGGCATCGAAAACAGTATAAATAGACAATACTCCACGAGTTAGGATGGCCCTCAATCATCATCGTCTCTAGTTTACGATGAGTGGGCCTAACGTCTACAAACCTCTAGGTCGTCTCTAGTTTACGATGAGTGGGCCTAACGTCTACATACCTCTAGGTCGTCTCTAGTTTACGATGAGTGGGCCTAACGTCTACATACCTCTAGGTCGTCTCTAGTTTACGATGAGTGGGCCTAACATCTACATACCTCTAGGTCGTCTCTAGTTTACGATGAGTGGGCCTAACATCTACATACCTCTAGGTCGTCTCTAGTTTACGATGAGTGGGCCTAACGTCTACATACCTCTAGGTCGTCTCTAGTTTACGATGAGTGGGCCTAACGTCTACATACCTCTAGGTCGTCTCTAGTTTGCGATGAGTGGGCCTAACGTCTACATACCTCTAGTTTACATTGAGTGGGCCTAACGTCTACATACCTCTAGGTTGTCTCTAGTTTACGATGAGTGGGCCTAACATCTACATACCTCTAGTTTACGATGAGTGGGCCTAACGTCTTCATACCTCTAGGTTGTCTCTAGTTTACGATGAGTGGGCCTAACGTCTACATACTTCTAGGTTGTCTTTAGTTTACGATGAGTGGGCCTAACATCTACATACCTCTAGGTCGTCTCTAGTTTACGATGAGTGGGCCTAATGTCTACATACCTCTAGTTTACGATGAGTGGGCCTAACGTCTACATACCTCTAGGTCTTCTCTAGTTTACGATGAGTGGGCCTAACGTCTACATACCTCTAGTTTACGATGAGTTGACCTAACGTCTACATACCTCTAGGTCATCTCTAGTTTACGATGAGTGGGCCTAATGTCTACATACCTCTAGTTTACGATGAGTTGGCCTAACGTCTACATACCTCTAGGTCGTCTCTAGTTAACGATGAGAGGGCCTAACGTCTACATACCTCTAGTTTACGATGAGTGGGCCTAACATCTACATACCTCTAGGTTGTCTCTAGTTTACGATGAGTGGGCCTAATGTCTACATACCTCTAGTTTACGATAAGTGGGCCTAACGTCTACATACCTCTAGGTCGTCTCTAGTTTACGATGAGTGGGCCTAATGTCTACATACCTCTAGTTTACAATGAGTGGGCCTAACGTCTACATACCTCTAGGTCGTCTCTAGTTTACGATGAGTGGGCCTAATGTCTACATACCTCTAGTTTACGATGAGTGGCCTAAAGTCTACATACCTCTAGGTTGTCTCTAGTTTACGATGAGTGGGCCTCATGTCTACATACCTCTAGTTTACGATGAGTGGGCCTAACGTCTACATACCTCTAGGTCGTCTCTAGTTTACGATGAGTGGGCCTTATGTCTACATACCTCTAGTTTACGATGAGTGGGCCTAACGTCTACATACCTCTAGGTCGTCTCTAGTTTACGATGAGTGGGCCTAATGTCTACATACCTCTAGTTTACGATGAGTGGGCCTAGCGTCTACATACCTCTAGGTTGTCTTTAGTTTACGATGAGTGGGCCTAACATCTACATACCTCTAGGTCGTCTCTAGTTTACGATTCGTGGGCCTAATGTTTACATACCTCTAGTTTACGATGAGTGGGCCTAACGTCTACATACCTCTAGGTCGTCTCTAGTTTACGATGAGTGGGCCTAACGTCTACATACCTCTAGGTCGTCTCTAGTTTACGATGAGTGGGCCTAATGTCTACATACCTCTAGTTTACGATGAGTGGGCCTAACGTCTACATACCTCTAGGTCGTCTCTAGTTTACGATGAGTGGGCCTAATGTCTACATACCTCTAGTTTACGATGAGTGGGCCTAACGTCTACATACCTCTAGGTCGTCTCTAGTTTACGATGAGTGGGCCTTATGTCTACATACCTCTAGTTTACGATGAGTGGGCCTAACGTCTACATACCTCTAGGTTGTCTCTAGTTTACGATGAGTGGGCCTAACGTCTACATACCTCTAGGTCGTCTCTAGTTTACGATGAGTGGGCCTAATGTCTACATACCTCTAGTTTACGATGAGTTGGCCTAACGTCTACATACCTCTAGGTTGTCTCTAGTTTACTATGAGTGGGCCTCATGTCTACATACCTCTAGTATACGATGAGTGGGCCTAACATCTACATACCTCTAGGTCGTCTCTAGTTTACGATGAGTGGGCCTAATGTCTACATACCTCTAGTTTACAATGAGTGGGCCTAACGTCTACATACCTCTAGGTCGTCTCTAGTTTACGATGAGTGGGCCTAACGTCTACATACCTCTAGGTCGTCTCTAGTTTACGATGAGTGGGCCTAACGTCTACATACCTCTAGTTTACGATGAGTGGGCCTAGCGTCTACATACCTCTAGGTTGTCTTTAGTTTACGATGAGTGGGCCTAACATCTACATACCTCTAGGTCGTCTCTAGTTTACGATGAGTGGGCCTAACGTCTACATACCTCTAGGTCGTCTCTAGTTTACGATGAGTGGGCCTAACGTCTACATACCTCTAGGTCGTCTCTAGTTTACGATGAGTGGGCCTAACGTCTACATACCTCTAGGTCGTCTCTAGTTTACGATGAGTGGGCCTAACATCTACATACCTCTAGGTCGTCTCTAGTTTAAGATGAGTGGGCCTAACATCTACATACCTCTAGGTCGTCTCTAGTTTACGATGAGTGGGCCTAACGTCTACATACCTCTAGGTCGTCTCTAGTTTACGATGAGTGGGCCTAACGTCTACATACCTCTAGGTCGTCTCTAGTTTGCGATGAGTGGGCCTAACGTCTACATACCTCTAGTTTACATTGAGTGGGCCTAACGTCTACATACCTCTAGGTTGTCTCTAGTTTACGATGAGTGGGCCTAACATCTACATACCTCTAGTTTACGATGAGTGGGCCTAACGTCTTCATACCTCTAGGTTGTCTCTAGTTTACGATGAGTGGGCCTAACGTCTACATACTTCTAGGTTGTCTTTAGTTTACTATGAGTGGGCCTAACATCTACATACCTCTAGGTCGTCTCTAGTTTACGATGAGTGGGCCTAATGTCTACATACCTCTAGTTTACGATGAGTTGACCTAACGTCTACATACCTCTAGGTCGTCTCTAGTTTATGATTCGTGGGCCTAATGTTTACATACCTCTAGTTTACGATGAGTGGGCCTAACGTCTACATACCTCTAGGTCGTCTCTAGTTTACGATGAGTGGGCCTAATGTCTACATACCTCTAGTTTACGATGAGTGGGCCTAACGTCTACATACCTCTAGGTCGTCTCTAGTTTACGATGAGTGGGCCTAATGTCTACATACCTCTAGTTTACGATGAGTGGGCCTAACGTCTACATACCTCTAGGTCGTCTCTAGTTTACGATGAGTGGGCCTTATGTCTACATACCTCTAGTTTACGATGAGTGGGCCTAACGTCTACATACCTCTAGGTTGTCTCTAGTTTACGATGAGTGGGCCTAACGTCTACATACCTCTAGGTTGTCTCTAGTTTACGATGAGTGGGCCTAACGTCTACATACCTCTAGGTCGTCTCTAGTTTACGATGAGTTGGCCTTATGTCTACATACCTCTAGGTCGTCTCTAGTTTACGATGAGAGGGCCTAATGTCTACACACCTCTAGGTTGTCTCTAGTTTACGATGAGCGGGCCTAATTTCTACGTACCCGTTACAGGAACGTTCTACGCGCCGGGTGTGGCGGACGAGTCGGTTCTCGCCGTGTGTACGGACCCCGCTAACCGTATCCTCGTCACGGGCGATACGGCCGGCCAGGTCACCATCTGGGACGTCTCCCAGTACTGTCTGAAGCCAGAGACTCGTGTGAGTATCCTGCAAGATTTCTACTTTAAAATCCGGTAAATTGGAATGCAGTAAGTCGTAAAAGACAAAGAAATCAAATTTTATTTTCCTGACTATTGGCATATTTAAAGCGCCAGATCCACAAAGGCGACCAAGCGATCGCGTTCCATGCGACTGTGCGAATCCCATGCGATGATATTCAATATATTGAATATTGTCGCAAGGCATTTGCATGGCTATGCGAACGTCTGCGAACGCAAATTCGCTTGGAAAATCGCCTTAGTGGAGCCCCGCATGAGTATAAAGGCGGGCGTCCACCAACTACGACAAGGTTACGACAAGCCCCAACAAGAAAGTCCCAATCGGGGCCTTGTCGTAGCCTTGTTATGAGAAGGTTAAAATAGGAAATATCCTCTCCCCCCGCTGCCTCCCGCCCGTTTGTGTTGGTAGAAGTATAGGTGTCCTCAGTAGGAAATCCTCCCCCTGCCGCCACTCCCCCCCACCCCCCCCCACCTCCCGCCACCTCCTGCTGCCCGCTCTCACTGAAGCCCTCTTCACTGGATGCTTATATCCGCCTACAGATGAGGCGTATACACACGGGGAATAGGACAACTTTGTATAGTAAAAAGACATACTTATATATGCCTGGCGCCTTCATATGTAAAATGGTAGTTTTCGTGCAGTGATTGACATGGTGAGTTGCGCCTTGTCTGTTGTCAGGTGGTCAGGACCCGGTCCATGATTATCGCTGTTACTGGTGCCTTGTCTTATAACACCAATAATTATCGTTGTGACTGGTGCCTTGTCTTATAATGCCTATGATTATCGTCGTGACTGGTGCCTTGTCTTGTAACGCCCGTGATTATCGTTGTGACTGGTGCCTTGTCTTATAACGCCCGTGATTATCGTTGTGACTGGTGCCTTGTCTTATAACGCCTGTGATTATCGTTGTGACTGGTGCCTTGTCTTATAACGCCCGTGATTATCATTGTGACTGGTGCCTTGTCTTATAACGCCTGTGATTATCGTTGTGACTGGTGCCTTGTCTTATAACGCCCGTGATTATCATTGTGACTGGTGCCTTGTCTTATAACGCCCCTGTTTATCATTGTGACTGGTGCCTTGTCTTGTAACGCCCATGATTATCGTTGTGACTGGTGCCTTGTCTCATAACGCTCCTAATTATCGTTGTGACTAGTGCCTTGTCTCATAACGCTGCTAATTATCGTTGTGCCTTGTCTTATAACTCTCATGATTATCGTTGTGACTGGTGCCTTGTCTTATAACGCCCGTGTTTATCGTTGTGACTGGTGCCTCGTCTTATAACGCCCCTGTTTATCGTTGTGACTGGTGCCTTGTCTTGTAACGCCCATGATTATCGTTGTGACTGGTGCCTTGTCTCATAACGCTCCTAATTATCGTTGTGACTGGTGCCTTGTCTTATAACTCTCATGATTATCGTTGTGACTGGTGCCTTGTCTTATAACGCCCGTGTTTATCGTTGTGACTGGTGCCTCGTCTTATAACGCCCCTGTTTATCGTTGTGACTGGTGCCTTGTCTTGTAACGCCCATGATTATCGTTGTGACTGGTGCCTTGTCTCATAACGCTCCTAATTATGGTTGTGACTGGTGCCTTGTCTTATAACTCTCATGATTATCGTTGTGACTGGTGCCTTGTCTTATAACTCTCATGATTATCGTTGTAACTGGTGCCTTGTCATATAACGTCATGATTATCATTGTGACTGGTGCCTTGTCTTCTAACACCATGATTATCGTTGTGACTGGTGCCTTGTCTTATAACGCCTATAATTATCGTTGTGACTGGTGCCTTGTCTGTTGTCAGGTGGTCAGGACCCGGCCCCGCGTGGTCTGCACGTGGCTGGCGCACGAGGGCGCGCTCGTCAGTGTGACGTACGTACACGAGCAGTGCGCGAGCGGCTCGGAGTTGCTCGTCACCGCCTCCACAGACCGCCTTGCCAAACTGTGGACCTTCGACGGCCACTGCGTCGGCGCATTCGGCCAGGTGAGCCATGAAGATTCTTTTTATTTCTTTTTTTTTAAATCAAGATGTGTTTATTTAGAACATATCAGGCATGCGTACTCAACTCATATTCGAGTCAATCTTCCTAAAAGCCTGTCGATGAAAACTGTAGATTTTTTTAGTTCTCCTAAAAGCTCATTTACATTTTGCGTCAGCAGTGCTAAAGGTCCGTCGGTGGATCCTGACTGTAGATCGGTGATGGCCAATAGAAACGGGCTTTTAGGAGAATTGAAAAATCGTCGGCCATTAGAAGAAAGTATAAACAATGAACTAACAGGACAACACAGTAGAGCTCAATAAATCCTATCATTATGACATTGCATCAATTGTCCTTCAAGAGGTAGTTCTTCACATTTAGTTTGAACTTCAATCCATAATCCAGTTTTTGTAATTCTGCAGGTAAATCCTCCCACCGGCACTCGTGTATTACTACGCATCAACCTCTCATGGTTTACGGCCGCCTGTCCACACAACCATCGTTTATTGTCCATGTATTTCGTCATATCACAGCATGAACCTTACCTTAGAGAGTGACTTGGGAAGAACAGTTTGATGCTGTATGCTTAGATTACATTCTAAAGGTCCTGGTGATTTATTACTTAGATTACATGATAAAGGTCCTGGTGATTTATAACTTAGATTACATTATAAAGGTCCTGGTGATTTATAACTTAGATTAGGTTATAAAGGTCCTGGTGATTTATAACTTAGATTACATTATAAAGGTCCTGGTGATTTATAACTTAGATTAGGTTATAAAGGTCCTGGTGATTTATAACTTAGATTACATTATAAAGGTCCTGGTGATTTATGACTTAGATTAGGTTAAAAAGGTCCTGGTGATTTATAACTTAGTTTAGGTTATAAAGGTCCTGGTGATTTATAACTTAGATTACATTATAAAGGTCCTGGTGATTTATAACTTGGATTAGGTTATAAAGGTCCTGGTGATTTATAACTTAGATTAGGTTATAAAGGTCCTGGTGATTTATAACTTAGATTAGGTTATAAAGGTCCTGGTGATTAATAACTTAGATTAGGTTATAAAGGTCCTGGTGATTTATCACTTGGATTAGGTTATAAAGGTCCTGGTGATTTATAACTTAGATTAGGTTATAAAGGTCCTGGTGATTTATAACTTAGATTAGGTTATAAAGGTCCTGGTGATTTATAACTTAGATTAGGTTATAAAGGTCCTGGTGATTTATAACTTAGATTAGGTTATAAAGGTCCTGGTGATTTATAACTTAGATTACATTATAAAGGTCCTGGTGATTTATAAACAGGGATTTACTTGCAGAAAGACTTGTGGAACTTGCAGGACCCCTCGACGTGGGTTGACCCGTTACCTGACCAGTGTGACATCACCCATCTCCACCACAGAGGTATGTGACATTACCCATCTCCACCACAGAGCTATGTGACACTACCCATCTCCACCACAGAGCTATGTGACATTACCCATCTCCACCACAGAGGTATGGGACATTACCCATCTCCACCACAGAGCTATGTGACATCACCCATCTCCACCACAGAGGTATGTGACATCACCCATCTCCACCACAGAGCTATGTGACATTACCCATCTCCACCACAGAGCTATGTGACATCACCCATCTCCACCACAGAGGTATGTGACATTACCCATCTCCACCACAGAGCTATGTGACACTACCCATCTCCACCACAGAGCTATGTGACATTACCCATCTCCACCACAGAGCTATGTGACATTACCCATCTCCACCACAGAGCTATGTGACATTACCCATCTCCACCACAGAGATATTGGGCCAAGGAGAATCGAACGACCATTTATTTTCTCCCTCGTAAGTTCTTAAACAGCACCCTGGAAAACCCTGAAATTTTAAGTTTAATAAGAGTTTGGAGAATTCCTGAAGGACAAACGAGGGAGAGGTTCAATAGTGAGGCATGAAATATCGTTTAACAAATTCATCCCCCAGTGGACGATTGTCCTCCACATGGTCCTACGTCGTCCAAAAACGGACAATTAAACGACACGTACAGGGGGTGTCGTACAGGGAGCTTGTACCTCTGTCCCTGGTAAAATATGTTTACCAGAAGAGAAACGTAAGACTTGCGGAGACCAGCGGATATGAGCGGATATAAATGAAAAATTACGGTAAAGGAACGAATGTATTTCTTCTGTTACGTTTGTGTTACGGTTGTGTTACGGAAGCATTACGGAGAGATTTCTCACTAGATATACAGGTAGGGATGTGCTACATCCTACATCCTACATCATTACATCCTACTTCCCTACATCCTACATCACTACATCCTACATACCCACATCCTACATCCTACATCCCACATCCCCACATCCTACATTCCTACATCCCTACATCTTACTTCCCCACATCCAACATCACTAAATCCTATATCACTACATCCTACATCACTACATCACTACATCACTACATCCTACATCCTACATCCTGCATCACTACATCCCTACACCCTACATCCCTACATCACTACATCCTACATCACTACATCACTACATCCTACATCACTACATCACTACATCCTACATCACTACATCACTACATCCTACATCACTACATCACTACATCCTACATCCTACATCACTACATCCCTACATCCCCACATCCTACATCAATACATCACAATTCACACCGGATCGTCCCCAATGTCCTCCCTCGCGGCTGTTCTCCTATCGTCCAGACCAATTCTCCCTCGTAACTTCTTAAACAGCACCCAGGATGGCCAGTTTTCTTCTTCTTTTTTTTTCTTTTTTTTTTACTAAATCAAAAACAAATATGACTTATTATATTCGAACTATCGGTGTTCATCCATACAATAGTCTAGATAAAGACATATATACAGTACAGCATATACAAAAATACAAACGCACACAACAATATGTCACTTATACGTGATATATACAGTCTTGTTACATGTACATCAACAAACACCATCGTATTTAAACAGTATCATACGTACCAAATACCCGTAAACATTAAGCGGATATTATCAAGAGACGTCACGAGTTTGAGTCTAAGTTTATTTATGCCACGCATTTTGTTGGCTCCTTAATTTCCTTAAAAGAGTCGAAGACGAGTGACATTACGGAGCCAACAAAATGAGTGGCATAAATAAACTCAACTAAAACGAGTGGCGTCTAGATTTTATCCTACCCTGTTCCTATATTTTTTCAGTATCAGAAAGTAGTGGCATAAACAACACTTTATGTCACACCTGTGACATAAACGAACCCCATGTTAAGCCTATGGCGTTTTTTATTAGGGGTAGGATAAATAAAACGATTATTGAATTGTTGACTACAATGCATGTGCCACTATACCCGATTCACACCTTCGAAGATTCTGTTGTTCTGTGTTTCCTATAAAACTAAACATTCGTGGAAGGCCAGTGTATTTACATCATCTTGATTATAATAATAATGATGATGATGAAAATAATGACAATAATGATGATAATGATAATAACAACAATAGTAATAACAACAACAATAATAATAATAATAATAATAATCCTTTCAAGTTTTGTAGGCAATAGCTTCACACAGACTATACACACATACATCTACTTTACTCTTCATTTCAGAAGAAAAAGAAAACAAGCCTCACCCTGAACCACTTCTGACAGAACCTCAGGGGGGAGAGGAGACGCCTGGAGTGAGTCCCAGAGACCCTAAGACTCCGCTGGAGATCGGAAAAGACGTAACAACCATCCCCGAGAAGGTAACATCTCGACAACAGCTTATTATCTACAGACCAAGAGAATCATGTTCATATGAAAGGTTGATGTTTGGAGACGATTCCTTGTTACATCACCCATATAAATGTCATGTGAATCTATATATGTAAATATATATATAAATATGTATAAATTAGTTTTCACTATTTAATACGGCGTTTCCACCTGCCGATTATGACCTCCGATTATGGTAATTCGCCCCGCCGACTGATTACGCGACACACTTAGTGCAATAATAGTCAGGTGGAAACAGAAATGGTCAGCGATTTTTCTCTCCCACCTTATGTAGTTTGGCACCACCGACCGACTGCTTCACCCGGCGATGAAATCAAATGAATTGATTTAATCTGTGGTGGTCTGCATTTTACTACATGTCAGTCAGCGTCCGTCGCATGTTCGCAGTGTCGATCACTGATTGTGTACCACGGAACTTTCACAAGAGGAACCACCCACCGAGTTTTGTACAGCGTGAACACATTATCGGTGGGGTTTTAGTCGGCAGGTACATGAATCCCATCGTGTGAATTCACTTTAGGGGCTCTTCCATAAGCACACGAGATATAGCGAGATGTATCACGATTTGGTTGAAGTCTTGTAAGGTTTTGTGTAATCACGTACATTCTTTCCGCAAGCATCGGGTACAATTAAGCAGCTTTATTTTTACATCTCCTTCATGTCCACATCCTATTCCCAGTGTAACAGTGAAATAAGCCCGATTCAAGGTCTCAGTTCTACATACTACTAACATCACACGTGAAAACGTTGACCACAAAACAGAGGGGGAGACTGGAAGCATGGGCCTGAGGCTGGCTGGTTGTTAAAACTCATGAGATGAAAATAACTTGGTCCGTACTCCACTGAGTTTTACCGCGGAGTAATTCCTGAAGTGAAGCTGAGTGAATTACGTAGTGGTCAAACGAGGTGGAGTGCGGAATTTATATTCATCTTCTGGGTTTCTGATTATATCAGAAGACAGGCTTGGCATCTGTGAGCTCTGCTCTCTCATTGGCTGGTGTACTAACAGCCAATAGGGAATGACCAAATCATTGAGGATGTTCCGGTCTGTCGCATATGTCAGGAGGCCGCTCATGACATTGAACAACTCAAAGTGTCATTGGTAGATCACCCTGTCCCCATGTGGACAGACCAGAAACTAGAGCTGAGAAATGATAGGGGGAATATTTGGCATTTAAAGCCTGGCAGCCATACTTTAAACATCGGGAGGAGCATACAAACCGCAATGGCGACTTTTGCAATTCAGTCAGTTTATTTACTAGTAAATAAAGGTAATTTAGATGATTACTTTTTTCTCATAGAAACCAATATCACTTGGCCAAAATAGGGATATATAAACCAGGATTTTACAGTTTGTATCTATTTCCCATCTTCTCGTATTGCTTAGACCCAGCAATTGCCATGATAAAGGGTATATCACCAGGGACTATTTCTTAGCTCAATAGCACAAAGGGACTTTTTTCCTGTATACCAGGGTCTTGAACCATTATACGATGGTTATGGTATCTGACAGTTTTTAAACAATGGGTAATGGTTTACTGAATCCCCATACATTCTCCATGGGTACTTTGTATACCATACATTTCACATGGGGACTTTGTATACCATGGATGATAATTTCTCGCCCACAGTGGTGTATGAACCTCTCGTGTTTATGGCCGCCTGTCTAAAAACCCGTCGGTTATTGTCTCTATATATGTACGTGATTATTCCTCCTTTATCTCACATGGCAGGTAAGACCTCGGCTCCTGGATACACGAAGCGTCACCATCTCTGCACCCCCCGAGGTACCCAAGCTGCTCGCTGATACTCCCAAATCTAAGGTAGCCTACAGTTTATCATCCGCCTCATACCAAGTCGCCAGTGATAACACATACGGTGTGTGTATTACTGTCGGCGGAGAGAACTTCAGTGAGAAGATTGGCAACCAATTTCTCTTTCTTGGTGACTGAAATTTGCATTCAGGAATAATGAATATGATATTAACCTGTTTCTGATACTACTGTGTGTGTCCTCATCGTTCACACTTTGTTGATATTATGCACCATCTCAGTGTAAATACACACTGCTGCTGGGGTGTAGTAATTGAACGCGGGAAATCGCGCTCATATACGTCATCTAGATAGAGGATAGAATGCTCACACAGGCTTTCAGCTTACTGCAAAGAATCTAACCCTTCACTATCCATTCCCAAATCATAAAGGCCTGGTAGAATGGTCAGGTGTCCAGTATCCCAGTATCCCCTATCCCTGCCCCACTACTGACTTGGTTCCTTTAAATAGAACTTTCATGGCTGAGTGACCATGTAAAAGTGAGTGCGGTGTGGTGTAGCAAATCAACTGAGTGCCATAGCGAGAAAAGTAGGGCAGTTGACCAAGACCCTAAATGAAAAAATCAGTCACAACCACGACAAGTTGAATGTGATCTGTGGTATGCTAGACCAGGCACAAGTCAAAATGAAAAACGTTAGCCAGAAAATGATAAACATCTCAAAAGAAATATACCAAAGTATTGACATTCTCCTACTTTTATTTGATGAGATTTTGGTATACCGCGCTCTTCCATTATGAATGGAAATAACATTTGCTCCTAGTTCTGTACATACTATAGTACGCTGTGTGCTTTGACCCCCACCAAGTTACCAAGTTACCGACTTCCAGCGTACTGCATGAGGACTATCCCTTCACTAACTGCGTACTATTAATTCACTGTGATATTGGGAAAGGAGCAGGGTGCCAGTGTCCCAGGGTCTTAAATGTGTGCCCAGCTAACCATGACCAATCACTCAAGACCGAAATACCTCATTGACCCACTGGTGCTTGATGTGTTTAGGTCCTAGTAACTGGCAAGTTGAATGAGTGCAAGTGGGTTACAGAAACCTATCCATAGTCTGAATATAACCCAAACCTTTTCATTTTTTTCATTTTTCCCTTTTGGGTTTGTCTAGTTGGTTTTTTTTGTAATTGTTATTCATTTAAAACATTACGCTCATTCATCAGTGATGATTATTCTATTTGCTGCTAGTTTTTAGTGCTTTACCACGTTATTATTATCGGGTGAGTTTCCCTCTATTAATCTGGTGACTCTGACAGACGAGTCTGGGGCGTCGTGTGGAGGCGGAGTTTGAGCGGCGCAGGACTCACCGTCTGAGACGTCGAGCGGCGCAGGACAGCAGCGTGCTGAGTGACTCGTCCGGCGACCACCAGGTGTCGGCCTGCAGGTACCAGCAGACCGCCTTCCCCTTCCACTCCCTCGACATGGTGGTGAGTCAGTTGTTATTACTATTATTATTACTATCATTATCATCACTCTCTAGACATGGTGGTGAGTCAGTTGTTATTACTATTATCATCATTATTATTATCATTACTATCATTATTATTATCATTATCACTCTCTAGACATGGTGGTGAGTCAGTTGCTATTACTATTATCATTATCATCATCATTATTATTATAACTCACTAGACATTATGGTGAGTAATTTATTATTACTATTATTGTTATCATTATTACCATTATTACCACTCCCTCGACAAGTGATTTATTATCGTTATTATCATTGATATTATTATTATTAATATTAATATTATCTTTATTATTATTATTATTATTATTATTATTATTATTTTTATTATTATTATTATCATTATCACTCCTAGACATGATGGTGAGTGATTTATTATTATAAATATCATCATCATCATTATTATCATTATCATTTTTATCATTATCATTATTATTTTTATTATTATCACATTATTATTATTATTATTATTGTTAATATCATACTCATTATTATAATTATCATTATTATCATTACTAATATTATCATCATTATTATTATCATTATCATTATCACTCCCTCGACATGATGGTGAGTGACTCATTATTATCATTATTATTATTATTACTAATATTATTATTCCCTCGACATGATGGTGAGTGATTTATCATTACTCAGGTCAGGTATATCAAACATTCTAAAAATGTGCAATTTTAAAGGTATAATTGAAGTTGCAGATAAAAATCATGGTAATATTCGTATAAGCTTTCAGCCTCTGTCTAATTATATAGAACTACATCGAGGATCGTATAAATAAACAGTAGTCCACGAGTTTGGACGGGCCACAATTGTCATCGAGGGGAAGCTGGGTGACGATTTTGCAACATCCGAAGAGTGGAGTATTGTGTATTTTACGATTCGAGTGAGGTTCTGGATTTATCTCACCCCTTTCTATGACATTAAATAGCATCAGAATATCAGAATATTTAAAATATTCTTAGCAAATCCATATGACGTCATCTCACATTCACTATGCTACAGCCGTGGCTTAGTATTGTCACTTTACGGGAGTGATCGTTGAGTATTTTTTGTAATGTTATTCCTATGGCTAAACTTGTACCAGGGGTGAGATAATCACCCCAATCCCCATCAAAGTGGGAGATTGGAAGTAGTTTTTTTTTAATTAAGGAAATATTTTGTGTACAATCACCAAGTTTGGCGATACAGCCGTTCTTCCATTTGGGCCCTAGCCCCCTACTCCTCATTCTAATGGCGGGTGTTAAGCCGAATGGGCAGTGAGTACCGTTTTTGTGGAAGCCTCTGGTATGACCCGACTGGGGTTTGAACCCACGACCTCCCATGCTCGAGGCGAACACCTCTACCACTAAGCCAGTGTACCAAGCTTGGCTCGGTTTCATGGTAGGGGGTTAGCCTCGAGCAAACTCTGCCATCTTATAAAACTTTATTCACCTTCCTGAAATGTCATACCTAGTAATAATGTGAATTTTTTCCAGCCTCTTGACGTCCTTCCCGAACCACTGACACCGAGAAACCTTACGTCATTGATGACGTCACAGAAGTCTCCACCTAAACTCCAACACAGAACGCCCTCTAGCGACGGCCCCATGAGCGACACTACAGCCGAGGAGACCTTGATGACATCTCTGTCACCTCAGAAAACACAGTCTCCGAGACCTGCGTCTGTGGTCAGACTACCGGATATCCGGAAGACGCACACCACCATGGGAGTGACGTCACAGTCTCGTCTGCAGTCTCACCAGATCTCGTCTGTCGATGACGAGACCAGAACGAGACCCGTATTCTCGGCCAAGATTTGATCGAGGAAACTGACGTGGACAATTAAAGATATTTAACCCGAAGTGTAGATATTTGAAGATAACCGTTGTGTGAATAAAGGCTTAAAAAGGTGAATAAAAAAACGAAAAAAATGGTCGTCCTGAGGATGGGCGATAATTGGGGATTTTCTTGTGTTTTTCTTAAAGGGTTAATGGGAACTCTCTCGAGAAATAATTGGCACCCCGATTTTCTTAAATCAGCCCCCGATTTCATCGAAAAAAGATTTTCTTCAAGGGAGCCAAAGTAAACTCGCTAAAGTTCTCTGGACTATTTGACATGTATGTTAAGACCTTAGATACCCGTGCTCAAAACAAGATACCGAACCGATACCCTACGATATGCCTCCCGACGCGCTACGATGTGGTCATTTTATATCGGCTCGCGTCGGCTCGCGTCGGCGCTGACGGGTGCCCGGTCTAACACATACGAGACACTAGACTAAAGTAACTCCCATAGAGGGACCTACTGTAGTTGTGAACACTGGACAGTTCCGCAACCACACACCAGATGGGGACACAGACAACTCTCCGTAAATACCCAAAGGGAGGGAGTAAAACATGTCTCAGGGAAATGGTACCCTACAATTTAGGCGAAGAGATTGTGTTTGTGTAGAGAATCTCAGCAGGATTTGTCTCAGATAAACACCCTGTGAGGTACATGAATCACAGCAGGATTTGTCTCAGACAAACACCCTGTGAGGTACATGAATCTCAGCAGGATTTGTCTCAGACAAACACCCTGTGAGGTACATGAATCTCATCAGGATTTGTCTCAGACAAACACCCTCTGAGATACATGAATCACAGCAGGATTTGTCTCAGACAAACACCCTGTGAGGTACATGAATCACAGCAGGATTTGTCTCAGACAAAAACCCTGTGAGGTACATAAATCACAGCAGGATTTGTCTCAGACAAACACCCTGTGAGGTACATGAATCTCAGCAGGATTTGTCTCAGAATAACACCGTGTGAGGTACATGAATCTCAGCAGGATTTGTCTCAGAATAACACCGTGTGAGGTACATGCCCCGATCTGCCTTTTCATGGCAAAATCTGTCCCATATGCCAGTTTTTCATATATCCTAAATTCTGAACACTACGAGGAGCATTTTGTATTTTCCTTGTAAATAGAGATGCACATTTTTATATGGTAAACGATATACACTCATTTCTGTTATTCGTTATATCAAACCAGACATAGTTTTAGGGATTACTGATACATGTGCTCACTCAAAGGGGCAGTCTAACCAATTGTGGATTTACATTTTACAAAGTGATTTAGAGCTGAAAAATTGTCTGTGAAGCTCATTTAACTATTACAGTATTTCCCAACTCATGAGTTTCATGACCTTTGACATTTACCCTGTTTTGAATCCGAAATGTTGGTTGGTTCCCGATGGGTTTTAGTGGATACCTGTGGAATCAGTGTTAGGTTGAGGCAAAGATTTGTAAGTGCCAGCGCCACGAAAGATCTGCTGGGAGAGCGGCTCTGCACATGCTTGGTTCCAAATTGTCCCTCCTGTCCCCCTCCACCGAAAATCCTCCTTACTCCAACACTGCACCGTTTGGACATCAAAATTCACTGCCTCATCTTACAAGGAGAAAGTATCATATCCATATGCTATGGAAGAGCACTGTATTCCAAAAGTAAAAGAAAATATATGTGTGCATGTATAGATAGACAATACACGAAATCTGGGAAACTCTCCTAAAAGCCTTAAAATGCACTCACCTGAGTATATTCCCAGGCGAGGGAGAATAACTCGGTAGTCTTCGTTGTAATGGAATATTAACAACATAACGATCAGAGGTCACCATGCAAGTTTTTGATACAAACATCAATATTATGATAATATTATAACAGAATATATAGAAATTCTAAAAAGTTGTTTTCCACACCTTAAACCCTATGTCATTTCCCTCAAACTGTCACAGAATAAAGTAGATGTAATAGTACTACACATTTAAGTTTTAAATTTTGTAGGTCACCGTCCTCGTTTTTCAGTACATTTCCTATGTAAATCAGGCATATATAAATTGGCCTATTTTACTTATTGGGTTTGGATAAACTGGACAAAACGTTGAATTTGCTAATTTAGAATAAGAATGAATCCGAAGAAACTAGTTTTTACTGATAATTCACCTGATTTAAAACTCACCAGATGGCGCCACTGTGAATTGTAGGATATGCCTTTAAAGAGGCCTCGTCTTTGCCAATACCGAGGACGCATACCCTACGTACGTGCAGAAAGCACAATCAATTATCAAATAATTTAAAGAAAATACAATTAGATGTTGACAGAGCACTGAGAGAACGTTCTAGGCAGTCACTTCTATATATAGAAGTAGCACAGTATGTAAACAACGACCCCGAAATATACAGCAACGTAAAAACACTTCCGCTTTCACGTTGTTTGTCAAGAACTTCGTTCTAGAGCACGTAATGTTACCAACGTAAAATTCAGTACTCCCATGTAAAAGCAAATAGCTACCTGGTCAGCCAATACCCCCGACCCCCCCTCTCTCTCTCTCTCTTTCTTCCTCTCCCTCTCTCTCTCCCTCTCTCTCTCTCCATCTCCTTCCCTCTCTCCCTCCCTCTCTCTCTCCCTCTCTTTCTCCCTCCCTCCCTCTCTCTCTCCCTCCCTCCCTCCCTCCCTCCCTCTCTCTCCCTCTCTTTCTTTCTCTCCCTCTTTCCCTCCCTCTCTCCCTCCCTCTCCCTCCCTCTCTCTCTCCTCTCCCTCCCCCTCTATCTCTATCTCCTTCCCTCTCTCTCTCCCTCTCTTCCTCTCTTTCTCCCTCCCTCTCCCTCACTCTGTCTCTCTCTCTCTCCCTCCCTCTCTCTCCCTCTCTTTCTTTCTCGCCCTCTTTCCCTCCCTCTCTCTCTCACTCTCCCTCATTCTCTCTCTCTTTCCCTCTCTCCCTCTGTCTCTCTTTCTCACATATGAACCCAATGTACATGCAGTGAGTTTTTTCTATTGGGTCTCTCTGTCTGTCTTTTCCCCTCTGCTTCCCTCTCTGCTTCTCTGTCTGTCTCTCCCTCTTTGTCTCTCTCCCTCTCTCTATCTTCCACTCTGTCTATCCCTGTCACCCTCCCTCTCTGTGTCTGTGTCTCTGTGTGTCTCTGTCTCTCTCTCTCTGTCCCTCTCTGTGCCCCTCACTCTCTCTCTCTCTCCACCTACCTGTATATATTCGTCTCGCACGCCTTGACCTGTCCCTGTTTTGTCTCGTCTTGTGTCACTTCTCAGAACCACATATGAACCGAATGTACATGCAATCAACGACTTCATTGAAGAACGCGCATCCCCGGTGAATTGTGATTTTTTTTTGATTTTTTTCTATCAAGATGTGTTTATTTTCTAGAAAAAGGTAAGTGTACTCATCCAACATTGGACGATCTTCCATACAGGTACCACACATACTAAACAGGACAGATACAGGTGTAGGTTTATTACAGAGTACAAAAGAAGAAACCAACAAGTTTGGGTCAAAGTCCTCATTCTCCACGAGTTAAATGCGGGGTGATATGAACGAGGTGAAGCTGAGTAAATATCACGTAGCGTTCAAATGAGTTGGAGAACAACGACTTTGACCAAAACGAGTTGCTTTCTGTATTTATCTCACCCCTGTACACACTAAAAGATGACACAGAGGATATAGGCCAAGGAGAACGAACTGCAATGTAGTGTGGTCTACATCAAACAAAATGAAAATCAACATTAAAAAGACCAACCTCTGTACTTTTGGCTCAAAACTGAAACTGAAGTTTTCATGAATCACAGAAAAATCGGGCTTTTTTGTGACCGGGAAATACCTTCAGCACTTTAGCAGCTAAAATATCTTGGGCACACTGTTAGACGACACTCTAAACTGGGAGAAAAGCATCAATGAAACTCTTAAGCGAGTCAATCATGAACTCTTCCGGAGAGCAAAGGTCAGGATATTTATTAACCAAGAAACTAGTATCAAAAATATACAAAAGTATGGTAGCCCTAATTTTTGACTCTCCATGATACTTCTTCAGGGGTGCAAATAAGGCGTATCAATCAAAGCTTCAAAAAACTCAAAATAGGGGATTGCATATTTGCACTCACTGCACGAAAACCACCACTTTTCATATATATGCGCCCGGCGTATATAGGTATGCTTTTGCGTATACAAGGTTGACATATTTTCCATCGTTTATACGCCTTATCTACTAGGATATTTATATAAATATAATCCGCATTATGATCCACACACAATCCGTTCTGGATACATTCATCATAGAACGCACAATATTTCAACTGATTCAGTTCACCACCTACCGTGTGTCTACCTGTACACGGACCCTTGCATGAGCGATAATCAAGAAAGTCAGTTTTTCGATCAACCTTTTCATCAAAAGAACCCGAAAACTTTTGATAAACTTTCTGTTTATTTTCGGTATTTACACCACCGACTTAGTCATCTGTTAATATCTCCATATTAACGGAACCGTCCATTTCACAACCGTAAGCTGAATTCGCTTTGTCATGGGCGCCGCCATCTTGGTTAGGCGACACACCTGAGTCACCCGAGAATCTCAGGCAAGATTTTCCTACTTCTGTATCTTGTGAAACACTAATATTTACGCTATTTAAACTTTGCGAAACTGAATGAAAGTTTCCCATATCGTTCCTGAGACCTTCTTCCAAACTTTTACTATTCTTAAAACTAAAAGAATCGCTGCTTTAGCAACGAATGACCTCTGCGCAGGAAGTTCGCGGTCCACACATGGATTTCTCCACGCCCGCACAATGGTTAGTATCGATACATTTTTTTATTCCTGACTTCACGTACACATCAAGATTTCTAGTCTCATCCTCCAAACATGTTAGAACTTTGTTCAGAGGCATTTCATAATTTCATTTCCTATCCTTTTGATCAACCTTTGTCTTGCGGCGAGTCAATACAGAATGACTTGACGCACATTGCGAGCATTCATGCCTATACATGCAATTTACCCAACTGCAACCTTCCTTAGAATTATACTTCCAGCACACCCCTGGAGTCCTATCACCGGTTTGGGTATTTTGCCCTTTCCTAGCTCCATATTTCTTAGTTTTCTCTTCTAGCTCCTTGAGCTTGTTGTTGAGATTTACAAAAGAAAAGGTAGTTTCATAGTTGAGGTATTTTTCAGTCAAGAAACTATCCCCGTATCCACAGCCCTGAACCCCTAATTTGTTGCATTTCTCCCTCATAGCTTGATCATAGTCTACAAGCGATTTGCCTGTATGGGTCACCTTCCTATCCACCAAATAGGCTATGTGATCTGCATAACCACTTGTATCCTTACCCGACTGCGACATACTGCGCAGTAACCCCATACTAGCAGACAACATTTGATCAAAGTTTGGTATGTCGACATGAGGTGGCAAATAAGGATTGAGCAAAAAAAACTTTGACTAACGTTTTGCTTTTGTTTCTCCGCAGTGATGTCCGGTGACGTGCCTGCCGCCTGTGCCCCTTTTACATCTGGTGGGTAGTATGGTGAGCGGTGCTGGATACGTCTGGTGCATCTGTGGAGTAGCGGTGTCGCGTCCCGTGTCCGGCCGCGCTGTCCTGAAGGGCTCTTGAAGACGTGTTGCCGGCCCTCCTGAGTCCATTGCCACCCCTTGACCTATCTCTGCCGCTTCTCGACCGTCTCTGGAATGTAGTGGAGTGGTGAAAGTTTCTTCATCTTCTCGATGAGCTTTCGGTGAATCATTTACCCCTAAACGATTCATTGCTGCCACCAATGATTGTACTTGCTGCTTCAGGTCGTTCATTTCTTGCCGCATTGTTGCATTTTCAAATTGAAGAGATGCAAGCCATGGTGCCGGTGCCCTCTCAATGCCCTCACCGCCGCCATCTTGGGTTCGTCACAGTCAACCTAGTGAAGTTGCTATGCCGTCTTTGCCAATTTCGTCCTCCTCTCTAGCCAATGCGTTCACTTCTTCCGTAATTTTACAAAACGGGCATTCCTTGTGTGAACGGGTGTCAAACTCTCTCATACACTTTAAACACCTTCGCATTTTGAATGGAAGTGCAAGTGCCAAACATTTGTTGAGAAGTGTTCTCTGCGGCAGCTTGCGAAGTTGTGAGGCTCCGTGCCTAGTCCTCGACCAACTGTAATGCCCTCCTGCGCTGTCCGTCCTGGTACCAGACAGAAGAAAAAAGTTTGTGTCCAGCTTGTTCAATGACCTCTTGTGGCGTTCAACTCCTCTGGCACCTATGAATAGTCCAAAAGACGTCCAGTTGGTGGCACCACCTCCCATGACACCTCTAGCGGGCTCTGGCGTCAAACTTGGGACATCTCTTCCTCTTTTTATTTATATAAAAGCGGGGCCTTTATATAACACATATATATACGTCAGGTTTATGGTAAAACCAATGTTATATCATCAATTTTGATTATAAAATTGTTCTAAAACCCAATCTATTATCTTTTGATTAAATACATATAATAAACCCAGCCTTCTTTGGGTTTTTAAAAGTTTTTTAAATAGATTTTACTTTCTACCAACTGGTCAGTGGTCAATAATTGAAGGGGGGAATACAGCGTGGCGGGAACAGGGTGGTCGGTGGCGAACGTTTTTTAGTTTTCATCCGTACACATATATATACGACCAGCATAAATATCTCACGCACATGATATTTCTTCTCATATATGCCTGGTGTGAAATACAGCCAAGACGCGGCCGTAGACAAGAGGAAACAGTCTTATACGCTGGTGTGAAATATGGGCGTGTTGATATGAAAACAAGTCAATATTCAGCGGATACATGCACTTCCGCGATGGCGTATATATGAACTAGGAGCATATGTTATTTCCATTCATAATGGAAGAGCGCGGTATACCAAAATCTCATTAAATAAATGTACTAGAATATCATAGGAAATTATTGATCAGTAAGCCATTTATATTTGAAAGTATCAAGAATGCTTCAATAAACCCAGAGAATGGATTCAATAGTTGTTATCAAGTATCATCAACAGGAATATGTATTATGGCATAGACATCTAACATTTTCGATTTTGACTTGTGCCTGATCTAGCATAACACGGATCCCATTCAACTTGCAGTTGTGACTGAATTTTTGATTGAGGGTCTTGGTCAACTGCCCTATTTCTCTAGGTCAGCTATGGCACTCAGTTCGCTCTCTAATAGCCCTTAGCGCTCAGCTATGAAAGTTCTATTAAAAGGAACCAAGTCAGTAGTGGGGCAGGGATACTGGATACTGGGATACTGGACCTCTGCTCATTTAACCAGGCTTTTATAGTTGGAACATTGATAGTGAAGCGTTAGATTCTTTACAGCAAGCTGAAACCCTGTGTGAGCATTCTAACCTCTATCTAGATGACGTATATGAGCGCGTTTTCCCGCGCTCAATAAAATGGTGGTTTTCGCGCAGTGATACGGTCGATCGTCAGGGAAACACCCGCTAAGTGCCGTCATACCAGCTCTAGATAGAATGAGACGATTTGTAAACTTATTATACATGCGAAAGTATGCAGGGCAGAAAATCCTAGAACAAGAGGCCAAGAGAAAAGAAATATTGAATTATATAGACTGTGCACCTCATTCTTTAAAAGAAGTCCTTTATACCGGGAGAAAGATAACTGGAACAGTCTACCTAAGGATATTCAAGATGGTTTGTTGTATAGCTTTAAAAAGTTTGTCAAAATAAAATATGATTATGGTAACGATGACTTTGACTAAGTGGGAACATGATAGTTTATCGAGGGGTGAGCTTGATTAGTTACCGGGAAGTTATTTGTACTTTCCTTGACTTAATCATCATTACCTCATACACCAATTGTATTTTATAACCCACCAACTAAGGAGTCTCCATAGGAAATTTGTAGGGCACCTGAAAACAGCTACCCATGGCCAGAGATTCTGGCATGTCAGAATCTCCTGCAGGAGATTCTGGAAAAATAGTCCTGTCCATGATGAGGTCGAATCATCATTTATTTAGAAATAAGTTTCTTGATTCAATATCAATTATTTAGAATCAATCATAATAATATCATTTACCATCAGAAATCATTGACACACTTTGCATGCTAAAAGTACAAGTTAATAGCGAACTCTTTTTTTTTTAATTTCTTTTTTTTATAAGCAGTTTCATTTGTTCTCTTGCATTAATACATCTAGATCTGTAGGTCAAGCACATCTATACTGTAAGTGTCATACTTTACATGAAGTGATGAAATGCTGCTATCATAGGAAATTTTTTAAAAGCCACTCCTTTACTGCTTTTTTTTCATTGTAATTAAATCTAGCCAGGTCCTTACTCAATGATTAGGCAAGTTGAAAATCTATCAAGTATCTGCCAAGTAGAAAAACAAAGTGGTATGGGTGAACCCTGAAGGGTTGACACCAGGACAAAGGACATTGACAGACAGGTTGACAATAGGACAGGTGAAAGTCTGATGTACTGACATCTAAGATAAGTATTCACACAAAGCAGCACAGGTCACCTTTAAGACATTTCAGATTCCAACATGTGACAGACTAAGGTACAACAGGATACTCAGGAATGGTGAGTGGGCATGAAGAACAGGGAAGACAAGACAAAAGTTATTTCCCCATAGTTTTAAGATATTATTTTAAAGATGTTCTCCCATTTTTGGAATTTGTAGGGCTTGTTCTCCGCAAAGGACAGGAACCTCTCCATCCTTAATTTTTCTCTAAACTCTAGACTCCATTGGTAAACCTGTAAGGAGTTGTCATGAAAAAGCTTTTGTCGGTAAATATAGAATTTAAGATTTAAACAAATATGGTTCAAGATCTGACAGTTCTTAGCCTGATTGGAAATGCCAAGAAGGATTTCTTCTTCTGACCAAGAGTGGTTGATGCCTGTGACAGCTTTAAGCCAGTTAGAGGCTTGGTACCAGAATTTCCTAACTGTTGGGCAATCAATAAAGAAGCGTACAATGGTGTCTCTTTCTGGGCAATAATTACAAATATCTGAAAGAGTGATTTTTCTCTTATAGAGGTAACAACTATATTATTGGTGTGCGTCTATGCCGAATTACTGCCACACTTGACAGTGCTGTGATGTCTGGAACTAAATATCTTGCAGAAACATTTTTATTGCAATGGATTTGTTATTAATCTTGTAAGTGGGTAATAAATATAATAACAACTGGTTTTGTATATGAGTGACTGTAATCTCCTCGTAGTTGACAACATCACATCCTTGCTAATCGCAATCAATAATCAATGAAAATCGAATCAAACTTAAGTTTATAAAACAAAAGACAATTCCTGTCAATCATCATGCTATATAGTGTGATTGTGATGGGTTTTTTTGAACAGAAAAAATATCCAAAAGTAGAATAAGCTCATATAAGAGCCAGATAATCACGTAATCCATTTTAAATACCGGTCAAAGGATTATATAACCAATACACTGATAATATGCAATCTTAGGTTATCATCATATTGAAAACTCAGCTAGACTTTCTATTTGAACTGGAATACTAAAAAATAAAGAAACTTTTAATGGATGATTTGAACTATGTGTAATTGACACATGTAAACTACGAGGGATGTTTGCATTAGACTACTAAGGAAAGTCATATGTAAACTACGAGGGAAAGTCACATGTAAACTATAAGGGAAAGTCACATGTAAACTATGAGGGAAAGATATATGTAAACTATAAGGGAAAGTCACATGTAAACTATAAGGGAAAGATATATGTAAACTATGAGGGAGAGTCACATGTAAGCTATGGGGGAAAGTCACATGTAAACTACGAGGGAAAGTCACATGTATACTATGAGGGAAAGTCACATGTAAACTATGAGGGAAAGATATATGTAAACTATGAGGGAGAGTCACATGTAAGCTATGGGGGAAAGTCACATGTAAACTACGAGGGAAAGTCACATGTAAACTATGAGGGAAAGTCACATGTAAACTATTAGGGAAAGTCACATATAAACTACGAGGGAAAGTCACATGTAAACTACGAGGGATAGTCACATGTAAAAGGCGAGGGAAAGTGACATGTATAACACAAACTTCTGGAAAATACTGAAAATAATGAGAGCTAAGCTCCAATTAAAAAAAAAGAATAAAAAAAAACAAAGGAAAAAAAAAAAACAGTTGCTTGTCCAGCCATCTGCGGTCCATCATAGCTGAAGCGGGTCATGTGAAGTGATAAGATCGCACAGGTAAGAATAAAGTAGCAATTATCTTATGAAAGTAATTACCTTATGAGTCACAGGGTACTTATAAAACGGAAACCATTTATGTAAAAATCCAACGATGATGATGCGAGGTCAAACAAATACAGGAACAAATTATAGTAGATCAAAATATGATTCAACTGATTTTGTATGAAAACATATCTCTATATATATATATATAATATTCTATAACTTGCTGAAACCGTTACATAAAAATGTGACTTGAAGGTAAAACTCCACAAAATGGGGATAATGTATGATGTATAATACCTAACTACTACTTAAATTTCCATGTTTTTCATCATTTCATCATATTGTTATTCTATTTTCTTAGTATTGTTTTTTTTCTGATAGTCGATCTCAGGAGTGAAGTTATAGAAACAGGAAGTATTTTATACGTGAATGCCGATGTCAGGTCCTGCGTTATTTCATCATGTTGATTCGGTGAGTATATGGCGTAACGGTATGTTAATCTCCTCTATTTAGTGACTACGTACGGGGGAAATGGTGAAGTGAGCAGAGTGTTCCCTTTTTTTTTTTCTTTTTTTTTTATTCAAACTTATTTATAGACGTTACATACGTTCATCTGTTTCCAGACGATCTTCCACGCTGGCGTCATTTCGGACAGGACATTGGTAATTTACAAGACAGAATACAAGACAGGACAATACAAATACATCATTCACTCACTCATGTACCCTGATTATTTATTCATATATATACACACCTCTCCATTGTATTACCATCAGTTTTTGTCTTCTGACCAGTGCTTAGTCGGTCTTATTGACCTTTCATAATAGCTAGGATTTCCTCTTTTACTTTCATTTTATAATTATCACCCTCTAATATTTGTGTATCCACTTTAATTTTATCCCAAAATAATGTCCCTTCCTTGTTGGAGGTCCTGTGAAACCCCTCTCATAAGATCTCACACTCTCCAAGTCTTATTCTGTACTCTCATTACGCTTTAAAGATAAGAAATCTTAACGAACTAGGCTTAGAGCCTTAAGAATCCACTGGCCTGCCTCCCATGCTAAAGACGTACATCAATGCAACCCAAAGATTCCTATAACCTCAACGATGCCACCTAGCGGGAATACTGTGTGCTAGTGGATTCTCAAAGTTCTAAGCCTAGTTCGTTAAGAATTCTTCTCCGATAGAGTGCAGAGAGAACCTTGTACAGAATGTGCAACATAAGGAGTCGGTTAAAGAATTCAAAAAGGAGATTAAAGTTATGTATTCTGTATACGATTGGACAACTTGAGGTTCTATCGGTATATGATGGGGTAACCCCGTATGGCAAGGCAACATTATCATCATCATAACTCATCATACTTTTGTATTTTATTTATCTTATGTATAAACTCAGAACACTGAATGTAATTGGAAAACTTATGTTTGTGAACTTGTATCTTACAGTGGAAGATCTAACTTATCAGTTAGAACTGTTTGTATATAATAAAAAATTAAAAAATACGACTTAGAGAGTGTGAAATCTTATGAGAGGGGTGCCTGTAGAACCAGAGAAACATCTGCCCATGTACTACTCACATCAAATAAGGAATATATAACTATTTTTATTTTAGAATATACTAAATACTCATGCCGTATATATACTGTAAATATGAACCGTTTCGCCATATAACGTAAAATCACCGTACGGAACAGTGTTCCGTACGGGAAAATACGGAACACCTTTCCATACATATTGACTAAAATATTAGTTGTTAGGCAAAAGTGATTTGATGATTTCTTTTCCTAATTTCGGGTATATAGCAAATATAGAACGACCTACCATGCTTGTACAAGCCACAAAACTCGATGATAATTTACGATTTTTACGGAATTTTGCGAAAACGCCTTGTTCCGTACAAATCGTAAATTATCATCTTGAAATTACAGTCCATGAGATGTGTGACGATCCGTATTTATAAGTCCCTGTAAGACTCCAACATGTTTTAGATTAGAAGAAAATCAGAAATACTCTTTTTCGCTTGATCTAAAAAAAAACATAGATACTTATATAAAACGAACTGACCATGCTGTACAAGATCTAAACCGTAAATTACCATCGAGTTTGTACAAGCATGGTGGGTCGTGTTATATCTAATATATACCCAAAATCAATAAAACAATTAACTTCATTTGGGTAAGAACAAATATTCCCACTAATATTATAAATGACGTGTACGACACAAAGTCCCGTATTTTGCTATACGGAACACTGTTCCGTACGGTATTTTTCCGTGTAATAAGTACAGATTGGTTATGGTGGTGCACATTGGGGACATTTCAATGTGAGTTGAGTTATTGTTATTCTCTGAGTATCACCGTGTGAATAGACACGTCAGCGACTGGCAGTTTGTGGCTGCGGGCTCCAGACCCTGCCCCAGATAGCAAGCCGACCATGCCGCGGGCATTCCCCGTCGTGTTCTCGCAGTCACGACCCGTGCACTCTCTCTGCTGGATAACCACTGCCTCAGATATTGCGCAGGTATAATAATGGACACAGTTTCACCTTAACGTGTAAGAGACTGAAGGAGATAATACGGGAGAGACTGAGGGAGAGAGTGAGGGAGAGACTGAGGGAGTAATTGAGGGAGAGACTGAGGGAGTAATTGAGCAGTAACCAGAGACTGGTCAGTGGCTGACGACTGAGTGGAGACGTGGCCTGTTGAAGTTTCACAGCAACTGTGGGAGAAACTGAGGGAGATACTAAAGCAGAGACAGGAGGTAAGACTGAAGAAGATACTACAGGAGAAAGTGCGGGAGAGACTGAGGGAGAGACTGCGGGAGAGACTACAGGAGAGACTGCGGGAGAAACTGCGGGAGAGACTGCGGGAGAGTTTGACCAGTGCCCAGAGAGTGCCCAGTGTGTGACTGGAGACTGGAGACTGTGGTCCGCGTGCACACGTGCAGCCAGGTGTGTCGATGAGTCAGCAGGCAGCACGTGTCCCCACCAGGTGAGTAGCAGTTCTCACCTGTACCTGCGGCCGTCAACACTCCACACACAGTGAGAGGCAATGCTCGTGTGAGACTCTCACCATCCACACACAGTGAGAGGCAATGCTCGTGTGAGACTCTCACCATCCACACACAGTGAGAGGCAATGCTCGTGTGAGACTCTCACCATCCACACACAGTGAGAGGCAATGCTCGTGTGAGACTATCACCATCCACACACAGTGAGAGGCAATGCTCGTGTGAGACTATCACCATCCACACACAGTGAGAGGCAATGCTCGTGTGAGACTATCACCATCCACACACAGTGAGAGGCAATGCTCGTGTGAGACTCTCACCATCAACACACAGTGAGAGGCAATCCTCGTGTGAGACTCTCACCATCCACACATAGTGAGAGGCAATCCTCGTGTGAGACTATCACCATCCACACACAGTGAGAGGCAATCCTCGTGTGAGACTATCACCATCCACACATAGTGAGAGGCAATGCTCGTGTGAGACTCTCACCATCCACACACAGTGAGAGGCAATGCTCGTGTGAGACTATCACCATCCACACACAGTGAGAGGCAATGCTCGTGTGAGACTCTCACCATCTACACACAGTGAGAGGCAATGCTCGTGTGAGACTATTACCATCCACACATAGTGAGAGGCAATGCTCGTGTGAGACTATCACCATCCACACATAGTGAGAGGCAATCCTCGTGTGAGACTCTCACCATCCACACACAGTGAGAGGCAATCCTCGTGTGAGTCTATCACCATCCACACATAGTGAGAGGCAATGCTCGTGTGAGACTATCACCATCCACACATAGTGAGAGGCAATGCTCGTGTGAGACTCTGACCATCCACACACAGTGAGAGGCAATGCTCGTGTGAGACTATCACCATCCACACCGGTGAGAGGCAATGCTCGTGTGAGACTATCACCATCCACACATAGTGAGAGGCAATCCTCGTGTGAGACTATCACCATCCACACATAGTGAGAGGCAATCCTCGTGTGAGACTATCACACTCCACACACAGGAACCACCAATTGACTTTTGGCAATGCTGACCCAAAATCGTTCAATGGAAACGACCAAGCTCATGAAATGCCCCATGACTTTTTCTGCTTAGATTATGCAATGTGGCACCATCCAACACTGAGTGAAAGCTCGGCCACTGAGTGAAATCTACTACCCTTCCATATGGATGCAGTCAGTGGCACCACAGACGGACTTTCTGGGTAACTCAATAATCTACACCCTTTTCGTCGGCCAGTGGCGATAAGCCTTCAGTCCCTCAGGTAAGGCTATCGTCACCCACACACAAAGCCGCGCAGTGAGAAATGTCTCTCATGCAAGCCTGATGTCGCTGTTGTCATCCGATCATCCGATCATCCGATAACATCTCAAGATCTGTCGCCAATCTCCAGCAAAGGCCCGCTTTCTACCTTTACTCTCCAACCCCACTTTCCAACATAGGCTCTCCACTTCCATCATCCATTTTCCAGCATAGACCCCTCTCTCCGTCTTAACTCTCCACAATAGTCCACACACTCTGGTCCTACTCTACAGTCCTACTCTCCATCTCCACTCTCCTTCTCCACTCTCCAGTCCTATTCTCTATCTTCACTCTCCAGTCCTACTTTCCATCTACACTCTACATCTCCTTTTTCCATCTCCACTCTCCATCTTCACTCACGATCTCCACTCTCCATCTCAACTCTCCATCTCCACTCCCCAGTCCTATTCTCCATCTCCACTCTCCATCTCCACTCTCCATCTCCAATCTCCAATCTCCACTCTCCATCTTCACTCTCCATCTCCAATCTCCAATCTCCACTCTCCATCTCCACTCTCCATCTCCACTCTCCCCTCTAAAGCTGCACTCTCCATCTCAACTCTCCATCTCAACTCTCCATCTACATTCTCCACTCTCCATCCACACTGTCCATCTCCACTCTCCATCTCCACTCTCCATCCGCTTTCTATCTCCACTCTCCCCTCTAAAGCTGCACTCTCCTGCCCTGGCCAGGTGTCGTCGACCTCCTTGTGAGGCCTGGCTGTGTTCCTGGAAGCGGGGACAGTACAGGACGGTGGACGGCGGGCGGCGGGCGGCGGGCGGCGGGCGGCGGGCGGCGGGCGGCGGGCGGCGAGTGACGGGAGAGGGAGGCATACCTGCCGCTGACCCAGATGAGAGAGGCCGCTTAACAACCAGGTAACGCTCTGCGTGTTTCTGTATATGTAAATACAACCAGGTACCACTCTACGTGTTTATATCCATATTTATCATCCATCGTATACAAAGTCCCCATTGAAAATGTATGGGTACCCAATACTCAATGGCTAATTAGGTGTGTGAATCTTCTCAATATGCGATGGAAGTCACACGTGTGTGTGTGTGTGTGTGTGTGTGGGAGGGGGTGGGGGTAAGGCGGTCTTCATTGGATATATGTGCGCCATTTCCTGTCTTTTTATTCAATCTATATGTGTAATATGGAGAAACCAAACAAGAGTTAGTCATGTTGTTGTTTATCGCACAACAGCAAGATCGCGATATTACTGCGCGAGGTGAAGCCAAGAGCAGTAATACGCGATCTTGCCGGAGTGCGATGAACAATAACATGACTAACTCGAGTTTGGTTTAGAATTTATCCTACCCCGCCCGTCTAAATTACTTCTACATTAACAAATGACGTCACTTGTCAAGTGTATCCCACTAGAGCGATATTTTTCATTTTTCTGAACTCCAGACCGAATACAGTGACCCAATTGTAAAGTTTCTAGGCTATACCCATTAGCGGTTCTGCTCCTAGCGGTCGATATACGTTAAATAAGGTTGGAGTCAACGCATAGATGTTGTAGGTAACAGAATCCAGGTAAGACTGAATGGTTCTTTAATTTGGGCCCGGGTTTATATACAATCGTAGCGCCTTTGTCTCCAGGTGGGGGACGCTTATACGGGCGGTCGTGTTAGGCGCCAGTTAGCGTCACCTTTGTAACAACGAGCGCGCCCGCATCTCCAGGAAGTTGGGTTAACAAACAACCGCCGGCCAAAGCCGGGTTCAAAGGGGGGATTATAGCTACAGCAGGAAGGACCAATTAGCCTGGCCAGTGTCGGCCATCTTGGATTCGGAGGAAAGAATTTAGAATAGATTGAATATATATATTATAATTAATAATGCTGCTTTTTCAACGCAAAAATACCACAAAGTTAGAATTATCGACTGCAGATCTTTACAAACGTCCCTCACTCTGAGTTCGAAGAGCAACGGAGAACTTTAAAAGAAAAGAAAAAGATGTGCAGTCGCTAAAACCAACCTAACCGCCTTGCTCCGTCTCAGAGCAGTCGTGCGGCTGCTGAGACCAGCGCGGGAACGGTTAGTTCGTCGAGCGAACGCGGAGGCGCCACCAGTGCGCGCTCACGATCTCTCGACCAATGAAAAGGCAGCAAGTCCCAACTTCCGGTCACCACCCAGAAACAACAAAAATGGCAGCGCCCACATCTCGGCGTGCTAAACAAACGGGTCTTACGCAAACAATGGCGGCCATCGGGTCTTCAAATAAGGTAGGTTCAATCATTAACACATATAGATCACACGGGTAAAGAGTAACAGAGATGATAACAGAAATACAGGTTATATTTTGAAAAAATGTCACGGCGGCCCGCTCGGCGTCAGAGCTCCGACCGTGTCCGGGTTATGGGTACTCGGCTGTACAACCAGTCGCGAGTGTAGAAAATGGCCAGCGAATGTCTTTATAAAATATAAAAGCGTAGTCCATTTTGATATAAAGCTGGGATACGAGTGTCTGTATCCTGTTGCTTCAGGAGGGTGGTTATGAATTTAAAAAGATAGATCACAGGGATCTCACAGGGTATGGCGAGCGGTCTTCGGCGTCAGTGTCTCTTGGTTGACTCGCTCGCCAATCGTAGGGGTGGAGTCAATCGCGCTAAAACACACTTTAGCACGATTGACACGATTGTTACTCTTTGGTAGAGGTATATACACGTAGGAACGGCCTGCCAAGTGCAGAACACACCTTTGTTCGTTGTTGACAGGCCGCCGCGACGGAACTCCGCGTCCCGGGCTACCGAAGTGCGACAGCTGGCGGTCCGAGCGTAGGCGCCAGCCCGAGACCGCCGCCCACGCGAAGCACTTCGCGGGAGGATCGGAGCCCGTAATGTCACAATCAGGTCGTAAAAGGTTACAGAAAAATAGATGTGAGTCACACGTACTCAGTTGACACGTAGATTACACGTTTTCCTCAATAAAAACGGTAATTCAAACAATTTTACACATCTCAGGCTCCTCACCAGCGCACATCCTGGCAGCCATTTTGATAGTACACAAAGAAAAGAAGATAACATCGCCGTGAAAGGCATGACATATAAGTAGCAGCGGGGTGCTTAACGATAAAAAAATAGACAATTTGGTCGCCGCTGAGGACGGTAAATCTTACGATAAAATTGATAAGGCGGTAAATGACACAAAAAGGACGAGCTCCCGTAATCTTGATAAAGATTGTAGAAAATATGCTTGTGGCCGTATTATAAACATATATGTACATGGTGATAAAACATAATATTGGCGTTTTCAGCGTGGATCTGAGTAATACCTTAAGGCCTGGACATCGCCATCTTCTACATATAGACTGCAGCTAGCGCCCGGCTTCTGGTGACCACGGGAGATCAAGCCGCGCCACTCGCTACCCACCTGACGTTTGCTCACAGCCTTCATCCCTTCCCAAGTCTACTCAAGTTACCGAGGAGTGGTGAGATAACACTGTGGCCTAAACATAATAAATCGTAGAGCCCTCCCGATTAACCCCGATTTATAGAAATTTTCAGCGGCCTAAAATATCGGCCCATCTCCAGCTATTGCATACCCGACCGATAGTAACTCACTGTATCATTACTTGTAGCCTAATTTAGTGTCTAGAATCAATATAAACGATATTTCTCGTTATTTACTTAAATTTTCTGTAATTTCTGGGTAATACTTACTATTCGCACGCGGTTGGTATGCACTAGATGATTATAATTTCTTAAATTTTTGGTTTGTAATTAACATTTCTACCTGTCTCAGATCCACCTTGATACTAACCATGTCGCCTCGTTGGGCTATTCAAAAAGCACATAAAATAACATTTGAGATTACATAATAATATTAAACAATTCTGGCCAATAGACTAAGGAACCGACATTAATTAAGAGAATCATTTTAGAATTAAGAAATACTTAGCGCAGGGCTGTGATTGTAGCATGGTCGGTTCCTTATAAAATATAAAGCATAGCATATTATATATAGGCAGGAGCTTGTCAATATAAATAATAGGTGTCATTGATATACATTGTAAATTGAAAAAGAAAATAATGTCTTGCTGCGTGGCCACGTTATGTATAGGAACAACCCAGACATATAGTCGTGCAGCGTGGCCACCTTAAGTATATAAGACTCGTGCAGCGTGGTTATTAAAAAATAGGGGGTTGTGAAGCAGCTGAGAGTGGTTCTTTCTAGAAAATTGCAAAAATTTCACCCGGTGCCAAGGGATACGTAGGCATCATACGTACTTCACTCCCCCAACACTCTAAATTTTGGCAATACTCAAATTACTCTAAAAATAACTCAACCACTCTCGGCGTGCCCACCCAAGAAGAAAAATTAGCGCGGCAAAGCACGGTAAGTAACATGTTTGATATATGTAAAAAATTGTTTTCAGACTAGTAGGGCAGGCCCCATCATGGACTCCTCCCTGGGCGCATAGGCCCTTAAAAATCGTTCCTACGATAAACGATAAAAACACAAACGATATCGTACACACACGATATTTAGACAAACACACACAGACGATTTAGGCTGAGCTAGGCTGCAGACCTCTCGTGCTCCTCGTGCCTCTTCAAAATCGTCGTTTCTCCACATAATCATCCTTCGGCCAAAGGGTCTGGGGCGAAGGGGCTGGCCGAGTGGCCACAAGGCCAGCCTTTGACCACCAGACACAGGACCAAGGTCACTTCGAATAACCAAGGCCCTTACCGATGGCCGAGCAACACTAAACCTCGTGGGTCTCAGCGAGGCTGCAAGCACCCCACAGGTTTCACCAAGCAATCGATCCTATCCATTTATCAATCGGTCATTATCGGAGGTCAATTCCTTTTCGTCAACATGTATATATAAAAAAAAAGGGGGGGATCGGGGAATGCAGGTCTTCACACGGGGGGAATTCTCACACAGGGGAAAGGGGGGGAAGCCGGGGATAGATGTCTTGGGGGCGTAAGTCCGCGAAGGAACCCGCTAACCGTTCCAGAGTTGGGCGTAAGCAGAGGGGAGGTATGGGGGCGGTCAAGGTTTCTGTTCGTATAGGGATTACGGGTAGGGAATGGGGGGAGGGTTCAGTCGGGGGATCTTCGCTCACGATGCTGGGGGCAGGGAGGGACAGAAAAGGGGATGCTGGTGCTGCCGGTAGGCTCTGTAGGCTGATCTCTTCTCGTGGGCGGTCCTCTTCAGCCGACCTCGGCGGACTCCGCACACAGATCAACCTACAACACCAGCGAGTTACGGGGATACAACAAAGCTTTTTGTATCGCAAGCAACAGACTGTCAGGAGGATAAGGACTATTAGCAGGGTCACAGAGGAGGTGGACACAAAGGGGACCGAGGATAAAATAGAGGTCGGGGAGCGTAAGCCCTGTAGGCGGCCTACTTCCATTACGGGAAGGACTACGCGGGGGAGGAGTTTGAGAGGTTCGGAAAAGGTGGGAGGGAGGGTGCGGGGCCAGGATATATTAAGGGGGGAAAGCTGAAGGGGGCGCCGGAAGTGGAAGTTGAGGGTATGGTGCCCAGCCGCGATGCCGTGTAGGCGCCACCCACGCGACTCCAGCGAACATCCTGGGGGTAGGTCGACGAGGGTGGGGCCGTTGATTAGCAGGTTCACGGGTGGGCGGCCAGTGCAGAGGCGTAGCACGGAGGTCGACTGGTAGGCGACTACCACAGCTTGTCGGCCTCCGGCCTCGGGCCTCGACACCACGGCCGTCGCGTTGTTCCGGGCGGTGATGGCGATGTGGCACGAGGTCGGCTTAGTCCCGCGCACGAGTGCCGACTCGCAGGACCGTTCGGTATACACCACCGTAGGCCTGCACACTCGTGGCTGCCGACCTACGCAGACATCAGGGACGAAGGACGTGGAGGACGACGAGCTCACGGCCAAACGGGGCCTACCCTGGACCGTCCGCAGGTGGGACGCGTCCAGCTGCACGGGGAAGTACTGCAGCTTGTACACCAGGTAGGCCTCGCTCGTGAGCCCGGGAACAACAACACGGTAGATCAACTCCCGTCCCTCCTCCCAGATGGGGTCGATGTCCACGTAGTTGTAGTACCACATCGCCGGTAGGGTGTGGAATCCGGCGTCTCGGAGGCGGCGGAGGACCTGGAGCAGGTGTTCTCGGGGGAGAACGTCCTCGGTCAGTTGGCCCCGCTCCAGCTCCATCCGTTGATTATGGAATTGCACTCGTCGATGCTCGTGTTGGCGCACCGTCTCCTCCAAGATCCGTAGGCCCAGCTCGATCTGCCGGGCCATCCAGACCTTGTTCACCTTTTCGTCGGCCCCGAACGCGATCGTACCTCCGGCTTCCGCGAGGTGGATCGCGCGGGCGGCCTGCTTGTTTATTGTGGCGTCGCGGTCAGTCGCCAGTCCAAACAGAGCCTTTCCAGCACACCCCACAATATTAAGCAGGCCCCGACGCCGTCGGCCGGCCTCCGGCCTGCCGTCGGTTACTATCCGACTTGCCCTGGGTAGTTCGGACAAGCGGGTTAGCAAACGCGACAAGTGCCGGCGCCAGTAGGGGACGTGATTCGGCTCCATCACGTCCGCGACAGCGTCAATGGCGACAGTTAGGTTGTGTACGAGGTCATCTACACAGGGAGGGGACGGTGGTTGGATCGTGACGGCGACAGTCCAGGCGGCCGCGACCGCACGCGCACGACCGTCCGTGTAGACCAACACGCCATCGTCCGAGAACAGGTCCGCGTCGAGGAAGGGGGCGTATAAGCACAACAGTACTATGGAAATTCACAATATGGAAGGGATGGGGGAGTAGGGGGCACAGGGACCACTCGGGACCACTCAGGATCCATTTGGGGCACATTTGGGGCACCTTGGAGTCAATTCGGGACACCTCGGGGCCGACTCGGGACACCTCGGGCCACTCGCGGTCGACTCGGGACCACTCCGGGTCGACTCGGGACCACTCGCGGTAGACTCGGGACCACTCGCGGTAGACTCGGGACCACTCGCGGTAGACTCGGGACCACTCGCGGTAGACTCGGGACCACTCTGCGCCCGTGTTGGCGAATCCTGCGGGCATCTCCCGGCACGGGGTGGTCGTATATAATCAATTTAGAAGTTTGTCCTGGTCTTCACATTCCCAATACAATCAACATCGTTCCCGTAGAGGTACACACAAACTGTCCCAGTCACAATATAGGCTAAATCATCAAATCTCTTTCTTTATCCGTAATGGACAGCTCGGGGCCGGCACCCACAGAGCAGTAACATAACTACCGAGAGCGGGATACTACTTTCCCACGCTATCACGGCCGTCAGTCAGTTCTTCTCATAGCGGGCGGGCGCTCCCCGCACACGCAGCCGAATACGACTACATCTCCCGGCTTCCAGCGTTACTCACAGTCTTAGGATACGATTAAATACACTTCCCTTTTCTGGTTTGAAGTGCGACGTAACGGCGGTTGATCTGCGTGTGGTCATCTTCTATAGAGTTCGACGTCGTCTGGCTTCGAATCTATCAACGCTGACGGCAGCGGGGTGCGGGGACGGCGGCGGCGGTGACGGCGGTTCCTGCAGGGAGTTCGGCCACAGATCCCACCGCTGCCGTTAGCGTCGTCTCGTCGTGGTCGCCAATGTAAGGTTTCTAGGCTATACCCATTAGCGGTTCTGCTCCTAGCGGTCGATATACGTTAGATAAGGTTGGAGTCAACGCATAGATGTTGTAGGTAACAGAATCCAGGTAAGACTGAATGGTTCTTTAATTTGGGCCCGGGTTTATATACAATCGTAGTGCCTTTGTCTCCAGGTGGGGGACGCTTATACGGGCGGTCGTGTTAGGCGCCAGTTAGCGTCACCTTTGTAACAACGAGCGCGCCCGCATCTCCAGGAAGTTGGGTTAACAAACAACCGCCGGCCAAAGCCGGGTTCAAAGGGGGGATTATAGCTACAGCAGGAAGGACCAATTAGCCTGGCCAGTGTCGGCCATCTTGGATTCGGAGGAAAGAATTTAGAATAGATTGAATATATATATTATAATTAATAATGCTGCTTTTTCAACGCAAAAATACCACAAAGTTAGAATTATCGACTGCAGATCTTTACACAATGTTAAGCCTATGGAGTTTTTTATTAGGGGTAGGAGAAAATGATGTATTGATTCACACACCGAGGATACCTGTTTACTGTATTATTAGTGTGTCATCATTTTGTTTTGATAGGAGGGAGGGACTTCAGGGACTATCCATAAAGAACGTTTAGGATCCAGGTGGCTGCTATAGCCCATATATGTACGCTCCACCATACCCCCCCCCCCCCGACTCCCCTAAATGTGCTTTGAAGTGTCAATATGTTTTTCCCCTTGGAACTGACCCGTTATATAGTAAATTATGTAATTAGTACTATATATCATATTTATCAAATTATCGACAGTAAATATAATCTATTTTAGCGCATTTTGCGGAATAGTAATTGAGATTTAAATCGCTGTTTTACAGCCACTGTGTTATGATATAACAGATGGAAATTAGGCGGTTAGCTCTCTATAAGTCTAACGAGCCTAAAGCGGGATTCAGACGGTGGGATTCCTGTACCTCGCAGGGTGTTTATCTGAGACAAATCCTGCTGAGATTCATGTACCTCACAGGGTGTTTGTCTGAGACAAATCCTGCTGAGATTCGTGTACCTCACAGGGTGTTTATCTGAGACAAATCCTGCTGAGATTCATGTAACTCACAGGGTGTTTGTTTGAGACAAATCCTGCTGTGATTCATGTACCTCACAGGGTGTTTGTCTGAGACAAATCCTGCTGAGATTCATGTACCTCACAGGGTGTTTGTTTGAGACAAATCCTGCTGAGATTCATGTACCTCACAGGGTGTTTGTTTGAGACAAATCCTGCTGAGATTCATGTACCTCTTAAAAGTCTTAAAAAAAATAAAAAATCATAGAATTCATTTCATAAGTATTGTCCTGGGTGTCCGATTCTTGGTGAGATGTATGGTAGATTGTACACGGATCTTGCATCAGGACATATCCCAGGACATTACTCAGAGACTGTCCCTTGAGTCAGGATGGATTCCTATACCGTTGAACAAAACCTGTACGATAAATTTATGCAACAATTTTTCTCAGTCTAGAGGTGATTGTATCCTTGAACCCTCCTGGCTCTAAGACCAAAATGCTTATAGAACGATATTGGCTCAAGGACGATCGGAAGACAAATTCTAAGATATATCCTGGATTATTAAACGGGACCTAGGGACCCGTTTAATAATCTAGGATCCTGCATGAAGACACTTTTCTGTACGCCATAGAGACTCAGGGACGATGTGGGTCAACCTTATTTAACACTAAAGGACGACCTCATGAACGGCTAATACTGTCTTAGGGAACAGGTAAAAATATTATTAAATGATAACCCTTGTACAACGTACAGAAAATGGTCTTCATGTACGATCCAAGATTATTAAACGGCCCCTAGGATCGTACATGAAGACACTTTTCTGTACCTCGTACAAGGGTTATCATTTTATGTTCGCTAAGACGGTATTAGCCGTCCATAAGGTCGTATATAAGTGTTGAATAAAGGTGACCAACATCGTCCCTGGCTCTCTATGGCATACTATTGTAAAACTAGATGAGTTTTAATCTTGGCCACCGTATGCCACGACTGGAGTTTGGCTTAGTGACTTCATGAGGCGAAGCTGAGTGAAGTCCAGAGCCAAAACTCCAGGAGTGGCATGCGGTGGCCAAGATTAAAACGAATCAGGTTTTGATTTTATCCTACCCCGTCTCCTCGATTTTGGAATATTACATGATGAATTTCCCAAGTAAAATAAAGAATTTAAAAAAAAAAAAATGTTAAGCCTATGGGATTTTATATTAGGGGTAGGATAAAGAAAATAGTTAACATGTACGATCCTAGCTTATTAAACAGGCCCCTGGTGTCTCCATCCCTGTGAATCCAATCTGCCATGTTTTTTAAGGAACTGGGAAAAGCCCAAAGTAAAATCTGCTTTGAGATTTCTGTACTGTGGCAGTATTGTCAGATATTAAGGAGAAGGTATGTAGTACACCTGTCTCAGGTACATTAGTTCCTCCTCGTGAATCTGACTTAAGGTGTTGTCAAGGTAGGGAGGGTCCAGAAAATGTAGATACGCGATACGCAAGGGTTCATGAGGATACAAAACAATTAAATCCCAGGGCTTCCCCCCTGGATAACAAGGAGGGGCCATGCCACAGGACTCATATGCCACAGGACAATCTAGAAATCCAACTGCTTCCAGGGGCTTCACCCCCTGGACTCCCAGGAGGAGCTTTGTTGCTGGAACCCCTGCCAATCTCTCCAGGTGGGTAGCCCCACTACCTGAAACAAAATCCTGGGAAAAACTTGTATAGTATATAAAATTTTAATGATTCCGTGGGCTTTGCCCCCTGGACCTTAGCTTCTAGACCACCACAGGTCTTCCCAGATTGGCTCAGGTGTGTAACTCCCCTGCACAAACTACGATCCTGGTAACAGCTTGTATAATCTATGATATCTAAATGCTTCCCCTGGCTTCACCCCCTGGACCCCACAGGGAGGTTTTGTCACTTGACCACAACACGTCAATTATGTAATCTATAAGGACTATCTAATCTATAGAAGCCAAACACTTCAGGAGCTTTGCTCCTGGACGCGGAGGAGGCACTTTGCCCCTAGGCCTCTCGCAATATTCCAAGGTAGTCTCAGGTGCGTAGCCCCCATCCCGACCCCCAACCCTCCGGAAACAAAGTCTTGGATATAGATTTATAAGATCTGAAACTAAAGTGCCTCCAGGGGTTTTCTCCCCTGGACCTCTAGCGACATTTGGGGCTGCCCTTACCCTGACGAAATCCTAGATCTAGCTTGTTACCTACCACATATAAAACGTTAGGATTCTGTCGGATCTGCTTGGAGCTTGTCCCGCACGTAGAGACAGAGTGAACCAAACCTATACCTGGAGACTGAAGGGCCATGAAAGTGAGATTCTCGTGTAGTGTCAAACGTAAAGCTGCTCTCCTTTTTCCAGATCGATATACACAGACATGCTTTTTCTCGTATGATTTAGTTCGAGCCATTCTCAAATCAAAGTTTAATGCTCTTCCCCCTGCACACTCAACAGGGGCTTTACTACTGGACCCCTGTACTGGCATTATTCCCTGATAGCCTTAGCTGTGTAACCTCCCCCTACCTCAAACAAAATCCAAAGTATAATCTAACATATTCAAAAAAAAATTCTTACAGACATCTTTTTCTTGAGACTATCCATTCACATATATACTTCTTTTCCTTCCAGACGATGGAGGACTGGGACGTGGGTTGCCATGGCAACCAGTCAGCTGACCAGGTGGAGGACGCTGCCCGGACGCTGCCGCTGTACGCCGCCGCCAGCGACATGAGCGCCATCTGGCAGCCGCTGATCATCATTTCCGGCCTCCTGGGTAACGTCTGCATCCTGGTGGTGATGCTTCGCGCGCCGAACCGCCACAACTCCTGCTCCAACTACATCGCGGCGCTGGCCGTGTCCGACAGCATGGCCTTACTGCGCAAGTCCCTGGACCACGTGCTGCTGGCGACGGACGTGCGCTACACGTGGGGCACGTGCAGCGCGTGCGTGTACGTGGCGCTGACGGCGTGTCAGTACAGCATGCTGCTCGTGGTGTGCATGACGGTGGACAGACTGGTCGCTGTGCGCTTCCCGCTGGCGCGTACCGTGCACTGCACGCTGCCCCGCGCGCGCCGGCTCATGCTGGGGCTGCTGCTGGTGGCCCTGGTGTTCAACACGCCGCATCTCTTCTACAGCACGCCCATCGCCGACCGCAGATACTGCGCCGCCTTCGGTCAGACGGACGTCTTCTCGTTCGCGTACGGCTGGGTGCAGGTTCTGGTGAACTTCGTGATGCCCGTCTTCGCGTTGGTGATCATGACGGTGGTGATAATACGCACCCTGCGCAGGAACAGGAAGAAGTGCGTGAAAGCCAAACAACGCCGTACTTCACAGGGGAGGCAGTACAACTCCGTGTATTACATACGAGAAGATGGGTTGTTTGTTTACATCCTGGCGTTTATTGTGAATAGCATCAAGTCTCAGCTGTCTTCTTCGAGCAGTACCCTCGCGGAGATGAGGGAGATGAGGGACCAGGAGGGCAGGGTGAACGAGACGCGGAACCAGGAGGGCAGAGTGAATGAGACGAGGAACCAGGAGGGCAGAGTGAACGAGACGCGGAACCAGGAGGGCAGAGTGAACGAGACGCGGAACCAGGAGGGCAGAGTGAACGAGAGGAGGTACCAGGAGGGCAGAGTGAACGAGACGAGGAACCAGGAGGGCAGAGTGAACGAGATGCGGAACCAGGAGGGCAGAGTGAACGAGACGCGGAACCAGGAGGGCAGAGTGAACGAGACGCGGAACCAGAAGGGCAGAGTGAACGAGATGCGGAACCAGGAGGGCAGAGTGAACGAGACGCGGAACCAGGAGGGCAGAGTGAACGAGGCTTTCTTGCAAACCGAGGAAACCTCCTCTCCAGTCAATGGCAGCAAAGATGAGACTAGTCGCAGTGTTAATCACTGCGGAGATGTTGTCAGTATCTCCACTGTGGCCAGCCAGGTTGAGCATCGTCCTAGACACCGTCCAGTTGTTAACGATGTAGAGGGCAGTCATAGTTCAGTTGTGCGTTGTTCAATAATCAATGATTCGGATGGTGGTAAATGTTCAGTTGGTAACGATGTAGAGGGCAGTCATGGTTCAGTTGTGCGCTGTTCAATAATCAATGATTCTGATGGTGGTAGACATTCAGATGTTAAAGATGTAGAGGGCAGTCATGGTTCAGCTGTTCGTTGTTCGATTGTCAATGATTCAGAAGGTAATAACTGTTCAGTTGTTAATCTGGAGATTAGCCATAGCTCAGTTTTTAACAATACAGAGGGCAGTCACAGTTCAATTATTAAGCAACCAGAGATTGGTTCAGTGGTTGACAATACAGAGGGTGGGAATGGTTCAGTTGGTAATAATCCAGAGGATGGTCACAGTTCACTTGTCAATAATCCAGAATGTGAAGACCGTTTAACGGATAATGATCCCGATATTGTTTATGATTCAATTATTAATGATCCAGATGATGGTGGTAGCTCAGTTGTCAATGATACAGAGAGCAGTCATGGTTCGATTGTTAAGGAACCAGAGAGTGACAACCAATCAACCACCAATGACCCAGACGATGGCCACAGCTCATTGGTTAACCAACCAGTGGGTGGTTACTATTCAGTTGGTAATGATGTAAAGCGTTGTCAGAGCTCAGTTGTTAAAACTACGGAAAGCGTTCACATCACGGTTCTTAATGATATAGATGGCAGGCACAACTCAATCGCTAAAGATCCGGAGGGTGGTCATGGTACAGTTGTTAATGATCTAGAGGGTAGTCACGAATCAGTTTTTAATGATCCAGAGGGTGGTCACGGTACAGTTGTTAATGATCTAGAGGGTAGTCATGGTACAGTTTTTAATGATCCAGAGGGTGGTCACGGTACAGTTGTTAATGATCTAGAGGGTAGTCACAACTCAGTTTTTAATGATCCAGAGGGTGGTCACGGTACAGTTTTTAATGATCCAGAGGGTGGTCACGGTACAGTTGTTAATGATCTAGAGGGTAGTCACGACTCAGTTTTTAATGATCCAGAGGGTGGTCACGGTACAGTTGTTAATGATCTAGAGGGTAGTCACGGTACAGTTTTTAATGATCCAGAGGGTGGTCATGGTACAGTTGATAATGATCCAGAGGGTGGTCACCGTACAGTTGTTAATGATCTAGAGGGTAGTCACGGTACAGTTTTTAATGATCCAGAGGGTGGTCACGGTACAGTTGTTAATGATCTAGAGGTGAGTCACGGTACAGTTGTTAATGATCTAGAGGGTAGTCGCGACTCAGTTTTTAATGATCTAGAGAGTGGTCACGGTTCAGTTGTTAACGATCCCGATGATCCTGAGGTCTACACCGCTGATGAAGTGTCCCCGCAGAGGCAGGGGTCCGGGAAGAGATCGAGCCAACTGAATATTCTCCTTCTCCTCGTTGTGTTTTTCTTCCTGCTCCTGACTGCGCCACAGAACATCCGCTACATCATTTACAGCCTGAATTTCATCGACCGCTGGCAATGTGCTCAGTCGTTCGCCACCTATGTGATGCTCTACCATGTCTCCAACAAACTCTACTTCACCAACTGTGCCATCAATTTCTTCCTCTACTTCTGTGGCAGCTCCATGTTCAGGAGTTCCCTCAGAGAAACCTTCACCTCCTGCTGTCAAAAGAGGAATAGAGTCGAGGTTCTTCAGGAGGAAGAAGAGATGGGGATCTCTACAATCTCCAGACAGAGTGAAGCTCCCCCCGAGGCTCTGTTTGAAGCTCGTGACGTTACATCCCGGGCTCAGCCAATAGACATCGAGTTCTCTTTAGAAATCTGAAACCCTAGTTGTTCATTTAGGAAGACAGAGGCAGAAAGGAAATATATGTGTATATATATATATATATATATATATATATATATATATATATATATATATATATAAGGAGACATTAACGAAGATAAAGAGTGGGTTCGATGTGCTACAATTAACAATAGTATTCAGGTTAAAGGACTATAGTCTTGAGTATCTTAACCTCAGGGATGGGATGGTGGTAAATTGTATTATCATCCACCTACTACAAAGTGTCTATAGAAAACACATAGGGAGCGTGTATCTATATACCCGGAGCTCACAGATATATCCACCTAATACAGAGTGTCCATAGAAAACACATAGGCAGTGTGTATCACCACACCCGGAGCATACAGATATATCCACCTAATACAAAGTGTCCATAGAAAACACATAGGGAGCGTGTATCACCATACCCGGAGCATACAGATATATCCACCTAATACAAAGTGTCCATAGAAAACACATAGGGAGTGTGTATCACCATACCTGGTGCATACAGATATATCCACCTGATACAAAGTGTCCATAGAAAACACATAGGGAGTGTGTATCACCATACCCAGAGCATACAGATATATCCACCTAATACAAAGTGTCCATAGAAAACACATAGGGAGTGTGTATCACCATACCCAGAGCATACAGATATATCCACATAATACAAAGTGTCCATAGAAAACACATAGGGAGTGTGTATCACCATACCCGGAGCATACAGATATATCCACCTGATACAAAGTGTCCATAGATAACACATGGGCAGTGTGTATCACCATACCCGGAGCATACAGATTCTACGCAATATCCTCCCATGTGCTCGGATATTACTACGTGTCAACTCCTCAGAGCATACGACCGGTTGTATCTGAAACCAGTCAATATTGTTCATTTATATACCTATGGCCATATGACCTACACATACTGCCTGTGAAGTATTTATAGCTGTACGTCACACCCGCTGGTACCCAAACTGCACATTACCAGACAATACTCCAGGCACCAGCTTTATATGCCACAAGGTTTTATACTAGACAGCAGACTTGCTCAAGTCTTTGATTATGAACTTTCATTAAATGATTAAATCAGTATGCCATTATGTGGCGCATTGCAGAACTGATGTTTAAATCCAAATGCACCCTCCTCTGTAAACTGGCTCCAGTCCCTGCATATGGCTACCTTCCTTGGGATACAGGGACTGGTAGAATCGGTAATGGTGTTGGATTTCTGGTGCTGTTTAGCGCCAGTATTCCCAACACTCTCCATACAGATATCCTGCCTAATAGTGAGGATATCTGCTGGGAGATTGATAACCTCTCACTTTGATTTTAATCGGGTCACAGTCAGGAGCAGGCGAAATTTATTGCTATGACAACACAAGTGGCCAGGGAACTGGAGGAGGGGAGGGGGAGGGGTAGGAGGAAGTATAGGGTTACAGGGAGCGGCTTGGGGCCATAAACAGGAGATCAGATTCATAGTGGACAAGTCTTTGATTCATGGGCCAGACAGAGAAGGATATTTTTTAATGAATTGTATTCCGATTTACTTTAATCATTTAATAAATGATCATAATCAAAGACTTGAGCAAGTCTACCTCCGCTGGTGTGCTGATGGGGAAGTGTCAATATATATGAGTAAGCACGGCAGGCAGGGAGAGGTGGGCAGGACACAGTGCCTGAAGTCTGTTTAACTGGACGGCTGTTCACTCCGCAATGGACGCGAGGAGGGGTGAATAAATCACCCACTTTGACACCTGCCATCACTACATCCACCTTGTCATACTCATCACTTTCTCGTAAATACCACAACCACGTTGAACAGGCACGCTCGCTTAATTAGGTCACGTATGTAGGTCAATATACTGACCTGACCTCTGGTGGCTGACGTCAGCCGCTCACGGATTGTCGTCTGCCAGAAGGTGACGTGCAAAGCGAGGACACATTCCTCTCTACAGATCTCTGACACTATTTTATAGAGCTCTATTCTTGCCGGTGAATCAAACCCTGAATGGGAACAGAACTTACTGTGTTCTTTATCTCACCCCTGCTACAAGTCTAGCCATAGGAATAACATACCCAACAATTACCCCTGTAAATTGACAAAACTACGCCAAGGCCATAGCCCAGTGAATGTGAGATGATGTCATATGGATTTGCTAAGTGTATTCTAATTATTCTGATATTGTGATGCTACTTCATGTCATAGAAAGGGGTGAGATAAATCCAGAACTGCACTAGAATCGTAATATACACAATACTCTATGAGTTTGGCTGTGCCGTAATCGTCACTCGTTTTTGCCTCGATGACGATTACAGAACATCCAAACTCGTGGAGTATGATCTATTTGTATGATTCTCGATGCAGTTCTATACAAGTCTTTCATAGTCCATTTTACCATCTTACATGAGTTATCATATGGAGACATGGTTAGTGTGCCTAAACGGAATCTGTTCCGAGTTGTCTTGGTGGGAAATATTCATCGAGTTCGTTGAACGAAGTAAATATTTCTGACCAAAATATTAAGGAACAGGTGTGATTCAACCACACTGACTATGTGTCTCCTTATTATCATATACCTGGAAACTATAAAAAAACGCCATTTTATAAAAACTCACTTGGTACGGTGCAGAGGAACTAGTTAGTTCGTGCACAGTGTGCAGAATGAGATCCGCTGGCCAGTAAGTGTGATATTCGCGCACAGGTTTATGATATTAGCGTAGATAAGGACATAAACCCAACCATATTATTGGACCACAAACTGAATGGAAAGCCATTGATATATGTCCACTGCCAGTCACTTGAATTATGCACACACTTGTTCGCGTGGTTCTTCAGTTTATCTCACCCCGGTATTTTTTTCCCTAGGCTTAACGTTAGAAACTCATACTCCACGGCTGTGAAGGTATTTTACCCAATACTCAATAGCTAATTGTATGGGTTGTTTTATTAATTGATAAAATCGGAAACCCACTTGATGAAAATAACTTGGTCCGTACCCAACCTCGTTTGATTGCTACATAATTCACTCAGCTTCGCTTTGTGAATTACTCCGCGGTCAAACTCAGTGGAGTGCGGACCAAGTTATTTTCATTTCATGAGTTTCCGTCTAAGTCTGTCGCCTTTAGATAGAAATGAGTGTGGAGTCAGTTACTGTTACTGAAACGTAGGTGTGTTGTTGTTGTTGTTGTTGTATTTTGAATGAGCTTTTCACTTTTATTTCGATAAATTTACCTCATCTCAATGTCATATCATTCATGTATATGTACATCCGAGTGTTTAGATATACAGGAGTTTTACAGCATATGTGATTTGTTAAGAATTTCTTTATTATTATATACCTGTGTGCGAATGTCTATGAAATACTGCCCGCTGCTAGGGGTGCAGTAATAATAATATTCCTGCCCGCTGTGCGTGTGACTTAATAAGTCATATCAAAAAAGCGTTTTTTCATCGATTTAAGGTATATAATAATAAGCAAACGTCCTTATACTGTGGACGAAACGGTTCCTGTTCGAGGTCAGTCTTTGATTTCATACTGCCTTCCGCCTATGACGTCAGGCAGTATGAAATCAAAGACTGACCTCGAACAGAAACCGTTTCGTCCACAGTAAGGACGTTTCCTCTCGCATACACCAGGTTTTTCCAGCTTGAATATGAGGGAAAAAAGATATGTGTTGCTCTGGAAATATTTTAAAGGCATATCCTACAATTCACAGTGGCGCCACCTGTGATATTCTATCTGTAAATAATATGGGATGGTGTTAATTTTTGTGATATTCTACATGTGTGAGGGGCAGGACCCCAGTCCAAGGGACCGGTGACAAGCATTTACAGACTTTTACTGTGAATAATCCAATGGGTTTTAATTTTAAGAAAGAGACAGGTATCTTCTTTAAGAATCGTAGGATACATGAAATCTTGTGTATAGATTAAGGTACATGACGTAGTAAGCTGTGGTTACCGCTAGATATTAATTTAAACATGATTTACATTGCCATTCTTCATTGATATTTATGTTAGCCTTGTTTTTCAAACCCTTGGTATTGTTTGTATATCATTTTCCCCTACGGTTACACTTATAAATATACACCAAATAACTATAAGATCATGAGTCACAATACATCTTGTGAAGGAATATAATTTCGCTGAAACAAAGATGTATCCAAGGGTATACACTGCACGAAACTAACCATTTTATTGATACATGCGCCATGGCGCCAGCGCACGTAACGGCCGAATATAGACTTATTTTCATATATATACGTCTTTATCTCACCCCTGGTACAAGTTTAGCCATAGGAATAACATTAGCAAAATATATTCAACGATCCCCTGATAAAGCTACAATAGTACGCCACGGCCGTGGCGTAGTGAATTTGCTAGGTATATTCTGATTATTCTGAAGTTGTGAGGATATTTAATGTCATAGAAATAGGTAAGATAAACCCAGAACCGCACTCGAATCGTAAAATAGACAATACTCCACTCGTTTGGCTGTGCCATAATCGTCCAGCATATGAGGCGTCTACAAGACTGTTTCCTTTTAGATACCGACGCGTCTTGGCTGTATTTCACACCTGGCGTATACAAGAGGAAATATCCCCTGCGTGGTATATAAAAACATCGGTTTTCCATATACCAATGACTTAATGACTAATGGCAAATGAAATATATGCTACCAGTAGTGTACCCAAGTGACAGAGATCGGACCTATTGGATAGTGGTGTAAATAAAACAGAATCAGCCGTATGTACGAATCAGGGGTATATATGAATCAGGCGCCTACAGATAAGGCGTATACACACGAGCAATAGGACGCAAAAGCATACCTATATATACGCCGGGCGTATACATATATAAAGTGGTTAGTTTCGTGCATTGATAGTGATATAGTGCCTGTACTGGCATGCGAATTAAACCCAATCAAAAGAGATTCAAGAGTAACAGACACAACTGTGCTTTAGAAATAGAAGAAATTGGAGTTTGGAGATATACATCCTAGACTGTGACGCATTCCCTCGTTCATGAAGTAACTCTACTTTCGGAGTCAATTATCCGATTATCAATCCAGTTATCCGGTGAAACTCGTATTTATTTTCCTTTTAATAATTATTCTGATATAGATGAATGTATATTTTATTCACTGATTACTCATTTTGAATCAGTGCAGTTTTATCGTGCAGTATTCAATCTTATATCTTGGATAAAAAAAATCACAGTGATTGATTATGATATTACTATTGATTATTGTGTATGAATGTGTGAATATCATGTATCATGTACAGAAATGTATAATAAATGATGACTTTACTTGAGAAGTTTAGTGTTGACCATTTGTGTATAGCTTAATGCTGACACATATCAAACGGTGGTAGTATCTCAGGTTAGTTTGTCAGCGTATGTTTAGCCCAGCACGTCATAGGTCCTCCGGTCTTTCAACCAATCAGAACGCTCCATTACTGTGACGTCACATCACTTCTCTTCTGTAAGTAAGTGAACCTGAAGATCTAACAAAGAAACCTCACATGTAGTTTGGCCGCCACCTCTGTCTCCACTCTGTTCTGACTAAAAGGTTGGTATAAATTAGCTGCCATCTCTGTCTCCACTCTGTTCTGACTAAGAGGTTGGGATAGATTGGCCGCCACCTCTGTCTCCACTCTGTTCTGTCTAGGAGGTTGGTGTAGATTGGCTGTCACCTCTGTCTCCACTCTGTTCTATCTAGGAGGTTGGTATAGATTGGCCACCACCTCTGTCTCCACTCTGTTCTGACTAAGAGGTTGGTATAGATTGGCCACCACCTCTGTCTCCACTCTGTTCTGACTAGGAGGTTGATATAGATTGGCCACCACCTCTGTCTCCGCTCTGTTCTGACTAAGAGGTTGGTATAGATTGGCCACCACCTCTGTCTCCACTCTGTTCTGACTAGGAGGTTGATATAGATTGGCTGCCACCTCTGTCTCCACTCTGTTCTGACTAAGAGGTTGGTATAGATTGGCTGCCACCTCTGTCTCCACTCTGTTCTGACTAAGAGGTTGGTATAGATTGGCTGCCACCTCTGGCTCCACTCTGTTCTGTCTAAGAGGTTGGTATAGATTGGCTGCCACCTCCGTCTCCATTTTGTTCTTACTAAGAGGTTGGTATAGATTGGCCACCACCTCTGTCTCCACTCTGTTCTGACTAAGAGGTTGGTATAGATTGGCTGCCACCTCTGTCTCTACTCTGTTCTGACTAGGAGGTTGATATAGATTGGCCACCACCTCTGTCTCCGCTCTGTTCTGACTAAGAGGTTGGTATAGATTGGCCACCACCTCTGTCTCCACTCTGTTCTGACTAGGAGGTCAGTATAGATTGGCCACCACCTCTGTCTCCACTCTGTTCTGACTAAGAGGTTGGTATAGATTGGCCACCACCTCTGTCTCCACTCTGTTCTGACTAGGAGGTTGATATAGATTGGCCACCACCTCTGTCTCCGCTCTGTTCTGACTAAGAGGTTGGTATAGATTGGCCACCACCTCTGTCTCCACTCTGTTCTGACTAGGAGGTTGATATAGATTGGCTGCCACCTCTGTCTCCACTCTGTTCTGACTAAGAGGTTGGTATAGATTGGCTGCCACCTCTGTCTCCACTCTGTTCTGACTAAGAGGTTGGTATAGATTGGCTGCCACCTCTGGCTCCACTCTGTTCTGTCTAAGAGGTTGGTATAGATTGGCTGCCACCTCCGTCTCCATTTTGTTCTTACTAAGAGGTTGGTATAGATTGGCCACCACCTCTGTCTCCACTCTGTTCTGACTAAGAGGTTGGTATAGATTGGCTGCCACCTCTGTCTCTACTCTGTTCTGACTAAGAGGTTGGTATAGATTGGCTGCCACCTCTGTCTCCACTCTGTTCTGACTAGGAGGTCAGTATAGATTGGCCACCACCTCTGTCTCCACTCTGTTCTGACTAAGAGGTTGGTATAGATTGGCCGCCACCTCTGTCTCCACTCTGTTCTGTCTAGGAGGTTGGTATAGATTGGCCGCCACCTCTGTCTCCACTCTGTACTGACTAAGAGGTTGGTATAGATTGGCTGCCATCTCTGTCTCCACTCTGTTTTGACTAAGAGGTTGGTATAGATTGGCTGCCACCTCTGTCTCCACTCTGTTCTTACTAAGAGGTTGGTATAGGTTGGCCACTACCTGTCTCCACTCTGTTCTAACTAAGAGGTTGGTATAGATTGGCCGCCACCTCTGTCTCCACTCTGTACTGACTAAGAGGTTGGTATAGATTGGCTGCCATCTCTGTCTCCACTCTGTTTTGACTAAGAGGTAGGTATAGATTGGCTGCCACCTCCGTCTCCATTTTGTTCTTACTAAGAGGTTGGTATAGATTGGCCACCACCTCTGTCTCCACTCTGTTCTGACTAAGAGGTTGGTATAGATTTGCCACTACCTGTCTCCACTCTGTTCTAACTAAGAGGTTGGTATAAATTGGCCGCCACCTCTGTTTCCACTCTGTTCTATCTTAGAGGTTTGTATGGTTCAACCCAGGCTGTGTCCACGAATTCTCACTCTCTGACTAAGCATTTTAATTCTATACATGGGTTTTAAGAACAGTCATACTCATCAGGAGATATTCGCAGCTCACCAAATTGATAATAATGGTTATTGTAGTAAAAATAGACACAAAACGAAATAAGGATACGTAGAAAAGGACAGGGAAACCGGACAATCCAGCTGTTTATTCCTCAGCTTTAAACCACTTTATGATATGAATCCACAGTTGATTATACTGCCCTTCTGTTTAAATCTGTGCTATTTTTAGCACTGTCAAAAAGGAAATTCCTATCACCAGCCAATCCGCATCTAGAGCCTATAGACCAGAACAGAAGCTCATCAGATTACTTGTTTTCCTTTTTTTAAGAGTGTTTTATTACAGACCAACATATAGTTCACGAAATGGGGCCATCCATAAAGTATGTACGTAGAATTTCTTAAATTCTGGACACCATACCCCCACCCCCATCCATCCCAGTGCGTACGTACTCTATGGATGGCCCCTATCCTCCAGTGGTCTTCCACCGTTTCTGTCTATATTGAATAGTCCAACATACAGATAATGACAAAAGACATTGCAGTAACACATGTAGTAACAAAACTGAATAATTCGATGACAGGTCAGGTATACTATACTCCAGTAAAGCCGGATTCCCATCTACTGATTTAGGGTTGAACGATTAGTTCCCAAATCGGATAGGAGTCGGTCACCTTGTCGCAGGCAAATTACGTAGCCCCTCGCTCGACCCGCGGCCCTTGAGGAGAGGGGGTGGAGGGTATTAGTCCTAAGGAAATCAGTCTACACCTACCGACATATATACGCACACTGATAAAATCGGTGTATGGTCCACTGATCGCTGGGGTAGGGCAAAAACCACAACTTGTCGGCGACAAAAGGACATCTGAAGGAGGTGGTTCACTAATCGCTGGGTAGCCTTGCCTAGCTGTCCTACAACTACAGACTCATTTAGGATACCTCGTCTGAGACAAATTACCCTCCGTTAGTCGCCGACAAACATATATAAATGTTCCGAAATCGGTAGATGGGCATTGGCCTTTATGTTTGTAGATGCGGGTCGTTTCTTCTTATGGGAAACTAGGGTTCCGCGACATTTCCATCTCATATAACCGATTGATGATTACCAAGTTTGTCATAATGTATGCATATACTGTCTAGTCACAAAGGACGAGTACTTTACCGTTAACTAAGTACATCCCTATATATTACACGCATTGCTTGTGCTCATCAAATCAGTCAGTGGTATTTTCATCGTCTTGCAACACACACACACCTCCTTTTTTAATAAAAAATGCCACACTTCACAAAACACCACACTGCACGAAAACCACTATTTTATTCATATATACGCCATCGCGGAAGTGCATGTTTTGGCTGAATATTGACTTGTTTTCATATATATACGCCCAGGCCTTATATACAGACGCGTCTTGGCTGTATTTCACACCCAGCGTATATGAGAGGAAATATGCTCTCCCCCCACCGCCTCCCGCCCGTTTGTGTTGGTAGAAGTACAGGTGTCCTCAGTAGGAAGCCCTCCCCCCGCCCCCCCTCCCCCACCTCCCCCCGCCCACTCTCAATGAAGCCCTCTTCACTGGATGCTTATATATACCTACAGATGAGGTCTATACACATGGGGAATTTGACGACCTTGTATACGCAAAATACCTACTTATATATGCCGGGTGCATCCATATGTAAAATAATGATGTTTGTGCAGTGCCAGTGACTTTACTTTATTATCCACCTAATACAAAGTGTCCATAGAAAACACATAGGGAGTGTGTATGGACATACCCGGAGCATATGGATATGTTGTATGCTCTGGGTGGCGCATACGGAAAAATAGTGTGTATGGAAAAATAGTGCATAACTAAAACGAACTGATATAGACATGCCACTTGTCCAGAAAAGGTGGATAATGAATACAATATAGACTGGTTTCAGATAAAAAGCGGTTGTATGCTCCTCGGAGTTGACTCTGTGCAATATCTTCGCATGCGCTCGGATATTACTATGCGTCAACTCCTCGGACCATACGGCCGCTTGTATCTGAAACCAGGCAATATTGTGTATGAGTCTTATTCAAGTTACCCCCTTTTCAGGACTCCGCCACTTGATTTTGAATATCTTTCCTTTATACCCATCAAATCACCCTTGAAAAGGTAAATACCATCTAATAGGAATACAATCCCTCATGTTTGCCAATCAAGTATCCATACTTAATATTTGTCCTTAATTTTTTGTATTTTGTTGGCTTAGAATAGACTGAGAAAGGAGCAGCAGGATCCTACAGTCCCATTGTGCTGCAGAGTGAGGAGAGGGGGATTCTAGACACCAGGACACGGGTGCTTGCCAAACGGACCATGGAATAAATATGTGGCAATAGTCAGGCCTGGACAACTCTGAATCGCCGGTATTTCCACAGGTAGCAAACTGCACCCTGCTGTACACTGTCACGGATGTGAATATGAAAATACCAACCTAAAACTTTCCAGTTGACTATATATAACGTTCAAGGACGTTTGGAGGAAAGGCCTATCTCATCATATGGGATCAGCTACCTGGGGATGTACAAAAAATTGCAGAAACAAAAGCATTCAAGGTTGCTGTTAAATCACGCCTGTCTCGGTATGACTGGGTCTAAATGTATGTGCACACCATCTGTACACTGTCGATGCTGTTATATAACAATCATCATCATCCATTACTTGTAAATATCAAATGTAATGTAATCCTGTATACTGTTTGTATAATACGCCTACACTGTACCGGCTGACCACGCCACAGTGGAAGAACTGCTCCACGCAGAACTGTAGTGTTTTGTTTTCTGAAATTTAAAAAAAAAGAAAAAATCATCTTTGACTTTTTCTCTAAGTACCCGAAGATTTGTCCTCTAAGGGGGAAGTCAGTGTTGTGATTGAAATGTTCAAGTCAGTCTTTGCCAGACATGGCATCTCAAAGACTTAAGTAGCTGACAATATCCTGTTTGGGAGCTATAAGATGAACCAATTTGCAATGAGTTATGGGTTCAAGATAGCTACCAGGAGCCCTTTAGATACTAAAGCCAATGGACAAGGTGAGAGGATGTTTGGCACGATCAAACAGCTGATGCGCAAAGCTCATGAGAAGAGAAAGGACATTTACATAGCACTGCTGTCATACAACAACCCACCAGTGTCTAAACTACCTTACTCCCCAGCTGAACTCTAAGTGAGGCGCAAATTGTGTGAGAAGTTGCCAGCATCTAGTTTTAGCCTTAAACTAAAGGTTGCGGAAAATGCCTTCAACATGCTCAAAACACGGCAGGAGAAATCCAAAAAGTACTTTGACCAAGGAACCAGGTCCTTACCTCAGCTTAGGCGTGAGTGGAAACTAGGTATAAACATGACACACCCAGCTCATATATCGTGAACACTGAAACAGTGGTGCATACCGTCTTAACCGGAAGTGGATCAATACAACACCTGAGCCACCATGCAGGATGACACACAAGATAACACTAACTACCAGTCAGCGTTACCTAAACCAATGCCAGTAGCTCATCTTCAACAAGAGCATATCAGCGCCTCTTACCAGAACAACCCCAAGATGACCACTGTCCACCAGAATTAAGACCCCTACACATCTGAAAAAAGTTGCTGTATGCCACACTGACTGGCATATGGAGTTTTATATGCCACTAGTGGCATACAGAATTGTTATCATGTAATGTTCCAAAATCGAGGAGACGTGGTAGGATAAGATCAAAACCTGATTCGTTTTAATCATGGCCACCGCATTCCACTCCTGGAGTTTTGGTTCTGGACTGCAGTCGTGGCATATGGTGGCCAAGATTAAAACGCATCAAGTTTTACGATAGTGCCTACTTTGTATATCTAGACAAGACCAAAAACTGGTAGCCAGGTGTTCATATATATATATATATATATATATATATATATATATATATATATATATATATATATATATACAAAACTATAAAGACTGGTTGTTCAATTATGATATAAGGACTGGCAGTTAAAGTATAACCTTCAGTGAGTGGGGGAGATGTCACGGATGTGTGTCTGAAAGTACCAAACTCTACATAACGTCAACGCACGTTTCCGGCTTCTCCCTCATTATCGCTCAATAGATCGCTGCCATATTTGTGACATCTAGCAACAAGGAAGATTAAAGTTTCTATCATCAAATCACAGCCTTCTTTTTTTTTTTAAGGTAATAGTGTCGTCTCAGATAGGTGAGTTTTTCAGATCACTCACTGTTCAACTTAAACATGGTACAGCCAGCAAGAGTTTGACATCAAAAAGGGAAAAGCATACATCTAAATAAATAGCCTTGAGTGTAATAAGGATGAGTCAGATGAAGTATGACTCACTGACCAATAGACAATATTCTGGTTCGATAATTTCTTAGAAAGTCCTCATGTGATTTTTTAACTCGTCTTTAGTTTTACTATTTTGTGCTTCCATGGACAGGTCCTTCCATGCTCTGGCGCCTCTTAAATAAGGACTATTTAGCACCAACGAACTTCTTCTTCTCATCTGTAATACACACAGTATACCTTCATGGCATCGGACTGAACCTTAACATAAATCTGGTGCCACACCAAATTTCCGCAGGAAGTAGCACTGCATTGCACGAAACTAAGCAGTGTATTCCTCTCAGGGGGGGGGGGGGGGCATTCGGAAATATGGTGTTTTGAAAGTATAATAAGAAAAATGGTAAAAAAAAGACAAGAGATTTCTGGGTTTATTATATGTGATTAATGAAATGATACTTATTAGGGCTCTAGAAAGATTTTATAATCAAAATTGATGATATAGCAGTGGATTTTCCATATACCAAGGACTTAATGATCAATGGCAAATGAAATTAAAAAAACAGTGGTGTCCCCAAGTGGTAGAGATCGGAATCAGGCGTATATATGACGTATATATGATCGCAACATGGACGCTTATATACACCTAGAGGTGAGACGTATACAAGAGGGAAAATAGGGTAACCTTGTATACGCAAAAGTATATCTATATACGCCGTTCACATTTATATGTAAAGTGCTTAGTTTCGCGCAGTGTTGGCCTCTGCGCAATCGCACAGGCAGGCACTCTGACCGTGTCAGACTAAACCTCTGTATGAAGAGTGATCAGTCGTATGTGACTGAAACAAAGCGCAAATATGTGGCCAAAATATCAAAGCACATCCACTTTGTGTGTTTGGAGATTGAAGAAAACATACCTGTTTGACTGAGGGGGCGGGACATTTATTGTCAGTCCTTTACATGCTTTATATAAGGCACATTGCTACCTCCACCATCGTCCGCCAGGAAATTGTAAGATATCATTGTGGTCGGGAGTCAACTTCTGATTACCTACCTCATATAAAACGTGTAAATTCTGGTAGGTTCCGCTTGGAGAGTCTCCCGCACAGAGACAGAGTGAACCAGACCTAGGGATGGAGACTGAAGGGCCACGAGAGTGAGATTCTCATGTAGTGCTAAACTTGACCTGCTATTCTTCTTTGTATTAATCTACTCAGACATACTTCTTCTATTATGATTTATTTCGAGCAATGCCGCAATCAAAGTTTACTATTGTAGTTTTCTGATCTACTTTTCTCATGAGAATCCAATGAGATCCCAACTTTTGCTGGTGTCAATCCAAATGATTACCACAAGATGATGATGGCTTCCCGTTCACCCGGTAGGGGGAATGACGGCAGTCAGGAATCGTTAGCCAAATATGAATCCACGAAAATCCAACAAAAATAACCCAGTCAATGGCACCGATAATTTCGAGGGCGGGGGGCAGGGACAAGATGGCCACCTCCATAAGACAACAGCTATCTGCTCCATGTCACAGGGGTCGGTAGTTTGGCCGGTGTCACACCACATCTGGGCGCCTGCCAAATTGTGGCGCCTTACCAGGAAGTGCACAATGCGCATGTGCACGCAGACTCACTCTGCCAACAGGGACTAAACCTCTAACAACAGGAGCCAGACGTGGCGGGCAAGCGGCCAAGGCTTCAAGGTCACTGCATGATCTTTACAAATAATAATTTTCTAACTTAGACTATTTCATGATAATTTACGTCCACCAACCACGACAAGGCTATGACAATGGGTTCCCGACAAGGTCTACGACTACAATTGGAGGCCTTGTCGTGGTTGATGGACCCCAGTTCCCAACAAGAGTCTATGACAAGGCCACGATTGGAAGCTTTCGAGAGCTTTCCGACAAGGCTGTGACAACATCAAACATGTTCTATTTTTCTCACACTGAACCCTGGAATGTTGTGGCGTGTCGGGAGCGTGTCGGGAGCGTGTCGCAGAGGTCTACGATATGAATCTTTGGTGGAGCGTGCACTTCCCGACATGTCCCGACCACGCTTTCATACAGCCCCCCTTCTTACGACAAGGCTGCAACAAGCGCCGATTGGAACTTTTGTCGGCGCTTGTCATAGCCTTGTCGTGGTTGGTGGACGCCACCCTTTTGGAGTCCAAATTTGTCGTGACACCAGATTCAATACAAATCACCAGAGAGCGCCACCAGCGGTCTTCCAGGTTGTCGCCTGTAATATTTACATATATATATATATGTAGACAATGACGGAAGCAAAGAAAGAATATATTAAAAAACCTTTAGATAATAAGGAAATGTGTTCAACTTCACTGTCCAGTTTTTCTAACATGTTCTACACACTTTTTCTAATAAAAATATGAAAAGACTGTGGCAATGTAAAAGAAATAAGTTGATTGTTTCAGCCTCAAACTCACCTTCCTATGCCTCACCCTCACTGATTGTCCCACCTTGTTCACATGAGTTGAAAATGAGATATTAGCCTTTAAAGCGGCGATGTGAAGAAGAGTACTCATCTTTACGTCGCCTATCTATGTGTCTCTTGGAACAAAGACTCAAATGTAAATTCTATTGTTTCAGCCTCAAACATACCCTCAACATATGTCTCATCTTCACTGATAGTTTAGGGTGGGTTTGAAGCTGAGACATTCAGATATCAAGTTCAACCTTTGTTGCCAAAGACATGTATAAATGGGCGACATAAAGATCACTTTTCGCATCTTTACGTTGTCGATTTTATACTGAAGATTTAAGAAATATCATATCAAATTAATATCATTGAATGATACCGATATAGAAAGGGATGATATCCCAATAGGATATATAGCAGTTTTTTATGAGATCTCTGAATTTTCCTTAACATGATAATAGTTGACAAAAACCTTTATAAAAAATATGCTAAATTAGGTACTTAGCCTATATTTGTATTCTCCATTTTCTTAGCTAAAGATCAAAGAAATCAAACAATTTTTTTGGCTCGTACACCGAGAATACATATATTAGAAATACGATTTATGTTGTAGAGGTGCAATATGAATTAATATAAATATCATTTCACATATTCTAAATGATATGGCGACGTAAAGGTACATTTAAGGGGTTTTGAAATTCAAGGACTCCCTTGAGATGACCAAATGAAAATGCCAAATTTTCCGGGCCCCTCGCAGGAGTGACCAGGGGCCCGTTTAATAATCTAGGCTCGTACATGTAGGCCCTTTTCTGTACGCCATAGAAACCCTGGGACGATGTGGGCACCCCTCTCATAAGATCACACACTCTCTAAGTGGTATTCTGTACAAGGTGGTGCACCCCTCTCCTAAGATCTCACACTCTCTAAGTGGTATTCTGTACAAGGTGGTGCACCCCTCTCATAAGATCTCACACTCTCTAAGTGTTATTCTTTACAAAGTGCTGCACCCCTCTCATAAGATCTCACACTCTCTAAGTGGTATTCTGTACAAGGTGGTGCACCCCTCTCACAAGATCTCACACTCTCTAAGTGGTATTCTTTGCAAGGTGGTGCACCCCTCTCATAAGATCTCACACTCTCTAAGTGGTATTCTGTACAAGGTGGTGCACCCCTCTCATAAGATCTCACACCCTCTAAGTGGTATTCTGTACAAGGTGGTGCACCCCTCTCATAAAATCTCACACCCTCTAAGTGGTATTCTGTACAAGGTGGTGCACCCCTCTCATAAGATCTCACACTCTCTAAGTGGTATTCTGTACAAGGTGGTGCACCCCTCTCATAAGATCTCACACTCTCTAAGTGGTATTCTGTACAAAGTGCTGCACCCCTCTCATAAGATCTCACACTCTCTAAGTGGTATTCTGTACAAAGTGCTGCACCCCTCTCACAAGATCTCACACTCTCTAAGTGGTATTCTGTACAAGGTGGTGCACCCCTCTCATAAGATCTCTCACTCTCTAAGTGGTATTCTGTACAAGGTGCTGCACCCCTCTCATAAGATCTCACACTCTCTAAGTGGTATTCTGTACAAGGTGGTGCACCCCTCTCATAAGATCTCACACCCTCTATGTGGTATTCTGTACAAGGTGGTGCACCCCTCTCATAAAATCTCACACCCTCTAAGTGGTATTCTGTACAAGGTGGTGCACCCCTCTCATAAGATCTCACACTCTCTAAGTGGTATTCTGTACAAGGTGGTGCACCCCTCTCATAAGATCTCACACTCTCTAAGTGGTATTCTGTACAAAGTGCTGCACCCCTCTCATAAGATCTCACACTCTCTAAGTGGTATTCTGTAAAAAGTGCTGCACCCCTCTCACAAGATCTCACACTCTCTAAGTGGTATTCTGTACAAGGTGGTGCACCCCTCTCATAAGATCTCTCACTCTCTAAGTGGTATTCTGTACAAGGTGGTGCACCCCTCTCAAAAGATCTTACACTCTCTAAGTGGTGTTCTGTACAAGGTTCTCACTACGCTCAATGGGAGAAGAATTCTTAATGAACTAGGCTTAGATCCTTGAGAATCCACTGGCACACAGTATTCCCGCTATGTGGCATTGCGATTATAGGAATCTTTAGGTTGCATTAAGGTACGCCTTTAGTACAGGAGGCAGGCAAGTGTATTCTTTGGCTCTAAGCCTAGTTCGTTAAGAATTCTTCTTGCATAGAGCGTAGTGAAAGTACAGAATACCACTTAGAGAGTGTGAGATGTTATGAGAGGGATGCACCGGGTCAACATTATTCAACACTTATGGACGACTTCCTGGACGACTAATACTGTCTTAGCGCAATGACTTGGATATTATTAAACAATAACCCTTGTTCGAGGTACAGAAAAGGGTCTTCATGTACGATCCTAGATTATTAAACGGGCCCCTGTGGTGGAATGATCTGGGAGCTGTTTCAAAACCATAGACTTAACCCACGTTTTGAAACAGCTCTCAGGTGACTGTCCGTATACCGTGGTATCCCAATCCGACACCGAGGGCGCCACCGTCACTGATCTGTAGGCCATCTGGTGGCCAGTCGTGGTACTGCTCCCGGCGCTCCTTCTGCTCAAATCAAACCGAGGTTTACATAACACATAAAAAGACCCTGTTCCTCAGTATGTTGATACACCAAACTAACAAAAAGAACAACGTACTTTACTCATAAATTGCATTTGGAAAATGTCTTAGAAACCCTGTTTGGACTGATGAATGTCAATATTTGCCACCAGGTGGCACCTCTGTGATGTGTGTGATAAACCTATAAGAATATTTACTCGCTTTGGCAAATGTTGGCACCTTCAAGCACTATCTTTGGTTACACTGGCCATCAGAGCATATCTTAGCCCATTAATCTAGTTAATGCCAATTTTAGATTTAACTCTATGTTAACAATATATCTTTTGTCAATTGAAAATTTAGCTCTTTGATAAGCTATGTAATATGTTTTACTCAGATTGCAAATTCAGGTCTACGTTAAACTGTTTTATGTCTCATGCCAGAGGTTGTTTTGTACTACCCAGCGAATAGAAAATGCGTACTGGTAAAATATATGTTAAACTAAAATTTGTACTACATGTTGCCTTTTAAAATTTATGAAAGACCGACCGATATTGTCTGCATGGCCCTGGAGGCTACTGAAAATAGGATAGTCGTTATATCCTAGTAATTCACCCCAGAATAATCTGCAACATTATAAAAAAAAATGTCAATTGCAAATTCCGCGGTGTGATGGTCTATGCAATATGCAATGTCTCCTGCCTATTGCAAATTTAATTCTACATTAACCTCTGATATATCTCATGTCAATTGTAAATTCAGCCCTACGTTAAACTATTTTATGCCTTCTGCCTTTTGCAAATTCGGCTTTACATTGTCAATGGTAAATTGAACTCTACATTAAACTATGGGATATGTGTCCTGCCTAGTGAAAATTCAATTCTATGTAAACCTCTGATATATCTCATGTCAATTGTAAATTCAACTCTATGTTAAGTTATGTGACACATCTCTTGCCTATTGCAAATCTAATTCTACATTAACCTCTAGTATGTCTACTGCCAATAGCAAGTTCCAGGGATGTCAGTTGGGGTCAGAAAAAAAGTGGATTTTTTTTCTAATGGAATTTACTGCCTCAGAGAGGCTTAGAAGACAGAGAAAACCCAACCTTGTTGGCCATGAAATAGGGCTGAGGGTGTGTGGGAGATTCAAACCATTGTTATATAGGATCTATTGAGGTACAATTTAAATTATATTGGTTTTATACATAAAAATGATTATAAAATGGGAATGAAAACATGGATTTCCAGTGAAAAGTAGAAAACTGGCATCTCTGACATTTACCTCTACGGTAAACTATTTGATATGTCTCATGCTAATTGCAAATTCAGCTTTACATTAACCCAGCTTAGTTAATATGTCTCACATCAATTACCAATGTAGCTATGAAAGACACTCTGAGGGGAAATTGTCTTAAAGTTTTATTTCCATGTCAGAAAATACATGTAGATAGGACATCGAGTTATCACAATTAGTAGACACATCAGTTTCTGACGTCACCTAGTGGGCGTCCTGTCAGCGTCCTGTCAGCGTCCTATCAGCGTCCATTCAGCGTCCTGTCAGCGTCCTGTCAGCGTCCTGTCAGCGTCCTGGTGGCGCCATCTAGTCTGAATCAGCTGTACACAGTCACACACAATCACCACAAAAGCTCGTCCCAGCAGCTGGCCCAATCGGTTAATGTTTCCTTCAATAATCCATGTCTTTGTGAAGATATGCATGAATGATTTCCAGACCACTGTAAAGAGGGCCATCTGAGAGCCTCCTCCAGTTAGCAGACACATCTAAGATTTAATCCTGGTATGTGGTGAACACTACAGATGGCGTCACCATTACATCATGTGCTGCTTCAGATAGGGTCCATTATATAAGTGTCAGACCTCACATAGGGTCCAAATAGACCTCACATAGGGTCCAAATAGACCTCACATAGGGTCCAAATAGACCTCACATAGGGTCCATAGAAACCTCACATAGGGTCCATAGAAATCTCACATAGGGTCCATATAAGTGTCAGACCTTACATACCTCTAGGAACTCTTGTGTTATTTCTGATATTTTGTTTTATAAAATCTCGACCCAAATGATGATTCTTAATAAAATGTTGTGTATGGTTGGATCATTGAGACAAGTCCAAGATAGGGCTGAGATCCTTAGCCACTTTGTTGAATTCGTGCGTATTCAAGAATCAATCTTGTATGGATTTTATGAATTATAATTATCAAAAAAGAAATTGGTTAAACATAGATAAAAAAAAACATAGGGTCCATATATAGACATCACATAGGGTCCATATTGACCTCACATAAAGTCCCAATAAACCTCACATAGAGTTCATATAAGTGTCTGACCTCACATAGGGTTCATAGAGGTGTCTGACCTTAACCGATTGGGTCAAAAGCCATGCTCTCAGTCTTCGATACATGATGATCCACATCGTCCAGGCTATCACCAGATTTGTCGAACAGGCACATATACGGTGAGGTATTGAAGGCTAGCTAAGTAGTTCTAGGAGTCCTGGTTGTGACAGTCATGGGCCTGTCAGTCAGCTGTGTTAGATCCCTAACAAGCCTGGACAAGAAGCAAATTCACAGCTCAATTATAACAAGTCACTACTGCTCAGCTTCCACTCAATGTGATCAACTCCATGGCTGGCAGCAGGATCATAAGTAAATCATTGTAATGTCTGTTGAGCTTTAGAGATATATTTACCTCTCAGAGGCACAGATTAAATATCACTGCATTTCTCAGCAGCATAAAATAGATCTATTCAAACATATGTACAACATTCTGTGTTTCTGACATTGTAACACACATAAACATTATTTACTGTATATTGGACCTTGTAACGCACAAAAACAATATTCTCTTCATGTCTGACTTTATGACACAAACAATCTTTTTTATATATTTGACCTTGTAACACACATAAACAATATTTCCTGTGTGTCTGACCTTGTAAGACACAAATAAAAATATTCTCAGTAGATCAACTTCAGTAAGAACAAAAAATGAATAGTAGCTAAAGGTCAGAAATTGTAACAAACAGACAATATTCATATCATATCTGACCTTGTAAAACACACATCAAGCATGGCATTCGTAGGTTTGACCTTGAAATATAATTACAGAGAGGATTCTGTATGATTAACCTTGCAGCACATATAAACATTAACACCATGGCTGACAATAAACATGGATTAAAACATAACAAATTAATGTCAGACATATTAACACATATCTACACAAAATTCTCCTTATGCCATACTTTGTAAAATATATACATACAACTGACCATGTACAATTCACACACACAACCTTGACTGTGTAACACACATCTAAAGTAAATTATCTGTAACACATAAAACACAACAATGTCTATAAGTCTGACATTAACAATTAATTCACTTTCACACAGTAGATGTTTTTTTTAAACAATTTCGTTAATATATTATTTTGGTTTATATCTAGGGCATTCGATGCTCTTTCAGCAGATAATGCATTATTCAATGCATGCTTCAATAGTGTGTACCACTTCCAGGATCACTGTATGAAGGAGGTGGCTTTTCAACTAAAAGAGTTGCATAAAGTATGCTTGACAAGATGTGGTGGATGAAAGAATTGTTATTCCACAATATAATGTGGTAGTTGTAATGAATTCTCAGCATGTATGAAGAGGGAACAACAATTGGTGGTAGCTCTAATGAAGATCTCAATACATTCAACCAGGGATCAGCAACATGATGTGGCAATGAAATATTAATATATGCAGGAAGTAATAGTATGTGGTAGCTCTGATGAAATCTCAATATATATGAACAACTGAACAATATTTGTTGTAGCAGCTCAAATCAAATCTCAGTGTGTACAACCAGGGTCGAACAACAGGATGTGGCGATGAGATGTTTATACGTGTGATCAGCAAACAGCAACAGGATTTGATGGCTCTGACGGAGTATCAATGTATATGTGATCAGGGAATGACAGTTGTATGTGGAGGTTCTAATGAAAATCTCAGTATGTAAAACCAGGGGCCAGCAAACAGGATGTGAAAGCTCTAATGAAAATCTCAATACGTATGACCAGGTAACAATTGAATGTTGCATCTCTAATAAAAATCTCAACATGCGTGTCTACAGAAAGTCCTACTCTCTGTCACTGTCTGATGATGATACGACTGACTTCTCCTGTGACTCCTCTCTCCGCCGTCTCACAGCCACGCGTCTCTGCGGCTGGCGGCCATCTTGCTTGTTATGCACAGCAACTGAGATCAAGTAGTCCGGCTCTGGGTTTATCCCATATTTCAGTCCCGAAGGCAGCACGATGGATCCCATTTCAACAAAGGCGTCATCCACTGTATCATCAGCCATGTCATCAGCCAGGTCATCCATCGCCTTGGAGAAGCTGAGCTTGCGCCGTTTGCCCGAAGAAGGTGGTGTGAGTGGAGAGGAGGGTGAAGGTAAGTGAGCTGGACTACACGGATCCTGCGTAAGCTTTCTGTGTTTGCGGATGGCATGTCCAGGGCGACCTACCACCGATGAGGCTGACCTCTTGACCTGTGAGCTACCATGCGGTCTAGATGGAGTCTGTTTAGAAGGGGCATGTGTGGGCGTAGCCTCTGTAGATGGAATCTCTGTGGGCGTGGCCTGTGTGGGTGTGGCCTCTGTAGATAATATCTGTGTGGGCGTGGCCTGCGTAGATGTTCCCTGTGTGGGTGTGGCTTGTGTGGTGGATGTGGCATGTGTAGGTGTGGCGTGTGTCGGTGTGGCTTCTGTCAATGGAAACTGTGTGGGTTTGGCTTGTGTAGATGTTCCTTGTGTGGGTGTGGCTTCTGTGGGTGTGGTCAATGTGGGAGGAGCCTGTGTTGGTATCACATCTGTGGTCACAGCCTCTGTGGGAATAACCTGTGTGGTTGCGGCATCTGTGGACGAGATCTGCGTTGGTGGGGACATTGTGAGCATATCCTGCTTAGGAATGGTTTGTGTGGGTGGAGCCTCTGCGGATGCGACTTGAGTGGGTGTGGCATCTGTGGGCGAGATCTGTGTTTGTGTATCCTGTGTATGTGTATCCTGGTTAGGTTTGGCCTGTGTGGTTGGAGTCAATGTTGCTGAAGTGTGTGGGGGCATGACCTCTGGGGGCGTGGCCTGTGTGGTTATGGCCTCTGTGAATGGATCTTGTGTGGGTGTGGCCTGCCTGGATGTATTTTGTGTGGGTTCAGTATCAGTGACCTCTGTGGAAATGCCCTGCATGGGTGTGGTCTGCATGGGCGGGGTCTGTGTTGGTATGGCCTGTTTGAGTAGGGTCTGTTTGAGTTGGGTTCGTTCGGGTACAGCTTCTCTGGAAATGGTCTGTGGTAGCTCAGCCTCTGCGGGTGAGATCTGTGTGGATGTGGTGTCCAGTTTAGGTGAGGTTTGTGTAGATATGATCTCTGTGGGTGCGGATGGAATCAATGTGGGAGTGGCCTCTGTGGAGGGGATCTGTGTGGGTGTGGCTTGCGTAGATAGAATCTGTGTGGGTGTGGTCTGTGTAATTTGAATCTCCTCAGACGGGGACTGTATTGATGTTAAAGGTGCAGGTGATTTAGTGGTCGAGGTATGTGTGGGTGTGACTTGTGATGGCATAGCCTGTTTTTGTATGGTCTGTGTGGGTGTGGCCTCAGAGGGTGTGGCCTGTGTGGGCGTGACCTGTGTGGGCGTGGTCTGTGTGGGTGTGGCCTCAGAGGGTGTGGCCTCAGAGGGTGTGGCCTGTGTGGGCGTGGCCTGTGGGGGCATAGTCTGTGTGGGTGTGGCCTCAGAGGGTGTGGCCTGTGTGGGCGTGGCCTGTGTGGGCGTGGCCTGTGGGGGCGTGGTCTGTGTGGGTGTGGTCTGTGTGGTTGTGGCCTCAGAGGGTGTGGCCTGTGTGGGCGTGCCCCGTGTGGGCGTGCCCTGTGTGGGCGTGGCCTGTGTGGGCGTGGCCTGTGTGGGCGTGGCCTGTGTGGGCGTGGCCTGTGTGGGCATGGCCTCAGTGGGTGTGGCTTCAGTGGGTGCGCCTAGTGGGGATGTGACTTGTTTTGATGTAGTCGAAATAGGTAAAGCCTCTGTTGGTGGGGTATGTATCGGTGAGACCTGCAGAACTGTGGCTTGAATGGACGGAGTACTTGTGGGTGTGGCCTCTTTTGATGTGGGTGTGGTCTGTCTTTCTGTGGTGTGTTGGGATGGGATTTCTGTGGATGTGGCCTGTATGAATGTGGTATGAGTGGCTGTGGCTGTGGTATTTGTGGACGGAGTACTTGCAGGTGTGGCCTGTACTGATGTGATGTGAGGGGGTGTGGTTGGTCTTTCTGTGGTGGGCGTGGATAGGATTTCAGTGGGTGGCGCTCGTGTGTTGATCTCAGATCTTGGAGGACTGGATGAGGATGATGCAGTCAGGTCCACAGGGGTGTCTGCCACTGGTCTACTGTCATCTGTTGGAGTACAAAGATGCTGATCAGCAACGATGGTGGATGATTCAGAGATCTCAGAGTCTTCTGATGCAGCAGGAATGTTAGTGTCTGAGGCTTCTGTTATTGTCCGGTGCTCTGTCATAGCCTCAGGTTCCCCTCCGATCGGAGAGACTATCTCATCGGAGGTTTCAGGAGATTCTTGTTTAGCGAATGATTGTTTCGTTGAAATACATTCTGTTGTGGTTGATGATTGCTCGTTGTTATCATCTTGAAGCCTCTGCTGAATAACAGGTGCACTTTCAGGAGATGGCGTATTCAGCTGCTTTCGTGAGTGTCGCCTGCCTTGAATAAGTCTGTTCGGCTCTGGTCTCTTCGGTTTCTCCTTCACAATCCTCCTTGTACTCTCCTTCTTTTGCTGAACATCCTTCTTTGATGAGGATTGTGGAAGAATATCAGTCAGACAGTCACGCAAAAGTACTTTACATTGTTTGAGAACATGTTTATATTCATTCATATTGCTTACTATCTGGTTGCTATTCTTCGCTATATTCTTCTCGTCTTCTGTGTTTTTGATGTCAGGTTGTTCATTGTCTAGACGATTCTCACTAGCTGTAGCAGGCATACCGTAAGGTTTCAAAGTTGGTGTTGGCTTTCGAGGTGATGTTCTGAAGAATTCACACTCAGAATCAGAATCAGTCACAGGAGATCTTCGGTGTGTGGTGATGGTGTTTGTCACTCGGATTTGTCGACCCGGAGACCGGATTGGCAAATTGTGTTCCCCGAGAACTGACATAAGGTGACTAGCGTCAGGGTTGAATCCATACTTGAATGCAGGAGAGAGGTTGACTTGGCTGATATTGACTGGACACTCTATATGTTCTTCACCCTCACTATCATCAGTGTCAAGAGCTAAAACCCAGCCTCCAGTCGTATTTGGGTCGAGCTCACATTCCGATAGATCAGCACTGCCTTGTGAAAGATTTTCGTTTCCCTCTGACATTATTATGATGGGTTCCATCGTACTCTGTTCAGGAGAGGTATTTGATGGGAGATCTATTGAGTCAGTTGATGTAAGCAGTTTATCATCTACTAAACTGTCTTCACAGAATAGCTCACCAACTGACTGTTCAGGACCCACATCAACATCGCCTTTCTCCGACCCACTCACACAGTTCTTCAATCCTTTCTCTTTTTCTCTGTTCTGGTTTTCATCACAGATGATATCACAGTCAGGTCTTCTTTGACTATAACCAGTGCCTTTAATATTGGTGGCCTTCTTACTGCCACTTGTTGAAACTCTGGTAGACCTGGAAGAGTAGTTTTTGCTCACCCCTGAAGCAAGGAAGTCACTGATGACTGGGTCAGTCATCACATCTAATCTCACTTTGATGTTATCATTCTCATGTATGATATGTTTCTTCTTACGCTGTGATGCAGACTTGATCGGGTTAACCTCACGAATGATCTTCTTCTGACACCCTGATGTGGACTTGTGGTCAATCTGACATAAGTTTGGCTTCTTCTGATGTGGTGTGACACTCTCAACTTGGTTGACCGAATGTATGACTTCCTTCTTCTGACAGCCTGGTGCAGACTTGACATGGTCAACACTACGTTTGATGGGCTCCTTCTGAAGTGGTGTAACAGTCTCAACTTGGTGAACCTCCCATACAACTTTCTTCTTCTGACGGCTCAGTGCAGACTTGACTTGGTCAACACTACATTTGATCGGCTTCTTGTGATGCGGTGTCTGAACTTGGTCACCCTCCTGTATGGCTTCCTTCTTCTGACGGTTTAGTGCAGACTTCACTTGGTCAACACTACGTTTGATCAGCTTCTTGTGATGCGGTGTCTGGACTTGGTCAAACTCCTGTATGGCTTCCTTCTCTTGCTGTCCTGGTGCAGATTTGACTTGGTCAATACCATGTTTGATCGGCTTCTTCTTATATGTTGTGTCAGACTGAACTTGGTCAACCTCATGTATGAGTTCCTTCTTCTGATAGCTGGAAGCAGACTTGACATGGTCAACGCTATGTTTGATGAGCTTCTGATGTGTTGTGACAGTCTTAACTTGGTCGACCTCATGTATGACTTCTTTCTTCTTACGGAATGATACACGATCAACCTCAGGTTTGATTGGCATCTTCTGATGCCTTGTTGCAATCACAACTCGGTCAACTTCAAGGAAGGCCTCTTTACTCACACTGCCTGGTGCAGAATCGACTTGGTCATGTTCGCTTTTGTTGGACTTCTTCTGATGCGGTGTGGCAGTCTGAACTTGGTCAATGTCACTTATGACCTCCTTAGTCCCTGATGCAGACTGAACACGGAACCTTCTGGTGAACGTCAACTCTCTGGTGTCGTATCTCTTTGGCCTGGAGTTACTACAGTGGTCAAACTGTGCGGTCTTCTCAACTAAGGTCTTCATCTGATTTGCTACTGTAGTAGGTCTAGAAATACAATCCTTGAGAGTGACTAGACATGGTTTGACTTTGGGGAGATCTTGTTTCTGCCCAATCACCTTCGTATAATCTTTATCAAGTGTACACGCATGTTTGGTATTTGATAAATCTAGCTTCCTTCGTTGGTTCACCAGCTCTGCGCTTCGCACTTCCCTCCAGTGTTTCACCGGTGAATTATTGCTTCGCATATTCCCTGACCTACATGCAATCCTTCTCAATGTGGCTGCAGATCTTGTTGTTCGCTTGTTCAAAGTTGACGGAGAATATGTCTTTACTGGCAGTTTCTTGTTTAAAGACAGGGAAAGCTTCTTCCTCTTTGTATACCTGATGTTGGGCTGGTTTGGCCATTTCCTTGTAAGGCTGCTCGTATCATCCATCTTGACTTCATCCCCATCAACTGCTTTGAGAGTTATCTCCTTCTGAAGGCCAGAGGATCTTGTTCCTAATCGTTTTCTAATGACATTTGCATGACTGTTTTCGGATCTTTTATTTGCTGATTTGCCTGGCAGAGAGGATGGTAAGGCCTGTTTCCTCAAATCCAATTGTGGAGTCTTCTTGGTGGAACCTTTGTTGTTGGTTGGAGCTTTGCTTGGTCCAGTCTTGTCTGAAGATGTGTTGCCATTATTTGTATTCACCAGAGAGCTAGATTTTGTCTCCTTTTCACGTTCCACGGATATTGTCTCTTCTGTTTTAGAGCAGACTTTCCCTGAAGATGACTCAATTGTCGATTCGTGCTCCAAAGGTAAAGGTTGATCTACAGCTAAGAGACCTCTCTCTTGTTTGTCCTTGACCTTCGTCACCCTCTCGTCCTTGACCTTCGTCACCTCGTCGTCCTTCACCTTCGTCACCTCTACGTCCTTCACCTTCGTCACCTCCACGTCCTTCACCTTGAGATCAGGCTGACTTAAGGTCTCACTGTGGTCTTTTTCCGTGTGTTTCCTGGGGACCTGAGGAATTGACTTTACTCGAGATTTCCCAGCTCTTCCCGCATTTGTCTCACAAAATGGAGGCTGGTCTTTAGGTTTGATTAGAGGTAGTATGACCGGTTCAAGAGTAGCCCTCCAGTTGATTTCTTTTCCCTCGGATGTTTTTCGTGTATTAGAACTCGGAAGCACAGGATTTGTTTTCGGCGGTAAGTCGACTTTATCAGCGGGCTTTGACACAAACTCGTTGAAGTTATCGAACCAAGGATGTGCCCGGTCCGCTAGTCTTCGCCTCTTACCTGCAGGCTCTGCTCTTCTGGAACTCGTATCATCAAGTGGGCTGTGGTTCTTGTCTTTTGTCCTGTCTTCACTCAGACTAATGAGGGTTGCTGTATCCATGAAGTCCTCCAGTACTACACTGCATTCTCTCAAACATATCTTTTCACCATTGGAAATGAAATGTTTAATAAAGGAGCGATTTGATGGTTTAGTGTCTCTTCTGGGCATGAGAGTTGTCTCCTGTTTCTCTTCGTCATTATCCACTTGCAGTTTTGTATCAATCTCCTTTTCCGTATTCTGTGATCTTGCAATTTCAACCACGTTGATGTGTTTTTCTGAGATCTCACTCTCCTGATTTCCCTGTGTCTTACTGACCTCTTTTTCCAATTCCGGTTTCTCCACTACTGTCTGGACCTTAGCGCTTTCCTCACCCGAGACTTCCTTTGCCAGCCTTACACAGTTCCTATTTTCTCCTTCTAAGACCTGCTTCGTGCTCGTATTTCTTTCTGTGACCTCCTTGTGTGCCTGTACTTGTGTCCTCATGGTTTTATTTTCTAAAGCCTCCTCTTCTAGAACTAATCTTGTCTTGCCAATGTCTTTTTCCTTTTCTACCACTGAATGTCTTTTTCTAATTCCCCTTTCTAAGACCTTTCTCTCTGGCCTTGCGAGCTCTGTGCCAGTATTCCTATCTAGGACATCCATATGTGTTTTTGTATGTGTCTTGCTACTTTCATTATCCGAAACCTGTTTTCCCATTTTTGTGTCTGGGACACTCATTTGTAATTTTGCATGTATTTTATTGGTTCCTTTTTCATTCGCCTCATCTTTGAGTTCTAAAGGTGCTTTGACATTATCCTTTTCTGCGCCTTTTCTTTTCGTTATCGTGAATTTCTTTCTGTTTCCCTTTTCTGAGATATTCGCCTCTTGCTTTGCAGATAGATCATGAATGCCTCCTTCTGAATCATCTATCGGCGATTGTGTTTGTATCTTGCTCACTTCATCTTTAGAGACCTGTTTTCCTATTTTTGTAACTTCAATTCTCAGGATTTCCTGATTTGGTCTTGTGCCTGTCTTCCAAACATCCTTCTCATCTTTCCTATGTTGTGGTTTTGTACCCATCTCATTTCTTTTCTTTTCAAATACACCTGTGCGTGGATTCCTATGCAGTTTTCTAATGTTTGTCCCAACGATTATCTTTGGTAACGTGACTTTTGGGCTGCTGGCTTCCTGTCGTCGAAGTGAATCACCTCCAGAATAACTGGTTTTGAATGAATCAGAATCTCTACTTGGTCTTAGCTCAACGGTTCCCTGCTCCACTAACGGAGTTTCAGAAACACTGCTGGATTGTTTTATTGAAACACTTGCCGATGGTTGCCTTTTTGCTACTCCACTCTGATGCTTCATTGTGGGTGGAGATGCTACATTTCCCAGCTGTGGTGTCTTTTCGAGGTTAAACCTCCCTGAGTCTGGAGTGGATGCGCGAGATTCCGAGTTCTCACTCAGGGGTAGTTTGACGATGGTAAGCGTAGCAGCACCCGCTCCTGATGATGATGGTTTCATTCCTCTCGGAGATCTCGTCAGGACCTCAGTTGCATCTTCTTTACTAAAGTAAGTTCCCTTTTCTGATGATTGTTCTACACAAGGGGATCCCTGAGCAGACTCAGAGACAAATTTCTCAGGTGTTTTCTCACTTCCAGGATCTTTCACCTCCATCCTGATATTATCAAAGCTAACAGCACCAACCTGGTCAGGAAACCTTTCAGTTTTATCCACTGGAGCGTACGTTGAAGATGTTGTTTTGGCCTCTGACTCACGTATCTCCTTGTTACAGTGTCTCAGCACCACAGAGCATGGTTTTATCAAATCACCATAACGAGTCCTCAAGTCATCACCTTCCACACGTTGAGTAATGACCGATGAGCTCAGACGAGGTCCAATCCCAGATTTGAAGATCTTAATTTGCAGTTTTGATTTCATTGCACTATCAGCACTCCTGGCTTTAGAAGGCTTGTTGTTTCCATGCATGCAATCCTCACAATAGGTGCAGGATTTCACCTTGGGTCCTCTGAGTGAAATCCTCTTCTCACTCGAGGATGTCTCGGCTACGATTACAGACTCCTCACTCACTGCTGGATTACTCTCCTGTTGTGTTGCAGACTCCACATGTTCCTCAACATCATCATCAGGTTGGTTTTCTGCTGACTCTTTTTGCTTTTCTATATCAATTTGTTTCTTCTTTGTGAGCTTCCTGATTAAATTCCTGCAGTTATCAGGGTTAGCCCAGCGACAGCGATTGTCATCGCTGTGTTTGCAGCCAACCTTAGGCCCACAGCGCTGATGGTTATTCTTCTTCTTCTGAAATGGCATCTTTTTCAAACTCACATTCCCGTTAGAATTCTTTGACCAGTTGTATTTTGCCATATACACAAAACCAGAGGTTGAATGGCAACGTTTGATAGTTTTTGCCTTCAACTTAAAATCAACAGCTGCAAGATGATCCTTTTTATGGACACCACCTTCGATGTATTTACGATTCCGACCATCAGCAGATTTGCTCCTCCGGTATTTCTTGGAGGATTTCGGCGGTTCTAGTTCGAGGTGTGTGCGAGGTAAATCCCTGATCACACTCATCATAGTCTGGAGCTTCTTATCCTGAGGCTGTGTCGGGCAAACTGCACTGAGCTTCAGTTTCAATGGTGGTATCATGGGACCCACCCCCAGTCCAAGAGAAGCCACAGAGTTATGCTCGGGTTGGTCGCGATCTCTGAAGTGTAACGGGGATGTATCTGGGCTGCAAGCTGAGGTGGTGGAGATCCCGGAGTCATCTCCATGCACAGTATCCAGCTGGAGATTGAGAGGGAAGTTGTCCGGATATTCATCAGATGAACCGCTTGGAGATTTCATCTCATGTCTGTGTCGTAGCGGCAGCGGGTAGCAGGTAAGGTCCGGGCTCTCATAACCATACCCTGACGGCTTCGGTGAGTCAACCACCTTCAATCTAACACAACCATTGGGTGCGCCTCCTTCGTTATTAACAACAGTATCAGATTTGGAGAATTCCCCATTACTGCTGAGTTGTAAAATGGAGTTTTCCCTCACGAGTCCAGTTTCGGGTGTCTGGGTACTGTTTATGGGTCTTTCTTCTGGGGTGTCCTTCCCAGATTGACTGCTCTCCTCAGTGGGAGTTTTTGACGGCGCCATGTTGCTCTGCAGTTTCTCCCTCAGCTGTTTCTTCCTCACAGACAGGAGACTTCTACTCTCCATCTGCTTCTTCAAACTGGGGCCTGGTCCTTCCTTCGTCCACTTCTCCCGATAGAAGGTCACCACCAGTTTGGCTTTCTTCTGGCCGTACTTCTGAGGTCTGCTCGCCAAGTTCTTCTTCAGAGAACACTGGTAGACTGTGTGTGCCGAGTCTAGGGATGTTCTCCAAGTGGATGGTTTGAACTTGCCCGGCAGACTCTGGGAGCGTTTCAGGTGGGGGCGGCGTGGTGGGGTGGTTCGCTCGGGCTGAGATCTGCGGACAGGACGTCGGCCGACTGTCCCCGGTGCCACCTCACACCTCACCTTCTCTCCATCTCGTCGTCGGCGGCGCATCACCACCTCCTTCGGTGTAATTTTATTTCCATCCAGGTTAGTCTGTAAAAGAAAGAGACATTATTAGAGCTGGTTCAGTTGATGAAACCCTTTTTTTTTTTCTTTTTAATTTCACAAATAAAGAAATTACAATTAGGCATTTTTCCTTGTGTGGTCTTTTTTTTTTTTTGTATATTTCAGAAAACAATTATAACGACATAATAATTTACCACAGGGCGTTCTTCCAAACAAATAACAAATAAACAGTATACAGGACAAGACAGTAATACAGGACAATAGTAGGACAGAGACAGTACCAAACAGTGTTGCTCATGGATAGCGGGGCTGGACAACCTACTTCTCACGATTGAGATTGTGATATTAGTTTGTACATACAAAGTAAAGTGGTTTCATTAGAGGATTGCATACTAAAGGACTGCACATAACAAATAGTCCATTTACATAGATATTCAGGTAAATATATCACTCCATATTATTCCATACAAACATATGAGCACACACACACATTTATATGACACGGGTGACATATGAGGTAAAACACATGTAACAGGGTAGGATAAAATCTAAATGTCACTCAATTTCATATAATTGTTTACATGCCATTCATTGTCTTCCGCAACAGATATCACTCAGTTCCGCTTCGTGATATCATTCCGCGTAGACAACTCATGCCATATAAACAATCATATGAAATTTCGTGACATTTCTTGATAGCATCCTACCGGGTGAATTCCACTGCCGATTGATAGGGACATTTTGGTGAGACAATTGTACCCATTGCTGGGTCGCCAATTAGGTACCCAACGAATAGCCAACTGGACGCCAGCGATAGCTTGTTTACACACCCTTCACTCAAGGCACCTGTTTCCCCACACGGTACTTAAAGGGGAATTCACACGATGTACCTCACAGTGTTCAAAGTCTCATGAGATTTTGTTCCTTTTTGGGGGTAAATGTCTCCAACAATTGCATGGGAAAAACATGTCTCAGGATAACAGAACGCTATAATTCATACCAAGAAATTGTGTTTGAGTACAGAATCTCGGCAGGATTGTCTCAGATAAACACCCTGTGAGGTACATAAATCTCAGCAGGATTCGTCTCAGACAAACACCCTGTGAGGTACATGAATCTCAGCAGGATTTGTCTCAGACATGCACCCTGTGAGGTACATGAATCTCAGCAGGATTTGTCTCAGACAAACACCCTGTGAGGTACATGAATCCCAGCAGGATTTGTCTCAGACACGCACCCTGTGAGGTACATGAATCCCAGCAGGATTTGTCTCAGATAAACACCCTGTGAATCTCAGCAGGATTTGTCTCAGACAAACACCCTGTGAGGTACATGAATCTCAGCAGGATTTGTCTCAGACAAACACCCTGTGAGGTACATGAATCTCAGAGGGATTTGTCTCAGATAAACACCCTGTGAGGTACATGAATCTCAGCAGGATTTGTCTCAGACAAACACCCTGTGAGGTACATGAATCCCATCGTGTAAATCCTACTTAAGTTTCAAAGGGACTGGAGTCCTAAGGTGAGTCTTCACTGAGACTTTGTCTGAGACTGTGTACTAGGTGTGTCCTTCCATGTGAATCTAATATGCCGTCTTTCTTTGAGACTGGAAAGCAAATATTTCGCTGAATATTTTGTACTCGAGGAGAATTGTCTGAGGCTAGAGGAAGGGTGTGAAGTACACCCGTCTCAGGTACATTAGTCCCTACATGCGAATCCTGCTTTAGACTAGGGGTAAGGTGTGAAGTACACCCGTCTCAGGTACATTAATCTCTATGTGTGAATCCCACTTTAGACTAGGGGAAAGGTGTGAAGTACACCCGTCTCAGGTACATTAGTCTCTACATGTGAACACCGCTTTAGACTAGGGGAAAGGTGTGAAGTACACCCGTCTCAGGTACATTAGTCTCTACATGTGAATCCCTCTTTAGACTAGAGGAAAGGTGTGAAGTACACCCGTCTCAGGTACATTAGTCTCTACATGTGAATCCCGCTTTAGACTAGGGGTAAGGTGTGAAGTACACCCGTCTCAGGTACATTAGTCTCTATGTGCGAATCCTGCTTTAGACTAGGGGTAAGGTGTGAAGTACACCCATCTTATGTACATTAGTCTCTATGTGTGAATCCTGCTATAGACTAGGGGTAAGGTGTGAAGTACACCCGTCTCAGGTTCATTAGTCTCTATGTGTGAATACTGCTTTAGACTAAGGTAAAGGTGTGAATTACACCCGTCTCAGGTTCATTTGTCTCTACCTGTGAATCCTGCTTTACACTATGGGTAAGGTGTGAAGTACACCCGTCTCAGGTACATTAGTCCCTACATGTGAATCCCGCTTTAGCCTAGGGGAAAGGTGTGAAGTACACCCGTCTCAGGTACATTAGTCTCTACGTGTGAATCCCGCTTTAGACTAGGGGAAAGTTGTGAAGTACACCCGTCTCAGGTACATTAGTCTCTACATGTGAATCCCGCTTTAGACTAGGGGTAAGGTGTGAAGTACACCCGTCTCAGGTACATTAGTCTCTATGTGCGAATCCTGCTATAGACTAGGGGTAAGGTGTGAAGTACACCCGTCTCAGGTACATTAGTCTCTATGTGTGAATCCAGCTTAAGACTAGGGGAGAGGTGTGAAGTACACCCGTCTCAGGTACATTAGTCTCTATGTGTGAATCCCGCTTTAGACCAGGGGAAAGGTGTGAAGTACACCCGTCTCAGGTACATTAGTCTCTATGTGTGAATCCCGCTTTAGACTAGGGGAAAGGTGTGAAGTACACCCGTCTCAGGTACATTAGTCTCTATGTGTGAATCCTGCTTTAGACTAGGGCAAAGGTGTGAAGTACACCCGTCTCAGGTACATTAGTCTCTATGTGTGAATCCCGCTTTAGACTAGGGGAAAGGTGTGAAGTACACCCGTCTCAGGTACATTAGTCTCTATGTGTGAATCCCGCTTTAGACTAGGGCAAAGGTATGAAGTACACCCGTCTCAGGTACATTAGTCTCTATATGTGAATCCTGCTATAGACAAGGGGAGAGGTGTGAAGTACACCCGTCTCAGGTACATTAGTCTCTTTGTGTGAATCCTGCTTTACACTAGGGGAAAGGTGTGAAGTACACCCGTCTCAGGTACATTAATCTCTATGTGCGAATCCCGCTTTAGACTAGGGGAAAGGTGTGAGGTACACCCGTCTCAGGTACATTAATCTCTATGTGTGAATCCTGCTATAGACTAGGGGAAAGGTGTGAAGTACACCCGTCTCAGGTACATTAATCTCTATGTGTGAATCCCGCTTTAGACTAGGGGAAAGGTGTGAGGTACACCCGTCTCAGGTACATTAATCTCTATGTGTGAAGCCGGCTTTAGACTAGGGGAAAGGTGTGAAGTACACCCGTCTCAGGTACATTAATCTCTACGTGTGAATCCTGCTTTACACTAGGGGAAAGGTGTGAAGTACACCCGTCTCAGGTACATTAGTCTCTATGTGTGAATCCCACTTTAGACTAGGGGAAAGGTGTGAAGTACACCCGTCTCAGGTACATTAGTCTCTACATGTGAATCCCACTTTAGACTAGTGGAAAGGTGTGAAGTACACCCGTCTCAGGTACATTAGTCTCTACGTGTGAATCCCGCTTTACACTAGGGGTAAGGTGTGAAGTACACCCGTCTCAGGTACATTAGTCTTTATATGTGAATCCTGCTATAGACAAGGGGAGAGGTGTGAAGTACACCCGTCTCAGGTACATTAATCTCTACGTGTGAACCCGCTTTATGAATACATTGGAATCATGCCACCTTGTCATTGACCCTTTCCTCTACCGCATTCGCGGCCTGGCAACCATCAGGCCAGCGGCAAACAAAGTCAGTGGCACAGTATTGGATTGAAACAGGTACAAAATATAGATTTTCTTTAGCGGTATTTTCCCTTGATGTAATTCAGTGACAGGACAAGAGTCAACATGACTTTGACAAGCGCTGATCAAGTAGAACCCTAACCACAAAGATTTCTTTCCATCTAAACTACATCAAAAACACCCCACGAGGTATGAGATTGTCTTTCTATACCATAAGAAAAGATATACACAAGTACTAACCACAAAAGCCTACTGAACGTTTACAGCCTTCCGACATTTCTACGACCACCCAGTAAATCATACATATATGACAATACGATATTGTAATATTTCTCTTTATTATGTACCCATGCGGAATATTTGATGATTACGTTCTGCTGCTCCCTATGCAGTATCAATTGTGTGCAGAACCCTGTGCAGTACACTGTTATACTGCACACGTTAAAACATCAGCAGTGTGTGGGCTTTCACATAGATGTGTATTCTATGGCAATATATGGTAAGATTTTATTAATTCTGGTTATATGATAAATATATAACGACCTACCATGATTGTACATGCTACATAACTAGGAAATCTCGTTTTGTAGCATGTACAGCATGGTCAGGTCGTTATATATAAATACATCGTTTTGTATAGTGTTAAATTCATTCAAAGGCATATCGGACAATTTGGCTTGGAAAAGGAAACCCATGCAATTTTTCAGAAATTCTAATATGATAACCTTAAAGTGTTGTGGAACACATCTTTAACTTAAAAATCGGGGGTCACCATGATTTTCATTGAAAGATCAACATTTAGAGATCAATATTAGGATAATTTTATAATAGAATATATACAGAAATTAAATAAAGTTGCTTTTCACATAGTAAGACCCACGTCACTTTCCTCAATATTTCACAGAATATAGGAGACGTATAGTGATACACATAGATATATAATAGACACTAAATGAGTAAAATATGACGCTTTGTCCAATTTGCCCTCACCACATCGATACAATAGGCAAATCATTTGGTTGATTTATATCATTATATTCCATTCGTAAGAAAATGGCGTGGGTTTTATTTACAAGGTAAATTGTCCGATACACCTTTATAGGTGCATTTTCGGTTCGGCTAATAAATATAATGAGGTTGTTGAAGTGTTTGAGACCAGAATCGTGGTCTTTAGCTGCAATTTTGAACCCAGTGAAGCAATTTGAACATCTCCAGACCTGATTTCCACACGAACACCACCATTTTACATATATAGGCGATATTATCAAGAGACGTCACGAATTTGAGTCTGAGTTTATTTATGCCACGCATTTTGTTGGCTCCATAATTTCACGAGTCGAAGACGAGTGACATTACGGAGCCAACAAAATAAGTGGCATGAAGAAGCTCAAACTCAAACGAGTGGCGTCTAGATTTTATCCTACCCAGTTTCCATATTTTTTCAGTATCAGAAAGTAGTGGCATAAACAACACTTTATATCACTACCCGTGACATAAACAAATCCCATGTTAAGCCTATGGCGTTTTTTATTAGGGGTAGGATAAAACTATATATCCCAGGGCCGGGGGCTTCCCACTGAGGCTGAAACAACACACTGATAATTCGCGGCAGCAGTGCAGGGGGCGGGAGCGGGGGCGAACCTTTTTTATTTCCGGTACACATTTACACACATATACGCCCGGCGTATATATATCGCGCAGAGTATATTTCCTCTGGTATACGCCAGGTGTGAAATACAGCCAAGACGCGTCCGTACTTAAAAGGAAACAGTCTTGTATACGCTTCATACGCTGGCGTGAAATAAAGGCGTTTATCCTACCCCTCATATAAATCTCCATAGACTTAACATGGTGTGACTGTATGCCACGGTTATTATCCTACCCCTCATATAAATCTCCATAGACTTAACATGGTGTGACTGTATGCCACGGTTATTAACCTACCCCTCGTATGAATCTGTATGCCACAGTTATGGCATAAAATGTTCATATGCCACTGGTGACATATGAAGTTAAAAACAAGTAACAGGGTAGGATAAAATCTAAACATCACTCAATATCATCTAATTGTTTATATGCCATTCGTTGTCTTCCGCTACAAATATCACTCAGCTCCGCTTCGTGATATCATGCCGTGAAGACAACTAATGCCATATAAGCAATCATATGAAATTTTGTGATGTTTCATGATAATATCTATGAAAACAAGTCAATTTACAACCGCTTCTACGATGGCAAATGTATAGGAATAAATTGGTGGTTTTCGTGCAATGACTGTAACCGTGACCGAATAATTTGGGGCCCGTTAAATAATCTAGGATCGTACATGAAGACCCTTCTCTGTATCTCGTACAAAGGTTATACTTTAGTAATATTTAATTCTGTTCACTAAGACAGTATTAGCCATCTATAAGGTCGTCCATAAGTGTTGAATAAAGTTGACCCGCATAGTCCCTGGTTCTGTATGGCTTACAGAAAAGGGTCTTTAAGTAAGATCGTGGAGTATTATCCATGTATGGGTACTCAGTAAACCATTACCTATTGTATAAAACCTGTCAGATACCATAACTGTGGTATACGGATTCACATCTGTGGTATCCGGCCTCAAAACTGTGATATAAAGGGAAAATAGTCCCTTTGTGCTATAGACCAAAGAAATAGTACTCATTGTTATATTCTTTAATACAGCAATTACTGGGTTTAGTCTATATGAAAAGATGGATAATGAATGCAATAACCAATGGTTTTGTCGACAGGCGGATCTGTAAACAACTCGCGGTTGACGTCGTAATACACTCATTAGCGCTCGTGTATTACAACGCGTCAACCTCTCGTGGTTTACAGCCGCCTGTCCACAAAACCATCGATTGCTGTGTATTTATTAAATGGGCCCCAAGATTCGATTTCTCCTCATATTACATGGCAAAGATCGATAGTTTTGTAGAAAAGTGGCCCGTAAACTGCCAGAGTTTGATAAGTAGTAATACACGAGCCTTAGCAAGTGCATCACGGAGCCAATTACGAACTGAATGAATAGAAAAGGTGAAAGACGATTTCTTTATCAGATACTGCCAGAATCGAATCGGGCTCCTAACAGATGATCGGAAGCCAGAATTCGGCTAAGAACTCTGTCTTAATATATGGAGACATGGTTAGGTCCGGCTTCCACCTATTATTATATACCTGTAGTAGTATATCCTACACATACTGCCCGCTCCTACCCATGTCGTATTTATACCCGTACCACACCTAGGTGACGTACGGGGTATGTATGTCGCGTACAGGGCATGTACGGCGGCAAAATCCAAATATTCCCCCAGTAGCAAAGTTAAAAATTCGATATTTTAAGGTATATAATAATAGAGAAACAGGCTGACTGTCTCCGTACGGATAAAATACTTGGTAAAATCGGCATCGGTTCATCTGATCGCCGATTTTACCGCGTATTTTATCCGTACGGAGACAGTAAGCCTGTTTCTCTATACTACGATATGGCACCGATATGGTCTACGATGCACCTCCCGATAAAAAATCAAAATCGTGTCGGCAGGTTACTTGATATCGGAGCAGTTGACCACGTTTCTGCGATTAGACACCGATAAAAAACCCATACAACGCATGGTGTATTGGCTTGTCTAGACAAATGTCTACGATTTTGCACCTTCCCGATATGGCACCGATTTTGACATTTTGTATCGGTGCCATATCGGGAGGTCTACGATTCTATCGTAGTAGGTGGACGCCGGGCCTTATGATTGTAATAATGTGTATAACATGTGGTGTTATATTGTGTGTTGCACTGTCCCCTCTTTATATTTATTAGTCAGATGATATATGATATGTGTATAATGTTGTATGATTTCGTAATTTCTATAAAAGGCCAAGGTCCAAGATCGAATGAACTCAAGCTACCTGCGAGTAGCACAGCTACACAAGGCTAAAAAAGGGACGGTGGAATAAAGTTCGTTCGTTTCTGGTGCTGAACGATGCGATAACTCCAACGATAAACGATATCCTGGACGATTTTTATCCATTTAGTATTGTATGACAAGAAAGAAGATATTTTCTAAATGAACTTATTTGTATATAACATCATATAAGACCTTTAGGTTACTCTTATCATCAGAACATCTTATGCTTATAGCGTATTATTCTATACAACACTATGGCCTCAAAGACAATCCTGAGATATTTGTTTGTCGTTTGTAGTTGGGCTGGGTCACAGTACCCCCCCCCCCCCCCCTGCCTACCTGTGAGAGGGGGGAGGGGGCATGACGCGAGGGGAGGGAGGGGGGGTATCAGATCATGGCGTATATAAATCTGTCACATAATGATGCTATCTGAGGGTAATTCGCCATTTTACGGTTCGAGAATTCTGGAGGTCCCTCCCTGTCGCCTCAGCTGACCTAGATATTCGCTCAGGTGGAACTTGTAGAGAAACATGTTGCGGTTCAGTGAATCCATCTATCATGTATCCCAGTTCTCGTCACAGAAATACCACCAACAGGCTGGGGACATATGGGATGCAGATCAATGATGGATGAGCGTGGTATTATGAAATAATTAACAATTAAAAGGAAGGGGTTTTGATCAGGGGGTGAGCTGTAACCGATTTGGCAACTAGCTACTTCCACAACTGTGCTTGTCGGGTCTGTATACAGGAGAACCCACCAGGGGGACCGAAGACCTGCCCAGCATGCACCGCGGCCGTTTCTAGGTCAAATTACCACGTGTACCCGCAAAACCAGGTCAAGATCCGCGTTATCTGATGTAGTAAAATATGGCATATTGGGTGATTATTGGTGAAAATAAATGTGGGAATCGCGCTTTCCAATATTAAATTAAATTAACCACGAGCACAAAATATCTAATTAATGATATTTTATAGTTGTATCAGAGGGTTAAATTTGAGATATCAAAACAAAAACAAAGCACTTGGCCCAATGTTTACTGCCCTCAGTCCCTGTGTGTTTCCCAGTCCTGCCTGCCTGCCTGCCTGCCTGCCTGCCTGCCTGCCTGCCTGCCTGCCTGCCTGCCTGCCTACCACCACTACACCTGCCCTTACACCTGCCCCTACACCCCTACACCCCCTACACCCCCTACACCCCCTATACCCCCTACACCCCCTACACCCCCTACACCCCCTACACCCCCTACACCCCCTACACCCCCTACACCCTCTACACCCCCTACACCCCCTATACCCCCTACACCCCCTACACCCCCTACACCCTCTACACCCCCTACACCCCCTATACCCCCTACACCCCCTACACCCCCTACACCCCCTACACCCCCTACACCCTCTACACCCCCTACACCCCCTACACCCCCTACACCCCCTACACCCCCTACACCCCTTCCACCCCCTCACCTGGCTGGCTGACTGGTGCATGCTGGACAGGTCTTCAGCCCCCCCCCCCCCCGAATTTGGCTAGATATTTCAATTAGAAGATTCACTGCATATATGTAAAAACACACATTTTCCACGATGCAACCAGAAATATAAATCAAAAATCTTTTCCTTTGAGCAGTATCCACTCACAAACACTTCTTGTCGGGCGACTACATGTACGATAATTACAGTTCCGACAGAATAACGTTTTTTGGCAACACTTTAGAAGAACCTGACGATTTCCTAAGAGAATGGTCCATAAAAGGGACGCTAGGGGGCAGTGTATGGCCATGCACGCCATCTAGTGAGAGTTTCTTGGGTTTTCACCAGAACGGAAGGTAGAGAAGGAAAGACTAGTTTGGCAACCAACCCCTGCTATGATATCGGGGTTGTTCGGGTTAAAACACAAACGGGATCGCTCGGGGTGCGCCTATAAACCAAGTACTTTTGTTCTATGTAGGTTCTAAAATCAGAAATACTTGATAGGAAGTATCCATAGCTAACAAATTGATAATGAAATCTAGCTTCATGGTGGTTCTATTCTAAAAACACAAACAAAATGAAATAACAAAATGGTAAATTGGCTTCGAGGTTATGACTGGACACACTCTCCAAGCAGTACGAAAAATCTGGTAGGAGAGTAACAAACAGTTCCTGCTACTGGGTCCAGGCAGCCGCTTATTGAACCCGACCAGGGGCCCGTTTCAATAGTCTGTAGGACGTCCGTTATTGGGTGTAGTGACACAATAGCGACAGGTTGCGTTGCAGTAGTTTAGTGACAACCGATTCTGTGACTCCGGTTTACAGACGGGCGCTAATAGTCGCCTGACCATTTCATAAGGCCGATGTCCGGTCACTGTAGTGGTCACTATTGTGTCCTAAATAGTGAGAGGGTATACCCTCTCACTTCTATTGTCACAAACACATAACTTTACTTCCTGTAGGAATTGAGCTATGAAACTTTAACCCCAGTTAGGGACACATATAACTTATAAACATGCCACATATGAAGGATATCAGCCCAGCCAATCCAATGATATTCACATTTGAATTTTGTCATAGCAAATGCTGCTCTGGTGGCCAGTGTAGAATTACTCAAGCGCAGTCGCTAATTTATGCGGTGACCTTCACCTTGACACCACTTGTTCCCGATAGCACTAACACCATCCATTGTAAGGCCCAGGCAGCAATGTCACTATGTCGCCAACAGTAAACTGACACACCACCCCAATAGTGACATGCCTTATGAAACAAGACTTAAATTTTTTCGCTATTCCTGTCACTTTTGGGGTCACTAATCATGTCACTAAGTGGCTTAATGACACATTCTATTGAAACGGGTCCCTGAGCTAACTTTGTGTAGCTCTGGTTGCCAGTGTGAGGAAAGACCGGAAAAGCGAAAGTGTATCTAGAGTTAGGTTGATATATATATATATATACAGCCGCAGCTCAAATTTGTTCTGTTTTGATTCATGCAGGAAGTAAAAAGTGACCTACTTAGACAGACGCTTGGTCATAGACCAAAACACACATATGATCACCGACTTAGTTTACCTTTCATCACAAAACTGTTTAAATCAGAAATGTTATTTCTAGATTTCGTGTATCAGCAGATAATGTCTGATTGTTTAACTATCACATATAAAACGCTAGAATTCTGTCGGATCTGCTTGGAGTTTCTCTGCCACATGGAGACAAACATAACCAGAACTGTGAATGAAGAGTGAAGACCCACTAGAGTGAGAATCTCGTGGAAAGAAAAACTCGAATCTGCTATTGTTTTTTGTAAGTCAACGCTTCGATGTTCTTCTCTTACGATATATTTCTAGCCATGTCAAAAACAGAATTTAATACCGTAGTTTTCTGACGCTTGTGTCATTGCATATAGTGTGGATGCCAGTAATCAGCAGCAGTACCTGTGTCGCACCAAATAATAGCCGCCCGTCCGCTGTCACACCAAATAGTTACCCACCACATATATAACGTGTGTAGCCTACAGCCTATAAACACGCAATCTGGTAAACGTATTATAATACATTTTCCCTGAACTGTGGTGTATGAGTCCTAGTGCCAAAGCGCTTGTTTGTGTCTAAGACCATGTCCCTCAACCCCGTAGAGATATGCTTGGATGAGAGAGAGAGAGAGGGAGAGAGAGAGAGAGAGAGAGAGAGAGAGAGAGAGAAACAGATAGAGTCTGAGAGAGACAGAGACAGAGAGAGGGAGAGAGAGGGACAGAGACAGAGAGAGCCTGAGAGAGACACAGGGAGAGACAGAGAGTGGGAGAGAGACAGAGAGGGATAGAGAGACAGAGAGAGAGACAAACAGACAGACAGAGAGAGAGACAGAGAGACAGAGAGAGAGGGAGAGACAGAGGCAGGGAGAGGGACAGAGAGGGACAGAGACAGAGAGAGCCTGAGAGAGACAGACAGAGAGACAGACAGAGACAGAGAGTGGGAGAGAGAGAGAGAGGGATAAAGAGACAAACAGACAGACAGAGAGAGAGACAGATAGAGAGAGAGAGAGAGGGAGGGAGAGAGAGAGGGTACTTGCCTGGTGACGATTCTGCGCAGTGGGTTCCCTCTCGGCGGCGTCTGCTATAAATGTCGTCTGCTTCAAACCGCCAGGAACGCCGCCGTCCGCAGCGCCGCCAAGCGAGACGCAGCGAGCCTGCAGGGAGAGAAAGGAGACGCTGTAACCGGCGTAAATTATCTATGCTACCTAGATCTGAGCGGGGAACCAGCGCGTGCAAGTCCCGGGGTGAATCGAGTTCAGCTTGCCATTGGCTGAACCTGACCGGGCAACGCTCGGGCGGGCAGAGTGCGGAGAGAGAGAGAGGTGAGCGACGCAGACGGAGTGGAAACATCCTCAGTGCCCCATCTGACACACTTATGAATAATAAATGGAAGTCCACTCAGGCTGGAGGGGCTTTGCTTTAAAGAGAGTCACTATTATAGCTGTGTCAGCGATGCGTGAAGAAACCATCCCCACACTGAGAGATATACTTCGGATACTTCGCTACAGATGGCGCTGTTGTGCTTAGCAACAGGTGCAAACAAGCCTCCTAGCGACAAGTTCTCGGTCTCCGTGCCAGGGGCGGCGTCATTGTGCTCTGAACGATTCAGGTGATGGTAATGTTAACACGGTTTACCTGCTTCATGGCATGTGAAATGTAAACACGTAAATGTTAATCGTGTAAACATCATAGTATCCCACAGGGCCTTGTTTGTTTTAACGTCCAGTTAACCATTAGAGGTTCTCACCAGACTTACTCAAGGTTCTTTTACACCACATGGGTGGTGATCGAATCTATGTGATGAATTCAGATAGAGATCCCACCCCTACACATTTACCGAGGTGAGAGTTCTTTTACTTCCCACACCACATAGACATGGTATGAGAAGGATGGCCTTTGATTTAGCAGTAAATCTACCACTGCTGGGGGGTGGGACTCGAACCCACACAGGCTTACAACCTTGGGGTTACAAGTCCGGTGCTCTAACCACTGAGCTAACTCCCCACCCCAGTCATACTCCTATTTACTATATACCCATGCCGTATATACTGTAAATACGCACCGTTTACTATATACCCATGCCGTATATACTGTAAATACGCACCGTTTACTATATACCCATGCCGTATATACTGTAAATACGCACCGTTTACTATATACCCATGCCGTATATACTGTAAATACGCACTGTTTACTATATACCCATGCCATATATACTGTAAATACGCACCGTTTACTATATACCCATGCCGTATATACTGTAAATACGCACCGTTTACTATATACCCATGCCGTATATACTGTAAATACGCACCGTTTACTATATACCCATGCCGTATATACTGTAAATACGCACTGTTTACTATATACCCATGCCGTATATATTGTAAATACGCACCGTTTACTATATACCCATGCCGTATATATACTGTAAATACGCACCGTTTTGCCATATAACGTAAAAATACTGTATGGACCGCTGGTAATATTGGTTGTTAAGCCAAATGAAATTAATGATTTCGGGTATATAGTAAATATATAACGTCCAACCATGCTTGTACAAGTCACAGGACTTGATGGTTTAAACGCCTCGTTCCGTACAAACCGTAAATTACCATCTCGTTCTGTGACTTGTACAGCATGGTCAGGACGTTCTATATAATTATTACCCACCAAATACGGAGTCTCCATATATAGGAGATGTATAGAGCACCTGGAAACAGCTACCCGGAGATTCTGACATGGCAGGAAATTCTGGAAAGGATTCCCATCCATGATAAAATCGAATCATCATTTATTGCGAAACATGTTTCATGAATATTCATTCAATATGAATTATTTATAATTAGTCCTAATAATCTTTTACTGATTATGAGCCCTATACCAATGGTATCGATTCTGGCCCCTTACAATAGCAAAAAAAAAATACTTTTAGGTCTGACCTCAAATCCGTTTGTGAGCTTAAATGAATTTAATCTACATAAATCTGAATAACTGCATCTAATCTGGATGAATAAATGGTCATTTTTCTGAATAGCCAAGAGCATCGTAGTGATATTGTTTTCCTATTCAAAAAATACTGAGAAAGGTCAGACTTTGCTGTTCACAGCCGAACCGAATCTATGACACACCGGATAAACCAGCGAGACTGGGTTTCTCCTATCTGGGGCCCGTTTAATAATCCAGGCTCGTACATGTAGACCGATTTCTGTACGCCATAGAGACACAGGGACGATGTGGGTTAACTGTATTCAACACCTATGGACGACCTTATGGACGGCTGATACTGTCTTACCGAACAGACTATTATTATATGGAGACATGGTTAGTGTGGCTGAATGGAATCTGTTCAGAGATATTTTGGTCGGAAATATTCACCGAGTTGGAAGAACGAGGTGTATATATCCGATCAAAATATCGAGGAACAGATGGAATTCAGACACACTTAATATGTCTCCTTATTATCTTATACCTAAAAATCATTAAAAATGCCATTTTACAACTCACTTGTTCAAGAAAAAGTGGCCACGTGGTACGGAGGGACGTATGAATATTCGTTCGTCACTGAGTGACGAATGAAATTTATACTCTTGGTGAGTAAAAGTGAGACATTCGCCCATAGGTATGTAATGATAACCAATAACCTTTGTACTAGGTACAAAATAGGGTCTTTGAGTACGATCCTAGATTATTAAACGAGCCCCTGGCCTCATAAACCCACAAATTAAAAGCTAGGCCTATGAGAAATGAAACAAATCGAGTCAGGCTTTTACCACAGGCTGCACGAGGCCGCAGACCATGACACAAACCGTTTGGACTCATTTCCATTAGGTTCAGATTATAATTGACATAATAACACTAAATTACGATGGGATAGGCCAGTGACGTCTTACGTAGGTTGGTTGTTGTTGGTGGTGTCTTTCGGTTTGGTGTTTTTGCTTTCATGTCGTTGTTTTTGGTCGTTTTTGTTTGTGTATATCTACTTTTTCGGCGGGAGGAGTGCAGGACTAGATCCATTTGTACAACACCCACTCTCACATCGGCCCCTTTACGAGCAGTGGATTTATAATCTCATGACACGTGGGGGTTTCTACACCAATCAGGAGATCCAGATGGATAGTAACGTAAAACTGTAATCTTTGCTCCCGTATGCCACGACTGAAGTTTGGCGTAGTGATATCATGAGGTGGAGCCGAGTGGTATCCGGAACCAAACTCCAGGAGTGGCATGTGGTGGCCAAGATTAAAACGAATCAGGTTTTGATTTTATCCTACCCCTCTCTACAATATTTTAGTAGCAAAATCATGAATGAAAATCATCAAAATTCCGGATGCCCCTAGTAGCATACAAACGTCCGTATGCCAGTCAGCGGAATCTCAATGTTAAGCCTATGGGATTTTATATTAGGGGTAGGATAATAACGTAAAACTGGATGAGGTTTAATATTGGCCACCATATGCCACGACTGGAGTTTGGCATAGTGATTTCACGAGGCGAACCCGAGTGAAGTCCGGAGCCAGAACTTCAGGAGTGGAATGCGATGGCCATAATTAAAACAAATCAGGTTTTGTTTTATCCTACCCCGTCTCCTCGATTTTGGATTATTACGTGATAAAAATTCTGTATGCCACTTGTGGCACATAAAACTCTGTATGCCAGGCAGCGTGGCATACAGAAACTCAATGTTAGGCCTATGGGATTTTATATTAGGGGTAGGATAATAAAGAAGAAACCAACAAGTTTTGGTCAAAGTTCTCGATCTCCACAAGCTCGATGTCCACTGATATGAACAAGGCGACAGCCGAGTGAATATCACAAAGCATTCAAACGAGTTGGAGAATGACGACTTTGACCAAAACGAGTTGCTTTCTGTATTTATCTCACCCCTGTATATATTAAAGAATGGACGACACACAGGATACAGACCATGGAGAACGGAATGCAATACTCGTTGGGGCATGGGGAATGAGTTCCCAATGTTAAGCCTGTGAGACAAATCCGTATCACGTATGCATTAAAACACAGCTGTGGCTTATAACAGAATGAATGTGATGTTAAATGTTTAAAGATGAAGTAAATTATGGAGGCGGATGTTTAATAATGCGCACATTGTACTGCATTGCCTCCTCTGACGATAGCGAAACCAGTTACAAAAGGTATTAAAGGCATAACGGACAATTTGGCGTGAAAATTATGTCAAATTTCTGAAAATTGAATACGATGATCTCTAAGTATTGTACAGCACATATCTCACTTAAAAATCGGGGGTCACCGTGCTAGATTCTGATTTATAGATCAATATTATGTTCATTTAATATTAGAATATATAAAGATTCTAAAAAGTTTTTCACTAGGTAACCATCCTTGTTTTTTTTTTAAATGAAGAAAACCATATTTTTCAGTACATTTCCTATATAAATCAAGCAAATGAAACAGGGCTTATTTTACCTATTGGATATAGGTCAAACTAGACAAAACTTAAATTTTGCTCTTTTGATTTTGGAATATGCCACAAATTACCAATCTTAATTGATGAATGGGAATATTTATAAATCACCAGGTGGCGCCAACATGAATTGTAGGATATGCCTTTAAAAGGGAGAGAATATACCACTTCTCCTTTTTGTACATAAAATGGTTTGAAAGTAGATCGCATCGTATTTCAGCGGGGTCTGATTTATGCTGCGACGACCCCGTCTGGTGATTTATATATAATGAAATGCAAACCGACCTGGATTTTAATCTGATAATTATCACTCACTCACCGATAATAAAATAAACTCCTTCCACGTAAAGTGGGATTCACACTATGAGACAAATGGACCTGATACTGGTGTACTTCACACCTTTACACCAGTCGGCTACTATTTCCAGCTGGGTACAAAGTTTCACAGATTGGGGTGTCCTACAGTCTCAGGGTAACATGGCCGATTCAATTCACAGGTACATAGTCTCACCCCTACACCCCTACACAGGGTACACAGGGAACACAAGGTTCACAGTCGCCGACTCAGGGTACTTCCCTCAGGGTACTTCCTTGTGTGAATAGGTGTGATTTGAGACCACTGAGACTCACAGATTGGGGGAGAACGTATGAAATACACTTCTCTCACTAAAATGCCCCTCTAAATTTTAAACCTGTTTAAAGTTTAGATATCATGAGATTCTGTTCCTTGTTAGGGGTGATTGTCACCGACAATTGCAAGGGAAAAAAGTTGTCTCAGCAAAATGGAACCCTGTCATTCACACGAGGAGATTGTGTTCCAGTACAGAATCTCAACAGGATCTGTCTCAGACAAATGTCCTGTGAGGTACGTGAATCCCACGTAAGAATGTCGGAGCTAGTATTTGCCGATCCCTCAGTTCGTAACAATTATTCTAGTTAGAGGGCCCAGTATCTTTTCCTAATATATTTTATGAGATGGACACCTCGGATGAACACAAGAATCGTGCTAACAGAAACTGAACCTTGCAACGCTTGAAGTGTTTTCATCACGATAAAGTAGTCCAAGGCACGATGCCAGATTCACACGCAAGAGGAAGAAGTGTATTTCTAAGTACCATAACACCAAGAGACGAGTTTCGGTTTGAGTTTATTTATGTCATGCATTTTGTTGGCTCCGTAATTTCATGAGTCGAAGACGAGTGACATTATGGAGACAACAAAATGAGTGACATGAATAAACTCAAACGACTGGCGTCTAGATTTTTATCCTACCCCGCTACCACATTTTTTCAGTATTAGAAAGTATTGACATAAACAGCACTTTATGTCACACCCGTGACACAAACAAATCCCATGTTAAACCTATGGCGTGTTTTTATTATGGGTAGGATAAAGAACAAAGTGTTCAGATTGTGAGGAAATCTGAAACCTGTCGTGTTGGACAGATTTTGTTCTAAACAGATACTCTGGCGTAGCGATATAACTAACGGCTCAGGGCCTGTGTTAGGAGAGTGAGGAGTAACCATAGTTACCCTGAAAAGACCGGAAGTGAGGCTGGCTCCTTAGATACACAGCACGGTCAGACAAACACACGCCTAGCAACGCGTCTTTAGAGCAGGGAACTCGTCGTGGTAAATAAATCCACTTCCCTTAACCGTACTTAGGGAAGGGGAAGTCACCAGTCACCACATCAAGGGGCCTGTTCAATAATCTAGGATCGTACATGAAGACCCTTTTCTATACCTCGTACAGTGCTTATCATTTGATAATATTTACTTTTGTTCGCTAAGACAGTATCAGCCATTCATAAGGTCGTCCATAAGTGTTGAATAAAGTTGACCCATTTCGTCCCTGGGTCTCGATGGCATACAGAACTCTGTCCGACTTCAATAACCCTATTTCCATCTGTAGCCGATTCGGGAGTGGGTCTTTTTATCAGACTTTGGTCCTCCGATCGATCTTTAACCGTTTTCATCAGACAACGGAAAGTAAAAACAGAAAACTTATTGAATCGGCGACCTTTCTTACATGCTCCGTTTCTTTTGGATTACCCTATCAAATGCTTCTGTGAACAAAATCTATTACATAGGAATACAGAAGGATTAGTTTTAAGATGTTTAAAATTGCATCTCCCTCCTAAACGGCTGTTCCCAGTGATTTTTGTCGGGTGAGTAGCGGAAAAGGATGTCACCGATTTATCCAGGCCATCGGTGCGGTGAGAATGTGTTTCGATATTTTATCGGATTAAGCATTTTCATACGGCACATAGTGATTGCTAGCTCCACCAGGAAATTGAAAAGATAGGGCAACTGTAGTCGGGGGGCAACCGCTATTTTCTGCTATCTATAGATGATTAAAACAAGACTAAGCCCCTATTACTGGAACCATCCAAAAACAGTTTTTAATAAAAATCCATTGATACTTTGACCCGATACCTGGTGTTTTATTTAGCGTCGGGGGAAAAGATGGGTGCCTCTAGAACACAATAGCTATGTGCTATAGAGGAAACCTATGAAAATTTAGGGTCAGAGCTCATATTCCATCGAGTTTGAATCACATAGTAATTTAAAAGGTGGAGCCACGTGAATTATGTAGTGATTCAAATGAGATGGGATCCAGCTCTGACCCTAGACTAGAATAAGTTTCTGAATTTATCTCACCCTTCGCATTGATTAATGGGCTAACATTTGTGACATAATCCCCTTTTGAGTATTTTTTCTAAATACTCCATGGGCGTTGGATACGAGTTCCCAATGTTAGGTCGATGGGGGGAAATGCCAGGGGTGAGATAATAGAACATCAAAGGTGAGATGGAGACCGAATCAAATTAATAAAATAAACGAATAAATAGATAAAATAAATTAATTAATTAAAAAATAATGTATAAGAAATAAAAAAATTTAAACATAGGGGGTGCTGAACGGTAACGCACCTATTAGATTAAGTGGGTCATACATGTCGACGTAAAATACAGGAGGCCACTTACATCAGTGTAGGACCATCTTGTGTGAAGTAGATCGGTTTGACTGGTCTCATATTCTGATAAATGAACGTTGCATGCGGGAAGTCAAATAGAGAATAACAAGTCCGCATTCTTTGTCCTCACACACTCAATCTCACCAACATAATCCCTGCAGTCGTTGACCCTGTACAACTAAAGATGTAGGCGATACCTCCGTGGTCGTCCATAAAGTACGTACGAGAAGTAACCCACCCCCAATCGTCATCCTCCAGGTGAGAGATTAAAGAAGGGGAGCATGCGAAACGACCAAATTATGTTAATCGCCACCACTCACCCCATCCACGTTACTGCGTATATAATTATACAGAACGACCTGACCATGCTGGGAAATGAGATGATCATCTTCGTGTTGTTTTTTTTTAAGGAAAGAAGTCTTGGCTAATTGCGAGTTCCTTGAATCTGATCTTATTTTGTAACTCGTACAATTATGGTTATGTTATTCTATGCCTATCATGTACCGGAATTTAATGATATTTTACCGTGATTTGGCATAGAAAAGATGTTGAAGTGAAAGTCTACATTCCCCTGATTGTCCAACGTGTTCCATATAATAGCGTGTGGAGCAGTGTGCAGAACAGAATCTGTACTTTATCCTACCCCTAATATTAAACCCCTTAACATTGAGTTTACGATCACAACTTAACCTAAACTCATGGCATATCGTCTGTGTCTATGGATTTCGATGCAGTTCCGTTTTATTATCCTACCCCTAATATAAAATCAAATAGGCTTAACATTGAGTTTCCGTATGCCACGCTGACTGGCATACGGAGTTTTATATGCCACACAGGCATACAGAATTGTTATCATGTAATATTCCAAAATCGAGGAGACGGGGTAGGATAAAATCAAAACCTGATTCCTTTTAATTTTGGCCACCGCATGCCACTCCTGAAGTTTTGGCTCAAGACTTCACTCGGCTTCACCTCATGAAGTCACTATGCCAAACTCCAGTCGTGGCATACGGTGGCCAAGATTAAAACTCATCCAGTTTTACGATAGTATTCAGTGCAGTAGCTAGAACTATTAAAAACACTGTACGGCTATGGAGTAATGTATGGATGCCCCTCTTGGCGATACACCAGCCTGCTTATTCTACCGCTTATCTTATATATCTTGTTGTCCTTGCTAAATGTAAAACCTCCCGACTATTTAGAATCTAACTAGCCACATAAGAATATGATCATAAAACATGGTGAGTTTACAATGGCCACCACCGCGTATACCGACACTAAAGGCAGCAACAAGACATGCTCCGATTCCCACGTATGTATCAGAAAAACATCCGATGAAAAAAAAAAATCTTATTCTGTATAAAGACACCACTTTGGTTTCGTACTGACCTGAATTGGCATCGCCGACTGTGTGGTTATGATATTGTACGTAAGGTTGCGACTTGGCAGAAGAGATGCTTGTGAGGTTTTAAACTTGTCTGTGTTGGTTATGACCGACCCGGAAGTACTAAGATCTAGGGCACGAGTATATAGCACATCATTCATTGTTTTTGGAGAGATCTGAGTAGAAGTGGAACCACTGAAACGACAGCTACCCGTGCTCAAAAAAAGCACTTCCAAATGATGCTATAGGCCTTTTTCCACTAGCTGGTGTCGCACGTTATCTGCTTAGTTACGCCATGTCTGAAGCCAAACATACCCCTGGCAACGTATACTTTATCATTGGATCACTGAGTTTATAAGCGTAATACATTTATAATACCCATGCACATTATTTCCGTAGAAATAAAAGCGATTGCATTGTATTTTATGGTATTCCAGCTCTAATTTGATGTGTCATACATGCATATCACCTCAATGACACTTTAGATATACCTTAGATAAAAAAGGGACACCAAAACTGGATAAACACTTATACATTGGCAGGCCTAGCTATATTATGCTTATCTTTTTCCAAGTTAAAACCAAGATGATTATGATCTAGAATGTTTAGAAAGAATAGACTCACTGATACAATACCCTAGTTTGCTCCAACAATTCAATCTTTCCAAAAACAACACTCCTGTAATCACACCCACCGTTCACACTTTAGCTGTGAATGCTGTATATCTCTACGTGCAAGTGCCTGGACTCGCGGTGTTTGTCCAAGCGGCCGCGTAACTAGACAGTGGGCCGTTAGGCGGCGCTGAACGGCAACACCTGTATTGGAACGAGGCTTTTGACTTAAATTAGATTGGAGGCTACAATTTCGTGTTTTGGTCTCCTTTGCTGCTATTAAATAGTTAGCCTGGGGCCCGTTTAATAATCTAGGTTCGTACATGTTGGCTAAGGCTGTCACAGCCAACAGACTTAAATATTATTAAACGATAACCTTTGTACAAGGTAAAGAAAAGGGTCATTATGTACGATCCTAGATTATTAAACGGGCCCCTGGGAGCCTGGCCAATGTACACTCACATATTAGGCCAGGTAACTACCACCATTTTTATGGTGCATTGCGGGATTGCATTCAGCTGGTACCTGACAGATACTGGATGGATTTGACACTGGTTTCCCACTAGAGGGTGTGGTGAAATATGTAAGTGTTAAGGGCTGTATATTGACACGTTTCCTCTTCTATACGTCAGCATAATGGCTGTATTTGCTACATAGCGTATATGAAGAGAAATACCGTGTGGGGGACATGTATACGCGGGTCGTATACATTTTACACATCTATAGATGAGGCGTATACACAACGGAAAATAGGACTACCTTGTATACACAAAATCATACCTATATACACCGGGTGTATACATACATATATAAACTGGTGGTTTTCGCGCAGTGTTTCTGGTGACAGTTATCTATTGGATAAACCAATATTAGATCACTATGGACCTACATGCATCTGATATGAATTATTTACACTTCAGACAATAGCTGGCGACACAAAGACCATCCGAATTGATCAAAGTGATGAGATTCTGAGGTGGAATATCCCATTCAGATGTCAGTATGCCATGTTGAAAATTCAAGAGGCCCGCATGCTTTTATCAGACTAGTTTTGTTCGGGGAGTGTTTGTGCAGAGTTTGTTTCGCCATTTGAAGGATCGCTCCAGTTCTCTGCTGTGTTATACGCCTAGCTATAGTTCTACGCACAGGGATCCAAGTCTTAGACAATAATGGATGGTTGACGCTCGTGTATTACTACGCGTCAACCTCTAGTAGTTCACAGAGCCGTTCTACACAAAACCATCGTGTTTTTTCTTAATTATTTATTTATTATTCTTCTTCTTGAGTAAATCAATCCCAGAAAATATTAAAGGATATATCAATAGGAACTATTTTTTTTTGCTTTATAGCACAAAGGGACTATTTTCTCGTATACCATGGCTTTGAGGGCGAATACCATAGACTTGAATCCATATACAACAGTTATGGTATCTAACAGATCTCATATAATGGGAAGTGGTTTACTGAGTCCCTGTGTATTCCCAATGGTGAATTCTACATACTTCTGCTAATAGCTAACTATAATTCTACATACTTCTGCTAATAGTTAACTATAATTCTACATACTTCTGATAATAGTTAACTATAGTTCTACATTCTTCTGATAATAGCTAACTATAATTCTACATACTTCTGATAATAGTTAACTATAGTTCTACATTCTTCTGATAATAGCTAACTATAATTCTACATACTTCTGATAATAGTTAACTATAATTCTACATACTTCTGATAATAGTTAACTATAATTCTACATTCTTCTACTAATAGCTAACTATAATTCTACATACTTCTGATAATAGCTAACTATAATTCTACATACTTCTGATAATAGCTAACTATAGTACTACATTCTTCTGATAATAGTTAACTTTATTCCTATATACCTATGGGCGAACAACCTATGATTACTTAACGCTGCTGGGGGTGGAATAACTTTTGTTTGCTGCCCAGGTTGAAGTTACTGCCCAGGTTGACGTTTACTGCCAAGGTTAATGTTTACTGCCCAGGTTGACGTTCAGAGACATTCAGTTTTTATGGATATTAGCCGACAATTGAAGGTATATAGGAATAGGGAAACCACGTACCAGTGGAAATAAGTCAAAGTTACTCGGTAAGGCTTGGAAAAATTACTGCCCGCGGCTACGCCTTGGGCAGTAATCTTGCCAAGCCTGACCTCGTAACTTTGACTTATTCCAACCGGAACATAGTTTCCCTCTATTCCTACATTCTTCTGATAATAGCTAACTATAGAACTACATTCTTCTGATAATAGCTAACTATAATTCTACATTCTTCTGATAATAGCTAACTATAATTCTACATTCTTCTGATAATAGTTAACTATAATTCTACATACTTCTAATAATAGCTAACTATAATTCTACATTCTTCTGATAATAGCTAACTATAGTTCTACATTCTTCTGATAATAGTTAACTATAATTCTACATACTTCTGATAATAGCTAACTATAGTACTACATTCTTCTGATAATAGCTAACTATAGTACTACATTCTTCTGATAATAGCTAACTATAGTACTACATTCTTCTGATAATAGCTAACTATAGTTATACATTCTTCTGATAATAGTTAACTATAGTACTACATTCTTCTGATAATAGGTAACTATAGTACTACATTCTTCTGATAATAGGTAACTATATTCCTACATACCTCTAACACCAATACCACTACAATAGGTGTAGTAACTACAGTTTTCATACCAAGGTGTTCATACCTAAGCTGACGTTTTTATACCAGAGTTGACCATGTGACGCCGTCTAGACCAATCAGATCGAAGCTTAGATGCGTGAAGAAAACATACAAGTTAAAGTTACTGGTGAGGTCAGACATAGCTACCCACTGATTGGAGAACAACAAATTAACATTTCTATCAATATTTGACAATAGGGAAACACGTCTCATTAGAAAAAATATCAAAAATACTCGGTAAGGATCTAAAAGATTTACTTTACTCGGCCAAGGCCTCGTTGAGTATTATTTTAGATCCTTACCTCGTAACTTTGATATTCTTTCTTACCAGTTTCCCTCTATTCCTAAACTCCTCTGATGATAGTTAAGGCTTGAAACCACTGAGCTCCCGACACACTACGACAAGCGTTCCGACACGCTTCCGACACACTACGACACAGAATCTTTAACCTCCCAACACGGTTACAATGTGGGATTTAGTGTCAAATCTGACTCAGCAGGACACAGAATTTTTCAACCTCCCGACATTCCTAGGATGTATGGATTTTGATTTGTAGCCATATCGGGGTATGTCTGAGCACAGTAGATTCACGTCTGTAATCTATAACCCGCACATAAGCTGGTAACGGTTGAACGCTTACCTGTGTCGCTTCCCCGTCATCTCGGGTCGCCGGTGATTGGCAGGCGGCGGGGTCAGAGGTCACTTCCGGCTCGGATGTCGTCTGCTGAAGCTGGGTTTTGCTGGGAATCTTAACTCCACTCGTTACATCCTCGTGAGTCTGTGTGAGAGAACCCGCTCCAGCGGCATTGATTTCATCACACCTGTCCTCCTTTATTTCATCACACCTGTCCTTTGTTTTACTACTCACATCCTCCTTCAATTTACCATTCACATCCGCCTTTATTTTATCGCACACATCTTCCTGTATTTCACCACACATATCTTCCTCTATTTCACCACTCGTGACTCTCATTTTACCACTTGTGTCCTCCTTCATTTTAATAATCACGTCCTCCTCCATTTTATCACTTGTGTGCTCCTTTATTTTACGATTCATGTCTTCCTTCAATTTACCACTCACATCCTGTGTCATTTTACCACTTGCGTTATCCTCCGTTTTACTTCTCGTGTCCTCCTTCATTTCAGCACTCACATCCTGCATCATTTTACCACTCACATCCTCCTTTATTTTACCACTTGCGTTATCCTCCGTTTTACTTCTCGTGTCCTCCTTCATTTCACCACACTCCTCCTTAACCGCTGAATCTTCCTCTGATTGCTTTGTTGTCACTGAGTCCTGCTGTAGCCTCTCTCCTGATGACATTGTCACATGACCCTCGTTCTGCTCTCTGATTGGTCTGGTGATATCACCAGAGTGAGGCTGCTCTTTCGGGGAATGATCACGTGTGATACTAGCATCCTGCTCCAGATCTTGTTTATGCAATTCACCAAGATGACGAAGACCGTGTTTCGACTTCAGACTCTCATCAGCTTCCCGGCATGCATCGCTGCTTTCCAGGCATGCGTCTGATGCTGGCTGCGCCTGCGTATAACTCACTTCCGCCAGCGTTCCAGCACCCTCATTTGAGTCCACGTCACGTGATCCAATGGTGACAGTCTCGTTTTGAGAAGTATCTTGCGTAAACTCTCCTGATGTAGGTGACAGAACTGTTGTTGGGTTACGTTGTGAAGCACCAGTTGTGGTGAGGCGGTGAGGGCGGGGTGCTGGAGGGAGTGGGGAATGGGGGACTGTGGGAGCATACAGTGGAGCTGGGCGCGTCTCAGTGGAGGATCGTTCTTCCGGCATGGGTGTGAAAGCACACAGAGCAGTAGGCACTAAAGCGGGTCGGTGAACGGGGGAACTGCTACCCTCCAAATCCTCATCTTCATTTTCTTCTCCATCACTTGCATCTTTCGTTTCTAGGAACGAAAGGAAGGATTTCTGGAAGTCAAAAGTGGCTGATTTCTCTTTGCCGGGAGGGTTGCTAGAATGAATGCTGTCGTCTGACACGACGTCACCATGTGACGTCACGTGATTCTCTGTGACGTCATGAGTGTCACGTGGTGACTGTGCCATGGTAACAGGTACTGAAGGAGGCTTCATTTCTGGGCTTTCAGTAGCGGACAACACATTCTGCGATAGCTGCATGGCCTCTGGTTGAGGGTCAGTGGGATGTTCGACTGTTTGGCTCAACTGGACAGAGTGACCTTGTTCCTCCCTTGGTTGAGGGTCAGTGGGATGTTCGACTGTTTGGCTCAACTGACCACAGTGACCTTGTTTCTCCTCTGGTTGAGAATTAGTGGGATGTTCGACTGTTTGGCTCAACTGACCACAGTGACTTTGTTTCTCCTCTGGTTGAGAATTAGTGGGATGTTCGACCGTTTGGCTCAACTGAACACAGTGACCTTGTTTCTCCTCTGGTTGAGAATTAGTGGGATGTTCGACTGTTTGACTTAACTGGCCAGAGTGGACTTGTTTCTCCTCTGGTTGAGAATTAGTGGGATGTTCGACTGTTTGGCTCAACTGGCCAGAGTGAACTTGTTCCTCCCTTGGTTGATGGTTAGCGGAATGTTCGACTGATGAGCTCAATTGACCAGAGTGAACCTGTTCCTCTACTTCAGTATAAGGTTCCCTTTTCACAAGCATTCGGTGAGAAACAAGAGCACCTGCCTGTCGTTGGAACTGCGGCTGAGGCACTTTAAACACAGCATAATTCGATGTAGGAATGTCATCAGGAGGTTGTTGCTGATGCTGTACAGGTTGTGTGGTGTGTGTATCCATGCCTGAGGACGTTTGACACACCGTGTCAGTGCACAGTAAACCAGCCTCCCCCTCCTCCTGTAGGGCATCCTCAGAGGAGGAGAACTCATCCTGAAGCTCAAAGTTGATGTTAATCTCTCCCTCAGTGAATATCGAGGCCTGTTCTAGAGCGGCAGCGAGCAGATCTTTCTGTGGGAGGCAGTGGCCGAGCCCTGCCTCTGTGTGGTGGTCGGTGTGTACACTCTCCTGTGACTGGTGGAGGTGGGGGACTGCCAGCTGCTGTCTGAGCTGGGCTGGTAGTCGCGGCAGGTCCTGTCTGTGTAGAGCTGAGCTGTCAAGATGTGCTAATGCCATCAGCTGCTGCCTGTGCTGAGCTGGTAACCCTGTGGCTGATGGATGCACCGAGCTGAGAGGAGGTACTCCCAGGTGGGGTGAGCTCGTGGGGTGAGTTGGTATTCCTTGCTGTACTGAGCTTGTCGGGTGAGCTTGTAACCCTTGCTGGGCTGAGCTTGTGGGGTGAGCTTGTAACCCTTGCTGGGCTGAGCTTGTGGGTTGTGGTATTAATCCTTGCTGTACTGAGCTTGTCAGGTGAGCTTGTAACCCTTGCTGTACTGAGCTTGTCGGGTGAGCTTGTAACCCTTGCTGGGCTGAGCTTGTGGGTTGTGGTATTAATCCTTGCTGTACTGAGCTTGTGGGGTGAGCTTGTAACCCTTGCTGGGCTGAGCTTGTGGGGTGAGCTTGTAACCCTTGCTGTACTGAGCTTGTAGGGTGAGCTTGTAACCCTTGCTGTGCTGAGCTTGTAGGCTGAGCTTGTAACCCTTGCTGTACTGAGCTTGTGGGGTGAGCTTGTAACCCTTGCTGTACTGAGCTTGTGGGGTGAGCTTGTAACCCTTGCTGGGCTGAGCTTGTAGGTTGCGGTATCAATCCCTGCTCTGTGGCTGCTGGCTGCACGGCAGTAATCCGCACTACCCCCGCCTGGCGGTGACAGGCGCAGACGGACGGGTGACACTGGTGCCTCCTGTAGGTGGGGATGGGCAGCAGGGGCAGAGCCTGCACTCCAGGCACCTGCTGGAGCAGCTCGGAGCTGGATGATACCGGAGACGGGGACTGGTGGTGTCGCGTTGAGGTGTAGCTGCCAGGAGGGGACTGGAGCTGAGATCGCAGGTGGGAGAACTCTGTGTGCTGGGGAGGACCACCAGGTGGTCTCTGAGGCCTCACCTGGTGGCCGTGAGGGGCGCTGAAGTACACCGTCCTCGTGTCGTGTGTGTACCTGTTGTCCTCAGGGGACCGCAGGGTGTCGGGTACCGCGCGCTGATTATTAACCAGGTGATGGCGAGGCACCTCAGCATACATATCCCTCATGTGAACAGCCTGTGGCATAGGTACACGTGCACTGGGGTCCTGAGCAGTGAGTACACGTGCACGGGGGTCCTGTGCAGTCAGTACATGTGCACTGGGGTCATGTGCACTAGGTACATGTGCACTTGGGTCCTGTGCAGTCAGTACATGTGCACTGGGGTCATGTGCACTAGGTACATGTGCACTTGGGTCCTGTGCAGTCAGTACACATACACTGGGGTCTTGTACAGTCACTCTATGTGCACTGGGGTCACGTGCACTAGGTACATGTGCTCTGACATCCTGTGCAGTCAGTACACATACACTTGGGTCATGTGCAGCAGGCACATATGGACTGGTGTCCTGTGCAGTAAGTCTATTTGCACTGGGGTCCTGTGCACTCAGTACATGTGCACTGGGTTCCTGTGCTGTAAGTACATGTGCACTGGTGTTCTGTGGAGAAGCAGCTGTAGGCATGCATTGCAATGCCTGGCTACTCGAGGCAGCTGGAGGTAGCAAATGATACTGATTGGTGGCATTGTGATGGGAAGGATGAACACCAGGTGGCGTCATGGCAGGAGGGTAACTGAGTGATGGTCCGTTGTTCCCTTCTAATTCATGAACACTTCTGGTTGGAACCATTCCTTCTTCTCTTACTAGCTCTGGAGTTATATCATGCCCCATTTTCTGACCATGTGAAGATGAGGTATGACCAACTGCTACCATGGAGTATGCATCATTGTTCTCCGTGACACTGTGACTCTTGGCATGTGTGGTAGGATGCACTGGTGACTGCCTGTATGCATCACTGGGCTGTGGTAGGTTCTGATGTGGAGAGACTGTGGTATGTCTCCTTGGTAGCTCCATATTGGAATGCTGCAGGTTGAGATGTTGGGTAATTGCAGTATGTCTGGTTGGTAGCTCTATACTAGATTGTGGCACATTTGCACGTTGCCTACCTTGGATATGTTTCATTAGTACCTCCTTAGTGGATTGTGGCAGGTTCTGATGTTGAGCAGTGGCGATATACCTCCTTGGTACTTCAATACTGGACTGTGGGTCGTTCTGATGTTGCATATCTGGGACATGATTGGCTGGAACTTCCATAGTCGACTGTGGCAGGTTCTGATGTTGAGCAGCTAGGACATGTCTACTTGGTAACTCCATACTTGACTGAGGCATATTCTGATGTTGCGTAACTTGAACATGTCTAGTAGATACTTCCACACTAGACTGCTGTATAATCTGATGTTGCATAGTTTGGACATGCCGAGAAGGTACCTCCATACTGGACTGCTGCATATTCCGATGTTGAGCAGCTGCAACATATCTACTTGGCACCTCCATACTAGACTGCGGTATATTTCGATGTTGCGTATCTGGGACATGACTGGCTGGTACTTCCATACTAGACTGCAGCACATTCTGACGCTGTGTACCTTGGACATGTCTAGTAGGTACCTCCATACTGGACTGTGGCATATTTTGTCGTTGAGCAGCTGCGACATATCTACTTGGCACCTCCATACTAGACTGCGGTATATTTCGATGTTGCGTATCTGGGACATGACTGGCTGGTACTTCAATACTAGACTGTGGCACATTCTGATGCTGTGTACCTTGGACATGTCTAGTAGGTACCTCCACACTGGACTGCTGCATATTCTGATGTTGAGCAGCTGCGACATATCTACTTGGCACCTCCATACTAGACTGCGGAACATTGTGATGTTGTGTAGTTTGGACTTGTCTAGTAGGTACCTCCACACTAGACTGCGGCACATTCTGACGTTGTGTATCTTGGATATGTCTAGTAGGTACATCCATACTGGACTGTGGCATATTTTGCCGTTGAGCAGCTGCGACATATCTACTTGGCACCTCCATACTAGACTGCGGAACATTCTGATATTGTGTAGTTTGGACTTGTCTAGTAGGTACCTCTACACTGGACTGCGGCATATTCTGACGTTGTGTACCTTGGACATGTCTAGTAGGTACATCCATACTAGACTGCGGTATATTCCAATGTTGCATATCTGGGACATGACTGGCTGGTACCTCCATAGTGGACTGCGGCAGGTTCGGATGTTTAGCAGCTGTGACATAACTACTTGGCCCCTCTATACTGGATTGTGGCACATTCCAATGTTGCCCAACTGGGACATGTCTAGTAGGTACTACCTCATTGGACCGTTGCATATTCTGATGTTGTGTAACTTGGACATGTCTCGTAGATACTTCCACACTTGACTGCGGGACACTCTGATGTTGTGTACCTTGGACCTGTCTAGTTGGCAGCTGACCTCTGGACTGTACCATGCTGTAGCTTGTGCCTACTCTGTATTCAGAGGCAGAATGACTCGTACCTTGAAGCAAAGCATTCAGCTCCATTGTTCTCACATGGTCACTACTTGCTGGAGCTTCAACAGGATGTTGAGAGGCACTTGTAGTATGCGGACTTGCTAGCACTGAAGCATTTCTGTGCACCATGTCTCCTGACACAGACCGTGAAACATAGTCCCGTACAGCTGCATTCTGTCCACTAGTAATCTCCACAGAGTTTGGAACTGAGGAAGTGACACTAGATTCTCCGCGTTGTCTACTGAGTGCTGGATACCCTGCGTGTGTCTGCGGGTTCCGACTGCGGTCCACCAGGTCTGACACAGGAGGCAGCAGGTGGGCACTGGAGGCAGTGGTAGCCTCACCCCTCACCTGTGTGTCCACACTGCGGCAGTGAGGTGTCACGCGTGGAGGAGGTGTGAACCGGGGACCCGTCCTGGGACTGGGCACAGCGGCAGGCTCCTCCAGTCTAAGGGCAGTTGAGACGTACTCCAGGGGTGGGGGGGACCTGAGTGTGGGACCTAGACTCGACACAAGGGGTGAGTGTTCCTGTGTGCTAGGTGCTGAGTCAGGTCGATGGTCCATACTACTAGCCACGTGAGTATCAACACCTTGCTTGCTTTGTTCCCAACTTGGCATACCCTCAGTCTGAGGCATATAATTGCTATACACAGCACTCTCTGGATATCCTTGTCTGGATCCCCTGCCCCTGCCCCTGCCCCTGCCCCTGCCTCTGCTGACACCTCCATTCTCTGAATCACAAGGTGAAGAGTACACATCTCCACTACCATGAGGCCGACCGAGGGACCTGATTCTAGACCTGCCTCTGGGCCTACCACGGGGCCTACCTCTAGGCCTGCCCCTGCCTCTACTGCTCACCTGCAGGACTTCATTCAAGTCTAATTCGAGCATGTGTTCATAGCCTTCCTCTGGTGGCGTGGCATAGAAATCTTTGCTGTCAGTCTCTGAAACAGGGAATGCTTCATTGGAGCTGCTCGGTGGTAACATGTTGCTTGAGCTGCCTAGTGGGGATGGACTATGCTGACCTAAGGGCCCAGTTTGCCCAAGATGAACTTGTGAGGTTGGCCTTTGTATCTGTTGTTGGTGTGATTGTTGGTGTTGTTGATGTTGATATTGTTGTTGATGTTGTTGTGGATGATGTTGATGTTGTTGTAGTTGTTGGTGAGATTGTTGTTGTGATTGTTGTGGATGTGGTTGCTGATGTTGGTCCTGTTGCGGTCGATGAGAATGGTGCTGGTGTTGTTGATGATGTTGCTGAATTATTTTGTACTCCTGAGGTACACCTTTTCCACTGAATAGATTATGCAGAATCGGGGAATGTGTAAAAGTAGCTGAGGTCACAGCCAAGGTCATGGGTGAGGTAAAAGATGATGTCACAGGTAAGGTCATAGGAGAGGTTACTGGTGAGGTCAAGGTTGAGGTCATGGATGAGATCCTGATCTGGTCAATGGTTGACGTCGAAGCTTGAGTCCTGAAAGGGTCCTTATTAAAGCTCATGCTGGAGGTCACAGGGGAGCTCATGCCCAAGGTCATAGTCTGGGTCACATTGTCAGCGACACAGGAGGTCATGGCTGGGGTCATCACTGGGGTCAAAGTTGAGGTCACCGTTGGGGTCGAAGCAGGGGTTGTCAATAAGGTCCTGATGGGGTTCAAGGCCGAAGTAAAGGGTGCGCCTGAGGTCACGGTCGGGGTCAAGGTCGGATCACCCGGGGCACGCCTCTGGAAGGCCAGAGGCCCGCCACCGTCTCCATGGTGAGGGGCAGCACTAGCGACGCGTGCGCTTGGGATCCCTCTGGGTATGGATCCCGGCGAGAAGTTTGGAACAGGAAGTGGTACTGGAGCAGGTGACCTGTGCTGGTTCTCAATGTGCTTCGTGCTAACAGGTGAAGCAGGCTGGTTACCAGATCGCAGCAGGTCACGCACGACCTGGTACGACAATGTGCTCTGTGTCATGACGTCACTATGCGTACCCTGCGTCGTGACCTCACTGTGTGTTCCCCCCGTCATAATGTCAGCATGTGTACTTTGCATTGTGACGTCACTGTGTGTTCCCCGCATGATAATGTCATTCGGTGTTCCGCGTGGCATGGCGTCACTGTATGGACTGCGTACCGAGGCGTCACTGTGAGAATATGTCACTTCACCATCCTGATGTAACACTTCTCGACGTGCTCCTTCCATTGTTTCACCTCGCCAGTGAATCTGGTTGCCAAGCATGCGTTCTGCGTGACTGACACAGGACGTAGGAGTGGCGTTGTGCGTGCTGGGCGGACGTGGACCCGTCCCCGGACCTGCACCTGGACTCGCCTCGGACCATGTGATGCCTGGACCCGGACCCGTGCCTGACCATGTGACATCTGGGCCTGATCCGGCACGGGGCCATGTGATGCCATGCTGGGCCTGGTATGGCCCGCCCATCTGATGATGATGGTGATGGCCACTGAGTGTCACACCTGTGCCCTGGCCTGTCAGAGCACCCAGGCTATCACCGATATCCTGTGTACATGCTTCTCTTACTGCCTCCTCCACACCATTAGTAATGGCCGCACGCTCTGAGACAGTCGTCATGGCCGTCGTCGTTAGGGTGGTTGTTAGAGGTTGTCGCGTTTCTGTAAACTCAACTGTACTGCCAACAAGTCCAGAAGTAGAGTGAGGCATTCCGGAACGATGGCCAGTGGATGTTGATATTGGTGATGATGCTTGGGTTTGACCCGGAAGTGACATTTCAGGGACAGATGAAGACATGGCAATATCAGGCCTAGTGAACTGAAGGTGTTCACCTTGGCCGGTGCCAGGGGGACATGTTCCGTGTAGGTACATGTCCTGCACAGTGTCAGTCTCCGCTTCATCCTCATCGGACACACTCACTGGTTCGTCTGACATATCGTCTGACGTATCGTCTGAAACAACATCTGACACAGTGGTAAAGCCATCTATATCACAGTCATGTAGGTCACTGATGTCCGGCAGGGTGAGATCCACGAATGGATCTACAAAAGGGCTCAGATGCAGACTTTCCAACCTGCTTCTACCTCTGCCTCTTCCTCTGGGTCTACCTCTGGCTCTACCTGTGCCTCGGCCTCGGCCCCTGCTCAGACCCCTGCCTCGGGATCTACCTCTGGGGCGACCTCTGGGTCGACCTCTACCTCTGGCTCTGCGTGGTTGTAGGCTGTCTGTACTCAGTGTACTGTCGTTGGTACAGTTGAGGTGCGGTGGCGGTTCTGCGTTGCTGGGTAAGGCGGTGGCCAGCAGATGGTGCCCCGCCCTGCCCCTCCGCGCCGCCCGGGCTGCCCGCCGCGTGCCCCGCGTGTATTGACCACGCGTGTGATGTGCACTGAGGTGTGGTGAGGTGTGAGAATCGTCTGTCCAGCCCTCCTCACTCACACTCCTCACTCCGCCATCGATCCCCGCGTTATAATCCTCCACCGATTGACCCCCCCACCACCTCTCCTCGCTTCCCCGGAAGTCGGCGCCGTGCGGAAGTGGTGCCTGCGGCTGCGCAGTGTCAGGGACGGAGTGCGCGCGCCGTTTTGCGCGTTCGTCTGCTCGTCGCTCGGCGTCCAGCTTGTCCTTGACGATGTTACTCAGGTCGACGCGGGACAGTAACTGTTTACACCTGGCGCTGATTCCCTGCGTGTCCAGCGGCTCTGACGTTATCGTGACGTCATCAGCTGGCAGACGACTTTCGGCGTGGTTTTTTGGCGCCATCAGACACGAGAGAAGGCTCCTGTGCGCTCTCCCGATCTGACTCTCACCTCCCTCCACTAAACACCCATCTGGTTGGGTTTGGGTGACACCAGGTGGATTTAGAGACATGAATCCGTTGACCTCTGCAGAGGTCATGACCTCTTGACCGTTCATAGCAGACGACATTGCCGATTTGCTGGTTGTCGGCAGGTCCCCCACCTTAGCGTCAGTTGAGTCGCTGGTATTCGTCGTTCTTTTGATGGTCTGTAAAAGAATAAAAAAAAGACAATGTATTTAAAAATGTTTGGCATGTAATTCAGTTTCAACATCATGATATCGTACATGAGACCAACCATAGAACAGGCCTGTTTCTTTATTTGTCTTTTTTCTAAATTAATTCCTATTCTAGGGTTTTGAACAAGGATAGTAAAACCTTATATTCAGTAAGCTCCAGTACAAATGCTCGCTTTTCTTCATGTCAAATAAAAAAAACATTTTTATTCTATGCCTTCCTTTCCTTTCGGAAAAAGAACAAATCAGTTTCCCCATTGGATTACTTCCGCAATAAAATAACATTGCAGAGAAAGTAAAATTGGGGATTTAAAGATTTTGGGGAGGAATATCAATCAATTTCCATTGATATTTGCCTTTTATCCAAAATGAATTCTACCTCCGTGTACATTTTTAAGGGGAGAGAAATAGAACTTAAACATTGATTTACAATATATTTTTTAGTTATTAGATATAAACAAAATGGCATCAGGTGGTGGAGAATTGCATAATGTTGCAAAGAGAAATCATTGACATAAAATTATTATCCCCTGTTCCACCGGAAGATAATCTGCCCAAAAATGTCAAATAGTCGGTGGATGGTCTTAAATGTCAGACAAAGTCTTCAGGTTAGAATGTGGCAATAGGAATTTTTTTTTTTTAAGGTTTTTATTTAGACTGGAGGTTAGATTAGGTTCGGTATACGAACCTATCTTCCATCTGCTCCAGTGTTCAGTGTTGACCGTGTGGATTACCCAGACTAGTGGGTATTACAAGTATGTGCAGGTCAGGTGATTGGTATATACACAGAAACAAACAACATTTGCAACAGAAGAGAAAAAAGGTGAACATCAACTTGGTACGTAGTCTATATATGACATAACAGAAATTAATATACAATATCATCAGTATGCATCAACTCAAATAGCCGCCCATCCAGGTACGATTAAGATTCTGATTTTAAGCTAAATCAAGTTTAGTGCTTTAGATTTTAGTATTATCACTTTATTTGTGTATGGGAGAAAGGGGCGAAAAAGTCCTACTGATTTGAGTTTTTAGCTAATCTTGTATCTTGTATCCGCCAAAAACCTGTCCTCATTGATCATCAACAAGCGATTCTTCCAAGTGTAACGCCACTCTCTGCTGTTACACTTAACCCCTTGTAGGATACACATGTACTGACCCTGGACACCCCTCCCCCTCCCCCGTCTGTGATTTTCAGGCCGTGTCACACTTTTCAATATACTCCCCGCAACCACCCCCTATTTGTGACATCATTTAAAGACAGCACTTAACATTCTCAGTTTGATGGCGTGCATAACACTTTCTCCAAGCTCATGCTTTTTTGGTAATTACAATGATGTTAAGTTTAACGTCCAATATGTTTTATTAGACTTGTAATGTGGGTATGTGTATGTCGGGGTATTTTAACGTCCAATATGTTCTGTTAGACTTATAATGCAGGTATTCCTTTGTCGGGGTATTTAAACGTCCAATATGTTTTATTAGACTTATAATGTGGGTATGTGTTTGTCGGGGTATTTTAACGTCCAATATGTTATATTAGACTTGTAATGCGGGTATTTGTTTGTTGGGGTAGTCTAACGTCAAGATAATTAGATTATGCAACGGAAACGGCCACTAAAAACGATCGTCACCACTGTAAAACACCTCCCTGTATTCTAGCTTTTTGTTCTTACGAAATTAAACTGTCTTTCAAAGTTTTAACATTATTCCTTTGTCTCTCTACACCCATCCCAAAGTAGGGTTACTTAAAGATTAAACCCAGGATATGAGCATTCTCACCTGAAGGGCTCTATACATAAAGGTGAGGAAGGCACTTCCCTATTATCACTCACTTACTTCTGACACCTCCAGTAGTGATGAACACCTACTCGGGTGTGTGTGTGGGGGGGGGGGGGGGCAGAATGGCCAAGGCAACATGACCTCTCGGTCATTTACAGTAGAACCCCGCCTAACGGACATCCTGAAGAAGCAGACACCCTGCATTAACGGACACCTTTGGTCGGAACGGATCTTTCTGTTTTAATGTTTATTTTAACCCTGTGTAAGCAAACACCCCGTGTTAACCCGTTAGGGTGATGTTAGACCTACACTTTGTGAAAATCTGATCAATATTGCTCCATTATTTCCTTGTTAAAAACGAATTTGTTCATTTTAGAAAAATGAGGCCTCAAGACATCATTTGCCCTGGGACAGTTGATGCCTCCAGGCATCATTTGCTCTGGGCCGGAGACGACCGCGAACTGAATTCTACAGTTAAAGGGATAGAGGAGAAGAGTGCCTTCAACAAAGCGCTGAGGGTGTGTCCGAATCTGAGGGCTGGTGTGTAAAACTAGTGAATACACAATTTTTTCCACCTCGAATCATTTGTGTGGGTAATGTACAGAATACGCAAGATACTCTACTACATCTCACTCCATCTCATTACTCACCAATTTTGTTCTATACACTTGTTGTATTTTGTTACAATGATTGGAGTATATTTGTAACTGTGCATATTGCCTAATGTAAGATATCTTCTACATACCGCTTAGGAGATATGATGAGAATGTTTGTAAGAATGCAAGAATGCGTCCCTATGGATGAATCATGAGCTTTGTGATGTATGTATCACTGCATGAAAACCACCATTTTACATACGAATGCGCCCGGCGTATATACGTATGACTTCTTGAATACAAGGTTGTCCTATTCCCTGTGTATATAATATATACGTCTCATCTGTAGGTGGATATAAGCGTCTAGTGAAGAGGGCTTCACTGAGAGCAGGCAGCGGGAGGTGGCGGTGTGTGTGTGTGTGTGGGGGGGGGGGGGGGGGGAAGGGTTTCCTACTGTACTGACAAGCTTCAATAAAAAAACACAAAAAAACACTTAGTTTTGGCGAGGCGATAGCGAATGCATACCATGTTATGGTCAATGAACTCTTGTCTACAGATCTGTGTGTTGTGTCTTGGTGTGGGATGACAGGCCTTTGGTTCTTTCTGGCCTTCAGCCAACCTGTGACATGACAGATCACGAAGTAGCGTTACCTGCCGCAAGATTAGTGCTGCTATCACAGTCAATCAACTGACCCAACCAGGCCACCGCTACATATATATCTGTTCTATTATTGATATAATTTGCCAATGATGATGACACCCTGCTCTAACGGACACCTTTGGTCAGAACGGATCCTTCTGTTTTAATGTTTATTTTAACCCCGTGTAAGCAAACACCCCGTGTTAACCCGTCAGGGTGATGTTAGACCTACACTCTGTGAAAATTTGATCAATATTGCTCCATTATTTCCTTGTTAAAAACGAATTTGTTCATTTTAGAAAAATGAGGCCTCAAGACATCATTCGCCCTGGGCCAGTTGATGCCTCAAGGATTTCCTACTGAGGGCACCTATACTTCTACCAACACAAACGGGCGGGAGGCAGCGGGGGGAGAGGCTACTTCCTCTCATATACGCCGAGTTTGAAATACAGCCAAAACACGTCAGTATATAAACCCTGGGCGCATATATATGAAAACAAATCAATATTCAGCCAATACATGCACTTCCGCGATGGCGTATATATTAATAAAATGGTGGTTTTCGTGCAGGGTATACAGAAGCAGATATCCACTCAGAGCCACTTGGAACCAAGACACCGTGGCGTCAACATCTCCAGGCTGCTGGTATTACCACCACTACAGTGATGAGGCTGGAACACCATAGGACACTAAGCTACAGAGGCTTTTACTAAGGATTGGGCTTCTCTCCACAAGCTGTCATCACCCCAGCACTGGAGGAACAGAGATTGATGACTGCTACCACCATATTCTACTGCTTTAGATCATCCATACTCACAAGTCAAGAAGACAATGGACAATAACAGAAAGTGAAAGACTGTGAGTACTGCTATACCAAAGAGGACTTGTATCATCATATGAAAACTACACAAGTGAATGTGATTTTGTATGTTGATGAAAATTGTTATGTAAGTGTAAACTTTGTCATTATATATGTTATGAATACATATCTGTGTATGGTTATCTGTCTTCTTTATTAACCCTTTAAGGGCGAAAGATGCCTTGAGGCATCATCCAGGCCAGGGCGAATGATGCCTTGAGGCATCCTTTCTCAACAATCTACAAAATCGTTTTTAACAAAACATAATGGAGGAACATTAATGAAATTTTCACAGAATGTGTGTATGATACCATTATTAGTATTGCTATTCAAAAGAAATAAAATATTTAATATTACATATCATATCACGTGAATAAACAATTGGATTGTAGGTTTTAACGACTGTGTGCCCATCCTCTAGCGACATAAAGTGCCACCAGCACCCGTCCTCCAGGTGGTAGGTTGGCCACAGGCAACCGTGCTTAAAGGGTTAAGTATAGAAGATATTTCAAATTCTCTTTTCTTGTCACTCTGTTAGCTAGACTATTAGATTAGGCTTTAGTTACTGTACGTGACAAGCTCTGATAAAAGAACACAAAAAACCACTTAGTTTTGGCTAGGCGATAGCGAATGCATACCATGTTATGGTCAATGAACTCTTGTCTACAGATCTGTGTGTTGTGTCTTGGTGTGGGATGACAGGCCTTTGGTTCTTTCTGGCCTTCAGCCAACCTGTGACATGACAGATCACGGAGTAGCGTTACCTGCCGCCAGGTTAGTGCTGCTATCACAGTCAATCAACTGACCCAACCAGGCCACCGCTACATATATATCTGTTCTATTATTGATATAATTTGCCAATGATGATACGTTTAGCCGTCCGCCCCTTTTTATCGATAATTTCATCATGAGGTCCATCTAGATTTCCTCGTGTTTTCAGAAAGGTTTGATTCTTTATTCAGTATTATCATAAGATAATACTAACGTGGGGTGTCCGCTTATGCGGGGTTAAACTAAACATCTAACAGAGGGGGAAATTTCCGTTCGGAGCAAAGTGACCGCTTACACGGGGTGTCCATTAGGCGGGGTTCTACTGTAATTTATGACACTATATTATTATAAGATATTATTATATACCCATGGCCGTATGACCTACCCATACTGCTGGCCCCTACCCATGACGTATATTTGGCCGTACGTCACATTGTGACGTACGGGGTATGACATCACGTGATTAGATAGAATTTCGCCATTTTTTGGTATATGATAATACGAAAACGGGCTGACTGTCTTAGTGCGTCAATATACTTAGTAAAACCATTAATCAGATACATCCCTCTGCCTTCGGCATCGAGATGTATCTCATCAATGATTTCACCGCATATTTTCGATATACGAAGACAGTAATCCAGTTTCCGTATAGTACTTCAGCATGGCTATCTATCTCATAACAATATATAGAACTTAGACATGGCTAACTATCTAATTTATGGCAATATATAGACCTTCAGCATAGCTATCTATCTCATAACAATATATAGAACTTAGACATGGCTAACTGGGAACTATTTAACTTATCGGTAGAGGATTCACCTCTGAAGACGTATTCTACCTGTACTCGTGGTCAGCTAAATGTCGTCTGGTCCTCAATCATTAAAGATACCATTCAGATGGAGATGCGCTTGCTCATTCATGTCGAAGCAGCAAAAAAAACCAGAGCAATTGTTGTATTGTGCAACAATGAAGAATGCAAATGTGTTATGAAGGAAACATGCCAATGAGATCCTTGGTATGGAATAACAATGCGTAAAAATAAAAATAAAAACATTTACATATTTAAAAGTTGACCCAAAAGTTAGGATTTATTTCAAGGCGGTCGTATACGCTGTATTGTTAATTCTTAAATATGTAGATCACAGTAGTGATAATTATCAGATAACCTTACTATGTTTTAAACTGCATTATAAAACTCGTTTAGTGAAACTAAATGGTAAATTAGTGATCATATTGTGTGACAAATAGGTATGCAAGTACAACAGCACGATGTCATAGATAATATGGAGAAACCAAACAAGAGTTAGTCGTGTTGTTGTTTATCGCACGACGGCAAGATCGCATATTACTACGCGAGGTGAAGCCGAGAGCAGTAATACACGATCTTGCCGGAGTGCGATGAACAATAACAAGACTAACTCAAGTTTGGTTTAAAATTTATCCTACCCCGCACGTCTAAATTACTTCTACATTAACAAATGACGTCATTTGTCAAGTGTATCCCACTAGAGCGACATTTTTCATTTTTCTGAACTCCAGACCGAATACAGTGACCCAATGTTAAGCCTACGGAGTTTTTTATTAGGGGTAGGGTAAAGTGCTGTAGTTGGTGCCCCCGACTGTATGTCTATCATTTTATCAGAGGGTGCATTGAATGAACTGTTTCCAGGTACACACAGATTCCCGTGAGAAAGTCCGTTAGTGGTGGGCTTGTTACAAATTAATCTGTGAGCAATCTCTGCAGGTCTAGTTTCCATTCACCGAGCTGACGTCAATGTAAACAAAAAATCTGTTGGTGGTTCCCGACTGCAGATCGGTGCCGAATAAGTGGCCAATGGAAACGTGCTTTATATAAAAACAAACGGGACAAGGAATGTGTAACCTCAATCAACAGGACGTAAGGAGGTGTATACTATAGAAATCAATAAAAAAAAAAGGCTTATGAAAAACTAGATTAGGCCACTAAAAAAAAAAAACTTGTTTCTCATCACCAAGCCATGAAAAATATGATGAGAGCGTGTTTTTTTTTTTGTTTTTTTTTTTTGCTATATCAAAGAGGGCAGACATACAGTAAAACCCCGCATAAGCGGCCACCCTCCGATCCAGGCCAAAGTGGCTGCTTACGTGGGGTGTCTACTTACGCGGGGTTTCCAGATTTTTACTGGCTCTACATTTAATGCATCCCTGACATCAGGAGCTTTAATTTGATACTAAATACACATACCTTTCATTTTTTATCAAGGTTCATCTATTTAAAAAAAAAAAAAAATCTTCTAAAATCGTTTTTTCTGATGCGCACGGTGATGAGAAACGAGTGGGTTTTTTTATTGGCCTTAGATTAAGAGTTTTGCATTATTTTTCTCTGAAAAATCAGAATAGGGAGGTTAGTTACAAATCAATGAACTGCTCTCTGGTGCATTGATTTTAGCAATTCTTGTTAAGGGAATATCGTGTGTACAATCACCGAATTCGGCCATATGGCCGTTCTTCCACTCTAGAACTAGCCTCCTACTCCTCATTCTAATGGTGGGTGTTAAGCCGAATTTGCAGTGGGTACTGTCTTTGGTATGACCCGACTGGGGTTTGAACCCACTACCTGCGAACACCCCTACCACTTAGCCACTAAGCTTGGTAGGTTGGTGAACATGACTAATATAGAACAGGATAAGATTATGATTCTCATTGTGATACGATTACGACACTAACAGTAATGCAATTACGATTCTAATTGCGATATAATAACGATTATGACAGTGATACAATTAAGATTTTCTCTGATATATGATTATGATTCTCGTGTAGTTAATATTTTCTCTATGATAGCATCACAATTTTCACAGTGATACGATTAGGTTTTTATCAGCGGTATGATTCTCATAATGATGGTAACAATTCGCCATTTTCCACTGGCCGACTATTCGCCACCGATCTGCAGTCGGGAATCACCGACGCCAGATCGGTGAATGGAAACAGACATGCAGAGAAGTTTTCACCGATTAATTGTGCATAGATTATACAACGAGGCTACCACTGAGTGATTTCAGCTGGTATGGACCTGTCAAATGCAGCCGTAACAAGGCATAAGGCCCGTTTCCATTGGCCGACAAGAAAGGCGTAAATTTGATAAGGTTTCTTAAAAGCTCATTTTCGTTTTACATCAGCACTGCTAAAGGTCCGTCAGTGGTTCCTGACTCTTTATCGGTGATGGCCAATGGAAATGGGCTTTCAGGAAAACTCAAAAATTCTACACCGTTTTCATTGGCCAATGGAAACGGGCCTATACACTGCACCCTCACCGATTTTTAGACACCGACGTGCAGTCGTTGGCCACTGACCGACTATTGGGAGAACTCAATGAATCGGTGCGGTTTTCATTGGCCAGTGGAATTATTATTCCAACAGTGATACGAGTACGATTCTCACAATAATACGGTTACGATTCTAACTACTATATAATAGTGATTCTCACGATGATGAAATTAAAAAAGTTTCTGTGATATGCTTACCATTTTCATGATGCCATTACTAATTCCCCAAGAATATGGTTATTGTTCTCATATCATATGATGATGATCCTTATAGTGATACGATTAGGCCCGGCGTCCACCTACTACGATATGGCTCCGATATGGTCTACGATGGACCTCCCGATAAAAAATCAAAATCGCGTCGGAAGGTCACCTAATATCGGGGCAGTTGCCCAGGTTTCTGCGATTAGACACCGATAAAAGCCCCATACAATGCGTGGTGGATTGGCATGTCTAGACATATGTCTACGATTTTGCACCTTCTCGATATGTCTCCGATATTTGCTTCTTGTATCGGTGCCATATCGGTGGGTCTAAATTTCTATCTAGTAGGTGGACGCCAGGCCCTATGATTCTAATAATGATATGATTACATTTCTCACATGATATGATGATAATCGTCATGGTGATATGACTAGGGTTCCAACAATAATACGGCTATCACTCTAGCAGTAATGTGATTGCGATTCTAACTGCGGTGGAATAGAGATTCTCACGGTGATACAATTGAAATTCTTTCTGGGATATGATTACGACTTTTACAGTGAAAAGAATACATTTCTAGTAGCGGTATGATAACCGTTCTCATGATATGATTATGATTCCCAAATGATACGGTTACAATTTTAAGAGTAATATGGTTATAATTCTTACATGATGTCATTATGGTTCCCATGACGATGCCTTTATGATTCTCACTTGATATGATTACGATTTAAAGAGTAATATGCTTATGATTCTGAAAATGATATCATTACGGTCACATCAGTACGCTTAGAGGTAGGGACCCGGGGTTTTTTAACGGAATAATCGTTCATAACGACCTGTTTGATGTCCTAGTTATGCCCGGCCCAGGATAATGAAAGTACTGTCGGCTAGATGGAACAGGTTCTTAATAATAGCTATTAACCCTTCAAGATCCACACATCATTCACCATGTATACATACTACAGCAGACACCAGAACCAAATGTGGCCTTTGTAAGGCCCGCTTTTGTAGTCAATGTTATTAGAACAAATTACAAATTTAAAAATTCCAGTAAATCTGTATTTTTTATCAGAACTTTCCGACATTTTAAAGACTTACTTGCAACACTTAGCCTATTATGTTATATAATTTTTATAATTCTTCGATAATTTTTCCAAAAAGTTACAAAGGAACAAATACAGCATTGTTCATCCATTCCATATGGGAATGCCATATGGCATTGTCCTGCCATAGCCAGGGGAATGCAAAATGGCATTGCCCTGCCAGAAAGGGTTAAGGATTGTCTCGTCTACAAAACGGGTCCCAGGTTCGGTGCGGTTCTCCCCAGACTGAGTGAACGAGGTTTACGCGGGCGTCAACCTCCGTCAACCAAGCGTGGAATATACGTCTCACAGAGTCTCACCTTGGGAGGTCAACAATTACAGCATGTTTTCAGTATCTGTGGATCTCAATGCAGTATCTTCGTAGAAGATACTATGTAGAGACTAGTCCGAGGAGATTACGTTTAGGTTTAGTATGGAGACTCCGTAATCTCCGCCCTGTGAATTACACAGTCCCTATAGGTTTAGTATGGAGACTCTGTAATCTCCGCCCTGTGAATTACACAGTCCCTATAGGTTTAGTATGGAGACTCAGTAATCTCCGCCATGTGAATTACACATTCCTTATAGGTTCAATATGGAGACTCTGTAATCTCTGCCCTGTGAATTACAGTCCCTATGGGTTTAGTAATCGGTTGACAATAAAATTAGGTATCACTACACACACTTACCACATAGCCTCAAGGTGGGCATATTCACTTGGCTTATAGGTCCTCCATGTTCTAACACTTTTATCTATATTGTGTCATCTAAAAGCGGGTGTTCCACCAGCTGGCACGATTTTAACCGATTCAGGCACGATTGAAGCCGATCCTGACACGATCTTAGCCGATCCTGGCCGATTTAAGCCGATCCTGACACGATCTTAACCGATCCTGGCCGATTTCTTGACTCTCTACGTCGGGATGAATCACGTGAGCATGCGTGGTCGGATCGCCCAGGTGGAAGACCCCCTCTGGGCGATAATAGGAGCTCAGGGGCAATGAGGGAAGTAGGCTGGTTCCCTACCCATATCAATATTGGGACAGGTAACGCCCAATGTGAAATGACCTTTAACTTATGCTGGTTCCTCAGTCATTAGCAGCGAAGGAGGTAACCAGCTAAATTTCGCTGGGGCCCCTATAGACCTGGGGAACCAGCTGCATAGGTACCAGCGCAATAAAGACCTTTTTCTGCACGACAGGGAACCAGTCTAGTTACATCCCACCATGCACTTGATAAATGGCGGGCGTTACCTGGCCTAATATGTGAGGAGCACATAGGCCAGGCTTCCAGGCTACACTGAGGTAAGCAGATCTCGTACGATGTCCCACAATGGAGTACGATCCAGCAAGATGCTCTACGATACAATCCGATCCGTGCAGGTAAAACAAACCCGCAGTTTAGACATCCACAGACATCGCACTACTGCGCATTTCGGTATACCTCCATAGAATCCACCACCTCATGGGCTCTGGCCCTTCCCAACAGAGTCTCTCGTTAAAATAAAGAACCAGTAACACCCTGTCGCCCGTTAGATGAGAGTCGGGGTAGGGTGGGTGTGGGTGTGGGTGTGCCCCCTCAAGCTGGTACCGCTGTCAGGGTGCGGGGGGCGGGGGGCGCGGGGCGGGGGGTGTCTTCTTCGTGCCGGTCACAGCTGGGTGGACGTGTGCAGTGAGGGTGACGCCCCGCGGTCCTCGTCACGCCTCGCTGAACACGCAGTGCCAAGCCCGTTGCGTTAGTCTAAAGTCCTGACAGACAAGATGGGTGAAGATAAAGAGTGTGTTACACCTGATAGAACAAGCATGTCAGACTCCGGGCAATGCCCTCAACCCACCGTGAACCTCTCTTCACAAATAATATATATATTTATCTCACCCCTGGTATTTGTGTCCCATAAGCTTAACGTTGGGAACTCGTTCTTCATGCCCCTATGAGTATTGCCTTTAGTCTTTGACAGAATAGAATAAAACCGTCTCAGTATATATATTTATATATATATCTATATATATACATATATATATATATAGTTTCATATGGATGTATGTATAAATATATATGTGTGTGTGTCTCTCTCTATCTCTCTCTATCTCTATCTATCGCTCTCTATCTCTCTCTATCTCTCTCTATCTCTCTCTATCTCTCTGTCTCTCTCTATCTCTCTCTATCTCTCCCTATCTCTCTATCTCTCCCTATCTCTCTGTCTCGGTCTCTCTCTATCTCTCTCTCTCTCTGTCTCTCACTATCTCTGTCTATTTCTATCTCTCTCTATCTCTCTCTGTCTCTCACTATCTCTGTCTATTTCTATCTCTCTCTGTCTCTCTCTGTCTCTCACTATCTCTGTCTATTTCTATCTCTCTCTGTCTCTCTCTGTCTCTCACTATCTCTGTCTATTTCTATCTCTCTCTATCTCTCTCTGTCTCTCACTATCTCTGTCTATTTCTATCTCTCTCTATCTCTCTCTGTCTCTCACTATCTCTGTCTATTTCTATCTCTCTCTATCTCTCTCTCTGTCTCTCACTATCTCTGTCTGTCTCTCTATCGCTCTCTCTGTCTCTGTCTGTCTGTCTGTCTGTCTGTCTCTCTACACACATACACTATCCTACCCTGTCTCCTCGATTTTTGAATATTACATGATAATAATTTTGTATACCACTAGTTCTGTATGCCACTAGTGGCATATAAAACTCCGTATGCCAGTCAGCGTGGCATACGGAAACTCCATGTTAAGCCTATGAGATTTTATATTAGGGGTAGGATAAAAGGTGATCCCCAACTTGTGAGCGATATACATGTGTTTATTAACTAGCAGGAATGTTTTAATGTTTAGGGAAAAGTGTCCGATATGCCCAAAGAACCATGACGAAACTAGCCTCTATATCACCGACGGCACGCTGATACCATCCTCCTACAAATACCAGAACAACTGGACCACACCCTCCACAGGACGAGTTCCTAAAACAGGGGATTGATACGACAACGCAAGGCACGGTCAACACACAACTACCTCACTCTACAAGAACCTGCACTACAATTCGTGAAGTGTTGAAACTTTTGTAGAACTGCCTGCGCTATGATAAGTGAAGGAGTGTGTATTTTTTTATAGAACTACCTGCATCACTTTTATAGAACTACCTGCACTACAATGTGTGAAGTAGTGTGACTTTATAGAACTACCTGCACTGCAATGTGTGAAGTAGTGTGACTTTTATAGAACTACCTGCACTACAATATGAGAAGTAGTGTGACTTTATAGAACTACCTGCACTACAATGTGAAAAGTAGTGTGACTTTATAGAACTACCTGCACTACAATGTGTGAAGTAGTGTGACTTTTATAGAACTACCTGCACTACAATGTGAAAAGTAGTGTGACTTTATAGAACTACCTGCACTACAATGTGTGAAGTAGTGTGACTTTATAGAACTACCTGCACTATAATGTGAGAAGTAGTGTGACTTTTATAGAACTACTTGCACTACAATATGAGAAGTAGTGTGACTTTTATAGAACTACCTGCACTACAATGTGTGAAGTAGTCTGACTTTTATAGAACTACCTGCACTATAATGTGAGAAGTAGTGTGACTTTTATAGAACTACCTGCACTACAATGTGTGAAGTAGTGACTTTTATAGAACTACTTGCACTGCAATATGTTGGGAAGAACGTGGCTTACCTTTTAGTGAGTCTGTCTCCCACCACAATCAAAAAAAAAATTCCAAACACGGGTTCACACGAGTCCATTGGAAGGAACAAATGATGAACATACTTGCACTAAACTATGTGAAGTAGTGTGACTTTTATAGAAATACCTGTGCTATATTATGTGAAGTAGTGTGACTTTTATCGAACTACATGCACTGCAATGTGTGAAGTAGTGTAACTTTTATAGAACTACCTGTGCTATATTATGTGAAGTAGTGTGACTTTTATAGAACTACCTCCACTATAATGTGAGAAGGATTATAACTTTTATAGCCCTGTCTTCACTACAATGTCTGAAAAACTGAAACTGTCATAGAACTGTCGACTCTATAATGTCTGAAGTACTGAAACTTTTACAGTACTGTCAACACTACTATATATGAAGTAGTGCAACTTTTATAGAACTTCTAGCACCAAAATAATACGAAACCAAATAGCACCTACCTCATAAAAAGCAGAAACGCTTTCCTTTCGTTGAACCTCGCACACGTTATGGGGGAGGGGATTTGTGACCCGTCTCAGGTTAATGTGTCTTTATAATGTGACTGTATTTATAGATCATACTAATTATGCCCATAGGCAGAGGTTCGCCAAAACGTAACACGTGGATAAAAAGCTGATACGGCAGCGGGAGGACGGCCTAGTTGTGTTCATTTGAATAATAGATTGTCCTCTTTTCTTTAACAGCATTCAGCATAGCGAGGGAGCATTAAAGGGTCGTTCGTTCAGCCAGTCGTGCCAGAAGCCCTGCTAAAGTGGGATTCACACATGGGACCTGAGACTGGTGTACTTCACACCTTTGCACCAGTCGGCTACAATTTCCAGCTGGGTAAAAAGTTTCACAGATTGGGGTGTACTACAGTCTCAGGGTAACATGGCGGATTAAATTCACATGGTAAGACTTAACACGTACATAATCTCACCCCTACACACGGTACACACGGTACACAGTCGCCGACTCAGGGTACTTCCCCGTGTGAATAGGTGTGATTTGAGACCACTGATTGGGGGAGAACGTGTGAAGTACATTTGTCTCACCAAAATGCCCCTCTAAATTTTAAACCTGTTTAAAGTCAAAATCTCATGAGATTCTGCTCCTTGTTAGGGGTGATTGTCGCCGACAATTGCAAGAGAAAGCCTGTCATTCACACGTGGAGATTGTGTTCCAATACCGAATCTCAACAGGATTTGTCTCAGACGAACGGCCTGTGAGGTACATGAATCCCACCGTGTGAATCCCACTTTACCTCTCTAGACTGGTTCCCGTCCAAATCAAGCCTTGATCGCCAATTTTATCTCACCCCTGGTATTTTTGTCCCATAGGCTTAACATTAAGAACTCGTTCTCCATGCCCATACGAGTATTGCATTCCGTTCTCCATGGTCTATATCCTGTGTGTCGTCCATTCTTTTAGTGTGTACAGGGGTGAGAAAAATACAGAAAGCAACTCGTTTTGGTCAAAGTCGTTGTTCTCCAACTCATTTAAAACGCTACATAATATTCACACGACTGTCGCCTCGTTCATTACACTCCGCATCAAACTCTTGGAGAATGGAGACTTGGACCAAAACTTGTTGGTTTCTTCTTTAAACTAACACCCAGTCTAGCTAAAGTGTTCAGTGCAGTGAAGCATGGTTTGTCACTACAGGCATGGTGTCTCACAGGCACTAAGTCATGGTAAGAATTATCTCACCTGGTACAAGTTTAGACATAGGAATAACACTAAAAAATTACTGAACGATCACCCATTAAGTTGACTATCCTGCGCCATGGCTGTGGCAAAGTGATGTGAGATGATGCCATATGCGATTGACCAATCAGTGGCCAGGATTTCAGAGAAAAGACAAGACATCAATATCGAGATTTAAACGTTTCTAACTGGATTTGTGAGGTAATTTGAATTATTCTGATATTGTGATGCTATTTTATTGTCAGTGAAAAGGGTGTGATAAATCCAGAGCCGTACTCGAATTGTAAAATACACAATACTCCACTCATTTGGATGGGCCATAATCATCACTCGGCTTCGCCTCGTTGACGATTGCAGCCCATCCAAACTCGTGGAGTATAGTGTATTTATACGATTCTCGATCCAGTTTTTATATAGAACTGCATCGAGAATCGTATAAATACACTATACTCCACGAGTTTGGATGTGCCTCGATCGTCATGGAGGCGAAGCCGAGTGACGATTATAGCTCATCAAAACGAGGGGAGTATTGCCTATTTTACGATTCGAGTGTATTTCTGGATTTATGTCACCCCTGTCTACGACATTAGTATTTTACGATTCGAGTGCAGTTCTGAATTTATCTCACCCCTTTCACTGACATTAAATAGCATCACAGTATCAGAATAATTAGCACACAGGCCCTACATCAGGGAATTAGTAGAAACCAAACGAGAGTTAGACTTGTCAATGTTTATGCCACGACGGGAAGGTCGTGTATTACTACACGAGGCGTAGCCGAGTGTAGTGAGGAGCAGACCTGACCAGAGTGGCATAGACATTGACAAGTCTAACTCGAGTTCGGTTTCGTATTTATCCTACCCCATCTATGCTTTTGTATTTCTAAAAGATAAATATTGAGTCAACGACCAACAAAACTCTTTTCATAGTGGCTGACATCCTGCTCTCTGATTGGTCAATGTTGTTATTACTCTAGTGGCATAAAAAACACTTTATGTCACGGCCTGCCACATAAAGTTTCACTATGTTAAGTCTATGGCCGTTTTTTATCAGGGGTAGGATAAAAGACACAGAGGCATTCATCGTCCTTCAATGACTATACCTCTACTGTCTCCGTCCCAACTCTGTGACAAAGGTAAAGGTGCGGAGAACCAGTGTCTTCGTGCCTCAGAGGCGTGCCCAGCTGACCATGACCAGTCAGGACAGACTGATGCACCTCAGTGACCCACGTGTTAGAGCGTGCTCGCACGAACTATATACGTTGCCTCGAAAAGGTTAGAGTGGTCACATACACTTTCAGTGCACTGAGAAAAATCTATCCCTTCACTATCTGCGTGCTATTCGCTGTGCTATTGGATAAGGAGCAGGGTGCCAGTGTCTGAGGTCTTAGAAGCATGCCCAGCTGACCTTGTTCGTTTACAGACCGCGCTGCCTTAGGCTTACAGTCCGTAAGAGTGTAATAGACCATTGTTCCCATTTGCCAGTTCCCTCTGCCTGATGGGAGAAAGGAATATCATGATTGGCTGTTCTAATTTTAGCCCAACTCTAGTCACTTGTTACTGGCAAATCAGTCAGGGCAGCTTAGCACCAGCGGAGGCAGGAATCCCTGATTCAAAATGGCAGCCCCTAACAGTCCTAGTTTGAGCCTGTGCGCCTTGGCCCTGACGACAACAGACTGTACTAGAGTGTACAGCTGACCATGACCAATCACTCAAGACCGGAATACCTCATTGACCCACTGGTGCCCGATATATTTGGATCATAGACTCAGGCAGTTAGTGGCAAGTCGACTGGGTGCAAGTGGGTTACAGAAAATGACCCATAGAATGAATATAACCCAAACCTTTTAGTTGTTATTCATTTCAAATTGCACGCTCATTCATCAATGATGTACATACCATTTGCTCGTAGTTTTTAGAGCGTGCTAGCTTGTGCTATATACATTGCCTAGAGAGTGCTCACATATAGACTTCCAGCGTACTGCAAAAGAATTATCCCTTCAAGACCAACTGGTGCTAGATACGTTTAGATCCTAGAGTCAGGCAGTCTCAGAAATGGCAGGTTGACTGGGTGCAAGTGGGTTGGAGAAAACTATCTACTGAATCTAACTCAAACCTTTTAATTGTTATTCAATTATAATTGTACGCTCATTCATCAAAGATGGACACACTATGTATTCCTAAGTCTAATTGAACATATTGGACGTTAATCTATCCAAACAAACAAACTCCTAGTTTTTGACATATTTTGTTTCTTACCGTTGTAGAAGTGGGCGGTTGGCTGGTTCCCAGGTGAGTTAGACCACGGGGTGAAGCCTGCATTGTGATTATTGCGTGTTTAAGCGCCACTTTTTACCTGCACCATTTTGTGACGGGACTTATTGGCGTGACTCCGCATAAAACACTCACCTACACCCTCCAGGTATGCGTCTGACCGCATACAATCACATCTCATCACCATACTAACAAAAAATACACTCCAACGTCACTACTCACCAGTCTCCTCCCAAGGTCACCGCCAAGGTCACGCGCAGGGTCGCCTCCAAGGTCAGATGCGGGGTCAGAGACGGTGGCGCCGCCTGGTGCGAGGTGCGCCTGGCGGAGTTCCGGTTCCGTTAGCGACTTGGCGAGCTGCAGTTGACTCTCGTCGACGTCACGTGGGTCGACGGCGGCCATGACAGCGTTCTGCGTCACCAGCTGCGTCAGACGCGCCACCTCGTCGACGTCATCCACGTCGAACGTCTCGTCGACGATGACGATCACCGGCGGCGGCTCTGACGTCACTTCCGCTGTGACGTCACTCAGCTTCTGATCATGCGTAGACGAATCAGCGTTGGTAGTACGCTCTATGGACGCTAGATGGCCGCCGCCGCCGCTGTCGTCGCCCGTTTCCGTTGCGACCGGAAGCGGAAGTAGATCTTCGTCATGGACGACGACTTCGTTGGCGACACTGACGTCATGTCCGGTCTCGGTGGTGTACTGAGAGATGCCCTCTGGCGGGCGTTCCTCCGCTCTGCCCCCCAGCGTCTCCATACAGACGCCGCCGTAGAGCACGCTCGGCTCATCCGGGTCCTGGCTCCCGTGTGACGTCGGCTCGGCAGCGCCCCCCGTGTCGGGCACGCACACTTCAGCCGCCACGTCAAACTCGCCGTCTCCTGACAAAATGTCGTCTGCCTTAGTGATGTCATCTCCGAACAAAATGGCGTCTGCTTTCGTGACGTCATCACCCACCAGAATGGCGTCTGCTTTAGTGACGTCATCACCAGAAAGAATGTCGTCTGCCTCAGTGACGTCATCTCTCGACAAAAGGATGCCTGCTTTAGTGACGTCATCGCCCGACAGATTGTCGTCTGCTTCCCTTGACTCATGCATGACGTCAGTCTCCATGGTGGCGACGCTAGGGTTGCTGATGTATGACGTCAGCGAACACTGGTATGACGTTCAACGTCACCATAGTCCCATCATGACGTCACGTTGGTACCTGTCAAAACAAAACAAAAAACATTTTGTTTAAAGTTTGAAACAAGATAAGTATAAAACATCAATTTGAAAACACACAAAAAATGAGTGCGGTATGAATACTTCTGTTAAATATTAGAATGCGATTATGGATACGGATAAAGACAAAATGACCAATGGCGTCACACCATTAGACCACGTGGTAATGTGACCCCCGTCTTGGTGTTGTATTTTATGGCATTCCAGTCCCAGATTAGTCGGTTAAACTTGTATAGCTATCTTGATCAAAATCTATCCACATAATGGCAATAGATAGAATATTATGGCCTCAATGATACTTTATACGGTTTAGATAACAAAGGGAACTCCGAATGGGTGGATGATAGCGATGGTATAGGCCCGGCCAGTATTTATATAGAACGTCCTGACCTACAAAACGAGACAGTAATTTACGATTTGTACGGAACGAGGCGTTTTCACCGAGTTCCGTACAAATCGTAAATTATCATCGAGTTTTGTGGCTTGTACAAGCATGTTATGTCGTTCTATATTTACTATATACCCGCTAGGAAAAATCATTAATACATTTTGGCCTAACAAATAATATTTTAGTCAACGTGTATGGGAAGGTGTTCGGTATTTTCCTGTACAGAACCGTGTTCTGTACGGTATTTTTACGTTATATGGCGAAATGGTGTGTATTTACAGTATATATACGGCATGGGTATATAGTATTTATATAGAACGTCCTGACCATGCTGTACCAGTCACAGAACGAGATGGTAATTTACGGTCTGTACGGAACCGTAAATCATCATCGAGTTCTGTGACTTGTACAAGCATGGTTGGACGTTATATATTTACTATATACCCAAAATTAAAAAAAAAATCATTAATCTAATTTTTAACAACCGATATGTTAATAAACGTGTTTGGCAAGGTAGTCCGTATTTTGATGTACGGACCAGTGGTCCGTACAGTATATTTACGTTATATGGCGAAACGGTGCGCATTTACAGTACTGTATATATTCGGCATGGGTATATAGTATTTATCTATAGCTGTCTGTGTGGAACTGAGACAATCATAAACTAGATATTAAGTGCAGCTAGGTAATGTTCCCTGGGATAAGAATGAGACAATTGAGGAAAGAATAGGCCAATTGGCCTATTGTAGGTTATTACATTTAATGATGCATCTACATTGGTGGCCTAATGACCCAACGAATCAAAGTCAAGCAACCAACAGGTAAAATAGTGCTTAAGATCGACCTCCCTAAGACAGATAGATAAAAGAAATCATCACTGTACACTGTCATTAATTGTGGATAATTACATCGGGAATGAAATACCGAATGAAATAAATAAAGACCTCCTGACAGCCCCCATTTAAAAAAAAACATTTATTTATTTGGACAGACTAAACAAAGGTAACGCTTGGCAAGTAGCAGCAACAACAAAAAACAAATCCAGGTAATAACTATATTATGTAAACACAAAACAGGTTTATTACAATACCACGTAGTTGTTAGGACGCCATAAATGTCAAGAAGTATCGCCAAATTGATGAGGAAAATTATCTCTCATAGGCGAAGATGTTTGTAAAGTATTTGTTATCGTTTGTTCTGTATTATCATAAAGCTGGGTGAGTTTTAATCTTGTTCACTGTATGCCACAACTGGAGTTTGCATAGTGATTTCACGGTGCGAAGCTAAGTGAAGTCCGGAGCCAAAACTCCAGGAGTGGAATGCGGTGGCCAAGATTAAAACGAATCAGGTTTTGATTTTATCCTACCCTGTCTCCTCGATTTTGAAATATTACGTGATAACAATTCTGTATGCCACTAGTGGTATACAAAACTATGTATGCTAGTCAGTGTGGCATGCGGAAACTCAATGTTAAGCCTATGGGATTTTATATTAGGGGTAGGATAATTAGTAGAAACCAAACAAGAGTTAGCCTTGTGAATGTTTATGCCACAATGGGCAAGTCGTGTATTACTACACGAGGCATTAGCCGAGTGTAGTGGGTATCAGACCTGACCAGAGTGGTATAAACATTGAGAAGGCTAACTCAGTTCGGTTTCGTATTTATCCTACCCCATCTCACCGATATACAGAGAAGATTTTGTAATTATCCATGTTAGTAGCGTGTTGACACTCATCAGAGGATGGCCACATTTATCAATGCTGCCGGATCTACTTTCGTTATCTCATCCCTGATGGTCCGTTTTTTTAATCACCTTGGTGCATAAATAACACTTTATTCAATGCTCTGTCAAATACATTGCGTCAATGTTAAACCTATGGGATTTTATATTAGGGGTAGGATAAAGTCCTGTATTGTCCATTCTTCAGTCTACTTATAGATACACTGACGACTGTTCGTAAAAACACCCAATAGGATGAATGCTTGTCATTTACCTGAATAGATAAAAACTTTAAAATAACTAAACAATGCACCGCTATGCGCGCTGAACGGTAACTCAGCTACTCTAGCCCAAGCAGAGGTGAGTTTTTAAGAGACAGAGGTATGGCAAAGAATATCTTATCATTGTATGTGCAGCGTTTCTTGTTATTCAAAATAATGTGTCCTTATGAATAGGTCTTATGCGACGTCCATGGTTGAATCGTTCTATACATGGTCATATCATTCAAAACATGTAACCAATAAACACCTGGGAATATGTATGTCTCTTTTTAAGACATTCACACCCGATTGGGAAGGTCATACACAAGGAGTTGTCCTCCATTTCGTTAAGTAAAGGCTCCAATATTATTATCATTATCAATACACAATATTACTTGGTTTCAGATACAAGCTGCCGTATGCCCCGAAGAGTTGATGTGTAGTGATATCCGAGTCCATACGAGGATATTGCGCAGATTAAACTTCGAGGAGCAGACAACTGCTTTGTGCATGTGCATTTATTATCCACCCTTGCCTGACAAGTTGCGTACAAATATTAGTTCCTTTCGGTATGCACTATTTTACAATGCACACTTTTTTCTGTATGCTCGCTCTATCAGAAACAAAAGCATATAACATATCTGTATGCTCCAGGTATGGTGATACACACTCTTATGTGTTTTCTATGGACACTTTGTATTAGGTGGATATATCTGTATGCTCCGGGTATGGTGATACACACTCTTATGTGTTTTCTATGGACACTTTGTATTAGGTGGATATATCTGTATGCTCCGGGTATGGTGATACACACTCCCTATGTGTTTTCTATGGACACCTTGTAGTAGGTAGATAATAAAAAGAAATCCTTCCCAGTATCGCTCATGTAAATCGTAGTCATTGCTTCTGAAATACTCTTTGTTTTTCATACTAATCCCTTTATATCAGTAGGCCTATAACCCGAGCCTAACGAGAGTTCATATTAGGCCTGAGCCTGGACACGTTTTAGGCGTGGTAATGGCGGCCATTTTGCCAGGTGCATTGTGGGCTGGGCTGACTCATGCTCGGTTTTTATCATGTTCTGTATTCACACACACAAGTGACTTGACACATTTTTCTCCTCAGTTCATCAGCATGGTTTGGGTGCTGAATGAAACATCTTAGTTTATCCTGTTAAGTTGCCATGTGCTTGAGATTCATAGAAAAAAACAGACATTTTGACAACTATGTGTATTGTAGTATGCGCCATCCATAAAGTACGTGTGCAGGAATCTCTCTACCCCCACCCCCTCCCCCGATCTTGTACGCAATAGAACAACGAAGGGGCATACGCCAAGTTTTCTAAATTTTTTACCCCCACCCCCACCCCTTCCCAGTGCGTACATACTTTATGGATGGCCCCTAGTATTGTAACACCTGTTTGGGATGGTGTACATGAAGGCAAGGTAACTGCCGATATAGTAATACCAGCTCGTAAACTACCATTATTAATGTACGAGCTCTTTTATTTGACGTTCTTTGTCGCTGGGTCATGCCTGTTATCGGGTTTATCATTTGTTTGGACCGGTTTCGATTTAGATTGTAGTACGCTGCCGTGGTAACACACATGTGGGCAGCTGGGTGTACAACCACTTCGAGTACACATTATTATCTCAATCCTGGTATGTTTCTCCCATGGACTTAACATTGGGAACCCGTTCTCCATGCCCCTACGAGTATTGCAGTCTGTTCTCCAATGGTCTATATCCTGTGTGTCCTCCTATTCCTCTGTACAGGGGTGAGATAATATGGAGAAACCAAACAAGAGTTAGTCGTGTTGTTGTTTATCGCTCGACGGCAAGATCGCGTATTACTGCGTGAGGCAAAGCCAAGAGCAGTAATACGCGATCTTACCAGAGTGCGATGAACAATAACACACTAACTCGAGTTTGGCTTGGAATTTATCCTACACCACCCATCTAAATTACTTCTACATAAACAATTGACGTCACTTGTCAAGTGAATCCCACTAGAGCGATATTTTTCGTTTTTCTGAACTCCAGACCGAATACAGAGACCCAACGTTAAGCCTATGGAGTTTTTTTATTAGGGGTAGGATAAATACAGAAAACAACTCGTTTCGGTCAAAGAAATCGTTCTCCAACTCGTTTGAATTCTACGTGATATTCACTCAGCTGTCACCTCGTTCAAATCACTCTGCATCAAACTCGTGGAGAATGATGACTTTGACCAAAACTTGTAGGTTTCTTCTTTACCCCTCCACTACACTCCCAACTGCATCATACACACATCGTAGGTATGTCCAACCCCTACCCTTTAAAACCGCTGTTTACCACTGACCTGTCGACACTGTCACCTTGGAGAGGCCCTGCAGCTTGTGGCACACCTCCAGTTGCCTGACAGGGAATCTATCACCACAGTCATTTTTAGGCCTGTTTCCATTGGCCGACGAAAAGGGTGTAGAGTTTCCCAGAAAGTCTGTCGGTGGTGCCACTGAATGTGCGTCTATATAGAAGGGTAGTAGCTTTCACCCAGTGACCAAGCTTTCACTCAGTGGTGGGTGGTGCCACATTGCATACTTTGAGCAGAAAAAGTCGTGGATCATTTCACGAGCTGGGTCGTTTCCATTGACCGATTTTGGGTCAGCAATGCCCAAAGTCTGTCGGTGGCTCCTGACTGTAGATCGGTGACAGGAAATCGGCCAATGGAAACGGGCCTGATATCTTAGTGTTTAATGTACCAGGGAATCTAACACCACTATCCAAGTGTTTAACGTACCAGGCCCCCGTTGCTCCTGATTTTGTGGTATAATCGGATCGCAATTTTTTTTTTACGATTACTTTAACGATCCAACTAAATGAGCGTTGCTCCCTTAATATCGGATTGTATCCCCATATTCCCACGGTATCGCTATTTTTTGCGACGTGATAGCGATACAACAATTCAGGGGCACATATTGAATGAGACGGGGGAAAACTCATTAGTTCTTTAATCAGATACAGACAGCATCACAATTAAAGCTGATTTGACACCTGGTGGTGTGGATCGCTATCTCCTATAGGTAGAAGAACAAGGGGCAGGGGTTGGTGGTGCCACCATGGATCGTTATTTGAAATATCAGATAAGTCTGTATCTAACCCACAGCGATACGATCCACAGTGCTGTGAAGGTCCGTGCAAAAAGTATTGCTAAAGCAGTATTTTACGCAGTGATGCGCTTATGCGATTACGACGCGATCCTCAAAATTTCAGGAGCAACGTTTAGGCCCTCGCATCCTACTCTGTCGTAAACATGGAGCAACGGGGCCCAGGGAATACACACCACTCTCTCAGTGTTTGAAGACAGAGGCCCCTCACCTTGGGCGTCTCAGCCAAGACCTAGATTACTACGCTATCAGTGAACTACTTCTAAACGTGGATGCATTTTCTTGATACGCTATCTGGTGACTGGTGGATAGTACCAGATAAAAAAAGGATGTCATTGCTTGACCTTTGTCTCGGCAGTTTATGGTTGTGTGTTCAAGGATTGTTAGGTTGAATCTTGCCAGTCCAAGCTTCTACTTGTAGTAGTCTCGACCGCAAAACATGGCCCTTGATCGATATCATATTGTCAGCAGTGGTCTTGATGTATTAAACAGCGTGTATTCCTTCTGTACCCCGGCATGACGCCTGAGACGTGCTCTAAATACTGTGACGGCACGATTCTGATGAGGGATTAGGCGTCGCGTGCAGGCATTTGTCTCTCTCAACCGTGTCCGTGGATAGTCTTTACTAAATTATGAATGGAGAAGAGCTTGTGTTTCTATCAAAGCTAGAATGTCAACTAACAGTAGTATAAATACACATTATTATATATATACCTGTGGCTGTATGAACTACGTATACTGCCCACGCTCCTACCCATGACGTATTTATACCCCTACGCCACACTGTGACGTACGGGGTATGTGATCACGTGACCAGGTAAAATTTCGCCATTTTTAGGTATATAATAATAGGAAAACAGGCTGACTGTCTTCGTACATCAAAATACTTGGTAAAATTGTTGAACGCTAACATCCCTGTGTTGTCAGTCTATTTTAGTTATGCGCTGTTTTTCCATACGCACTATTTTTCTGTATGCGCCCCCCAAAGCATACAACATATCCGTATGCCAGGTATGTCCATATGTCTATATCTTTTCTATGGACATTTTGTATTAAGTAGACATATCTGCATGCTCCGGGTATGTAGATACACACGCCCTAGGTGTTTTCTATGGACACTTTGTATTAGGTGGATATATCTGTATGCTCCAGGTATGGTGATACACACTCTATGTGTTTTCTATGGACACTTTGTAATTAGGTGGATATATCTGTATGCTCTGTGTATGGTGATATACACTCGCTGTGTGTTTTCTATGGACACTTTGTATTAGGTGGATATTTCCGTATGCTCGGGGTATGGTGATACACACTCCCTGTGTGTTTTATATGGACACTTTGTATTAGGTGGATATTTCCGTATGCTCGGGGTATGGTGATACACACTCCCTGTGTGTTTTCTATGGACAAGTTAAAACTAGAGACTGGTTTTGTACAGACAGATGGCGCTATGGGAATTGATGTATTTCCTTATCTTACCTAAATTTCTCATTTTATGATATGTTATTTTGATAAACCCCTCATAATGTTTGGACATGTTAACTGTTTGGTCCAGTGTAATCCCAAGATATTTGTAATGTCTAACTTGTTGTAGTAATGTGTTGTTCAATAAAATGTCCCCAGTTTAAAAAAAAAAAAAAAAAAAAACTAGAGACTGTCTGAACAATGTTACAACTAGACACTTTGAAGGTTCATAAACCAGTCCATACCTACCTTATAGTTACATACTGCTGACGTTTTCATACCAAGGCTTGTGTTTTAATACCTAGGCTGACGTTTACATACCACGGTTGACCACATTACACCATCTAAGCCAATCAGATCGAAGCTTGGAGCATGAAGAAAACATACAAGTTGAAGTTACTCTATAAGGATGTAGATGGCTACCTCACCTGTTTAGATATTTGAAGGTACATGTATATAGTAACCAGAAGCAATGGGTATGTTCATCATTGATAACTGTAACCCACTTGCACCCAGTGAACTTGCCATTTCTGAAACTGCCTGAGAGTCTAGGATCCAAACATATCAAGCACCAGTGGATCTTGAGTGATTGGTCATGGTCAGCTGGGCATGCCCCAAGGACCCTGAGACACTGGCACCCTGCTCCTTTCACAACACCACAGTGAATAGTACACAGATGATAAATGGATAGATTTTTTTGGCAGCAGCTGCAAGTGTTTGTGACCACTCTAACCTTTAGGCAGGTAGATGGTGTGCGAGCTCGCTCCAACATGGTAACAAGACCTGGGAGAATGAGTCTAAAAATAACTTAGTTTTTTTTAAATTCTTCATACGGTAACTTAGATATTATGTCAGCAATGACCAGTTTTCCTCTATTCTCATAGATCCACATATGGTAACTTTGATATTCTTCCACCCATGACCAGTTTTCCTCTATTCTCACAGAGCACATATGGTAACTTTGATATTCTTCCACCCATGACCAGTTTTCCTCTATTCTCACAGAGCACATATGGTAACTTTGATATTCTTCCACCCATGACCAGTTTTCCTCTATTCTCACAGAGCACATATGGTAACTTTGATATTTTCCCCCCCATGACCAGTTTTTTCTCTATTCTCACAGATCCTCATGTGGTAACTTTGATATTCTTCCCCCCATGACCAGTTTTCCTCTATTCTCATAGATCCACATATGGTAACTTTCATATTCTTCCACCCATGACCAGTTTTCCTCTATTCTCACAGAGCACATATGGTAACTTTGATATTCTTTCACCCATGACCAGCTTTCTTCTATTCTCACAGAGCACATATGGTAACTTTCATATTCTTCCACCCATGACCAGTTTTCTTATATTCTCACAGAGCACATATGGTAACTTTGATATTCTTCCACCCATGACCAGTTTTCCTCTATTCTCATAGATCCACATATGGTAACTTTGATATTCTTCCACCCATGACCAGTTTTCCTCTATTCTCATAGATCCACATATGGTAACTTTGATATTCTTCCACCCATGACCAGTTTTCCTCTATTCTCATAGATCCTCATATGGTAACTTTGATATTCTTCCACCCATGACCAGTTTTCCTCTATTCTCATAGATCCTCATATGGTAACTTTGATATTCTTCCACCCATGACCAGCTTTCTGCTATTCTCACAGACGGGGACCAGTCTCATGGACGACCTGCTTTAGGAGTCACTGAAGCGTGACATTGCCTGCATCTTTAATCTCATCCGACACGGTCCAGTGAGCTCACCACGTTAACCCAGACCTTCCAGCCGGGGCCAGTTTTTTTTAAATTCCCCACACGGTAACTTAGATATTATGTCAGCCATGACCAGTTTTCCTCTATTCTCATAGATCCACATATGGTAACTTTGATATTCTTCCACCCATGACCAGTTTTCCTCTATTCTCACAGAGCACATATGGTAACTTTGAAATTTCCCCCCCCATGACCAGTTTTTTCTCTATTCTCACAGATCCTCATGTGGTAACTTTGATATTCTTCCCCCCATGACCAGTTTTCTTATATTCTCACAGAGCACATATGGTAACTTTGATATTCTTCCACCCATGACCAGTTTTCCTCTATTCTCATAGATCCACATATGGTAACTTTGATATTCTTCCACCCATGACCAGTTTTCCTCTATTCTCATAGATCCACATATGGTAACTTTGATATTCTTCCACCCATGACCAGTTTTCCTCTATTCTCATAGATCCTCATATGGTAACTTTGATATTCTTCCACCCATGACCAGTTTTCCTCTATTCTCATAGATCCTCATATGGTAACTTTGATATTCTTCCACCCATGACCAGCTTTCTGCTATTCTCACAGACGGGGACCAGTCTCATGGACGACCTGCTTTAGGAGTCACTGAAGCGTGACATTGCCTGCATCTTTAATCTCATCCGACACGGTCCAGTGAGCTCACCACGTTAACCCAGACCTTCCAGCCGGGGCCCGCTACTCAACGTTTACGATACCGTTAAGAAGCGCATCATATTGCAACATTGTATACAAGATAAAAATATGAATATTATTTTTATTGTTATTACTATTATCATTATTATTATTACTATTATTATTTTTTATTTTTTTTATCATTATTATTATTGTATTATTATTATTATTATTATTATTATTATTATTATTATTATACGGAAACTATTGCCCAAGACTTGTGACTAGGTTTTGTACATAGTGTAATTCCTCTGGCTCACTCATTGTTACATCATCCCCACGTGTACATAATGCAGCATATTGTAAAGACGAGGTAAGTTTCTGTCTACCGCTTAATCAGGTTTGTTGTATAGCCAGAATACCTGCCATGGCAGAGGCTATTTTTGTACTACCCTCTTTGTGCAAAATTTTAAAAAAGAAAACAGGTGAACGCGGTAAAAGGGGCGATAAAACGAACCGATGCTGCAGGCAGAGGTTCGTTTTATCATCAATTTTCCCAAATATTTATCACGTACAGACACAGTATGCCTGTTTTTGTATTATCATATATATACCTTAAGATATCCAATTTTTAACTTTGCTTCTGGGCGAGTTGCTTTTTTATTTCGCCATCGTACATGCCCGGTATGCCACATACATACCCCGTACGTCACCTAGGTGTCGTACGGATATAAATACGACATGGGTAGGAGCGGGCAGTATGTGTAAGATATACTACCATAGGTACAATGTATATAATAATATATATTTTTATAGGGGCAATTGCAAAACCACAAAGTAAGTTTGTTAATAGAGTATCCAGGAATGGCTCCCTGAGGAAAACCAGCAAAGGGTAAACCCCGCTGACCGCGGTGCAACACCTTTCCAGTCAGCTCCTTAAAAAAACCATAAAAATAAATTTGCGATCAATTATAGCCAAGTTACCACAAAAACAGGAGCAACGACCCCCTGGGGTACATTGCTCCGCGTTTGTGATAAATTTGCTGATCGCAGAATCGTGACCTGAGGAAAGAATCGTTGCTCGGGATTCTTAGGGATCGTGTACTATATTGCCATCTACATTCAATTTAAAAGCTTATGAACCTCTCACATAGGCGTCATCGAAAATGGGATATTGTAAGAATTAGTGATACAACTTGAAAATAACGATACCATACGATATTACTGGACAACCCTATCCCCATATGTCTAGGAGTACCAACCACAGTGTGTCGTTGCTCCACGTTTTGCAGATCACAGAATAGCGATCCGAGATCGAAATCATTGCTCTAGATTCTTTTGCGGATCGCATCATAATCATGTCACCATCTATTAAAAATCTAATGAAACTTCCACCTATGACACTGAAAATGTGGAGTTGTAAAGGTAGTGATACAACATAAAAATAATGACACCAGACGATACGATCCGATATTACAAGAGCAATGTTTTCCCCGCATTTCTAGGAAGAACGACTCCCGGGCAGAGGTCAGGGGGTCGTGCAGTGTGGAGCTGTGCAGTGACAGGTGTGTTGTGAGTCAGCGACACAGTGTCTGATGACAGAACTAAACAAGTGCACCTAAGGCCCGGCATCCACCTACTACGATAGAAATTTAGACCTGCCGATATGGCACCGATACAAAATATCGGAGACATATTGGGAAAGTGCAAAATTGTCGACGTATGTTTAGACATGCCAATCGACCGTGCATTGTATGGGGTTTTTATCGGTGTCTAATCGCAGAAACGTGGTCAACTGCCCCGATAATAGGTGACCTTCCGGCGCGATTTTGAATTTTTTATCGGGAGGTGCATCGTAGACCATATCGAAGCCATATTATCGTAGGTGGACGCCGGGCCTTAGCCTGAAAGCCTGGCTTATGTATTCACTCACATATTAGGCCAGGTAACGCCCACCATTTTTCTTGTGCATCATGAATAACGGCCACCATTTTTCTGATGCTTTGTGGGATTGCATTGAGCTGTAGCGGCATGAACACACCATCTGGTGAATGTTGGCCGCACTACAGGCTGGGAGAGAGGTTGTGTGGTTTTCCTTGCCACTGCAAATCAAGGGGAACCAGGGAAAGTTCAAGGTCGACCACACGTTGCTGTAACTGGGCGTTACCTGTCCCACTGTTCATTGGGGCAGAGAACCAGTCTAGGTCTAAGATGAGGTCCAAGGTCATGTTTCAGGTCATGTCTCCTCTCACTTCAAATCTAAGGTCATAATTCAGGTCACATTTAATATCGAACCAGAGTTCAGGGTTTTATCCTACCCCTAATATAAAATCCCATAGGCTTAACATTGGGTTTCCGTATGCCACGCTGACTGGCATACGGAGTTTTATATGCCACTAGTGGCAAACAGAATTGTTATCACGTAATATTCCAAAATCGAGGAGATAGGGTAGGATAAATTCAAAACCTGATTCGTTTTAATCTTGGTCACCGCATTCCACTCCTGAAGTTTTGGCTAGTCTGTTTTCCATGGTCTATATCTGTTTGTCTTATATTCTGTTTGTGTATACGGGTGAGATACATACAGAAAGCAGCTCGTTTTGGTCAGAGGTGTTATTCTCCAACTTGTTTGAATGCTACGTGATATTCACTTAGCTGTCGCCTCGTTCATATAACACCGCATCAAACCCATGGAGAACGATGACTTTGGCCAAACTTTGTTGGTTTCTTCTTTAGCATCGAATCTCAGATTAAGTTTCAGGTTAAATTTAAAGTCGCATGTTAAATGCCTCAGACCATGTGCGATGTTATATCTCGAGTCAAATCACAGGTCATATTTTACAATAAGCTTCCACAGCTTGAGGTCCAATCTCAGGTCATCTTTTGGATCAAACTTTAGGTTATTTCATATCAAATCACAGGTAATGTTCCAGATCCAAACCTAGGTCATGTTTAAGGTCAACACTCGGGTCAAGTTTAAGATCAAAGCTCAGGTCATATCTGAGGTCATGCCCCAGGTCATATCTAAGGTCATGCCCCAGGTCATATCTAAGGTCATGCTCCATATCTCCAGCTTAACCCAAGTCCAGTAGTATCTCCTGTAAACACTGATATAACAGTCACCGCTGGCTTAACCCTTTAAGGACGGCTGCCTGGAGCCCAGCTAGTCCCATAAGGACGGATGCTGGTGGCAGTATGTCTGGCTAGAGGATGGCCACATTATGGTTAAAACTGATATCCAAGGTTGTAATCATGAAATATGATACATAATCACAAATATTTTATTTCTTTTTAATAGAAATACTAAATATGATGTTTTATCTACATTTTCTGAAGATTTCATGAATATTGCTCTATTATTTCATTGTTTTGTTAATATTGGGACAAGGCATCATGCGTCTTTAGTGCGGTGATGCCTCCAGGTATCATGCGTCCTTCAAGGGTTAAACCTCCACGCTTATATCCCTCCGTTAACCGGTTTACTCCGTCACACATCCTTTCCTACTCAACACAAGTAGATTTAGCGACATTAACACAAATCTGCAGGTATAATACACTCGTGGATCTCTCTCTAATCAGATGGTGCACTGAGACGTGGAGTTCTGTGACACTGTACGCGTACCGCCTCCCCGCCACCCGGCCACCCGCCACCCGGCCCCCGACACACAACTCACCGTAAATACCTGACGCCGCGCCGGAGACGCTGCGGGGGACTCGGCCAATACGAACAGCGATCCTCCTCTCTCGATAATCCTCAAATATCCCGGATTTCGCGGCAAGATTAAGCCTCCTTCACACGCGGGTATTCACGGGGATGGTTAATCCGAAGGTGTGAACAGAACACAAGCAGATGAGTAGAAATGGCGCGTAATTCTGTGTGGAAAACGAACCCAGACGACATTTGGCCTGCTGGTAACTGGCAGGTACGTTTATCGCGCTTATCGCTGATCCGGCCTGAGTCTCACCTGAACGCACTCTCCCAGCACAGTACGTAACCCCGGCGCACACGTACACCGTCTGAAGGCTCGGGTCGAAGACTGGCCAATAAACACTACGATCCAGGTCACATGACGCGAATACTTTGATCGGAGTTCGCCGCATGGGGGAGCTTATCAGAGCGGTGCATGCCGGGATCAAAGAAAGAGGGCATCACTGAGCCCGAACGCAGGGTTGTCGTAAAAGGCCGGTTTTCGTTCGGTGTTGTCCCGGTTTAAGGTCAACTTGAGAACTCGACCGGGAATGAACTCGACCCGTGGTAGGGGAATTCGACCTGCGATGTCGCCTCGTACAAGTTAGTCGGTTATGGAAACGGTTATGGATGGATGGGGTTAGTGTGAGGGGTAGGTTTAGTGTAAGAGCTAGAGACAGGGATAGGGTTAGGGATAGGCTTAGTGTAAGGGCTAGGGATAGGGTGAGGGGTAGGGACAGGGATAGGCTTAGGGATAGGCTTATTATCTCACCCCTGGTACAAGCTTCGCCATAGAAATAACATTAGGAAAAAATACTCAATGATCACCCCCGTAAAGTGACGATACTACGCCATGGCTGTGGCAGTGAATTTGAGATGACGTCATATAGATTCGCTAGGTATATTCGAGCTGTTCTGATAATCTGATACTATCTAACATCATAGAAATGTGTGAGATAAATCCAGAACCGCACTCGAATCGTAAAATAGTCAATATTCCACTCGTTTGGATGTGCCATAATCGTCACTCGGCTTCGCCTCGATGACGATGCAGGCACATCCAAACTCGTGGAGTATTGTCTATTTATACGATTCTCAATGCAGTTCTATATAGTGTAAGGGCTAGGGATAGGGTGAGGGGTAGGGTTAGGGATATGGACAGGGATAGAGATAGGGAGCCAAAGTGAACCTGCTAAAACGGCAGATACCCGTGTTCAAGACACTATTTCCGGTGACCAGTGAGAATATGTATATATATATATATATATATATATGTATATATATATATATATATATATATGTATATATATATATATATATATATATATATATATATATATATATATATGCGCCGGGTATATAGATACAGACTTCCTATGCGGTTTCTATAAACACTTTGTATTAGGTGGATGATAACATGTACTTCCCACTTAGACTGCTATATCAAAGACCAGTCCTTCTCATACCATGTCTGGGTGGTGTGGTGTATAGCCACCTTACTCCTTCATCCCCAGCAGTAGTAGATTTAATGCTATATAAAAGGCCAATCCTTCTCATACCATGTCTATGGTATGTCTAAGAACTCTCACCTCGGGGTGAGATTTCTACCTGAATTCTTCACATAGATTCGATCACCACCCTTGTGATGTAAAAGAACTTTGAGAAAGTCTTGTAAGAACCCATAATGGTTAACTGCACGTTAAATCAAACCAACCAAACAAACAAAAACCCTACTAAGTATAGTAGTTGCATTGATCCATATTTGTCGGTTGGAGTTGGTTAGTGCCGAGTTCTCCTCTTTATCCTACCTCTGATATAAAATAACATAGGCTTAACATTGAGTTCCCGTATGCCACGCTGACTGGCATACGGAGTTTTATATGCCACTAGTGGCATACAGAATTGTTATCACGTAATATTCCAAATCGAGGAGACGGGGTAGGATAAATTCAAAACCTGATTCGTTTTAATCGTGGCCACCGGATTCCACTCCTAGAGTTTTGGCTCCGGAATTCAAGTGGCTTCGCCTCATGAAGTCACTATGCCAAACTCTAGTCGTGGCATACAGTATGCTGCCAAAATTGGTTACCCTGCGCAAAACTTATTTTATCGCCAACTCAATACTCGCATGCGTCTGGACACGTTCTTCTGTTCAGATATCACGGACTATTGGCCGAACTATAATTCTAATGTGATTTTAATGTAAATGACTGAAAAGTATAGTATTTCACCATGAGAATAACATGTCGTGATATGTTGTAATATGCTTAATTTCGGCAAGGACTTCATCACTGCGCATGCTCGTGGGCGATAAAACAAGTTTTTCGCAGGGTAAGGCCCGGCGTCCACCTACTACGATATGGCCCCGATATGCTCTACGATGCACCTCCCGATAAAAAATCAAAAGCGCGTCGGAAGGACCCGGGGCAGTTAAACACGTTTCTGCCATTAGACACCGATAAAAACCCCATACAATGCGTGGTGGATTGGCATGTCTAGACATATGTCTACGATTTTGCACCTTCCCGATATGTCTCTGATATTGACTTTTTGTATCGGTGCCATATCGGGAGGTCTAAGTTTCTATCGTAGTAGGTGGACGCCAGGCCTAAACGTTTCTCGCATTATAACGGTGGCCAAGATTAGAACTCATCCAGTTTTCCTCTTTACGTTACGGTGCGACTTAGTGTGAGGCACGTGACTGTCAACCCCTCATAGTGTCCGTATTTAATATAGGTCTCAGGTCAGTTTTAAGCGATTATAAATATCGGGGTCTAAACATAAATTTCTATTTCAAAACTAGCGACGCTAATGAGAGCAAAAAGATAAAAATGTTCGCCTAACCTTGCGCATCGAGGGGTGCCGACGGGGGGGGGGGGGCGGGGGGCGGGGGGGCGGGGGGCGGGGGCGGGGGCGCAGCTGGGACCACCGACTTGGGTGACTCTAAACCCCCATAATAACTCTAGACTTTGAAGATGCCAATACACCCCCCACCCTGAAAATAACCGTTTATTGTATAACATCAGGACTTTTTAACCCTTTGTGGGGGATCTGTGGCAGAGGAATATACATAGGGACAGGTATTATTGTCAGTGCATGATACTAGGGGACTGACTGAACTAAAATTCCATTGCGTGATCATGTTATATCAAATATCGCACATGCATAGCAATTTTAAGTATAACTACATTCAGGGAAAGTTTCACGTAGATTGATGCATTTTTTCCGGATGGAAACAATGATATCGTGAATACCATAAATGGTGCCATCAATTGGCAATACCCGGCCCTAGCATGGTCTGCCTGGAGGTATTATCCGACCCTATAATGGTTTTGATATACTCAAAGATATACTCAATTTATCCCACTGATGGCAAATTGACGTGGTAATAAATAGACAATAAACGATGGTTTTGTGGACAGGCGGTCGTAAACTACGAGAGGGTTGATGCGGAGTAAAACACGAGCACTAGTGAGTATATTACGACGTCGGCCTCGAGTGGTTTACAGAGCGGTTCACATAACTATCGTTTGTTGCATATATTATCCATTTTTTCGGGAAGTAAACCCAGTAATCGCCATATTAACGGGTATAACAATAGGGACTATTTCTTTGCTCTATAGACAAAGGGACTATTTCCCCGTATATCATGGTTTCGAGGCCTGTACATCATAGATTTGATTCCGTATACCACAGTAATGGTATCTGACAGGTTTTATACAATGGGTCGTGGTTTACTGAGTATATATAAATATATACATATATAACCGTCTCTGGTCATAGTAATATAGAAACATAAACGATTACTGCATTTTGGCGAAACTTTGTTTATTTAAGCCGGGAGTTCTAAATGAAACAAACCCAAAGGCTCCTCTATATATAAAAAAGTCACCTCGCACCCCCTCTGACGCCTGCCGCTTATATTTCGATATGCCTGGCGCCCTCTGGCATATCTGCTTCATATATATATATATATATATATATATATATATATATATATATATATATATACATATATATCCAATGTATATATATATATATATATATATATATATATATATATATATATATATCCAATGTAGTCTTTGTATACGATGGATGAAAATAAGTAAGGCAAATAGGCCCCTATTATTTCCACTTGAATCCCAAATGGAGCCATACTTACTTCCATAAGTATTTACGCAAAATCACTGAAATCTTTTACACCCCACCCCCCCACCCCCACCCCCCCCCCCCCCCCCCCACACACACACACACACATTTTACTCCTGTATGCAATAGAAGAGACAAGGGGCCCACGAACACTTTCAAAGTCCCCCCCCCCCCCCTGGTGCGTATGTACTTCATGGATGATCCCGAAATCAACCATAATGATAATGTCACTACGATATGGCTCCGATATATGGTCCATGATGCACCTCCCGATAAAAAAATCAAAATTGCGTCCGAAGGTCTCCTAATATCGGGGCAGTTGACCACGTTTCTGCGATTAGACACCGATAAAACCCCCATACAATGCGTGGTGGATTGGCATGTCTAGACATATGTCTACGATTATGCACCTTCCCGATATGTCTCCGATATTTGCTTTTTGTATCGGTGCCATATCGGTAGGTCTAAATTCCTATCGTAGTAGGTGGACGCCGGGCCTTACTACCATGATGATAATTCAATACATCTATATACCAATGCCATGACGATAATTCAATACACCATATTATCATATACCCGTGTGCAAATGTTTATCAAATACTGCCTGCTGCGAGGGGTGCAGTAATAATAATGTCCATGCCCGCTGTGACTGTGACATTAAAATGGCTTTTTCTCATCGATTGGGGGTATAAAATATCGATAATCAAACGTCCTTACTGTGGACGAACTGGTTCTCGTTCTCTGTCAGTCGTCGATTTCATACTGCCTTCCTCCTATGGAGTCAGGCCGTATGAAATCGACGACTGACCTTGACCAGGAACCATTTCGTCCACAATAAGGACGTTTTCTAATATCACTAACTACCATAATGATAATTCAATACACCATAACATCAAACCAATCTCAACCAGAAATTACCGGAAAACGGCCATCACTGATAATTACGACAATGCGTCCAGTTGACATCTTGCACATGCGCAGTGGGCGTTGGGGCGTGACGTAATGGTGGCGTTATTGATTGTCACGTGGTTGGTGTCTAAGTAACGGGCGGGCAGCTGTCGACTCGTGTTGACACCTCACATTTAGAGGTGTGTGTGGGGACAGGACCCGGGAGAAACCCGACCCCCAGTCAACACCCACCAGGTGTCGAGTTAGCCGAGACATATCGGGGAAAGGGTCAGCTTCCACCGGACCAAATTATACCATATTAAGTGTATCCCTGTAAGTGGTGTTCAGTTTCTGCTAGTGGAGATCTATGTAGGAGGAGGTGAGGTTTAGATAATGCTTTATCATTATTCGTCGCACTTTTCATATAACCAGTATTAAAGACATATTGGATCATTTACAGTGGCGCCACCTGGTGATTTTTCAATATTCTCAAATACTTGAGAAAATGACACGGGTTTTACTATGTAAAAATCAACCTTTTAGATTTTAGAATTTCTATATATTCTATTGTAATATTATCATAATATTGATCTCTCAATCAAAATGAGCATGGTGACCCCTGATTTTTAAGTTTGATATGAGTTCCACAACACTTGGGGATCATCATATTAATTTTTTAGGGAACTGACATGGGTTTTAAATCTCAAAATACTATCTATTAAGGAATATATAAATCTCCATGTTGATGTCTTGCCTATTTTCCTAAATCCTGGCCGCTGATTGGCCAGTCCATTATATCTCACATCACTCCGCCACGACCATGGCATAGTATTGTCACTTTACGCGGGCAATCGCTGCATAGATTTTTTTTTCTAATGTTATTCCTATGTCCAAACTTGTACCAGGGGTGAGATCATCCTACCATGACTTAGTGCCTGTGAGACATCATGTACGTTTGATATGTCTTTAAAGGCATATCGGACAATTTGGATTTATAGATCATTATGAGGATAATTTTATATAAGAATATATAGAAATTCTAAAATGTATTTTTTCACAAAGTAAAACCCATGTCATTTTCCTCAAATTTTCACAGAATATAGTACATATATCGTACTACTTATTTATGTTTTAAAAATCATAGGTCACCGTCCTTGTTTTTGAGAGAATTGAAGAAAACCATATTTTTCAGTAGATATCCTATGTAAATCAAGCAAATGCAAATTGGCCTTTATTACCTATTGAGACTAAACTGGATGAAATGTTAAATCTACTCATGTAGAATAAGAATACATCACAAGAAACCAATTTTTACTAAATATTGATATTATTTAAAAATCACCAGGTGGCGCCACTGTGAATTGTATGATATGCCTTTAAGATATTCTCGGAGGGTGGTACTACCATATATTGATAACTAGGGACAAATGGTATGTTCATCATTGATAAATTAGTGTGCAATTATACTGAAATAGTAATTACATTGTTTGGGTTATATTCAGTCTATGGGTCATTTTCTGTAACCCACTTGCACCCAGTGAACTTGACATCTCTGCAATAGCCTGTCTAGGGTCCAACTATATCAAGCACCTGTAGGGCAGTGAGGTATTGTGGTCTTTAGTAAATGTAATGACAGTCAGACGTGGCCTTGTGCGTAACGCTACCACAATTGTTCTCCTAACGCTCTGCACCTCACGAAGTCGGCTCTCGCCGGTCACTAGACGTTAAACCCGTTCTCATTGGTCGGCGTTCACCTTGCTCGGCTGTGAGACGTGTCCTGATTGGTTCGGGCTGGTACACAATACTTGTTGCCCTGGCTATGACCCAGATCGCGCTCTGCTGTGAATCAGCTGAGAGGGACTGACCATTTTATGATCAGTAGTGGGGGGAAGTCATTTGTGTTGTGTGGGGGGGGCCGTAACGTTACTTGGGGCGTATGTTTCGGCCTCTCCCTGGACACTACGGGGTGAGAAAATTGTGGTTTCAAAACTTACTGTTTCTCATCAGGCGTGGCACTCATTTGGAGTTGTTTGTGCGTGTTTGGTCCCATTTGGGGGATTTGTATATGGAAAAGTTCGTCGCTTGCGGCTGCCGCGACCTACTTAGGCTAGTGTTTCTTTTGGGCTTGCACTTGACAAGGAGGTGAGGTGAGAGTTAGGAGTCCAGATAGTGTCTGGCTTTTTCTAGGATGCTGAAAATAGTTCAGTGGTTCAAAAAGTTTTCCGTCCGTGCGGCGTTGCCGTCGACCGACGAGAAAAAATTTTTCTCGTCGGTCGACGGCAACGCCGCACGGACGGAAAACTTTTTGAACCACTTTAGTAAATGTAACCTGTCGTCCCTAGACAAGATTTTCAGATTATAACTGAAAAACTTACTTATCGAGAGTTTGCAGTTAACAAAGAACAACTACAAATATAATACTGTAGCCTAGGAAACCCTGGTTACCATGGCGATATTCGCTATTAAAGTGAATATGAACAAATTTAGTCGAATGCATATTGGTCCGGGCACCCTTTTCTATGTACAAACGAGACCAAGCGACGATGTGGGTGAGCTTTATTCAACACTTATATCCAACTTGCCATCAGTTAATAGCGTCTTAAAGTGAACAGACTTGAATATTATTATCGTAAAACTGGATGAGTTTTAATCTTGGCCACCGTATGCCATGACTGGAGTTTGGCAAAGTGACTTCATGAGGCGAAGCCGAGTGAAGTCCGGAGCCAAAACTCCAGGAGTGGAATGCGGTGGCCAAGATTAAAACGAATCAGGTTTTGATTTTATCCTACCCCATCTCCTCGATTTTGGAATATTACGTGATAACAATGCTGTATGCCACTAGTGGCATATCAAACTCCGTATACCAGTCAGCGTGGCATACGGAAACCAATGTTAAGCCTATGGTATTTTATATTAGGGGTAGGATAATAAACGATAGCCCTCATACTAGGTCTCCTTGTATCCTGCACTTTCAAAGGCATAAGTTATTCAACAGGCCCCCGGCATCTAGAGCAGCTGAGTTCAGAACTATGCTCAGTGATTGTGTTTAGAGGAAGCCGTGATGCAGTGGTATTAAAAATAGTTACCTATAGGCATTTTTCCGGTCTATATCACGCCTTTTTTCTTTTTTTTTCTTTACCCTGGAGTGAACGCCTAGGACTACATGTGTCTTATCTTCCGGTGGCTCCAGCGAGATAAATGACATACCGCGAGTTGTTTACCGGGTAAGTTAACAGACAGATGCGGTGTTACTTAGATATATGGAGACATATCAGTGCTAATAAAATCATTCTGTTAAAATGTTATACCTTATAGAGACTGAGAGTCTGTATAAGGTATAACATTGTAACAGAATGATTTTATTAGCACTGATATGTCTCCATGTTTTGATGTTGACTAGGTTAAGCCTTGTACTGTGAGTAATAACCCCTTATTCACTCCTCAGTGTTTACTCAACTAAAACAAACATACGTAGTGATACAAATGTCAATGGCCACCTGCCCGATACAAGGATCATATATTGTACAAATGTGTGGAAACTGTTAAAACACATGGGTCTGGCTAATGTGAAGAAAATCAGCTCGAATGTAAAGAGCTGACACATCGCAGCCACTTTTTTTGTTGCACACGAACTCTATTACTGTTGTAAAGAACCTCCAAGAAATGTATCTCAAGCAGCAAATAAAGAAATTTCCAACAACAAAAAAATTAAAAATGAGTCGGTCATCAATCGTTGATAGAAAACAAGTAGAGCAAATAGAAAGCACCCTATTAGGGTTATATACATTCTTGGGAATACCTCTAGTTCTTAGGTAAGTCATACTGGACACCCCGGTCCGATTATAAATATCTTACAAAGAAACACGAATTTGGTATATTTAGTTATGTGTGATGTTGAGTGTGGGGATGGGTCCTGTTGCAGGTGGATGCATACACAATATTGACTGGTGTCAGATACAGGCGGCCGTATGCTCCGAGGAGTTGACGCGTAGTAATATCCGAGCGTATACGAGGATATTGCACAGAGTCAACTCCGAGGAGCATACAACCGCTTTTATCTGTAACCAATCTATATTGTATTTATTATCCACCTTTTCTGTTCCTGTGGCATGTTGATATCAGTTCATTTTAATTATGCACTATGTTTTCATACGCACTATTTTTCCGTATGCGCCACCCGGAGCATACAACGTATCTGTATTCTCCGGGTATGTCCATACAAACTCCCTGTGCGTTATCTATGGACACCTTGTATTAGGTGGATAATAATGCACTAGGCTTCTTAATATTGCTCGATTTTACTACTTTTTTTTATTCAGCTTAAGAAGATACAAGTTTAGCCGTCTTCTGCATGGCAGGTTTACATCAGGATACAGCAAACAAATCGACATATTTCTCGTCAAGAACAAGTACCTTCATCAAATATATACAAAGTTGTTGATAATAAGGAATGAGATGAACATTGCCGTACAGCTTATAGAGACTAACTAGCCATACCAGTGAAACAGGAACAAAAGTTTGCAAAGCACAAGATGCATGATAGGACAGTCGCATCTTACGACATAGATAAGCGAGTCTTAATTCGTTTTTTGAATACTCCAATACTACTATCCTGAGTATGTATGGCTAAGCCATTCCACAAAGTCATACCCCTATAGATGGGACTTGGTTTGAAGATAGATATGGAGAAAGTCTCCCTGTATATCTATGGTTTGAAGAATGAAGTAGCCAGACGTTTCATTTTAATTTGGCGTTTATATTGACTCCTTGTTTTTGCATTCTCAGCAGGGGCAATTACAAGCGCAAATTTGTACATATAAAAGACACATGTACATTCGTCTCTGGCTTACCATAGATATACCGCGTCGTATATGCAGTTCATCAGTAGAGAGTTCACCTTTAGTACAAATACGAAGTCCTCTATTTTGGACATTGTATTTGTTTTATGGCAGTGTGGGAATCCTCCTTATCTGTCTAGTTACACCATGCCTGAAGCCTAACCACCCCCTGGCAACGTATTCTTTATCATTGGATGACTGAGTGTATGAGCGTAATACGTTCATTATCTGCAGAGAAATAACAGCTATTGCATCGTATTTCATGGTAGTGGAGCTCCAATGTGTGTCCTACTTACAGATCACCTCGGTGATTCAGTAGATATACTTTAGATAACACAGGGACACTCAAACTGGATACACACTAAGACATTGTCAGGCCTAACCATAATATGTTTATCGTTTTTTAAAACAAGATCGTTATCAATCATGAAGTTTAGACGGCCAAGACTCGTTGGTACAACATCCTAGTTTGATCCAGCAATCTAATCTGTCAAGAAAACAACACTCCTGCAATCGCTAGAGACGTATATTGTATATCGGTGAACTTGCAGTTGGCTTCTTAATATCTAGCCACAGTTTCTAAATTGGAGTGTGTTTTTTCCACCAGAATAAAAGGAGAGGCCACTTTCGTTTGGCGAACTTTGAGTACGCAGAAAGTCAGCGATGCGGAAAAGGTGGCGATTAACGATCTCGTTCACGCTCTATAATCAGGACACGTTTAAACCGGTAACAGCCTTCACAGGCCTACAGAGAAAGCATACTGTGATAGTGTCGCTGTATTGGTAAAGTGCTAAGGAGAGATATCATGTCTTGATAGTATTGTTGCTTTAGTGGGTTGCTAAAGAGAGAAATAACACTTCAATAATGTTGCTGTATCGGTGCATTACTAGAAATCACACTTTACTAGTGTTGATGTATAGGTGAAGTATCGAAGACAGAAATCCCACATTAATAGTGTAGCTGTATTGGTAAAGTGTTGAGGATAAAAATCACACCTTGATAGTATTGTTGCTTAAGTGGGTTGCTAAAGGCAGAAAACACATTTTTTTAAAGTATGAAAGACAGAAATCACACTTTGATAGTGTTGCTGTGTGGGTGTAGTATCAAAGACAGAAATCACACTTTGATAACTTTGATGTATAGGTGAAGTATCAAAGACAGAAATCACACTTTGATAACTTTGATGTATAGGTGAAGTATCTAAGACAGAAATCACACTTTGATAATTTTGATGTATAGGTGAAGTATGAAAGACAGAAATCACACTTTGATAACTTTGATGTATAGGTGAAGTATGAAAGACAGAAATCACACTTTGATAATTTTGATGTGTAGGTGAAGTATCTAAGACAGAAATCACACTTTGATAACTTTGATGTATCAGTGAAGTATGAAAGACAGAAATCACACTTTACTAATGCGGCTTTTTAAGTGGACTCCTCCGAGGCCCAGATAACCATGTAAATCAAGGCAAGGCGGGAAAAAAAACCGCAGAAGGCATGAGTCACAGTCACTCAAAACAAGAGCCTTGATTGATATTTCACCTGATTTCATTTTCTGGGGCGATCTTCTCACAGCAGGGTAGGAGAGGTCTGGATGGAGGTGTGGAGAATTTGTTGATCGTGTGATTAAGAAGAGTGGTTTCCCTGCTTAGTATCAATATGGGACAGTATGATCATTCCCCAGTCCCCCACTCAGTATCAATATGGGACTGTATGATCATTCCCCAGTCCCCCACTCAGTATCAATATAGGACTGTATGATCATTCCCCAGTCTCCCACTCAGTATCAATATGGGACTGTATGATCATTCCCCAGTCCCCCCCCACTCAGTATCAATATAGGACTGTATGATCATTCCCCAGTCCCCCCCCCCCCCCACTCAGTATCAATATGGGACTGTATGATCATTCCCCAGTCCCCCACTCAGTATCAATATAGGACTGTATGATCATTCCCCAGTCTCCTACTCAGTATCAATATAGGACTGTATGATCATTCCCCAGTCCCCCCACTCAGTATCAATATAGGACTGTATGATCATTCCCCAGTCCCCCCACTCAGTATCAATATGGGTATGTATGATCATTCCCTAGTCCCCCACTCAGTATCAATATGGGACTGTATGATCATTCCCCAGTCCCCCCACTTAGTATCAATATGGGACTGTATGATCATTCCCCAGTCCCCAAACTCAGTATCAATATGGGACTGTATGATCATTCCCCAGTCCCCCCACTCAGTATCAATATGGGACTGTATAATCATTCCCCAGTCTCCCACTCAGTATCAATATGGGACTGTATGATCATTCCCAGTCCCTCACCCAGTATCAATATGGGACTGTATGATCATTCCCCAGTCCCCCACTCAGTATCAATATGAGACTGTATGATCATTCCCCAGTCCCCCACTCAGTATCAATATGGGACTGTATGATCATTCCCCAGTCCCCCCACTCAGTATCAATATGGGAATGTATGATCATTCCCCAGTCCCCCAGTCAGTATCAATATGGGACTGTATGATCATTCCCCAGTCCCCCCACTCAGTATCAATATGAGACTGTATGATCGTTCCCCAGTGCCCCCACTCAGTATCAATATGGGACTGTATGATCATTCCCCAGTCCCCCCACTCAGTATCAATATGGGACTGTATGATCAATCCCCAGTCCCCCACTCAGTATCAATATGGGACTGTATGATCATTCCCCAGTCCCCCACTCAGTATCAATATGGGACTGTATGATCATTCCCCAGTCTCCCACTCAGTATCAATATGGGACTGTATGATCATTCCCCAGTCCCCCACCCAGTATCAATATGGGACTGTATGACCATTCCCCAGTCCACCACTCAGTATCAATATGGGACTATATGATCATTCCCCTGTCTCCCAACTCAGTATTAATATGGGACTGTATTATCATTCCCCAGTCCCCCCACTCAGTATCAATATGGGACTGTATGATCATTCCCCAGTCCCCCCACTCAGTATCAATATGGGACTGTATGATCAATCCCCAGTCCCCCACTCAGTATCAATATGGGACTGTATGATCATTCCCCAGTCCCCCACTCAGTATCAATATGGGTATGTATGATCATTCCCTAGTCCCCCACTCAGTATCAATATGGGACTGTATGATCATTCCCCAGTCCCCCACTCAGTATCAATATGGGACTGAAAATCATTCCCCAGTCTCCCACTCAGTATCAATATGGGACTGTATGATCATTCCCAGTCCCCCACTCAGTATCAATATGGGACTGTATGATCATTCCCCAGTCCCCCACTCAGTATCAATATGGGAATGTATGATCATTCCCCTGTCTCACCCTTGGTATTTTTTCTCCATAGACTGAACGTTGGGAACTGGTATCCAATGCCCATGAGATATTTAGGAAAGATATCCAATGAGGGATTATGTCACAAATGTCACGTAGCTTCGGCTTGTGAATTACTATGTGATTCAAGCTCGATGGGATACGACCTCAGACCCTAAACTCTCATTGGTTTCCTCTTAAGTATGATCATTTCACAGTCTGAGTTTCAATATGGGACGGCAACTGTTGACGACATTTACCCCTTAAATGGAACAGAATCACATGAGATTTTGAACCCTGTGAGGTACATGAATCCCAGCCTGTAAAGCCCGCTTTAGATCGCGCCATGAATACCTCCATTTTATTATCCATGGTATACAAATCCCCCATTGAAAATGTATGGGGACTCAGTAAACCACTACCCATTATATAAAACCTGTCAGATACCATAATTGTGGTATACGGATTTAAACCTGTGGTATACGGCCTCAAAACCATGGTTTACGGGGAAAATAGTCCCTTTGTGCTATAGAGCAAAGAAATAGTCCCCATTGTTGTACCTTTTAATATGGCAATAACTGGGTTTAATTCATTGGAGAAGATGGATAATAAATACAACAAACGATGGTTTTGTGGACAGGCGGCTCTGTAAACCACTCGAGGTTGACGTCGTAATACACTCGCTAGCGCTCGTGTATTACAACGCGTCAACCTCTCGTGGTTTACGGCCGCCTGTCCAGAAAACCATCGATTATTGTCTATATAGAACTGTGACATGTCCCTGTCTTCACAGGATGGGGCTGCAGGTGGTTAGAGTGGAGATCGTCAATACAGGTGTTGTCGTTCAGCGCCGCCTATCGGCCCACTGTCTAGTTACGCGGCCGCTCGGACAAACACCACGAGTCTGGTGGTATTCATATAGAAACACACAGCAATCACACCTAGAGTGTGAACGGCGGGTGTGATTGCAGGAGTGTTGTTTTTTAACAGATTAAATTGTTGGAACAAATAAGGGTATTGTATCAACAAGTCTGGGAGGTCTAAACTTTATAGTTGATAATTATCTTGGGTTCAGCTTGGAAAAAGATAAGCATATTATAGCTAGGCCTGCCAATGTATTAGTGTGTGTTCAGTTTCGGTGTCCCTGTGTTATCTAAGCTATATCTAAAGTATCATTGAGGTGATATGCATGCATGATACATCAAATATAGCTGGAATACCATAGAATACGATGAAATCATTGTTATTTCTCTGAAAATGATATACACGGGTCTTATGAACATATTACGCTCATATACTGAGTGATCCAATGCTAAAGAATACGTTGCCAGGGGTATGTTTGGCCGCAGGCATTGTGTAACCAACCAGATAAGGTGCGACACCGGCCTGTGGAAAAAGGCCTATTCCACTGCCACAGTTCACCTGACATCTCCCACCTCTGCCTGGTCTCTGTCCGCGCTCTATAAAAACGCCAGATACATACAAGGGGCGGCGGGTTGGATGTTTTGTTCGCCCCGTATTTGACAGGTGTCGCTTTATTTGATTGGGCATGCGCGGCACAGGCGTTTTTATTGACCAATCAATAGCGGCCTTCTATCGGATGGCCGGGAAGTCGTTCTGTCAACGGAGGCTAATGCTGCCTGGATATTAGTGAGTGGTGAGAGGGGCTGATGTTTGACGGAGAGTGCGATGGGCGAGGTTTGTCACCGGCGTGCGATGGGTGCTAATTGATTGGTGGCGTTTGGTGTTTGGTGTGAGGTGTTTTGTTGTATGGTGTTTTGTTGTATGGTATTTTGTTGTGTGGTGTTTTGTTGTGTGGTGTTTTGTTGTGTGGTGTTTTGTTGTGCAGTGTTTTCTTTTGCAGTGTTTTCTTGTGCGGTGTTTTGTTGTGTGGTGTTTTGTTGTATATTGTTTTCTTGTGTGGTATTGTGTGTTGTTTTGTTGTGCGGTGTTTTGGTGTAAAATATTTTTTGTGTGGTGTTTTCCTGGGTGTTGTTTTGCTGTGTGCTGTTTTTTTATATGGTTTTTGTTGTGTGGTGTTTTGCTGTACATTGTTTTGTTGTATATTTTTTGTTGTATATTGTTTTGTTGTGCGGGGTTTTGTTGTATGTTGTTTTGTTGTATACTGTTTTTATTGTGTGGTGTTTTGTTGTATGTTGTTTTGTTGTATATTGTTTTGTTGTGTGGTGTTTTGTTCTATGTTGTTTTTATTGTGTGTTGTTTAGTTGTATGGTGTTCTGTTTTGTGTTATTTTGTTGTGCGTTGTTTTATTATGTAGTATTTCCTTGTGTGGTGTTTTCCTTTTGTGGTGTTTTATTATGTGGTGTTTTCTCTAGTTGGCCAGTGGCTTAAAGCAAATGACCCACTGCCTGCCTAACCCAACCTGTTCAATTGTTAATATCTTACTCCGCGCTCATTCATCAGTGATGAACATGGCATTTGTTCCTTGTTTTTATTACAATGAATGCGAACAGACGGCCGTTCAATTCGGAGTCCATGGATCTGACTTACAAAGGAACCTGCAACAGGCAACTGGACCAAAACAACCACATCACTCATAGACCTACATTATTTACCAGACTTATCACACCGCTTAGAGACCCCACACTCTACACCACTCCCTATCCATTAGAATCAGGTCAAGAAGATGGGAGCGCACTCTTGAGAAATATCTCCCCATGTTCTCATTGGACAAAGAACACACTCTAACAAATCAATATATCAGCAGAACAGATGTTCTACCCACTTCACTAAAAGTGTTGTCCGGAATACATGAAAGAAGATATAGATTTTCTAATCAAATATTCAGAGAGTTTTAGTAAATATTTCATCCGACTTTTATCACAGACATTCTTTTGTCACGGTGAACCATATCTGCACAAACTTTCCTGTGTGTTGGACCTGGCACACCATGTTGTTTGCACATGCGCATCACAGTTCCGGAGACAGGGAGTAGGGTACAGTTGGCAGCACATTGGTCTGGGAATCACACGGTTCAGAAACTCAAGAACTCGGGAGGTTTGGTGTACAACTATCAGCCTCTCACCCTCATCTTGTGAATCTGACCCACTCCGATATGACCCTGATATCATGAATCTGACCCACTCTGATATGACCCAAATGTTACCCTTATATTTATATATTACCCTCATCTCGTGAACCTGACCCACTCCGATATTACCCTAATCTCGTGCATCTGACCCACTCCGTATTACCCTATTATCATGAATCTGACCCACTCTGATATTACCCATATCTCATGAATCTGACCCACTGTGATGTGACCCAAATATTACCTTATCTCATGAATCTGACCCACCCTGATATTACCCATATTTCGTGAATCTGACCCACTCCGATATGACCCTGATATCAAGAATCTGACCCACACTGATGTGACCCATATCTCATGAATCTGACCCACTCTGATATGACCTGATATCAGGAATCTGAACCACACTGATGTGACCCAAATATTACTCTCATCTCGTGAACCTGACCCACTCAGATATTACCCTAATCATGTGCATCTGACCCACTCCGATATTACCCTATTATCATGAATCTGACCCACCCTGATATTACCCATATCTCGTGAATCTGACCCACTCCGATATTACACTAAAAAGATATCCTCATCTCATGAATCTGACCTGACATGATATTACCCAAATATTACCCTCATATTTATATATTACCCTCATCTCTTGCATCTGACCCACTCCGAAATAATCAAGAAACATCACGAAATATCATTTGATTGTTTATATTGCATGAGTTGTGGAGCGGAGCTGAGTGATATCTGTGGCAGAAGAAAACGAATGACATGTAAACAATTATATGAATTTGAGTGATGTTTAGATTTTATCCTACCCTGTCACATGTTTTTGATTGCATATATATTGAAATTGGGCGAATTTATTAGATTTACTCCTTTAGAAATAGAATGAATCACAAGGAACCAGTTTTGACTGTCAATTGACAATATTTAAAAATCACCTGGGACCTGTTTCAGTAGTTTCGTGACATTAGGCCTAGCCAGACATCAACAGCGGCACCCACAGTGCAAGCAACAGCGGAAAAAGTCTAGCAAATATCAGAGGGTCGGAGCAGCCAATCTTCTTCATATTTGGAATGGTTATAGTTTATATGTATCCCCTACTCTTGCTAAAGTGTCATCGCTTAATTCCTACGGGAAGTGAGTGAAATTCAGCGTGTTATCGATTACAGTCTTGTGATCTGTCCGTATGGTGTCACAGACGCCATCTAGACATGTCACGAAACTACTGAAACAGGTCCCAGGTGGCGCCTTCGTGAATTGCCCTATATGCCTTTAAACCACGAACACCGGATACTTGAGTTACAGGTCGGAGGCAGTAAGTGGTCAGGGCAGAGTTCAGCAGTGTGTCGGAGTGGCAGGTTCAGTGTCTGTACCGCTCGACCACTGCCCTATCTTTACTCTGCGACCTCGCTAATTGAGAGTTCGGAGAAGGGGTGAGCGTCGTTCCGAGCACTCACGACCAGTATCACATTTAGCGTCGTGCCCAGGGGGCTGTTGAATAAACTACGGACGAGAAAAAAGTCTCCCAGAATCGTCCTTTGAGCCATAGTGTTGTATAAAATTTTGTGCTGTAAACAGAAGATATTTTGACAATGAGAGTAATCTAAACCTCTTACAAGGTGTTGTATACAAGTTCCTTCATCAAGATAAGATCTTCTGTCTTGTCAGACAACACTAAATGGATGGAAATCGTCCAGGATGTCGTTTATCGTTGGAGTTATCGTATCGTTCAGACCAGCACCAGAAACGAACAAACTTTATTCAACAGCCCCCTGGTGCCCGGAGCCCATTTCATAACCCGGGCTCGTACATGGAGACCCTGTATACGCCAAGGAGACCAGGCACCAGGGACCTGTTTCAGTAGTCTCGTGACATTAGGCCTAGACAGACATCAACAGCGGCACCAACAGTGCAAGCAACAGCGAAAAAAGACTAGCAAATATCTGAAGATCGAAGTGGCCAATCTTCTTCATATTTGGAACGATTATAGATTAGATGTATTCTCTACTCATGTTAAAGTGTCATTGCTTAATTCCTACGAAAAGTGAATGAAACTCTCGTATGGTGTCACAGACGCCATCTAGACATGTCACGAAACTACTGAAACAGGTCCCTGTTTCACTAGTTTCATGTGTCTGTGACACCATAGAGACACTGGGGTTGTCTAGTTTCGTGACAACACAAGTAGCTGCCGTTAGGAAAAGACAGACCATAAACATAAGAATTAGACAAATCTAGACACATCATGGACCTGTTTCACTAGTTTCGTGACAAAAGTGTTAGACTGACATGAAAAGCGGCACCAACAGTGCAAGCAAGAACGGACAAAACGATGTCTAACGTCTAGTTCTCAAGAAACTGGACACACCACCTAGACGCCATCTAGACATGTCACAAAACTAGTGAAACAGGTCCCAGGATGTTAACACGCATGGGCAACTTCCTGAATGGGTACGACCGTCTTCAGTGGCGTCAGAATAGGGGGGGGGGGCAGGGGGGACGCCCCCCCCCCCCCCACACACACACACACACTTTTTTGCTAGCCCCAAAAGAATCAACACCTTCAAATTTAACTCAATCAAGCGTAAAAGCTGTCTTGATTTTTCAACATAGATAAATGTCTAGATCTAACTTTTTAGCATGCAACTATGGCTAAGCCTTGACATTCCACCATGGAAAAAAAGTCTGACTTTTTGACACACAATGATGGTTAAGCCCTGACTTTTCACTGTGGAAAAATGTCAAAGTCTGACTTTTTAGCATGCAATGATGGCTAAGCCCTGACCTTTTATTGTAGATAAATGTGAAAGTCTGACTTTTTAGCGTGCAATGATGGCTAGGCCCTGACTTTTACGTGTAATAAAGGCCAGTGGAACAGGCCAATGTCTAAGTCTGACTTCATCCCAAGACAAAAGTCAAAATGTTCTGACGCCCCTGGTCTTGGCGGAAAAAAACTTAAGATCTATTAAACGCCCTAGGTCCTGTATTCAACTGGTACAGAGATACAAGGGAAACATATTATCAGAGCTCATATCCCATCTCGTTTGAATCGCGCAGTAATTCACAAGGCGACGCTGCGTAAATTACTACGCAATTCAAACGAGATGCGATCGAGCTCTGACCCTAAACTTGATTATTTTCTGAATTTATCTCACCCTTCACATTGACTAATGGGCTAACCTTCGTGACATAATCCCCCATTGAGTTTTTTTTCTAAATACCCCATGGGCGTTGGATAAGAGTTCCTAATGTTAAGTCTATGGGGGAAAATACCAGGGGTGAGTTAATATAGAGGAAACCCATGAAAGTTTAGGGTCTGAGCTCGTATCCCATCGAGTTTGAATCACGTAGTAATTCACAAGGCGAAGCCGCGGGTGTTAGATACGAGTTTCATGGAGAAAAAATATCTGGGGTGAGATAATATCATATACCTGTGCGCGAATGTCTCACACTTACTGGCCAGCTGTACAATTTGAAGTTAAATCTGATAACTTTACTTTATAATAGATGCACTAATTTACAAAACCAATTAATGTATCTCCCTCTTATACAACATCCGTTCTGGACGCAAAGCGTACCCAACTCGTCAACATATTATGTCTATAATTACACATAAATACTTAGAAAGACGGCTATAAATTTAGATAACCCGGTCAAACTCTTTGCTTCAGATGATCTCAGATCGTCATGGGGCGACGGCTGTGGAAATAACAGCGGATAATATCGTGACGGCTCAGACCTATTTTCCTTCACTCATTCTATGTTTTGACCTTTTATTGTGGTCAAAGATTTATATCAACCCTGGTATAAGTTTAGCCATTGGAGTAACATTTCTAAAAAAAAACAACTCCACAATCCCCCCCTCCCCCCGGGAAAGTGACAATACTACGCCATGGTCGTGGCGGAGCGATGCAAGATGATTTCAGAAAGCAAATAATGATGGGTTTCTTATGTCCATAAACGGGGTGAGATGAATCAGAAACCGCATTTTATTGTAAGGTAGACAATATTGTAGTATTGTCTATTTATACCATTCTCGATTCAGTTCTATATAAATACCAGATTCCAACTTTGTTTTATACAGTAAAACCCCGCTTAAGGGGGACACCCTCCGTTCCGGGCCAAGTGTCCCCCTTAAGCGGGGTGTCCCCTTAAGCGGGGTTTTCAGTCTATCAAGGAAGAACGTTGCATTGTTGTGGTGGTTATAACAAATCTCATTTATCCTGAATTAAAAAGATTAGATTTAAAAATGGTTATACAATAATGAATACTTACATAGATGAGGGAAACACTGATTATGAGGTTAAAAGGTTTATTAATAACATATTCTAAGCAAATAAATAGAAAATAAATACCAAACAAATATAAAACAAATACACAAATAAATCCCGGCCCTCTCCAGGAGAGTCCCCTTAAGCGGGGTGTCCCGGAAGCGGGGTTTTACTGTATAGTGAATGTCCAATGATCTACCAGTTACCAGCCTGCTTATAAAGTGAATAACCAGTGTTAACAGCTGGCTATAGAGAATACTAGGTTTATATCTAAAAACAAATGGCATTGCATAAATGTATTTGTATAGATATATTTAGTAAAAACTGAATGAGAGTTAGTAGTGTTAGTGTTTATCGCACGATGGGCAGGTCGAGAACTACTGCGCGAGGCGGTAGCCGAGCGTAGTGAGAAGCAGACCTGACCAGCCCTAAACAGCCTCTCACCAGCCCTAAACAGCCTCTCACCAGCCCTAAACAGCCTCTCACCAGCCCTAAACAGCCTCTCACCAGCCCTAAACAGCCTCTCACCAGCCCTAAACAGCCTCTCGCCAGCCCTAAACAGCCTCTCGCCAGCCCTAAACAGCCTCTCGCCAGCCCTAAACAGCCTCTCGTCAGCCCTAAACAGCCTCTCGCCAGCCCTAAACAGCCTCTCGCCAGCCCTAAACAGCCTCTCTCCAGCCTTCAACAGCTGCTGAACGGAGAAGATCTCCTACAAGTGCCCTGTGAACTTTGTGCTCCTTGCACAAGCACGATTTTTCCGGCTGACGTGGCCGGTCTAAGTCTGGCAGTATCTTGCTACTTCTCACTAGAGCGTCCTAAATCTGCTTCACCAATTACCCCTGTGTGTAGAGCGCCTATTATCGTTCACGGGGGTTATTCCAATGGAGCGATCCCACTAGGCACTCTCACATGATGTATTCTGAAGTAGCGGGTCAACGAATCGGCCAGGATCGGCCATGGTCGGCTTAGATCGCGTGTCATCGTGGAACACCCATGAAACAGGGCTTGATATTGATGATATGTCTGGAGACAGAGTATAAGTGGTCTGGTTGGGCAGGGAACAGTTTGACGATATTTATCTCACCCCTGGTATTTTTTCTCCATAGACCCCATTAACATTGGGAACTCGTATCTAACGCCCATGAGATATTTCGGAAAAATATCTAATGGGGGATTATGTCACAAAGGTCAGCCCATTAGTCAATGTGAAGGGTGAGATGAATTAAGAACCTATTCAAGTATACAGTCAGAGCTGGATCCCATCTCATTGGAATCACTACGTAATTTATGCGGCTTCACCATGTGAATTACTATGTGATTCAATTCCGATGGGATACAAGCTCTGACTGTAAACTTTCATAGGTTTTCCTCTATAGACTGGAGACAATGTATAAGCAGCCTGGTTGGGCAGTGTGTTATTTGCCGATATGACTGGAGACAGACTATAAGTGGGTACTGATTAATTTGCCGATATGACTGGAGACAGACTATAAGTGAGCAGTGTGTTATTTGCCGATATGACTGGAGACGGAGTATAAGTGGACATTGTGTAATTTGCCGATATGACTGGAGACGGAGTATAAGTGGACATTGTGTAATTTGCCGATATGGCTGGAGACGGACTATAAATGAGCACTGTGTTATTTGCCCATATGACTGGAGACAGACTATAAGTGGGCAGTGTGTTATTTGCCGATATGACTAGAGACGGAGTATAAGTGGGCAGTGTGTTATTTGCCGATATGACTAGAGACGGAGTATAAGTGGGCAGTGTGTTATTTGCCCATATGGCTGGAGACGGAGTATAAGTGGGCAGTGTGTTATTTGCCCATATGACTGGAGACAGACTATAAGTGGACAGGGAGCAGTTGTCTGTATTGGCCTGGACTCAGCCCGACCTCTGTACTCGGCAGTTTAGACACACTCGGTGAGGGAGTCACATTGATCCCGACCAAAGTAGGCCACTCAGAATGAATTACCCACCACCAACACACCAGTGAGAGGAACCGTTATCAGGAGGGCGGGGGTACGGCCCATCTACGGGCCATCTACGGCCCATCTACGGGCCACACGTGAGGACCGTCAGGGAAAACTAAACAAGAAACCGACAACTTCTGGTCAAATTCTCCACCAGTTTGATGTGAAGTGCTATGAATGAGGTTGATATTAGTAACTCGTTCTCCATGCCCCTACACGTATTACAGTCGTTCTCCATGGTCTATGATGTCATATATCCAGTGTGGTATCCATTCTTGTAGTGTGTACAGGGGTGATAGAAGTACAGAAAGCAACTCGTTTTGGTCAAAGTCATGGTTGAATGCTACACGAAATTCACTTTGGTTTGCCGCGTGCATATTGTTCCACGTCAAGTTCGTAGAGAACTATGATTTTGACCAAAACTTGTTGGTTTCTTCTCCAGTCGTATACAGAGTATATGCCTTTGACGACTTTTTTAAATTACTGGGTATTGACCAAATTCTGGGTTGTATATAATAATTTATCCTAAAGCATGGTACATTATTATATACAACCCAGAATTTGATCAATACCCAGGAATTTAAAAACATTAACAAGGTACAGTCATACAAAGAAAAAAATTCTCTATAGAGGCATTAATGACTCTCTCCTCTGAGAAGAATTTCTCTGTTACTAGAAAAACTGTGAGTGTTATTTTCATTTTATTTCAGAGCGTGCTCACACGCGCTATATATATTTACTAAATGTTAGAGTGGTCACATATAGACTTCCAGCCTGCTGCCAGATGACACTACTTGTGTGCTATTTACTGTGCTCTTGGGAAAGGAGCAGGGTGCCAGTGTCTCAGTGTCTTGGAGGTGTGCCAAGCTGACCATGGACAATCACTAGAGAGCGAAATACCTCGAAACCCACTGGTGCTTGATATGTTTGGATCCTAGACTCAGGCAGTTGCAGAAATGGCAAGTTGACTGGGTGCAAGTGGGTTACAGAAACGATCCATCTACTGAATATAACCCAGACCTTTTAATTCTTATTCATAATTGCACGCTCATTCATCAATGATTAATATACGTAGTTTTTTAATGTACTGTAAACAGGTACATAAACTGGCCTCTGCATTGCAGTTATTCTGGCCAGTTCTTTCAACGGTAAAATTGTTCCGTCTTTAACAATTTCACGTCCTAAAAATATCTGTTTTTACGTACAAAAAGGATATGAGGAAATAGGAACGATGATTGAAATGAGGTGTTCTGAACCATGCGTGGCAGCATTAGTATGTAACAGGAGATTCAGACAAACAGTCCATTTATTGACTAAGCAAACATGTCATAAAATTTCAATTTGACGTATTTTCTAAAGCTATAAAGCGTCTTATCTTGTATTTCCAACGGAAGTTCGCTCCATTTAGTCACACCAGTGTAGCTAGGACTCTTTTTGAAGTTGATCTAGGCCTCTTCAGCTTTAAGATACACCTGGGACCCGTTTAATAATCTAGGCTCGTGCATGTAGACCCTTTTCTGTATGCCATAGATACCCAGGGACGATTTGGGTCAACTTTATTCAACACTTATGGACGACCTTATGGAAGGCTAATATTGTCTTAGCAGATAGACTTAACCCTTAAAGGGCGAATGATACCTTCAGCCATTAACCGGCCAATTGCGAATGATGCCTTGAGGCGTCATTTTACAAAAATCTACAAAATCTTTTTTAACGATTGTGTACTTGTCCCCATGCCGTATAAAGTACCACCACCACCCGTCCTTAAGGGGGTAGCTCGGCCACAGGCACCCGTCCTTAAAGGGTTGATATCATTACGGCTTGTCTACTTGAACACAATAAGACCCGTGATGGAATATGCATGTTTTTTATTTGATGGTGCAAATGTTAGTGACATCACCAAGCTACAACGCCTACAAAATAGGGGACTGCGCACTATCTTAAGGAGACGTCCAAGGGACATGAAAGTAGACCTACTACACACAACCTGTAAAATCGAGAAACTTAAAACAAGACGAGATCGGCAATTGCTTTGCCTTATGTACAAGCGGTCCAAAGACGACACCAATTTGGATGTATTACTGCGTAACACCCGCAGTGACAAAAAGGTTAAATTCAAGCAGTTTCCTTTTAAAAACACCGGTTTTAAAAAGAGCCCCAACTACAGAGGCGAATCTTTGTGGGATAAACTCAGCCTCGAGGCACAACATGCGCCAACCAAGTCCGCTTTCAAGAAACTGGTTGCAAAAGAACTAAGCGCAATGTCCCCTGATCCCTGAATAAACTATCCACTTATTTACTTTTTTTGGCAAGTTTATAGGACTACTGTATCCAATCAACCTCTTCATCATCATCCTCATATTTACTTTACTATGTACACTGTATCTACTGTATATACTGTTTGGCAATGTTGTTTACAAGCTGTTGTTTATAAGTGTAACATTCATGGAAGAACTGCCTATGGCAGAATGAATAAAAGTTTACAAAAACTAAACAAAAAAATTAAACAATAACCCACAAACGAGGTACAGAAAAGGGTCTTCATGTATGATTCTAGATGAGTAAACGGTGCACATGTTCCTGGTTATAACAAACTGAAAGTTGCGTTACTCTGGGTGGGACTACTACACGAAGATCCCTAGACTGGCTCCAGTCACTGCATCCTATGTCTACCCTCCTCGCTATGATACAGTCCCTGCATCCTATAGCTACTCTCTTCACTGGGATACAGGCTCCAGTCCCTGCATCCTATGGCTACCCTCCTCGCTGGGATACTGGCTCCAGTCCCTGCATCCTATGGCTACCCTCCTCACTTGTATACTGGCTCCAGTCCCTGCATCCTATGGCTACCCTCCTCACTGGGATACTGGCTCCAGTCCCTGCATCCTATGGCTACCCTCCTCGCTGGGATACAGGGACTGGTACAATCGGTAATGGTGTTAGATTTCTGGCGCTGTATAGCACCAGTATTTCCAACACTCTCCATACAGATATCATGCCTACTGGTCAGATATCAGATGGGAGATTGATACCCTCTCACTTTGATCTTAATCGGGTCACAGTCAGGAGTAGGCTAAATTAATTGCTATGACAACACAGGCAACAAGGGAACTGGAGGAGGGGAGGGGGAGGGGTATGAGAAAGTATAGGTTTACAGGGAGTATCTTGAGGCCATAAACAGGAGATTCTGTTCATAGTGGACAAGTCTTTGATTCATGGGCCAGTCAGAGAAGGATACATACTTTAATGAACTTTATTCTGATTGTGATTAATCATTTAATGAATGTTCATAATCAAAGACTTGAGCAAGTCTAGGAGATCCCCTGGAAGCCCCCTATCCTTTTTCTCATGGTGCCACTTCAAATGGCTTCTCGGTTTAAAATCCTGGGGCCCGTTTAATAATCTAGGCTCGTACATGTACACCCTTTTCTTTATTATCCATCGTATACAAAGACACAATTGAAAATATATGGGGACTCTGTAAACCACAACCTATTATATAAAACCTGTCAGATACCATAACTGTGGTATACGGATTCATATCTGTGGTATACGGCCTCAAAACCATGGTATATGGGGAAACATTGTTACTGACTATGAATCTTTATGCAGTTCCTTATTACTATCAAACTTAATGTTGTGCTGTGCGTGGGACGACTCCGCGTGTGTCGGGAGATCCGCTGACAGTCCGTCACCCTGCGGCTTCTCATGCCGATCACTTCAAACGGGCAGCTGGGTTTAATATCCAGGACCCTAGTTAGAAGTAGTCCCTCCCCCCTCCGATGGTCCAGCTGCCATGTTCCCACCGGCGAATTTTACCGGAACGATCATCCTTCCGTGTCCCAGACGGGCGAGGTGACCCAGTTACCCGGTAATCTATGTGACCCACGAGTGGGGGGACATCTGCCGACACATAGATCCCGTTACGAGTGGCGGTATAATCTGAATATCAACACGTTATGGGCAGATGAGATGAGATGGACCATATGGTTATGTGCGAGTCTAGGATCAGTTAGACTGGCTCCAGTCCCTGCAGCCTATGGCTACCCTCCTCCCTGGGATATAGACAGGCTCCAGTCCCTGCAGCCTATGGCTACCCTCCTCACTGGGATATAGAATGGTTCCAGTCCCTGCAGCCTATGGCTATCCTCCTTGCTGGGATATATACTGGCTCCAGTCCCTGCAGCCTATGGCTACCCTCCTCGCTGGGATATAGAATGGCTCCAGTCCCTGCAACCTATGGCTACCCTCCTTGCTGGGATATAGAATTGTTCCAGTCTCTGCAGCCTATGGCTACCCTCCTCGATGGAATATAGACTGGCTCTAGTCCCTACAGCCTATGGCTATCCTCCTCACTGGGATATAGACTGGCTCCAGTCCCTGTATCCTATGGCTACCCTCCTCGCTGGGATACTGGCTCCAGTCCCTGCATCCTATGGCTACCCTCTTCGTTCGGATACTGGCTCCAGTCCCTGCACCCAATGGCTACCCTCGTCGCTGAGATACAGGGACTGGTACAATCGGGAATGGTATTTGATTTCTGGCGCTGTTTAGATTCAGTATTCCCAACACTCTCCATGCAGATATCCTGGATACTGGTCAGAAATGAATTGCTATGACAACACAGGTGGTCAAAGAACTGGAGGAGGGGTAGGGGTAGGAGGAGGTATAGGGTTACAGGGAACGACTTGGGGGGGCATATACAGGAGGTTCTGTTCCTACTGGACAAGTCTTTGATTCATGGGCCAGTCAGAGAAGGATACATACTAAAATGAACATTATTCTGATTATGTTTAATCATTTAATGAATGTTTATAATCAAAGACTTGAGCAATTCATGGGTCAGTCAGAGAAGGATACATATTATAATGGACTTCATTCTGATTGTGTTTAATCATTTAATGAATGTTCATAATCAAAGACTGGAGCAAGTCTACATATGGTAATGTGTTGGTCTAGGTCTGAGTGTGCTCAGTACACACGCCTCATATTGTTATGAGATGTGTCAGTTCCATTTTTAGAATAGGAAGTTAGTCAAAGGCCTGGAAGTCAGTAAATACTAGTACGTTGTGTCTTTGATACTACAGACCCATATAACATGGCTGTATGGTTACTGGAGAACTTCTATTTTAAGGGGGTGTTCCACCGGCACGACGGTAGCCGATTCTGTAGCCAGACAATCGCCGATCATCATCGGATGCCCTAGAATTTCTCAAATCTTTGAAAATGGTCATTTATCAAACTATTATTATCAGAATTAAATAAATTACAATACGTGAGCTTCCTCTACAGGGCCCAGGAACAATTGATCAGGTGAGAAATCGGCCTGGTGGAGCACACCCTTAATTGTTATCAATCTGTATGAAGCAATGGTATCTCGATGTGCCACCCCGCGTAAGCGGACACTTTGGCTGTTTTCCTGAAATTAACTTCTTCATATTTTTAATCGACCTGAAACGAACTCGACCCGTAGTTGTCAGGAGAACTCGACCCGTCATGGAGAACTCGACCCGCAAAGTCGACCCGTTTACCTGTCATTATAGGTACAGTAGAACCCTGCCTAAGCGGGCAACCCGCGTTAACGGACACCCCGCGTAAGCGGTCACTTTGGCCCGGAACGGAGGGTGTCGCTTACGCGGGGTTCTACTGTATATGAAAACAGGCTGACTGTTTTCGTACATGGTAAATTCATTGATCAGATTCATTCCCTCTGCATTCAGCATTGGGCTGTATCTGATCAATAATGTCGCCTCGGATGTTTGACATCCGAACACAGCAAGACCGTTTCACCATATTACAGAGCTAAGATCGATGGTAGGTAGGTTAGCTGGTTATTTGATAGTGTTTTACACCATATCATCACCCGGGGGTATACCACTGCGAGATCACACCTGGCAGGAGGACAGAGAAGCTGGAAACACCATGACACAACTACGCCTCAAGCTCAGGACCACTGAGACAGAAAGGATCTAGGCTTGTATGGCTGGAGTTTATATATTACAGAGTGGAAGTAGATACATGTGTACATATTATAAACTGGATGTAGGTGTGTATCACAGATATATAAATATCGCAGAGTTGGTGTAGATATTGCAGAGAAGATGTAGATTCCTATATGACAGAGAGAATATAGAAACCTATATCATCAGAGAATATATAGAAACGTATATTACAGAAGGAATATAGAAACCACAGAGAGAGTATAGAAACCTATATCACAGAGGTGATGTAGATATCACAGAGAAAATATAGATTCCTATATCACAGAGAGAATATAGAAACCTGTATCACAGAGAATATAGAATCCTATATGACAGAGAGAATGTAGAATCCTATATCACAGAGTATATAGAAACCTATATGACAGAGAGAATATAGAACCTATATGACAGAGAATATAGAAACCTATATCACAGAGAGAATATAGAAACCTGTATCATAGAGAATATAGAATCCTATATGACAGAGAGAATGTAGAAACCTAAATGACAGAGAGGATATAGAAACTTATGTCACAGAGAGAATATAGAAACTTATATGACAGAGAATATAGAATCATGTATCACAGAGAATCTAGAAACCTTTATCACAGAAAGAATATAGAATCCTATATCACACAAAGAATATAGAATCCTGTATCACAGAGAGAATGTAGAATCCTACATCATAGAGAATATAGAATCCTGTACCACAGAGAATATAGAAACTTATATCACAGAAAGAATATAGAATCCTATATCACAGAGAGAATATAGAATCCTGTATTACAGAGAGAATATATAAACCTACATTGCAGAGTGAATGTAGAATCCTATAGCACAGAGTAAATAAAGATATCTATATCACAGAGTCAATGTCGATTCCTATCGGGCACATAGCTATTGTGTTATGGAGGCGGCCTTCCGGCCCCCTAACACTATCAAAAACATCAGGTGTCGGGACCAATTATCAATGGATTTTATAAGAAATACTTTTTGGGGGATTGCCAAGGAGGAATTTTAGCCTTGTCTTAATATTATCTATAGATTATAACAACTGATAATAGTGGCGCTATCCTACAATTTCCTAGCAGATGATAATTCTGTCATTCTGTGTCCTATAGTACAGAGTGATTGTAGATATCTATGGTACAAAAGTGATATATATATATATATATATATATATATATATATATATATATATATATAAATGTATATATAAATACATATATGTGTGTGTGTATATATATATGCATACACATATATCAGGGGGTGAAAGTTAGCTCAGGGGTTAGGGCACTGGACTTGTAATCCCAAGGTTGTAGGACTTTGTGGGTTCGAGTCCCACTGCGGCCACTCTTCTCCTTCATTCCCAGCAGTGGTAGATTTACTGCTATATCAAAAGCCAGTTTTTCACATACCATGTCTATGCTGTGTGGGAAGTAAAAGAACTCTCACCCCGGTAAATGTGTACGGGTGAGATTCCTACCTGAATTAATTACATAGATTCGATCACCACCCTAGTGGTGTAAAAGAACCATGAGAAAGTCTGGAAAGGACCTCTTTAATGGTTTACTGGACCTTAAATCAAACCAGCCAACCAACCAACACATATATCACAGTGAAGGCAGGTGTGGTCACAGAATAGGTGCCGATATATATATTCAGTGTATAGCTGTATATGTAAGTAAACCTATATAATATGCTATACAATAGTAGGTACATATGTATATTCAGTATATAGCTGCATATGTAGGTAAACCTATATAATATGATACAATACGTAGGTACATATGTATATTCGGTATATAGCTGCATATATGTAAGTAAACCTATATGATATGACATACAATACATAGGTACATATAAATATTTAGTATATAGCTGTATATGTAAGTAAACCTATATAATATGACATACACTACATAGGTACATATAAATATTTAGTATATAGCTGAATATGTAAGTAAACCTATATAAAATGACATACAATACATAGGTACATATGTATATTCAGTATATCGCTGCATATGTAAGTAAACCTATATAATATGACATACACTACATAGGTACATATAAATATTTAGTATATAGCTGTATATGTAAGTAAACCTATATAATATGACATACACTACATAGGTACATATAAATATTCAGTATATATATAGCTGCATATGTAAATAAACCTATACAATATGACATACGATACGTAGGTACATAAATATATTCAGTATATATATAGCTGCATATGTAAGTAAACCTATATAATATGACATACACTACATAGGTACATATAAATATTCAGTATATATATAGCTGCATATGTAAGTAAACCTATATAATATGACATACGATACGTAGGTACATATATATATTCAGTATATAGCTGCATATGTAGGTAAACCTATATAATATGACATACAATACGTAGGTACATATGTATATTCAGTATATAGCTGCATATGTAGGTAAACCTATACAATACGACATGCAATACGTGGGTACACATGTATAATCAGATATAAATGCACGCCGCCACACTCACCTCGATCAGCGTCCGTACACACCGCTTGTACTCGACGTATCCAACGTGTATACGTACAACAGGTGCACGCACCAGCGCACAGCTGGGTCCCGGCAGGTAGCCCACCTCCCACCGTCACCAGCGGCGGATCTCGCGCGTTCTCGTTACGCACGAGACGAGAACGGGGCCATGTTATGCTCCTCGGGGTAACGTGTCGTGTTAACGGTTCTCCATGTGGGTATATGTATGATGGTTAGTAGTAGTAGAGAACTATCCGAGTGTGTCTGTCCGCGGCGTGGATGTGGGCTGTGTGGAGCCCGTGAGCGAGGCGCGATGTGAACAGGACGAGCGCTGTCAGCGGTGCGGGGAGGTGCTGGCGCTGCTGACATGAGACCGTGGTGCTGCGCGCGTCGTCCGTCCACATGGCAGGCGGCGGTGGCAGCTTGGTGGGTGATGGTTGTGAGATACACATGGGGGAGGGAGGGCACAGCCTGAACAGGAAGTTTAAATCTAGTAGAATGTGGACACACGCCTGCCTAGCCAGTGAACCCGGCCCTGTCCCAAACAGGGCCGGGTTCCTCTGCCATAGAGCTCTCCACCGGGTCGTTATTTCATACTGCGCACACCCTGACATATATGAGAAAAAAATCGAATCGATAAATATATACCCATTTTTCTTTGCCAACCTTCAAATCAGCTGTATCTTATGTTATAACTGTGTATTTAGACGTAGTTTTCCAGTGAAGCTTCGCTGGTTCTCAGGTCCAGCCATTTTGTTCAGTCTTCCTCGCTGGTTCCCTAACTGCAAAGAGCCTCGCCAATTAACATAGGACAGAGATCTGTTCACCCCTGAATGGAGATCAGGGGTGAATACTTTACCTTACGCCTGCCCTGCCTTCTTTGTGCAGCGACATTATAAGGAACTGCATCGAGAATCAAATAAATAGACAATACTCCACGAGTTTGGTTGGGCCGCAATCGTCATCGAGACGAAGCCGAGTGATGATTATGGCACAGCCAAATGAGTGGAGTATTGTCTATTTTACGATTCAAGTGCGGTTCTGGATTTATCTTACCCCTTTCTATGACATTAAATATCATCACAACTTCAGAATAATCACAATATACTTAGCAAATTCACTATGTCACGGCCGTGGCGTAGTATTGTCACTTTACCAGGGTGATCGTTGAGTATATTTTTCTAATGTTATTCCTATGGCTAAACTTGTACCAGGGGTGAGATAATGAACTAGCCGATCATCCCACCCTGACAGGCGCTTATAGCGGGGAGTGGGGGCAAGCCCCGCCCATTTCTGAAAGTAGGCCGGAAGGGAGGTGGGGGGGGGGGGTATTCTCTGCCTGCCCCCCACTTGTTACTGGAGAACTTGTATCAGAATAACTCGCCTAGTACGAGAGATGCAAATAAACATAATTTCAAAGAAATTCGACCCGACATGAACCTGATGCGCTGCGACTTTTTCCGCAGGCTGGTGTCACACTGTATCTGCCTGGTTACGCGATGCCTGCAGCCAAACAAACACCTGACAACGTATTGTGTGGCATTGGATGACTGGATGTGTGGGCGAAGACCATGAGACAGCGACATCTACGAGCGAGTCGTACCGATCCGATCGACGATCATAATCGGGAACGATTATGTCCCTATCTTAAATGAATACTGGAGAACTCGACGCGTAACGAACTCGACCCGTTTTAAGAACTCGACCCGTAACGAACTCGACCCGTTTTAAATCTTCTCAATTCAAGTGTCTCAACTGTGGATAAATACTATATTTAGTAGTAAATATGTTATCTTGGCTTCAAATTTGGTCTTCTCTGGGGAAGAAAACCAACAGAAAACCCTTCCTAACCCTAACCCTAACCCTTTCCCTAACCCTAACCCTAACCCTTTCCCTAACCCTAACCCTAACCCTATCCCTAACCCTAACCCTAACCCTAACCCTAACCCTAATCCTAACCCTAACCCTATCCCTAACCTTAACCCTATCCCTATCCCTAACCTTAACCCTATCCCTAACCCTATCCCTATCCCTAACCCTAACCCTAACCCTAACCCTAAACCTATCCCTAGCCTTAACCCTAACCCTAACCCTTTCCCTAACCCTAACCCTAACCCTAACCGTATCCCTAACCCTAACCCTAACCCTTTCCCTAACCCTAACCCTATCCCTAACCCTAACTCTAACCCTAACCCTAACCCTAACCCCATCCCTATCCCTATCCCTTAAGCCAGCGACATTATCCACAGATTCTCACCGATCCGATCACCGATTATAATCGGGAACAAGAATGTCGCTGTCTTATACCCTCATACAGCAACAGACCAGTGCTTGCCGATCACACCTCCCGGGTTTATGGCCTGACACAGCGACCCGAGTGAGATCAAAGTGAGCCGCCGGGAGCCGAGCCGCGACGAGCCACGGGCCGCTGGTGTGGATTCATATAAAATGATTCAAAGTTTAATAACTTTGGATCAAAATAAGATATCGCGAAATGGTGTTCAGAGTCACCATCGCCTCTGTCTCCCCTACACATTGATATAAGACACCTGTAAATCGGACTGGTGGACATATATCATCGCTATATAAGCGGCCTACTCAGAATCGGGAACAGTCGGTGAAGTGCGTACAGCGACACGATTAAGGTCGGGCACAGTCGGTCATTACCCCAAGGCAAGTAATGCCCGACCCGATTAAATTCGGGTCTGTGAAGTGCATACAGCGACCCAATTCTTCCCGACCCGACGGATTCGTCGGACAAAGGTGTGATCCGGCATAATGGTCGGGTCGCTGTCTTATAGGCTTAACCCTAAACCTAACCCTATCCCTAACCATATCCCTAACCCTATCCCTAACTCTATCCCTATCCTTAACTAGTCAGACCTTTCATTCTATATAAAAATGTCTTATTTATAAGTATCTGAAACGGGTCGAGTTCTCCAATTGATTTTTCCAAAACGGGTCGAGTTCTCCTGACAACTACGGGTCGAGTTCGTTTCGGGTCGAGTTCTCCAGTAACCTTTTAAATTCCCTCATATCTTTATACGACAATTCTTCCCGATCACACCTCCTCCCTTTATAACCTCGTAAAACAACCTGATTGAGATCAAAGAGAGTTGCCAGTAGCCTGACCTGGCTGGGCCCCGGGCCGGGTGATAGGCCTTAATGGAGGATAATACAAAGTTTAATAACTTCTCGTCTAACTAACGAGCGTAACACGCTATTTATAATACCAGGGGCTCGTTGAATAATTGGGACGAACGAGACTTAATGATTGTACGATGTCTTAAGATAGTCAATAATCGTTCAATCGTTCCAATAATCCTAAATCGTCGTCCCACATAAAGCTCGCTCACGACAATAAATTTATTCTCGTCGAGAATCGTTGAATAAGATATCGCGGGGTTGACAAGCATTTTTTTTTTTTAATAAATTTTTCATTGAGCCAAAGTCATTATACACTCAAGAAACATCTCACATTTAGCAATTATGCTCAACAAAGTGGTAGAGGCCTTTTTATAAGGCTGGTCTTAACAGCCCAACCATGAGAGAGTTTATATAATAAAACTACATAGAAATTTTAACAGGCAAGACTGTTGTCAATTCAAGTTAAGAACAGATTTTCGTATCCCTTAAGATTGAGACGATACACACATCCAGTAGATATGAAGGAACAGATAAAGAGCATTGTCCATATTCTCGTCTTAATGGATGACACCCCCTGAGGCATCGTAGGTGAGTAGAATTAACAAGAACTGCCACGATCATCAATTAAATCAGCAAAAATATAGTTCTTATGAACTCAAATGAAAATTTAGCAGTATGAGAGGGAACCTGTGTGAAATATCTAGTTAGAGTCAATGATAAATGATGGAATTAGTTACCCAAAACGCCACTAGGTGTCGCCACCTGCAGCGAATATGAACACTCGTGCACACTGTGCAGTGAATATGAACACTCGTACACGCTCTGCAGTGAATATGAACCTTCGTACACACTCTGCAATGACTATGAACACTAATACACACTGCCCAGTGAATATGAACACTCGTACACACTGCCTTGTGAATATGAACACTCGTACACACTGTGCAGTGAATATGAACACTCGTACACACTGTGCAGTGAATATGACCACTCGTACACACTGCCCAGTGAATATGAACACTCGTACACACTGCCCAGTGAATATGAACACTCGTGCACACTCTGCAGTGAATATGAACACTCATACACACTGCCCAGTGAATATGAACACTCGTACACACTCTGCAGTGAATATGAACCCTCGTACACACTCTGCAGTGAATATGAACACTCGTACACACTGCCCAGTGAATATGAACACTCGTACACACTGCCCAGTGAATATGACCACTCGTACACACTGCCCAGTGAATATGAACACTCGTACACACTCTGCAGTGAATATGAACACTCGTACACACTGCCCAGTGAATATGACCACTCGTACACACTGTCCCCCGACCTGTCTTATAGTTCATTTTGTCCTCACCAACGATCAATTTCAATCAAACCAGGGGGCTGTTGAATAAATTAAAATTGGTTCGTTTCTGGTGCTGAACGATACGATAACTCCAAAGATAAACGGCATCCTGGACGATTTTGTTTCACTTAGTATTATTAGACAAGACAGAAGATATTTTGTAAATGAACAAATATTTGTATACAACACCTTGTAAGAGCTTTATTAGGTTACTCCCATCGTCAAAATATCTTTTAATGCTTACGACACATTATTTTATACAACACTATGGCCCCAAAGACAATTCTAAGATAAGTTTCTGTCGTTCGTAGTTTATTCAACGGCCCCCGACTAATTATTGACGATTTTTTCCTATGGACGATAGGGGTTATACAACGAGACTTACCAAAGATCGTCCGTATTTTCCTCTTTCGTTCAATATCTCGTTAGCATTCTCATCGCGAACGACCCTAGGTTATTAAACGGGCCCCAGACTCATTCATAAAGTGTCTTAGATTGTACCGGCAGTCTCATCTTATAAAAAACAACATCCCTGCAATCACACCTAGAGTGTGAACGGTGGGTGTGATTGCTGGGTTACTAGACCGATGGCACCACGGACCGATGGCACCTGGACTGATGGCACCTCTTCAGACAGATGGCAACATTTTTCCTAGACCGATGGCACCAGGACCTAGACTGATGGCACCACTCACTGAGACTGATGGTTATTACCAAGTTTTACTGACTGCACCGCTTTTCAACTGCCGGGTATATTGTATCCGCATATAAGATAATTCATCTGATGATTTAAAAAAACAAACAAACAAAAACCGGCTCCGGCCCCCTCGGCGCCCGCAGCCGGGCCCCCGGCCGGCCACCCGCGGTCCCGGCCGTCTACGCGCGGTCCCGGCCGGCCATGCGGCCGGCCATACCCGCACTTAAAGTTTAAATTTAGATGAATTATGTGTATATATATATATATATATATATATATATATATATGGGTAGATATTTTCCATTTAAACACATAAATCAAGAGTCGCCCAGAAGTCCAGGAAAAAGTGAGGTGGTGCCATCAGTCTAGGCAAGTGGTGCCATCAGTCTAGGCAAGTGGTGCCATCAGTCTAGGCAAGTGGTGCCATCAGTCCAGGTGAAACTGAAAAGAGGTGCCATCAGTCCAGGTGCCATCGGTCCGTGGTGCCATCGGTCCAGTTACCGATTGCTGTGTGTCTCTACAGGCATGAGGCCGGACTCGGCCGTGTTTGTCCGAGCGCCGGCCTAACTAAACATCGCACTGCTAGGCGGCGCTGAAGGGCATCACCCGCAGTCGACCCGTTTTGGAGAACTCGACCCGCGAAGTGAAGCCGTGTAAATACGGGGAGTCAGGGTTGGGGACAAGACTGGGCTGAGGTTAGTGTCAGTGGAAGAACGGGCTGCGTAGAGAATACACTGTCCACGGTGGATAAGAAGGTTAGGGGGGCATCCGTCACAAAGTACGTGTACGCATTGAAGGGGGAGGGGGCGTCAAAATGTCGGAAATTTGGCGTATGCTCATTTTAATGCGTATTTATAAGATCGGGAAGTGGGTAGCTGGGTCAAAAATCAATATCATAATTATCATATTATTGTTGTTGTCATTGCTATTATGATTAATGTTGATAGAAGTACATCTGTGTAGAGACAAACAAAAAACAATAGCAGGATTCAGTTAAGTACTGTACGAGAATCTCACTCTCGTGGCCCTTCAGTCTCCAGCCCTAGCTCTGGTTCACTCTGTTTCTATGTGCGGGAGAAACTCCAAGCAGATCATACCGAAATTTACACGTTTTATATGAAGTAGGTAATTATCATTATTATTATTATTATTATTATTATTATTATCATCATTATTATAATTATTATTGTTGTTATTATCATATACATGTAGCTAATCAAAATGCGCTATATTAATCTTTCAACGCTTCATGCTTACAGTCCATTCACTAAGACCCTCTCACGAACGCCTATTCCGACTTGCTTGGTTACGCAAGTCGTCCGGTCAAACAACTACATAGCAACGCATTCTTTAACATTGAAGTTCCGCATGTGCGAGCGTTATTACCTAACTCATATAAAACGTGTAAGTTCTGATCAGGGGCCCGTTTCAATAGGCTGTAGGACGTCCGTTAGTGTGTCATTGGACACGATAGCGACCGGGTGCGTTGCAGTAATTTAGTGACAAGCTATTCCGTGAGTCCATGTTACAGACGGGTGCTAATAGTGGCTTCACCATTTCAAAAGACCCCTGACCGATCACTGTTGGTGTCACTGTTGTGTCCGAAATTGAGAGAGGGTATACCCTCTCTCTATCTGTGGTCACAGACGCGTAACTTTACTTCCCGTGGGAATTAAGCTATGAAACTTTAACCCTAGTTAGGGACACATATAACTTATAATATGAAGGAGATCAGCCCATCCAATCCAACGATATTCGCATTTGAATTTTGTCATAGCAAATGCTGCTCTGGTGGCCAGTGTTGGATTACTCAAGCGGGCGGCCGCTAATTTATGCGGCGACCTTCACCTTGATAGCACTTGTTCCCGGTAGCACATACACCATCCATTGTCAGGGCCAGGGTGCAATATCACCATGTCGCCAACAGTGAACTGACAGACCACCCCAATAGTGACATGCCTTATGAAACAAGACTTCAATTTTTTTGCTATTCCTGTCACTATTAGGGTCACTAATCATGTCACTAACTGGATAGTGACGGGCTTTTATTGAAACGGGCCCCGGATCCGCTTGGAGTGTCTCCCGCACATTGAGACATAGTAAACCAGATCTAGGCATGGAGACTGAAGAGTCACGAGAGTGAGTACTTAACTAAATCCTGTTATTTTTTGGGGGTTTTTTTTCTACCCAAATGTACTTCTATTCTTATGATTTGTTTTTAGCTGTACTGAAAACATAATTTCGAACTGTAGCTTTCCGATCTCCTTTCCTGGAGAGAAAGCAATGAGATTGCATTTCGCTGGTAGTCGGTAAAATCTGTGTCACATGAAATGATGGTTGGGAACTAAATGATAGTTCCAAGGTATTGATAGTAGGGAGCGCCACTAAGCCACTAAGAGGTTGGGGAGCCACAGAATAGAGAGATATCTCTCTACTCTGTGGGGATGCCACGACGAAGTCGCTAGTATGTCTATAATACCGTTTACATAATCTCCGCGGGAGATTCAGTGATTCTATAGTGTTCCAGCTGCAAAAATCTAGACATATGTCTACGATTTTGCACCTTCCCGATATGTCTCCGATATTGACTTTTTGTATCGGTGCCATATCGGGAATGTGCATAATCGTAGCCATATGTCTAATATCTTAAGACTGTAAGGCCTGGCGTCCACCTACTACGATAGAAATTTAGACCTCCTGATATTGCACCGATACATAAAGCAAATATCGGAGACATATCAGGAAGGTGCAAAATCGTAGACATATGTCTAGACATGCCAATCCACCACACATCTTAATGGGTTTTTATCGGTGTCTAATCGCAGGAACATGGTCAACTGCCCCGATATTAGGGGACCTTCCAACGCGATTTTGATTTTCTATCAGAAGGTGCATCGTAGACCATATCGGAGCCATATCGTAGTAGGTGGACGCCTGGCCTTAGGCTCCTTACATTTAAAGTATATTGACCTAACATGACAACTCGGATTACAAATCCTTCAATTGAGGTCTTTTCACAACCTTTTGATAAAATTTTTATCTTTCTTAACTTGGAGGTCACATTCAGATATTCTACTGTAATTGTTTTCCTTTCTTTTGATCTGGTCGTTTCGTCTGAGTTTATGTTGCATTGCATTTTAAGATGAAAAAAACGGGAAGTGTACTTAAAGAGTCATAAAATAACCTATTACTGTTGTTCTTTAGATATAATTTCATCATACCTTCACACCTTGTATGTTGGATGTGTTAGCACCACAGTTCTCATATGTTCCTATCTCTGGCCTTTTCATTGCTTCCTCATCCAACTCTTGGGCCCTGCGTCCACTGAGCTCCAGATGTACTTCCCAACGATGCTTCTCCCGATAAAAAAAACTACAAGTAACGTCGGAAGGTCACCTATAATCGGGGCAGTTGATCACCTATTTGCTATATATCAGGCTCCGATGCAAAACGGGTTTCTACGATTTGGTCGCGATGAAAACCTTGTATCGTTGGGTGTCTACGACATTTAATCATGATATTCAATGTTGCACAGCATACAGGGGTCTGTTTAACATCGGACGAGCGAGAATTGACTTGGACGATACGAGATACAAGGCGAGGGACGAGGTTCTGGGCGATCATCGTCCAATGTGGTTTAACAAGGCATGTCGTCCACAGCTGGGTCTATCGCTCGTACAGAATCTCTTACGTTTGACCCATATGAGTCCAGACGAGAGGTCGTCCACTGGAGGTGACCGTATCAGGCAGGGGACCAGTGAGTGGACGAATCCCGCACCAAATATCAACTTCCGGGACCGTTTCGAAAGGCAAAACAGACTGCAAAACAGACTCCCCCAAATGCCCGCAATAGTCTTCACTCAATAGGATGTAGGGATGTGGGGATGTAGGGATGCGGGATGTAGTGATGTAGAATGTGGGGATGTAGAATGTAGTGATGTAGGATGTGGGGATGTAGGATGTAGTGATGTAGGATGTAGTGATGTAGGATGTAGTGATGTAGGATGTGGGGATGTAGTGATGTAGGGATGTAGGATGTAGTGATGTAGTGATGTAGAATGTAGTGATGTAGTGATGTAGGATGTGGGGATGTTGGGATGTAGGGATGTAGGGATGTAGGATGTAGTGATGTAGGATGTAGTGATGTAGGATGTTGGGATGTAGGATGTAGTGATCTAGGATGTAGAGATGTTGGATGTAGGTATGTAGGATGTAGTGATGTAGGATGTAGTGATGTAGGATGTAGTGATGTAGGATGTAGTGATGTAGGATGTAGGGATGTGGGGATGTAGGATGTAGGGATGTGGGGATATCGGGAATGTAGGATGTAGTGATGTAAGATGTAGTGATGTAGGATGTGGGAATGTAGGGATGTAGGATGTGGGGATGTATGGATGTAGGATGTAGTGATGTAGGATATAGGGATGTAGGATGTAGTGATGTAGGATGTAGTGATGTAGGATGTGGGGATGTAGGGATGTAGGATGTGGAGATGTAGGGATGTACAACACACTACGACAAAGAAAATCCCTGTCAGAAGGGCTCTGTCGGAGTGTGTCAGAGTTTGTCATAAGGCCTTGTCGGAGTGTGTCGTAACGGTTTGGCGGGAAAAGAAAGGTTGCCACGGTACCGACACACTCCAACACAACCAGCTCACTTGCAGGGCTTTATCAATATAGGAAATATGTAGAAAATATGATTTTCTTCAATTTTCTCCCCAAAAACTAAGTGAATTGTTACAGAAATACAAACGAATATCAATAATCGTGTATCTTAAACTCTTATTACAGTATAGACTACATTATTATAGTTTATTTACATGTAATAGTCATAGTTACAGTTGTTAATAATGATCTAGTATCAGATACCATGTGTATCAGCACTTATCAGTTTATAAAGGCGCACGTGTGTGTGTGTGGGGGGGGGGGGCCGGTTCATAGCTTTTACATAGTAGGAATGCTCCCGACACACTACGACACAAGCCGAGCTCTACGATAAATTAAACATGTTTAATTTTGTCTGTATGGACTGGTGAGAGAGCACTGGTGGGTACTGATGAGTGAGTACTGTTGAATAAGGACTGTTGAGTGTGATCTGGTGAGTAAGGACTGCTGAGTGGGGACTGGTTAGGGAGAACTGGTGGGTTCCTGTGAGTGAGTAGTGTTGAGTGAGGACTGTTGAGTCCAGACTGGCTGGTGGGTACTGGTGAGTGAGGGCTGGTGAGTGAGGGCTGGTGGGTGAGGGCTAGTGGGTGAGGGCTGGTGAGTGAGGGCTGGTGGGTGAGGGCTGGTGGGTGAGGGCTGGTGAGTGAGAGCTGGTGAGTGAGGACCGATGGGTGAGGGCTGGTGAGTGAGGACTGGTGAGTGAGGACTGGTGAGTGAGGACTGGTGAGTGAGGACTGGTGAGTGAGGACTGGTGAGTGAGGGCTGGTGAGTGAGGACTGATGGGTGAGGGCTGGTGAGTGAGGACTGGTGAGTGAGGGCTGGTGGGTGAGGGCTGGTGGGTGAGGGCTGGTGAGTGAGAGCTGGTGAGTGAGGACCGATGGGTGAGGGCTGGTGAGTGAGGACTGGTGAGTGAGGGCTGGTGAGTGAGGACTGATGGGTGAGGACTGGTGGGTGAGGACTGGTGAGTGAGGGCTGGTGAGTGAGGATTGATGAGTGAGGTGAGTTTGTAATCACGTAACGTGATGCATAAATATTTTGTTCAATTTAATTGAAATACCAAATCTTATCTACATTCTGTAAAAAATTCATGAACATTGCTCTATTATTACTTTCTTAAAACATTTTTGTAAATATTTGAACAATGATGTCTCTAGGCATCATGCGTCACAATAAATAAACTATAGTGTGGTGATGCCTCCTGGCCATGTTGGGGCGTGTCAGAGCGTGTCAGAGTGTATCACAGTCCCTTGCAAAGTCCACTATCACATGCTTCAGCTTCAGCTAAGACACCCCTTTGGGGTGTCATCCGTATGCGAGAGTTTGAGACGACCTAGGACAGTGTGGACGAGGTCTCTCCATTGGACGACCTTCTTGTTGAATGAGACTTTCTCATGGCAGCTCTCTCCTATCGTACGGGGCTCGTCCCTGGACGAACGAGACACTTGTTGAACGAGACTGGCTGGACGACCCCCGTACGAGCTTTCAAAGTCTCGTTCGTCCGATGTTAAACAGACCCCAGTGTCGCTAAACTCTCGCAGCGGTGAGAGCATGTACTACTAGTCCTATTCGCTCGGGTTTCTAGTTGGGCAACCAACCCCTGTCTGCACTGAGCTACGATGTCGGGGTTGGTCGGGTTAAATCACATGGGATTAGTCGGGATGCGCCTAAAATCAGATAGTTTAGTTCTATCTATATTCTTAAAGCAGATATACTTAGTATGAAATATTCATGGCTAGATATTAGTATGAAATATTCATGGCTAAATATAAAGAAACCAAGATTTATATTCATTATATTTTGGAAAAATAAATATACAGGACAGGAAATAAGAAAATGGAAAATTGGCTTCGAGGTTATGATATAACACCCGCTCAAAGCAGTGCGAAAGATCTGGTAGGAGAGTAAGAAACGGTTCCCGCTACTGAGTCAAGGCGGTCACTTATTTAACCCGACAAGAACTAAGTTTGTGTAGCTCTGGTCGCCAGTGTAAATTAGGTATGTCAAGCTGTCTGATGGTTCCTCAGTCATCCGCTAGAGGGCACGGCGAAATGACGTCGTTGAGACTGGACTAGACTTGCTCAAGTCTTTGATTATGAACATTCATTAAATGATTAAAGAAAATCGGAATACAATTCATTATAGCATGTGTCCTTCTCTGACTGGCCCATGAATCAGAGACTTGTCCACTTTGACCAGAATCTGCTGTTTATAACCCCAAGCCACTCCTTGTATCCTATACCTCCCTCTATCCCTCCCCCCTCCCCTCCTCCAGTTCCCTGGCCGCCTGTGTTGCAATATATTTCGCCTACTCCTGACTGAGTCTCGATTGAGATCAGGGCCAGACCTCTGCTTGGGGAGTGTGGCTCAAAATCGCGCCAGTCTACACGGCCGATTACGGATGAGACCAGTCCCTGTGTCACTCAGAAGGGGTGAAGGGGTGGATGCAGGGACTGATCTCATTCGTTGAGACTGGACCTGAGTCAGGGTGCTCTGTGTGCCCCCTTGCGGTCTGTGACAGAGGCACTTGTGAACCATGCACAGGGCTACCCTCTAGTGGCTCTCATATGAACTAACGCTGCTGATCCTCCTGCCATCTGGTGGGCACTATTTGAACCAATGACTCTACTTTTAGATGAGATGTACACTGGCAACCAGTGCTACACAAGGTTAAATAAGTGGACGCCTTGACCCAGTAGTGGGACTAGACTGGTTCCCTGCCCTAATGAAATAAGGGGCAGGTAACGGGTTCCACAGGCACGACCTTCAACTTTGGCTGGTGCCCGCCTGTGTACAATGTAATTCCGCTGAGCCCCCTAGCGCATGACCGGGAACCAGCGTACAATACACAGAAACACGGAGGCGTTACCAATAATGCACCATAAAAATGGAACCCGTTACCTAGCCTATAGTCTAACTAGGCCAGGCTTCCAGGCTATATTGGGACCTGTTTGTTATTCTCCAATCAGATCTTTCATACTGCTTGGAGAGTGCATTTGGTCATAACCTCGAAGCCAATTTACCATTTTGTTATTTCATTTTGTTTGTATTTTTAGAATAGAACCACCATGAAGCTAGATTTCATTATCAATTTGTTAAGCAATGCATACTTCCTATAGAGTATTTCTGCTTTTAGAACCTTACATAGAACAAAACTACTTGGTTTGAGGCGAAAACAAGGAGATACGGCATGTGATTTAACCCGACCAACCCCTTTGTCGTATCTTAGCACTGACAGGGGTTGGTTGCCAATCTAGATGAGATTGGCCGGAACCTTTCTCTCCACTCTGAATCGAATGTGCTATATACATGTGGGAATGTTCTAATATGTTGGATAAATTCAATAGGGTACATATATCATATTGTAAGGTAGGATTACTAACAAATTGTGGAACAATTAGAAAGGAAAATAAGGAAAGAAAAATGAAAAGATAGAAACTATCATAACCAAAAGGCTATTTTGCAAAATGCTATATCAGGATCATAAATATAAATTCATAAGTACTATAGAGACAGAACTCTAGTGATCCTTATGGCGAATTTATCATCTAGGTTTTGGTTATTTTATACTCAATTTGATTTGTCTTACAGACATTTATATCCGTCTCATGTCCAGTCTTGTCCATTTCCTTAGTTTTCCTACATCATATCACTTGTTTCATGTTTCAATTTCCAGCACCCAGATATTGGATATTGATAAAGTGTATGAGAACTCATATCATACAAAAGACGGTATCATGCCTTAAAAATCACATCCTAGGTTGTCAGCAATCAATTGCAATCGATCGGATTTGGATAGACTCGGTGAATCAAGAATGTAAGGCAAGGGAGTGAGATAGTTAGACCTCTTAAGCGTATGACGGGTTCGTCGGGCAAAGGTGTGATCGGGCACAATGGTCGGGTCGCTGTCTTATAGGCTTAAGCCCATAAGACAGCGACATTTTCCACAGATTCTTCCCGATCCGATCACCGATTATAATCGGGAACAAGAATGTAGCTGTCTCATACCCTTTGCCGATCACACCTTTCCACTTTATGACCTTGTACAGCGACCCTAGTGAGATCAAAGAGAGCCGCCGGGAGCCGAGCCAGGGTGAGCCACCGGCCACTGGTGTGGATTCATAGAAAATAATTCAAAGTTTCATAACTTTGGATCTAATTAAGATATTCGGAAACAGTTTTCAGATTCATTATCACCTCCGCGTCCCCTACAAATCGGTATAAGGCACTTGTAAAACGGACTAGAGGATAGGTAGCATCGATGTTCAAATGGCATTCTCAGAATCGTGAAAAGTCGGTGAAGTGTGTACAGCGACACGATCATGATCGGGCAGAGTCGGTCATTACCCCCACCCTAGTAATGCCCGACCCGATTAAAATGGGGTCTGTGAAGTGCGTACAGCGACCCGATTCTGATCGACCCAACGGATTCGTCGGGCAAAGGTGTGATTGGGGACAATGGTCGGGTCGCTGTCTAATAAGCTTAATAGGTATTATAAAGCCTATAAGACAGCGACCCGACCATCGGTCAGAATCGGGTCGCTGTACGCGCTTCACAGACCCGATTTTAATCGGGTTGGGCATTACTAGGGTGGGGGTAATGACCGACTCTGCCCGACCTTAATCGTGTCGCTGTACGCACTTCACCGACTGTTCCCGATTCTGACTAGGCCGTTTCAACAGAAATTCTACCCATCCCCTAGTCCGATCTACAAGTGCCTTATATAGATTTGTAGGGGGGATAGAGGCGATGCTGAATCTGAAAACCGATTTCCAATATTCTATTCGGATCAAAAGTTATTAAACTTTGAATTATTTTCTATGAATCCACACCAGCAGCCCATGGTTCACCACGGCTCGGCTCCCGGCGGCTCTCTTTGATCTCACTCGGTTCACTGTACAAGGTCATAAAGTGGAAAGGTGTGATCGGCAATCGGCGTTGAGGGTATAAGACAGCGACATTCTTGTTCCTGATTATAATCGGCGATCTGATAGGTGAGAATCTGTGGAAATTGTCGCTGTCTTATAGGCTTTAGACATCGAAATTTCATTCCCAACTCTCACCGAGCCGATGGTCGGGATAAATGGGTAACATATATCGGTGTCTTATAGGCTTAGGAGGCTAAGCACAGTAAATAGAAACTTTATTAAACTATCAAAAAAATACGGAGCAAAAGAAATAGACCGCGCGAGAAATCTGATATTAGTGTGTAAGCTTTTGGATTATAGAGAAATAATATCAACAAACCTGCTTTTTAAGATTGAATAAAAATTGCTACCATAAAAAAGGAGAGACTGGACGACAGGCAAAACAAGGTTGCCAGGTCATAGACAGGAGGGTGCAAGATTAGTGCAGGGTTTTCACGTTAGGTGTCGATGGTTTACATGCAAAACTTCTCAGAGTGACAACACGACAAATGGGCAAGCGGAGGCTTGGTTATATCCTCCCAAATATTTTATTAATTAACAAAGCAAAGTAAAAGAAAAAGGTTCGGGAAATTGGAAGCGTCTTAGTCCATGTAATGTTGGTGCGCAAGTGAAGCGGTGCATGTAGCCTCCCACCATCTGTGCGTCGAGTGGTGGTGCCCCCTGGTGTCCAGGAGTATAACTACATCATCGGGTGGTGATGCCAGCAACATTTCTTAGTACTGACTGTCCCTCGTAGATCTCATGTGACTATCCCACTTAGTTTACATGTGATTATCCCTCGTAGTTTACATGTGACTATCCCTTGTAGTTTACATGTGACTATCCCTCGTAGTTTTCATGTGACTATCCCTCGTAGCTTATATGTGACTATCCCTCATAGTTTACATGTGACTATCCCTCGTAGTTTACATGTGACTTTCCCTCGTAGTTAACATGTGACTATCCCTCGTAGTTTTCATGTGAATATCCCTCGTAGCTTATATGTGACTTTCCCTCGTAGTTTACATGTGACTATCCCTCGTAGTTTACATATGACTTTCCTTCATAGTTTACATGTGACTATCCCTCGTAGTTTACATGTGACTATCCCTCGTAGTCTACATGTGACTATCCCTCGTAGTTTACATGTGTCAATCTCACATAGTTCAAATTTGAGATCGTTAATCAAAGATTTCTCTATTTCTTAGTATTTCAGTACAAATAGAAAGTCTAGCTAAGTTTTCAACATGATAACCTCAGACTGCACATTATCATTCTAATGGTTATTAATCCCTAGATTAGTATTTGATATGGAATATGTGATTACTTTGCTCTTGTTGTATAAGTTTGCATTATTTTTGTTTGTTTTTTTGTTATAATAGCAACATCATAATCAGACATATAGCATGATGATTGATATGACAGTGTACGAACAGTTATATGTACAAAAACAGCACAATACAGAGTATATTATATATATATCTGTTTATGAGGTGGTTTATAGATGAGATATATGTACCAGGGGAAAAACACCACTTTCTTCCTTGTATTTTTATTGGGGGTGGGATATGTTGGTATGGGGCCATACATAAGGTATCAATGTACGCATAATTTCTGGAAATGTTGTACCCCAAACAACCAATCTCCCCCTCCACCCCACCACCCTCACCCTTCATCAAATCTTATATGCAATAGAACAAAGAAGGAGCATGCGCAAAAGTATCCCAAATTTGTCACCCCTACCCCTACCCCCCTCAGAGCGTACGTGGGTCATGGTTGGCCCCTGCCAAGTATCACAAAATAGAGCTTTAAGGATCACAATCAAGTTGAAATGATGGACAAGTTCTAATCATCTGGTATATTTTAAAATCAGAACTCCTAAAAGAAGAGAGGCTTATGCCAGGGACCTCAGTTACCGAGGATCGAAAAAGAGGGAAATATGGAGACGTAAAACTTGTAGTCATGTAACGTTGATTGTGTGTAATTTTCATGTGGGAAGCCTAGTGATGAAAATCAGTTTGTACATATAGCTGACACTGTCGGCCCCTTTGTTGTTGTCATACATCGCATCTGATGAAAGATCATAAATGTAAACTGCATCTGTAAAACTTGAGACATCAATAAAGAAATTTAAAAAAAAACAAAAAAAAAACTTGCACCAATGCGAGAAAAATGTATGGCTTTGGTTCCGCAAGTGGCGAGAACCACTGAGCGTTACCAACCAAGAGTAAGCTGGTGACATCTGCCCCCAACAGGGCCAACAGAGCTGGGCCTCTCCTTCTCTATGCCTGTTGGCCCAACTTTGTATAGAGACCATCAGACCTTGCATAATGCAGTATTTCAAGTGTTCACAGGGGTGTGTCTAACCTCCATCTAGAAGAACCAGCACATGGATTGACAGTCTCATACTGGTGTACCACACTTCTTCACATTAATTTGAGTTGGACTTAAAAGCATAGTATGCGATGATTATGAAATCAGTTAGACAAACTCTAAATATCAGCAAGACCTCCGCAGAATTTATCGAGGGAAATACTATGGACATTATACATTTTCCTCAATTCGACGGATGACAAGAATTTCTGGAATCAACATCAAAATGCGATCCTACTTTTTCCTTCTGTGTGGATTTACATTTGGTTCAATTTGGATGTGGCTATTATGTATGATTCAAAACAACCAAGTGAGACAGTTCAAGATTGAGCACATTATCAACAGTCATGAAAGGAAAACCACTTCACAAACACGTGTCATCTTGTATACGCTGCATAGATCAGGATCAACATTTAGCGGAGACTTCTTCACTAGTCATCCTGATGTCTTTTATATGTTTGAGCCATTCCAACTCTATCCTTTTGGTGTGCCTACAAAGCAGAAACACATAAACGAGAGAGGAGAGTCTTTTTTACGAAGTACTTTGTCATGTAATCCTAGTCCTCTCCTGGATGACGTCAAAGCTTTTCACAAAGCAGGTGGAAGAAGAGTTAAGGACTTTGCACCAAGAACTTTTTGCTCTCAGCCTAAATATATTAAAAAGCTTTTCATCAAGAAAGAAATACCTAACATCTGCAAAGAGGATATTGAGGTGTGTGACCCATACAACAGAACAAGGATAACTCTACAATGTAAAAGGAGATCACATGTTGTTACCAAAACAGTTACACTGAAAAACTTTACAAGTTTGTTACCTTTGATGCATGAAGGAGTGAAGGTTATTCACCTTGTGCGAGATCCAAGGGGTGAACTTGAATCCATCCGAAAAACAGCTTATGCATTGGATATGTACAGTAGGATGTCTATGAAAGCACGTGCTGAACATGTCTGTGCTGTTCACAGAGAAAATCTTCGCCTCTCATCTGAGGCTCTAAAGTATGACGCCAAGGTACGAGAGAATTATCGGAGAGTGAGATATGAAGATATTACTAAGGATCCAGTAGGTTATGTTAAGAAGATGTATGACTTTGTTGGTTTACCACTCAATGTTCAAAAAGAGAGGTATTTATCTGAATGGGCTAAAGCACAAACTTTAGATAAAAAATCCTCTACAGAGGTAACAGCTTGGGCTTGGAGGAAAAATATTGACTATTCTCATGTGCATCTGATAGAATATATTTGTGAGGATGTTGTAATCCACCTAGGATACATCATAGCAAAATCAGAAGCTCATTTGAGGAATGTCAGTGTTCCTCTTTACCGTAAACCACAAGATGGTGCTGCATGGTTGTGAATTGATGTTTGCACTTGGCAGTGTTCTTACGTGTGAGTCAGGCTATAAAACTACTATGGAAAACTTAGAAATTGGTAACTGGAGGTTATAACAAAAATAGTGTAAACTTCATGAGACAAGTAGATTTGTATTTTTTTTTTTATAAGTGCTTTATTTATACTGAGTGGATACATCGGTTAGTGGTTCGTTTTGAAGGTACCACTCAGTGCTTCACAGACACAGGTAACTTCACCTTAGTTATAAAGTATATTGTATTTTTTTAAATCTTTTTTATTTTTTTTATATTTCACATATAATTCACCTTAAAGTAGGTGGTCTTCCATTATAAGTATAATACAAAATCCGGACTGTTTACAAAGTCAATATAGTCAATAACCAAATCACATGTAAATTACAAGAGCTGATAATAATTAGAGCTAATTAATTAATTGATTAACTGATTGACATACAAATGGTGTAAAAGAGTATATGGTAATCAGTAAGTACAAAATAGAAGGATGATGATGGTTATGAGGAATAAGAGGAAGGCCATGCTATGCCAAATACAGGCCCAGTGTAGTTTACACAAAGTTCAGTATAGCTTATATTAGCAGTATATGTAAATATATATTCTACTTGGTATTGCTTGATATCCAACATGCTTTCATCTAGCTTCATCAAACACAGACATCTGTTTCATTGTGATTTCTATCTACATCAATTTTGATTAAAAACAAAACTACTACACTATATCAGGAGCGTACATTCAGGTGTAAATGATGGTAGCACTGGTATTCTTGGCTGAAGGCTCGTCTTCCTCGTTATGTGTGCTGATGGTCAGCAGGGAATATAGAAAGCCATGGTTAGTGTGGCCGAATGGAATCTGTTCAGAGATATTTTGGTCGGAAATACTCACCGAAGTCGTAGACTGAGGTGAGTATTTCTGACCAAAATATCGAGGAACAGATGGAATTCGGCCACACTCACTATGTCTTTTTATTACTATATGCCGAAATTCGATTAAAATGCCATTTATGTACTTAAGTTATCAACCTATTTCAACCTCCGAAATAAGCAAGGCACGTATGTCAACAGATCACGTGGTACAGTGTGGCGTAAAAATATCTTATGCCATGGTGCGGCCAAACGGTATCTTTTCTCCTATTGCGTAAAAGTGAGACATTCGTGCACCGGTATATAGTAATATAAAGGAACATATTGTAGTGCTAACTGCTGGGAGTCTTAGGAGAAACTGAACGAGAGTTAGTAGTGTTAGTGTTTATGACGGACAGGTCATGTATTACTGCGTGAGGCTAACACCTCGTCCATTGAGGAACAGACCTGACCAGAGTGGTATAAACACCAACACTGCTAACTCAAGAGCAGTTTAGTATTTATCCTACCACTCCACGAAACTAACCACTTTACATATATATGCAAACGGCGTATACAGGTATGCTTTTGCGTATACAAGGTCGTCCTATTCCCCGTGGCATATATAAGTGTCCATGGTGCGGTCATACATACGTCATATAGACGCCTGATTCTGTCGTATTTACGCCTCTATCGAATAGTTCCGATCTCTGGTACTTGGGGACACCACTGATAGCATATTTCATTTACCTTTAGTCATTAGGTCCTTGGTATATGGAAAATCCTATGTTATATTATCAATTTTGATTATAAAATTGTTCTAAAACCCTAATTCTTATCTTTTCATTAAATACATATAATAAACTAAGCGATTTTTTTTTTTAAACGTTTTTTTACGTTTTTTAAGTTTTTCAAAACAGCACTCTTCTGAAGTCATACTTTGGGTACTGTATATATAACACAAGGTCTGGTTAGATACCACCCCAAGTGATAACACACATCTGCTACCGACGCCGCTTTGACACCTGCCGCTTTGACACCCGCCGCTTTGACACCGGTCTATACACAGCCATGCGCCTGCCCGCCCAGAGACAATAGGGGAACAGGGCTTCACTGAGAGCTCCCGCCTAAAGTGCTAAAACAACACACTGATAATCCGCGGGGGCTGGGGGAGGAGGACTTCCTTTTTATTTTCTATCGCGACACGTATGCGCCAGGCACATATGTGTTGCGCAGAGGATGTTTTATCTTGGATACGTCTGGTGTGAAATACAGCCAAGTCGTGTCCGTATACAAAAGGAAACAGTCTTGTATACACCTCATACGCTGGTGCGGATTAGAGGTGTATACATATGAAAACAAGTCGATTTACAGCCGATACGTGCGATGCCGCGATGCCACATATATGAATAAAGGCGTTAGTTTCGTGCAGTGTACCCCATCTCCATAATATTATTAAAATAGAGGCACTACCCATAGTGCACCAAAATATGGAAGGTGTTACCTGGATACCAATTGCCTTTTATATGCGGACAATATTGTTTCTTTTAGATCTGGAGATTCACTGGGGGATATTGTCCCTGAACTACAAAATGATATTGATAACCTATCATCGTGGTGTAGCAGAAATAAGTTAACAATAAATCTAAAAGACAAAAGAAATTTTACTTCATGGAACAAACAAATCAAAAACAACAATACAAATGATTTGAATGCATTTAAATAAGGAAACTGTGAGCTGGAGAGAATACTAATTTATTACTAATCAGTAAGGCACGCGCAACACATGTTGAGTTTACACAAAACATAAATCGGTAGACATGGTCTAGCGCTATCAGTAACATGTCACTTGCATCATATATCAAAGCAGTTATAACAGTCTGTGTTCTAGCTGGTTGAAAGGCGCTAAGGCGCAAGTCCATGTATCACCCCCGTGGCCGTAACAAAAGTTTTATGGAAAACCTTTTACGGAGGATGGCGGGGAGGGAGGTGGTAAGTGTGCTGGCTGCGCGGGCATTGGTTGGTGAGTGCCTGGTCCCACACAGCTGCTGCGTCTGGTCACATGTGGTCATGTGGTCATGCTCCAGCGACCTCCCCGTGCACCCCCTGACATTTTTAATTTAAAGCTCGATAAAGAACAACTTGGGTTCGAAACGTCGGTTCAACAATAAACGCCTACTTAAACTTACTTGGTTGTCAATGGGTATAGCACTTGTCTATAACACTTGTCAACGTTTTTAATTTAAACTTATATATCTCCAATATCTCCAAAAACCTAGGCGGTGAAAGACTGCAATGTAGAGTGATTTGGTAAGGGATGAAAGGGCTGTGATAGGAGAGTGATCAGGTGATTTCATGTAGTGGTGAAGAGCACTGGATCTACTGCTATATCAAAGACCAGTCCTTCTCATACCATGTCTATATGGTGTGGTGTACAGCCACCTTTCTCCTTCACCCCAGCAGTGGTAGATTAACTGCTATATCAAAGGCCAATCCTTCTTATGCCATGTCTATGTGGTGTGGTGTACAACCACCTTTCTCTTCATTCCCAGCAGTGGTAAACCTACTGCTATATCTAAGGTCAGTCCTTCTCATGGTCTCTGTGGTGTGGGAAGTAAAAGAACGCTTTAGGTCAACTTAATTCAGCACTTACACTGCACGAAAAGCACTATTTTACATATGTATGCGAAACACGTCTAACAGTAGGATTTTGCGTCTAGAAGTTAGACCTGTTATCCGTCTCGTAGATGCCTTATCTAGTGGCATATATACATGTCCATGGTGCGGTCTTATATACGTCATATATACGCCTTTCCGTTGTATATACACCAATCTCAAAAAGTTCCATTCTCTGCCACTTGGGGACACTACTGGTAGCATATTTCATTTGCCATTAACCATCCAAGTCTGTATTATATGAAAATTGAAATCTAATATTACCAATTTATTTTATAAAAACCTAATTAAGTATAAATTGATTAATTACACATAATAAACCCTGTATTTGTTGTTTTTTTACCGTTTTTCTAATAGATTTGACTTTAAAACACCATGCCTATGTGTGGTCAATCTTGGCTTAGCATATAAGCACCCTCCTGAAACTACTAACTACTGAAATCATCTTACCCCCTGCGAATGCGACTGCACAGGTGTGAATGCGGCCGCATTCACACCACATGTCTACCCGGCCCCCGTCGACACCATAACACCTCGCGGCGAGCAGCGGCGGGCAGCGGCGGGTGGTGGAGGGTGGGGGAGGGTTTCCCACTGAGTCAACCTGTAAAAACGCGGCTGGCGGTGGGCGGTGGGTGGTGGCCGGCGGGCAGCGGGGGGCTTCTCACTGAGGCTGGCTGGGGGTGGCATGGGGTGGTGGGAGGGGCGGTAGAGGGTGGGGTTGGGAGGTCGCGGGTGGCGGGTCAGTGTTGGTGTATCCTCTACCAACACCCACAGGTCCGGGTGGGCCGCGGGTCACACTTTTTTTTTTTGGGTATCATATATACGCCTGGCGTATATATATGTTGCGCAGAGTATATTTTATCTTAAATACGCCAGGCGTGAAAGACAGCCAAGTCGCGCGCGTCTACATATGGAAACTGTCTTGTAGACGCCCGAAACGTAGACGCGTATAAGAGGTGTATACAAGTATAAACAAGCCACGATACAGCCGATACGTGCGTTATCGCAATGGCGTATATATATGTAAAATAGTGCTTTTCGTGCAGTGTTATGGACGACCTCATGGACGGCTAATACTGTCTTAGCAAACAGACTTAAATATTACTAAACGATAACCTTGTACAAGTTATAGAAAAAGGTCTTCATGTACGATCCTAGATTATTCAATGGACTTCTTGTATTATTATTGTTATTGGAAAGAATTGAAATCCATATCTAATGAGAAAAGGGCCAAGGCGCTTGTAGTCTGGCAGCGAGAGGGGTATACCTTGCTTTAGCATCCAGACAGTATTTTATTGATGATTATTTATCTCCAGAATCTTCTGATTTCAAATCTGCCGGGTGCAACGCTGAAATATTTGGGCAACTTAAATTATGACCATTTGATCAATAAATAAATATGGTTAAAATGATATTATTCTCATTGCTTAAAAAAATCTATAAATTTTGAGCCCAATAATATTTGATTTGATTTTTCATGAAGTATTTTCTGTGCCATGACCTACTTAAATTGAATAGTTAGGTCATAATGATAGAATTATGTAAAATAGCTCGCTCCATAAAGAATCTTCATAAAACAGAAAAGGGATCACAAGAAAATAATATAAGGCACTCAAATGTGGCTTTCTCATATGTATTTTAGTAATAATGTGCATGACACTAACAACTCAAAGTGTCAGTGTAAGAGAACTTGCTCCCATCTGGACAGTCCAGGAACTAGAGTGAGCAATAATTAGGTTTACATGCTGTTCACTACACATTACAATGTGACATAACACATGACACTTAAAATCCTTTCTTTTTCCATATGATCTTTTAAAAAGACATTATACCTCCATGCTGGAGAAGTTTCATTTATCTCACCCCTGAAATTTTTTCCCATAGGCTTAACATTGGGATCTCGTTCTCCATGTCCCTAGGAGTATTCTGCAGTCCCTTCTCCATAATCTATATCGTGTATGATGTCCATTCTTTTAGTGTGTACATGGGTGAGACAAATACAGAAAGCAACTCATTTTGATCAAAGAAGTTGTTCTCCAACTCGTTTGATTGTTATGTGATATTCACTTGGCTGTCACCTCGTCCATATCACTCCACATCAAACTCATGGAGAATGACTCCTTTGACCAAAACCTGTTGGTTTCTTCTTTAGTACACATTGATCAATCTTTCCCTATATTATTCCAAAACTCCAAAGATTTTATATGAATCATTGATCACTTGAAGAAGCTGATTAAGTATGAGCGAAACATCATGACAGCACTTGATACCCACTATTCACCATCAGTGTACCACTTGGTTCAAGATAACTACTTTAAAAAAGATATCATTGTTTCTGATTTTTTGCAAACACCACCTTTTTGATTTGATAAAAATCTTGGAAAATGATGCCTCGGGCATCACCCAATATGGCATGGTGATGCCTCAAACCATCACCAACCATGAACTGGTTACCTCTCCTTGTGGAAAGTGACTGATAAAAAAGAGAAAGGAGGCAAAAAACAGAGATCATCTATAAAATATATATTGACAACTATTCGAAAACTGTCAATTTATTGATGAATGTGTGAACATGAAATTCTCTTGTTATTACTAAAATACATCTGAGAAAGCCACATTTGAGTGCTGCACCGTAGTGGGGGTGTAATTACTGACCCTTTAGTAGTTGTTTAGGTAGCTAGCTCATTGTCTTATATTCTTCCATCTTCCTACTTATGTAGAGCGATTTAGGGGATAGAACTACTTGCTTAGCGGAGTCACTGAGACACGGTGACCTCACATCTCGATGACCTCAGAGGAGGAAAGACGAACACTACAATTCAAGTTAATCACTTTAATCTCCTCGGAGCAACGCATGTTATACAATTAAAGGCAGTATAATCCAATGCAATGTTTTAGTCTTGTTGACCATGTTACAAGTACCAACCATATAATAAAATTTCAGCTTAATGTCCATAAATGCTTTGTTTCGTTCAATCGTTCCTAGATCACATCATTCTTGCAGTTGTTCACTTCAGTTCCTATGTTTTGGCTGGATTAAGTCTTGAGTCCTAGTGCTCCTGGGTAGATGTTATAAGCTCAGTCCATGCGTTCTGTGTTCTCTCCACTGAGAGGTAGTTACTCACACGTCGGTCTGTAGGTAACTCACAGAACAGGGAATCCACACATTGAATGTCTATAGTATGCGACTCCACTCTCACGGGATGAAGTCTCCGGCACCTAACCCTACTCCAGCGGAAGCAGGCCTTTGTAGCTCAGCTAGATCTTACTCCTCGTACCTTAGTGCTGCCTCTCGCAGCTGCAGCGAAGGTGTACTCCTCCACTGCTTACATCACCTGGTTACATGACCAGTCATACCCTTATACAGACGGGCACTCTAAAAGCTTCCCTCTGTCTACATTCTGCTACCAAACATTCATGTGTTTCCACCATCTCTATGCGATGTTAATTGAATAAAGAACAACACAGGATAACACAATCTTGGACAAGTGCGTAGTGCAGTGCCTTATTTTCTTTTCTTGTGATCCCTTATCTGTTTTATGAAGATTTTGTTATGAAGCCAGCTATTTCACATAATTCTATCATCATGACCTGATTATTCAATTTAAGTAGGTCATGGCACAGAACAAACTTAATAAAAGATCAAACCAAATATAATTGAGCTCAAAATTGATAGATTTTTTAAGCAATGAGAATAATATTATTTTAACTATATTTATTTATTGATTAAAAAATCATTTTTTTTACTTTTTTTCTTCAAATGCTCATAACTGTCTGGACACGAAAGCAAGGTTCACCCCAAAAACGGGCTTTCGCTGCCAGACTATAGGCTTGTATGACTGGCATTGGGAATATCATCAGGAATCTAAGTTAAGGTTGGCCCTTCGAAATATATCAAGGTTTTTTTTCTATGAATTAATCAATCAAGACATACATAAAAAAGGTGTCCTTGGAATAGCCATTGATCATCAAATTAATTATAAATCATTATTTATTCCTTCTTTTTAAAGTCAATGTTTCTATTATAATGTAAACCATTTAGACTTGTTTCGTGATAAAACCATAATCTATAAGATTTTAAATCCATGTCTGATGAGAAAAGGGTCGAGGCACCACCGAGGTTCGAACTCGGGCTCCTGGATTCAAAGTCCAATGTGCTCACCACTACACCATGGCGCCTGGCATGAACTGCTGGCATTGGGAATATTGTCAGGAATCTCAATTAGGATGGGACACTGATAATATATCAAGGGTAAGACTTAGATTTAAATAATAAGAGGTCTAAATGGTAGATAATTTGGACGGGGTATCAACTTTAACTTATGGTGAGCCTTTCAGATCATAAGTTGCGAAAGTGACAATCAGGAACAAAAACCATATGATCTATACCTTTTGGATCTTTTGACTAAATATTAATTGATAGATATTTTTTTCTGTATTATAGACAATGTTTCTACTAGCGACTATATATCATCTACACTTGTGTAGTGATTGATCCAAAAGATCCTGAATTTTAAATCCATGTCTGATGAGAAAAGTTTGAGGCACCACCGAGGTTCGAACTCGGGCTCCTGGATTCAAAGTCCAATGTGCTTACCACTACACCATGACGCCTGGCTTGTATTACTGGCATTGGGATTAATATCAGTTGACGAGGTTAAGACGGGCCACAGGAATATATATATGCCAAGAGTTTTTGTGTATCAATTCATTAATACGGACATACATAAGAAAGGTGTTGTTGGAATAGCCATAGATCATTGGATCGATTATTGATTATATGCATTTCTTTCTGTATATAAGTCAATGTTTCTATTTAAGTCGATACCATTTACACTTGTGCACTGATCAAACCAGAAGGTATCAAATTTGAAACCCATGTCTTATGAGAAAAGGGTCGAGGCACCACCGAGGTTCGAACTCGGGCTCCTGGATTCAAAGTCCAATGTGCTCACCACTACACCATGGTGCCTGGGATGTCCTACCAGCATTGGGAATATTGTCAGGAATCTCAGTTAGGATGGGACACTGATAATATATCAAGGGTAAGACTTAGATTTAAATAATAAGAGGTCTAAATGGTAGATAATTTGGACGGGGTATCAACTTTAACTTATGGCGAGCCTTTCAGATCATTAGTTGCGAAAGTGTCAATCAGGAACAAAAACCATATGATCTATACCTTTTGGATCTTTTGACTAAATATTAATTGATAGATATTTTTTTCTGTATTATAGACAATGTTTCTACTAGTGACTATATATCATCTACACTTGTGTAGTGATTGATCCAGAAGATTCTGATTTTTAAATCCATGTCTGATGAGAAAAGGGTTGAGGCACCACCGAGGTTCGAAGCTCCTGGATTCAAAGTCCAATGTGCTCACCACTACACCATGGCGCCTGGCTTGTATGACTGGCATAGGGAATAATATCAGGAGACAAGATTAAGATGGGCCACAGGAATATATACATGTCAAGGGTTTCTGTGTATTGATTAATTAATACAGACAAGCGTAAGAAAAGGTCTTCTTGGAATAGCCATGGGTCATCAGATTGATTATTGATTATGTGCATTTCATTCTGTATCTAATTCAATGATTCTACTTAATTTGATACCATTTACAATTGTTCAGTGATTGAACCAAAATCTATAAGATTTGAAATCCATGTCTGATGAGAAAAGGGTCGAGGCACCACCGAGGTTCGAACTCGGGCTCCTGGATTCAAAGTCCAATGTGCTTCCCACTACACCATGACGCCTGGCTTGTATTACTGGCATTGGGATTAATCTCAGTTGACGAGGTTAAGACGGGCCACAGGAATATATATATGCCAAGAGTTTTTGTGTATTAATTCATTAATACGGACATACATAAGAAAGGTGTTGTTGGAATAGCCATAGATCATTGGATCGATTATTGATTTTTTTTTTTTTTTTTTGGAAAAGTTTTTATTGACGAGGCAAGATTCATATACAAGTAAATGATTTTCAATCTCAGTCGTCACAAATACATAACAAACTAGAGTTACCAGCATGTACATACATAGTAAGAAAAACTATCTTGTCGGGGAGTACTACCATACAAAATCACATTCCATTCAATATGTTTAGAAGGGGTTCCACTCCAGATCTATGTAAACACACCGGGTACTTAACTACTGGGTCTTTATGGAGGACCAGCTTCAGAAAAACATGGTAAACTTCGTTTTAGGACTAGACATAGGGACAAACAGTACATAGTTTTAACACATGAAACAGATTAGCAGTATCGACCATTGTAGTTATATAATATATGGCTTCTATCACGTCCATGACATACAATCCGAGTAATTCGGTCACAGAGCATGTAAACACACATCACACATAAAACCCTTCTCCATCAACACCTTTTTTCAGCAGCTTCTTGAACCTCTCCCTGTTTGTAACATGATGCATGGCTAGGGGCTGAGCGTCCCACAGCAATTTACCAGCATACAGTGGTGACCTCCTGAACAGTTCAGTATTAGGCCTTTTTGGCTTTAACTTAACCTTGCCAGCATTTCTTGTGACCTGGGTACTATCTTGGATAACATTGCCTTCTTTACTCGTCCACCAATGCACAAATGACAAGATCTGTGTTTTGCGTCTTTCATCCAGTGTAGCAATATTCGCCTTTGAATACATCACACTGGTACTCATCCGAAAATTCCGACTATCCCTAAAGCAGGTACGCAGGGCATCATTAACCAAAGTTTGAAGTTTCCTTTTCTGATCCACTCTAAGGCTAGAACAAACAAAGCTACAGTATTCCAGTTTGGACAACATCATAGTTTTCAAAATGGCGATAGATGTTGAAGTATCTATAAAAAAGCGGACTTTACGAAGTTTGAATAACCTACACTGAAAGTCCCTTTTGAGTTTATCAAAGTAAGGTGTGAAAGCCAGACGGTCATCAATGACCACACCAAGGTACGAAAAGTTTCTCACCCGCTCTAGTACCACCCCATCTAAATGCACCGGACAGTTAAGCAGTTCTTTATGCCTATTACCAACACACCACAAAACCTTCGATTTAGCCCGATTTACCTTCAAACTTTTATTCCCCAACCAGTTATTAAGACTGCAAAGATCTTCCTGTAGTAGGGTAGCCATGATTCTCTCGTCCTTTCCAGTGACGGTAAGTACGATATCATCCGCATACATAATACATTGACTATGTTTTAGAACTTCTGTACAATTATTTAAATACAAGACAAAAAGTATCGGGCCTAAAACCGAGCCCTGCGGGACACCAGTCCTGACGCCAACAGAGCCAGAGAAGACACCACCCACCTTTGTTGATTGCGATCTGTCTTTAAAGTATGATATGAAAAGTTTCAGAACTGCACGTGAGCACCCCACGTTAGTCAGACAGTCCATGAGCATCCGGTGAGAAACACAGTCAAAAGCCTTGGACAGGTCCACAAAGGCACAAAGAGTAACACAGCGTCGATCAGCACTATCAAATAATACCGAGAGTAGCTTGAAGACTGCTTGGCCCTTGGACCTGCCCGGCAGAAAACCATATTGGTCATCATTGAACCGTCCTTCAGACATTAATTGGGATACTAACTGATTATGTAGTTCGTATTCCAGGAGCTTAGACATAACTGGTAGAGTAGTAATCGGGCGCAGCTCCCCTGGCAGTCTTGGCTGAGGGACCTTAGGTACTGGTGATATTATCCCATGGTCCATTTCTGGGGGAATAAACTATTCGCAAAGGACATATTCAATATTCTCTGCAGTACATCTGGATGGAGGTTAAAAGACATTTTGACAAAGGACGTGCTTATGTCCAACAGACCGGACGACTTATTACTCTTGATTCGTTTCACAAGATCTTTAGTCTGTTCCAAGTCCACCTCTCTCACATCAATATGACCATCCCGCGCACTCTCAGTGTCATAAGTTTGTAGGTTGGCACATTGGCCAGGGCCAGGCACAATCGAGGAATAGTAATTATTTAGAAAGTTAGGAAGATCCACCTGGGATATAGTGTTGCCGTCTAGATCCTCAATAGCAAACACATCCCGATTATCCGATGGTGACCAGAACTCGTTAACACTTCTCAAAAAAATTTTTGGGTTGCTAACATTATTTGATAACTTCTCCTTAACCAAGTTTGACTTATGTGTGCGTATCGAGTGGTTGACTCATCTAGACAATACCCTGCATCTAAGCCTAGCTTGTTCATTTCCGTTATAAAGACAAGTCTTTAATAGTCTAGCCCGTTCCGTTATCCGCCGTTGGGCATCCAGTGGCAGATCAATCCCATCTCTCTGCCTGACCTTTACCTCCTTAATCGGACACGCAGTGTCCAAGAATTCTCGCAAGTGCGATTCCCATAGATCATAGTAGCCAGCTGCAGTTAGTCCGGGGGGCAGTTCAGGGTCAAAATGCGAGACATGTTCCCTCAGACCTTCACTTGTCCGACCTGCATATGATCGACCTTTAAAAACTCTGGTACCAATCTTGGGTTTACTGAACTTTCGTATCGCGTATATGGGTATGTGGTCGCTAATATAACAGTTCACATTACCGCTACTGGCAAGTTTAGTTGTGTTTGTATAAATATGATCCAGTCTAGAGGTTCCAAATTTATGTAGGTATGTATCATGGGTTTTAACATAACTTAGGTTATTGCTGACCAGAAAGTCTTTCATAATATTGAATTTTCTGCTAGTCGATATATTTAAGTTTATGTTTAGGTCCCCTAGCACCCACACTTCATAATTTCTAAATTTGGTATTTTCAATGATGTCACTAAGAGTATCGAAGGCAACCTGCGGGTTACCATGGGGCTGTCTATACACAGAAATAACCAACATCTTTTTACAATTTGGTTTTGTATAGCTACAAGTAAGGATTTCAACGTGTTCATTACTCAGACAACAGTCGTCGTACCTATGAATGAAGTCTGCAATGGTATGCTTTACGTACAGAATTAGGCCTCCTCCCTTGTCAGCTACTGTTCTGGCCCTATCCATTCTAAAGTTAATCATCCCCTCTATGTGTAGTAAGCTAGCATTATATTTATTGGTAAGCCATGACTCAGTCACTGCCAGAAAATCCACTTGGTTAAACATTAACTTCACCTGCTCTAATTTTTTATACAAACTCCTAGTATTGATCATTACGAAGATCAAGCCCTTCTTCTCTGCAAGTTTTTCAGGCATTATATAAACCATTATGATAAAGTCAGACATACATTAGCATTTAATACACCAGGCAGAGGACAGTAGTCCTCCATTACATACCGGTACATTGGTAAACATAAATGGAGTGGCGTGAGTAACACATCCAGAAACCGTATACACCAGCATATGCCGGACCACATTGAACCATTACATATATCAAATACCTGGCTTATAGGCCATATCTCCTCGGGGTAACATAACCACCAGAGTACCAACAACCAATTTGAAAAACCAACACTGCTAACCATAAAAAACATGAAACAAAAAGACATGATAGAATCATAATCAACACACATTGACAATACAGGTGCAGTACATATCCCCTGTGCTTCAAATAGATCACACAGGTAAGAGAAGCAACCCGAGTTTACAAAAATAAGCTCAAGTATACTGTTCCCATAGTTACGTGCCAACAATACCATACAAATCATAACTAATAACATGATTAACAAAAAGGTTTATCCAATTTGATGTTCTAAGGACAGCGCTTCAAACGTAAAGATAATACAATACAAATTCAAAATAAGGAAAACAAAATTAATGGGGCATCCTCACTGAGGGGCATTTTCGTACACCACATAAACATAATATATTCAGTACACATTGATATTCATTATCTGTCTATAAGTGATCAGGATAGAAAAAAAGGAGAATAAAGATAAAGTATCAAATAAAAAAAATTAAAAATTAAAAAAAAAATCAATATGTCACCCCACAAAGCAAAGCGGGCAGCACTGGTATAGACGTGCCAAGCAAGTAGTTCTAACGATTCAATAAAGAGAAAAAGTACACATCCAAAGTTATATTCAAACTGATATATCAATGCGGTTATTAACGGCAAGTTCCGGCTATTACATCGGCACTGTACATTAGTCATGGCAACTTAAGTTTATTTTAGGGATGTACACCATTTGCAGTGTTTGCAGCAATAGCAGTGTTCAACAATCGTACTACTTTTGGCAGTGCTTCATACTGCAGGTGAACACCGTCAAACAACACGGTGTAGACAGAGACCTCTCGCCTGTTCCTCCCCTTGCTCCTATGGACAAGGGTTCCTACATACGGTGTTCTAGCATGTATCCTAGCATTAATGGACACAATGTTCTCATTTATTATTTTGATCGTGTTATTAATCTTGAACTGGTGGCCTTCTGGGGTTGGGCATTCATTTGCAGTTTCAAGGTCCACACCATACAGAGTGGCCACAACCACTGGAGTCCCGGGCATGGCACTGCGCATTCGTTGGATAGCTGACACGAATTCATTAGTTATAGTTTCAGCAAGTCGTTCAACATCCTCATCACGGATTACAATACGACGAGGGTTATGTTTCAGTTGGGTAACATTATTGATACCACTGAGTATGTAGACGGCCGACCAGTCCTGCGACACCACTCTATCGAGGGCGAGATCACAGGACCTCGCAATCGATGCACCCGGATAGCAGGCTGTAGTGATGTTTATGAGTCCATTCATCGCGGCCACCTCACTTAGGTGCCTCACATGCGAGTCTCCGATGCACAAATAGGACATAGTTTGCACATTCAACAGCATAACACTACAAACTACTTAACACACTACCACGGATAGAATTATAGAACCACAAAAGTGGGTGTTGTAAGTCCGCACAAGTCACTGTCTGCAAATGCAACACAACATATACTACAACCCTGCTAACACACTGGCGCAGGTAGACATATCCAGGACTACACAGGTTGTCTGTCTGCAGGCGTAGTACAGTATATACCATGGGCTGTTATAACAAGACGGATATATGCATACATACACAACGTTTGTGCTCTCCCGCAAACACATGTGTAGTATCGTCCGCCGCCAGTCACAGTTGGTCAATGCAGTTGCGCGCACCCACAGTCCGACACACTAGATGAGTGACCCACATATTGTGATTACAAGGTCACGTATTATGTAATATCCAAACACGGCGCCACACTCATGGCTACAGAGAAAGGGCTTGTCAACCATGGGACTGTCAATATCAATCCGCCAACCAATATACAGACGATCAGCCACTTTGGTCCTCACGTCGGAGATTGTCACGCAGCTTCATCAGTATCGTACCTAGTTCGTTTCATATGCATTTCTTTCTGTATATAAGTCAATGTTTCTATTTAAGTCGATACCATTTACACTTGTGCACTGATCAAACCAGAAGGTATCAAATTTGAAACCCATGTCTTATGAGAAAAGGGTCGAGGCACCACCGAGGTTCGAACTCGGGCTCCTGGATTCAAAGTCCAATGTGCTCACCACTACACCATGGCGCCTGGCATGTCCTACCAGCATTGGAAATATTGTCAGGAATCTCAGTTAGGATGGGACACTGATAATATATCAGATATATATAAGATGTCTAAATGGTAAATGATTTGGACGGGGTATTTACTGCAACTTATGGTTAGCCTTTCAGATCATAAGTTGCGAAAGTGACAATCAAGAACAAAAACCATATGATCTATACCTTTTGGATCTTATGACTAAAATATTAATTGATAGATATTTTTTTCTGTATTATAGACAATGTTTCTACTAGCGACTATATATCATCTACACTTGTGTAGTGATTGATCCAGAAGATTCTGATTTTTAAATCCATGTCTGATGAGAAAAGGGTTGAGGCACCACCGAGGTTCGAACTCGGGCTCCTGGATTCAAAGTCCAATGTGCTCACCACTACACCATGGCGCCTGGCATGAACTGCTGGCATTGGGAATATTGTCAGGAATCTCAATTAGGATGGGACACTGATAATATATCAAGGGTAAGACTTAGATTTAAACAATAAGAGGTCTAAATGGTAGATAATTTGGACGGGGTATCAACTTTAACTTATGGAGAGCCTTTCAGATCATAGTTGCGAAATTGACAATCAGGAACAAAAACCATATGATCTATACCTTTTGGATCTTTTGACTAAATATTAATTGATAGATATTTATTTCTGTATTATAGACAATGTTTCTACTAGCGACTATATATCATCTACACTTGTGTAGTGATTGATCCAAAAGATCCTGAATTTTAAATCCATGTCTGATGAGAAAAGTTTGAGGCACCACCGAGGTTCGAACTCGGGCTCCTGGATTCAAAGTCCAATGTGCTTACCACTACACCATGACGCCTGGCTTGTATTACTGGCATTGGGATTAATATCAGTTGACGAGGTTAAGACGGGCCACAGGAATATATATATGCCAAGAGTTTTTGTGTATCAATTCATTAATACGGACATACATAAGAAAGGTGTTGTTGGAATAGCCATAGATCATTGGATCGATTATTGATTATATGCATTTCTTTCTGTATATAATTCAATGTTTCTATTTAAGTCGATACCATTTACACTTGTGCACTGATCAAACCAGAAGGTATCAAATTTGAAACCCATGTCTTATGATAAAAGGGTCGAGGCACCACCGAGGTTCGAACTCGGGCTCCTGGATTCAAAGTCCAATGTGCTCACCACTACACCATGGCGCCTGGCTTGTATGACTGGCATAGGGAATAATATCAGGAGACAAGATTAAGATGGGCCACAGGAATATATACATGTCAAGGGTTTCTGTGTATTGATTAATTAATACAGACAAGCGTAAGAAAAGGTCTTCTTGGAATAGCCATGGGTCATCAGATTGATTATTGATTATGTGCATTTCATTCTGTATCTAATTCAATGATTCTACTTAATTTGATACCATTTACAATTGTTCAGTGATTGAACCAAAATCTATAAGATTTGAAATCCATGTCTGATGAGAAAAGGGTCGAGGCACCACCGAGGTTCGAACTCGGGCTCCTGGATTCAAAGTCCAATGTGCTTCCCACTACACCATGACGCCTGGCTTGTATTACTGGCATTGGGATTAATATCAGTTGACGAGGTTAAGACGGGCCACAGGAATATATATATGCCAAGAGTTTTTGTGTATTAATTCATTAATACGGACATACATAAGAAAGGTGTTGTTGGAATAGCCATAGATCATTGGATCGATTATTGATTTTTTTTTTTTTTTTTGGAAAAGTTTTTATTGACGAGGCAAGATTCATATACAAGTAAATGATTTTCAATCTCAGACGTCACAAATACATAACAAACTAGAGTTACCAGCATGTACATACATAGTAAGAAAAACTATCTTGTCGGGGAGTACTACCATACAAAATCACATTCCATTCAATATGTTTAGAAGGGGTTCCACTCCAGATCTATGTAAACACACCGGGTACTTAACTACTGGGTCTTTATGGAGGACCAGCTTCAGAAAAACATGGTAAACTTCGTTTTAGGACTAGACATAGGGACAAACAGTACATAGTTTTAACACATGAAACAGATTAGCAGTATCGACCATTGTAGTTATATAATATATGGCTTCTATCACGTCCATGACATACAATCCGAGTAATTCGGTCACAGAGCATGTAAACACACATCACACATAAAACCCTTCTCCATCAACACCTTTTTTCAGCAGCTTCTTGAACCTCTCCCTGTTTATAACATGATGCATGGCTAGGGGCTGAGCGTCCCACAGCAATTTACCAGCATACAGTGGTGACCTCCTGAACAGTTCAGTATTAGGCCTTTTTGGCTTTAACTTAACCTTGCCAGCATTTCTTGTGACCTGGGTACTATCTTGGATAACATTGCCTTCTTTACTCGTCCACCAATGCACAAATGACAAGATCTGTGTTTTGCGTCTTTCATCCAGTGTAGCAATATTCGCCTTTGAATACATCACACTGGTACTCATCCGAAAATTCCGACTATCCCTAAAGCAGGTACGCAGGGCATCATTAACCAAAGTTTGAAGTTTCCTTTTCTGATCCACTCTAAGGCTAGAACAAACAAAGCTACAGTATTCCAGTTTGGACAACATCATAGTTTTCAAAATGGCGATAGATGTTGAAGTATCTATAAAAAAGCGGACTTTAAGAAGTTTGAATAACCTACACTGAAAGTCCCTTTTGAGTTTATCAAAGTAAGGTGTGAAAGCCAGACGGTCATCAATGACCACACCAAGGTACGAAAAGTTTCTCACCCGCTCTAGTACCACCCCATCTAAATGCACCGGACAGTTAAGCAGTTCTTTATGCCTATTACCAACACACCACAAAACCTTCGATTTAGCCCGATTTACCTTCAAACTTTTATTCCCCAACCAGTTATTAAGACTGCAAAGATCTTCCTGTAGTAGGGTAGCCATGATTCTCTCGTCCTTTCCAGTGACGGTAAGTACGATATCATCCGCATACTTAATACATTGACTATGTTTTAGAACTTCTGTACAATTATTTAAATACAAGACAAAAAGTATCGGGCCTAAAACCGAGCCCTGCGGGACACCAGTCCTGACGCCAACAGAGCCAGAGAAGACACCACCCACCTTTGTTGATTGCGATCTGTCTTTAAAGTATGATATGAAAAGTTTCAGAACTGCACGTGAGCACCCCACGTTAGTCAGACAGTCCATGAGCATCCGGTGAGAAACACAGTCAAAAGCCTTGGACAGGTCCACAAAGGCACAAAGAGTAACACAGCGTCGATCAGCACTATCAAATAATACCGAGAGTAGCTTGAAGACTGCTTGGCCCTTGGACCTGCCTGGCAGAAAACCATATTGGTCATCATTGAACCGTCCTTCAGACATTAATTGGGATACTAACTGATTATGTAGTTTGTATTCCAGGAGCTTAGACATAACTGGTAGAGTAGTAATCGGGCGCAGCTCCCCTGGCAGTCTTGGCTGAGGGACCTTAGGTACTGGTGATATTATCCCATGGTCCATTTCTGAGGGAATAAACTATTCGCAAAGGACATATTCAATATTCTCTGCAGTACATCTGGACGGAGGTTAAAAGACATTTTGACAAAGGACGTGCTTATGTCCAACAGACCGGACGACTTATTACTCTTGATTCGTTTCACAAGATCTTTAGTCTGTTCCAAGTCCACCTCTCTCACATCAATATGACCATCCCGCGCACTCTCAGTGTCATAAGTTTGTAGGTTGGCACATTGGCCAGGGCCAGGCACAATCGAGGAATAGTAATTATTTAGAAAGTTAGGAAGATCCACCTGGGATATAGTGTTGCCGTCTAGATCCTCAATAGCAAACACATCCCGATTATCCGATGGTGACCAGAACTCGTTAACACTTCTCAAAAAAATTTTTGGGTTGCTAACATTATTTGATAACTTCTCCTTAACCAAGTTTGACTTATGTGTGCGTATCGAGTGGTTGACTCATCTAGACAATACCCTGCATCTAAGCCTAGCTTGTTCATTTCCGTTATAAAGACAAGTCTTTAATAGTCTAGCCCGTTCCGTTATCCGCCGTTGGGCATCCAGTGGCAGATCAATCCCATCTCTCTGCCTGACCTTTACCTCCTTAATCGGACACGCAGTGTCCAAGAATTCTCGCAAGTGCGATTCCCATAGATCATAGTAGCCAGCTGCAGTTAGTCCGGGGGGCAGTTCAGGGTCAAAATGCGAGACATGTTCCCTCAGACCTTCACTTGTCTGACCTGCATATGATCGACCTTTAAAAACTCTGGTACCAATCTTGGGTTTACTGAACTTTCGTATCGCGTATATGGGTATGTGGTCGCTAATATAACAGTTCACATTACCGCTACTGGCAAGTTTAGTTGTGTTTGTATAAATATGATCCAGTCTAGAGGTTCCAAATTTATGTAGGTATGTATCATGGGTTTTAACATAACTTAGGTTATTGCTGACCAGAAAGTCTTTCATAATATTGAATTTTCTGCTAGTCGATATATTTAAGTTTATGTTTAGGTCCCCTAGCACCCACACTTCATAATTTCTAAATTTGGTATTTTCAATGATGTCACTAAGAGCATCGAAGGCAACCTGCGGGTTACCATGGGGCTGTCTATACACAGAAATAACCAACATCTTTTTACAATTTGGTTTTGTATAGCTACAAGTAAGGATTTCAACGTGTTCATTACTCAGACAACAGTCGTCGTACCTATGAATGAAGTCTGCAATGGTATGCTTTACGTACAGAATTAGGCCTCCTCCCTTGTCAGCTACTGTTCTGGCCCTATCCATTCTAAAGTTAATCATCCCCTCTATGTGTAGTAAGCTAGCATTATATTTATTGGTAAGCCATGACTCAGTCACTGCCAGAAAATCCACTTGGTTAAACATTAACTTCACCTGCTCTAATTTTTTATACAAACTCCTAGTATTGATCATTACGAAGATCAAGCCCTTCTTCTCTGCAAGTTTTTCAGGCATTATATAAACCATTATGATAAAGTCAGACATACATTAGCATTTAATACACCAGGCAGAGGACAGTAGTCCTCCATTACATACCGGTACATTGGTAAACATAAATGGAGTGGCGTGAGTAACACATCCAGAAACCGTATACACCAGCATATGCCGGACCACATTGAACCATTACATATATCAACTACCTGGCTTATAGGCCATATCTCCTCGGGGTAACATAACCACCAGAGTACCAACAACCAATTTGAAAAACCAACACTGCTAACCATAAAAAACATGAAACAAAAAGACATGATAGAATCATAATCAACACACATTGACAATACAGGTGCAGAACATATCCCCTGTGCTTCAAATAGATCACACAGGTAAGAGAAGCAACCCGAGTTTACAAAAATAAGCTCAAGTATACTGTTCCCATAGTTACGTGCCAACAATACCATACAAATCATAACTAATAACATGATTAACAAAAAGGTTTATCCAATTTGATGTTCTAAGGACAGCGCTTCAAACGTAAAGATAATACAATACAAATTCAAAATAAGGAAAACAAAATTAATGGGGCATCCTCACTGAGGGGCATTTTCGGACACCACATAAACATAATATATTCAGTACACATTGATATTCATTATCTGTCTATAAGTGATCAGGATAGAAAAAAAGGAGAATAAAGATAAAGTATCAAATAAAAAAAATTAAAAATTAAAAAAAAAATCAATATGTCACCCCACAAAGCAAAGCGGGCAGCACTGGTATAGACGTGCCAAGCAAGTAGTTCTAACGATTCAATAAAGAGAAAAAGTACACATCCAAAGTTATATTCAAACTGATATATCAATGCGGTTATTAACGGCAAGTTCCGGCTATTACATCGGCACTGTACATTAGTCATGGCAACTTAAGTTTATTTTAGGGATGTACACCATTTGCAGTGTTTGCAGCAATAGCAGTGTTCAACAATCATACTACTTTTGGCAGTGCTTCATACTGCAGGTGAACACCGTCAAACAACACAGTGTAGACAGAGACCTCTCGCCTGTTCCTCCCCTTGCTCCTATGGACAAGGGTTCCTACATACGGTGTTCTAGCATGTATCCTAGCATTAATGGACACAATGTTCTCATTTATTATTTTGATCGTGTTATTAATCTTGAACTGGTGGCCTTCTGGGGTTGGGCATTCATTTGCAGTTTCAAGGTCCACACCATACAGAGTGGCCACAACCACTGGAGTCCCGGGCATGGCACTGCGCATTCGTTGGATAGCTGACACGAATTCATTAGTTACAGTTTCAGCAAGTCGTTCAACATCCTCATCACGGATTACAATACGACGAGGGTTGTTTCAGTTGGGTAACATTATTGATACCACTGAGTATGTAGACGGCCGACCAGTCCTGCGACACCACTCTATCGAGGGCGAGATCACAGGACCTCGCAATCGATGCACCCGGATAGCAGGCTGTAGTGATGTTTATGAGTCCATTCATCGCGGCCACCTCACTTAGGTGCCTCACATGCGAGTCTCCGATGCACAAATAGGACATAGTTTGCACATTCAACAGCATAACACTACAAACTACTTAACACACTACCACGGATAGAATTATAGAACCACAAAAGTGGGTGTTGTAAGTCCGCACAAGTCACTGTCTGCAAATGCAACACAACATATACCACAACATATACTACAACCCTGCTAACACACTGGCGCAGGTAGACATATCCAGGACTACACAGGTTGTCTGTCTGCAGGCGTAGTACAGTATATACCATGGGCTGTTATAACAAGACGGATATATGCATACATACACAACGTATGTGCTCTCCCGCAAACACATGTGTAGTATCGTCCGCCGCCAGTCACAGTTGGTCAATGCAGTTGCGCGCACCCACAGTCCGACACACTAGATGAGTGACCCACATATTGTGATTACAAGGTCACGTATTATGTAATATCCAAACACGGCGCCACACTCATGGCTACAGAGAAAGGGCTTGTCAACCATGGGACTGTCAATATCAATCCGCCAACCAATATACAGACGATCAGCCACTTTGGTCCTCACGTCGGAGATTGTCACGCAGCTTCATCAGTATCGTACCTAGTTCGTTTTATATGCATTTCTTTCTGTATATAAGTCAATGTTTCTATTTAAGTCGATACCATTTACACTTGTGCACTGATCAAACCAGAAGGTATCAAATTTGAAACCCATGTCTTATGAGAAAAGGGTCGAGGCACCACCGAGGTTCGAACTCGGGCTCCTGGATTCAAAGTCCAATGTGCTCACCACTACACCATGGCGCCTGGCATGTCCTACCAGCATTGGAAATATTGTCAGGAATCTCAGTTAGGATGGGACACTGATAATATATCAGATATATATAAGATGTCTAAATGGTAAATGATTTGGACGGGGTATTTACTGCAACTTATGGTTAGCCTTTCAGATCATAAGTTGCGAAAGTGACAATCAGGAACAAAAACCATATGATCTATACCTTTTAGATCTTATGACTAAAATATTAATTGATAGATATTTTTTTCTGTATTATAGACAATGTTTCTACTAGCGACTATATATCATCTACACTTGTGTAGTGATTGATCTAGAAGATTCTGATTTTTAAATCCATGTCTGATGAGAAAAGGGTTGAGGCACCACCGAGGTTCGAACTCGGGCTCCTGGATTCAAAGTCCAATGTGCTCACCACTACACCATGGCGCCTGGCATGAACTGCTGGCATTGGGAACATTGTCAGGAATCTCAATTAGGATGGGACACTGATAATATATCAAGGGTAAGACTTAGATTTAAACAATAAGAGGTCTAAATGGTAGATAATTTGGACGGGGTATCAACTTTAACTTATGGAGAGCCTTTCAGATCATAAGTTGGGAAAGTGACAATCAGAAACAAAAACAATATGATCTATACCTTTTGGATCTTTTGACTAAAATATTAATTAGGGAATAATATCAGGAGACAAGATTAAGATGGGCCACAGGAATATATACATGTCAAGGGTTTCTGTGTATTGGTTAATTAATACAGACAAGCGTAAGAAAAGGTCTTCTTGGAATAGCCATGGGTCATCAGATTGATTATTGATTATGTGCATTTCATTCTGTATCTAATTCAATGTTTCTACTTAATTTGATACCATTTACAATTGTTCAGTGATTGAACCAAAATCTATAAGATTATAAATCCATATCTGATGAGAAAAGGGTCGAGGCACCACCGAGGTTCGAACTCGGGCTCCTGGATTCAAAGTCCAATGTGCTTACCACTACACCATGACGCCTGGCTTGTATTACTGGCATTGGGATTAATATCAGTTGACGAGGTTAAGACGGGCCACAGGAATATATATATGCCAAGAGTTTTTGTGTATTAATTCGTTAATACGGACATACATAAGAAAGGTGTTGTTGGAATAGCCATAGATCATTGGATCGATTATTGATTATATGCATTTCTTTCTGTATATAAGTCAATGTTTCTATTTAAGTCGATACCATTTACACTTGTGCACCGATCAAACCAGAAGGTATAATATTGGAAATCAATGTCTGATGATAAAAGGGTCGAGGCATCACCGAGGTTTGAACTCGGGCTCCTGGATTCAAAGTTCAATGTGCTCATCACTACACCATGGCACCGAAGACTTCAACTTTAACATATCTAAAAGGAAATCTTTAGAGCTAGATTTGATTAGGTTTCAACTTTCTTGAGTGTGGGCAAATGTTCTCACATATGTCACCAAGATGTCAGAATGCTCACACAGGCTTTCAGCTTACTATAAAGACACCAGGGACAGAGATAATGAGACAGAAACAGATGAAGAAATACAGATACAAAGAGAAATAGTCAGACCTACATGCCAACCTACAGAGACAAAGATATAATACGACATTCATCTGGACAGACAGGGATAGTGCCAGAGAGATAGACAAAGAGGCAGACAGCTGGACACAGAAGACAGACAGAAGCAAAGAGAAATAGACATATGTACTAACAGATGGGGGCAGAGGTTTAAGAACTAGGAGCAAAAAGTAAGTTCATCATAGATGAATGAGCATGCAATTATAAACGTATAACAAATAAAAGGTCTGAGTTAGATTTGGCCTATGGATAGTTTTCTACAACCCACTTGCACCCAGTCAACTTGCCATATCTCGAACTGCCTGAGTCCAGGATCAAAACATATCAAAAACAGTGGGTCAATGAGGTATTTCGGTCTTGAGTGATTGGTCATGGTCAGCTGGGCACACTTCTAAGACCCTGAGACACTGGCTCCCTGCTGTGTTCTCACTATCACAGGGAACAGCATGCAGATAGTAAAGGGATAGTTTTCTGGAAGCACACTGAAAGTTCAATGTGACCACTCTAACCCTGACTGTAAGCTCTAGATGATGTATATAGGCGTGCAAGCACGCTCTAATAACACATTGGGACTGAAGCCACTCTACCTTACAGTCATATCATGACAGCCCTCACCCCCTCCCCCCCCCCCCAACCACTCCCTATGTACTTTACTGACCAGCTAGCTGCACTCAAGAGCCTGTTTGTTCTGGCTCACTGCTCTCCTAGCAATTTACAAAGCATGTACATTTAAAATCTGATGGGACAGATGGGACTGTATAGCTTTGGAACATCCATATCTGATGGGACAGACCATTCACTATGCTATTTATATTGTTATATCTGATGGAACAGACAAGCAAACACAGACCCAGTAAGGAGGTATGAGGTTGATGGATGGGTAGGCATATGACTGTATCTCAACCCAGTCACTCCATATTAGCACCTACCCCTCCTTCCCCCCACACACACTCCTTACCTTCTTCCACTGACCAGGCTATTGAACCTGTCATACTCAGACCCATATAGGACTTGATTCAGAGACATTTTAATGCATTAGGATGTATACACTGATTTTAACACCGGAAATTTGTTTCATTAAGTAATCAATTTACATTTTTATTTAAATATATAGATTTACATATCTTGTTTAATGTTCCTGTTAATGCTACTTTAGAACAACCATTAAATCAATTCTTTAGGTTTATTGAAACATTCTTGATACTTGATTCTTGATCAAATACAGCTGGCTAAAATACATGATTTTTTTTATGATATTCTCTTACTTTTATTTCATGAAATAATTCAAGGGTACTGCTAAATAAATGGAAATAACATCAGCTTCTAGTTTCCTCTTGTGCAAATTTGAATAAAAAGACCATTATCAATTTGTGAAGTTGTGAATATTTCTTGATTAAGAGATCTTCATTAAGAATATATTTAATTCCAAATTACTTGGTTTGATGTGTCACAGTCTTCTGTTGAAATTCAATCTGTTGATTTTTTGAATGTCCATACCAATTCAAATTTCCCCACTAAAAGCTTGAGTCTCACCAATTAAGTCAGAGCGTTTTCATGCAGTCAGTTATTGACCAAGTCGGTCAGTGGTGGTCTTATTGCATAATCTATGCACAATTAATTGATGAGTATTTCTCCATTTCTCAATCACCGAGCTGGTATTGGTATACCCAATAAATCGATTGGTGATTCCCAACTGTAGTTCGAAGCTGAATAATCAGGCAATGGAAAATGTTTTTTTATCAGAACAGAGTGGAGACGGAGGTGGTGGCCAATCCATCATCCACTTTCATCATACTGAGACAGTGACAGTAGATGTAGCAGGGGGTCCGTTTGGGGTCCCATGCTAGATCACTACTGCCACCTACAAATCACACCTGAAAGTCCTGCCCACACCTACGCCGATGATCTACGACATACTTCCCAATGGCTACGATTCGAAATGGCCAAATCGTAGCCTATCGCAAGGTCCCAGAATCGTAGAACTCTGTCGTGATCCAATCTGTGAATTATACTCTATGACCACACATATATCAAACACAAGTGGGTCAATGAGGCATTTCTGACTGTGGCAACTGGTCATGGTCGGCTGGACACATCCCGAAGACAAAGACACGGCCCTCAGCCAGCAAGTTGAAGAGAACAGAGTTTCCTTTTGGTTTACAGATGGTATCTATTTCAACATAGTCACTTTAACTGCCACTTCAACTGACACTTTAACTGACACTTTAACTGACACTTTAACTGACACTTTAACAGCCACTTTAACAGCCACTTTAACTGACACTTTAACTGACACTTTGACAGCCACTTTCACTGACACTTTAACAGCCACTTCAACTGACACTTTAACTGACACTTTCACTGACACTTTAACTGACACTTTAACAGCCACATTAATTGCCACTTTAACTGCCACTTCAACTCCCACTTCAACTCCCACTTCAACTCCCACTTTAACTAACACTTTAACTGCCACTGCTAACAAAAACTGCAAACACAGAAAGCAATATTGTCTAAGTTCTCATAGTACCATACTTAAAGATTCTTATATACTCCATACTCAATCCATACTTTAAGTTTTCTCTGGACAATATGATTTTTGATCACATTCTGACGAAATCTTTCACTTAAAATGGTGGTCATTTGAAAGATGTAAGCTCGAAGACTCATATAACTAATGTCAGTAATTATCAATACAGAAAATACAAAAACCTGATGTAACATATAAAGGAATATCCAACTATTCAAATGTTGCTGAAGGTATCACTGATATGAGAGAAGATCAGATATGGCTGCCCAAAGGTGAGTGTAGGTTTAGGATTCCTCACAATAAAAATACTTGACAAATCTCTGAGGATAGACTGGAACAATGTGGATTTTACTCTCCACCAGAGATCTCATTTATGAAACTATATTTGTCTAGGATCGCCCAAGACCTCATTCATCTTAAGTTAGATCTTATCATCAAACCCAACGATACATCCTTGATTATTCACCAGGGCCCTGATATGCTTAGTTACTTCTTTATTTGCTTTGAAATTGCACACATTTCCCTATTTTCGCCCAGTTTTGCAGACAGAATGGCGATGCCCCCCTCACCGGAACAGAGGTGTGATAAATACGGTGTTAAATCATGGCTAATATTGCATACAGACAACATCCCAGATGACCTGAGATGATAGCACCTGATTAAGGCGTAATTAGTGACAATTACTTACTGAATCATCTCATCTGTGACAATCAAGCCTTGCCCAATTACCACCTTCTGCATTGCAGCGGATGTGATTCATCAACTACAATACCACAACGTCCACTCTCCCTGCAGATCTTTAGTGCTGCTTACGAGCACAGCATCAGGGACCTGTTTCAAAAGTCGAGTGAGGTCTCGCCAGCGGCACGTCACATTTTGTAAGCGAGAGGCCGGCAACAACGAGCGGCACCTCAAATCAAAGTGGCAGCAAAACTACTACCGATATCCCATAGAGAGCGGCACCTCCACCTCGACAGCGACGCCTCAAGTGCCATTGTTGGCCTCTCGCATTGGCGATGATTACTCTCGTTTAGCACCATTCCGACTTTTGAAACAGCTCCCAGATCTGTGTTTGGAGAGTGGCACCTACAGCAGTGCTACGCATGGGCGGGTATTAATGTTGGTACTTCCTGTTTCTCCACACACAGGGGCCCGTTTCAATAGAATGGGTCACTAAACCACTTAGTGACATGTTTAGTGACGCCAATAGTGACTTGAATAACAGAAAAAGTTTGGTCGCGTTGCAATAGGCATGTCACTAAAGGGGAGGTGTGTCTTGTCACTATTGTGGATGTGTCCCTAGTTTGGGACAACACATGTTGGGTATCCCACCTCTCATACTCATGTCCTACTAGGAACAAGTGGTGTCAAGGTGAAGGTCACCACATAAATTAGTGACTGCGCTTGGGTAATTCTACACTGGATACTGTTACGTGTCCTCTACTTGTTCTTACATACACTATCGCCACCTTGTGTATCGTGACAATACTACATATAGTAGCCCCCTCTAGTGAATAAACAGAAACACTACTAGTTTCACTTCATGTTGTTGTTCTACCAGTCACTCTACAAAGTCTACCCTTCTGAGCTGCTCATAGACCCACAACAACGCAACATGGTGGCAGCGGTTGAAGATTATTGTTAATGGAATGACACAAACAGGTGGGGAATGCCCAAACTCTATATTTCTCAAATATAGGCCCCTCTGAAGTGAGACCACATGACTGAGTGATAATAGGGGACATCTCCCATATGCTCAACACTAACTGTGTAAACCATTACACTAGTGAACTCTCTGACTTGCTGGACAACTACTCTGTGTCTCAAGTATAATTGCAAGTTGTTCCACAACTGATTTACTGATGTGACTGGTGTTGGAGCTTCATAGTGTGGTGGTGGTACTTATTAGACTGATCTTCTGGGAACTGCTGTTGGTGCTGGTCTGAACCATCATTAGCACTTCAGCCTGTTTACTGCACTTCATATGACTCTTCTGAACTCTGTGTTTTAATAATTGTGGTAGTGCAAAGGGTCTGGGTTGCCTGAACTCTGTGTGTGTGCTAATTCCTCCATTTTCTGCTAATAATGGTTGATGCACAACCCATTCCCCCAGTCCATGGGATCAGGCCACCACAACCACTCACCCTAGACTCTAATATTACTGAAAATTGGAAGCTCTTCAAACAGAAATGGAAAAACTATGCTGTCATTGCCCAACTTGACAGACAACCAGCCGTGTATCAGGTCGCTCTACTCCTCCATACGCTTGGTGATGACGCCCTCCGTGTATACAATGGGTTTGATTTCACAACGCCTGAGGCTCAACGAACCGTCGATGAAATCCTTGAACGATTCGACCAGTTTGCAGTTGGAGAGGTGAACGAGACGTATGAGCGTTTCATTTTCAACAAAAGGGCCCAAAATGAGGGTGAAACTTTTGAGAGTTTCTACTCGTCCATCAGGTCTCTCATAAGAACGTGCAACTATTGTGCCAATTGTGTTGACTCTATTTTACGGGACCGGATCGTTATTGGCATACACGATTCTGAAACTCAGACATCACTCCTGAAAGAAAGGAACCTAACTCTCCAGCGGGCAGTCGACACATGTAAATCTGCCGAGAATGCCTCGACTCAAGGCCGTGCCCTCCGTCCCGACCCGGTGCACAAAGTCGCTGCCACGAATGGCTACCGACAAAAGAAAACAAAACCGTCAAGAGACAAGATGAGAGCCAGTCACAAAGGCCATGATCCAGATGAGCGAGAGTGCAAGTTCTGTGGTCGCACCCATGTCATGAAGAAGGAAAAATGCCCAGCCTGGGGCAAGAAATGCTCATCCTGTGGCAAGGAAAACCATTTCCACTACAAGTGCCCAACTGACAAAAAGAAAGTCCACAACATTGAAGATCAGGAAGAGGAGACCTCTGACGAGGAATGGATCAACATTGTTCATGAGATTGATGCTGTCCACTCAAAAGCCTCTACTCAACTTAAAGGCAAGATGCTGATCAATAACAAAGAAGTCACCTTCCAGATTGACACGGGCGCTACAGTAAACATTCTACCAGAAAAATATGCTGCTAACATCCAGTCCACATCTAGGACGCTCCAGATGTGGAATGAATCAACGTCAAAACCAGTCGGTGTCTGCCGTCTCTCCATACGCAACCCGAAGAATATGAAGAAGTACTCAGTCGAATTTATTGTTGTAAACAACAAGCGTACCCCCTTACTCGGGTGGAAGACAGCAGAGAAAATGGATCTGCTCCGCATCATGAACAAAAATCTAGAACGCATTGCGGCCATCCAGCCTCAGCCATCTCCAGAATGCCTTCCTGCTTCACTCAACAAAGAGACCATAATTGAACACTATCCTGATGTTTTCAATGGAGAGCTAGGGCAGCTCCCTGGCATAGCTCATCTCCAGATCAAGGATGATGCTGTCCCTATCATCATGGCCAACCGAAGGACACCAGTGGCCATCAGAGACAAACTGGCAGGTGAACTCAAGCGTCTTGAGGGACTTGGGGTCATTGCCAAAGTCACTAAGCCAACTCCATGGATTAGTCAAGTGGTCATAGTCCACAAGAAGTCGGGAGACCTTAGGATATGCATAGATCCAAGGGAACTTAACAAAGCACTTGTGCGTGAGAGATACACCATGCCAATACTGGAAGACAAGCTGCATGAATTGGGCCAATCTCGCATCTTCTCCAAGGCCGACCTCGCATCTGGATATTGGCATGTCCAGTTGGACCATGACTCAAGTCTGCTCACCACCTTTCAGACCTGCCATGGAAGGTACAGATGGTGCCGTCTCCCATTCGGTACCTCAGTCTCTGCTGAGATTTTCCAGAGGAGACTGCTTGAAGCCCTTGATGGACTCCCTGGTGTCATATGCATTGCAGATGATGTGATCATCCACGGAAAAGATGTAGCCACACACGATCAGAACCTGGACATCTTCCTCCAACGATGTGCCGAGAGAGGGATCAAGCTGAACTGTGACAAATTTGAATTGCGATTGAACGAAGTGACCTTTATGGGCCACCGGATCACTAAGGATGGTCTACAGTCTGACCCTGAGAAGGTCAAGGCCATCAACGAGATGCCAAAGCCGGAGAATCTACAACAGCTACGACAATTCTTAGGATGCATCAACTACCTCGCAAAATTCATGCCACATCTGTCTAACATCTTACAGCCTCTTCTGATACTCACCAGGAAAGAAGTCGCATGGAACTGGTCTGAGAACCAGCAAAGTGCTTATGACAAAGCAAAGGAGTTAGTTACAACAACTCCAGTGCTGGCATTCTATGACCCCACAAAGGAACTCACCATAGAAAACGATGCTAGCGAATATGGTCTAGGGTCTGCACTTTTCCAGGATGGGAAGCCTATTGCCTTCGCAAGCCGCACTCTGACCGATCCTGAAACTCGGTATGCCCAAATCGAGAAAGAGATGCTTGCGGTCTGCTATGGGCTAACCAAATTTCACCACTACACCTATGGTAGAGATGTCAATGTGATCACTGATCACAAGCCTCTGGTTTCTATTGTTCAGAAACCACTCACCAAGGCACCGAGGAGACTACAAAACTTACTGCTGAGAACACAGGAATACTCATATTCCCTTGCCTACCGAGCAGGAACGGCAATCCCTGTAGCAGATGCTCTCTCCCGTGCACCACTTCCTGGAAAGAAGAAAGGGGAACTAGTAAACAACATTTTCTTCACACCAATCAAGATGGATAGGCTATCTCAAATCCAGATGGCAACTCAAGCTGACGACACCCTAATGACCCTTAAAAAGGTCATCATGGCCGGGTGGCCAAACATGAAGAGAGATGTAGTGCCTTCAATAACTCCCTACTTCGACTACCGTGATGAGCTAACAGTTCAAGATGGCATCATCCTACGTGGGGAACGTGTAGTTATCCCACTCTCACTCAGGCCTGACATCAAGAAAAAGCTCCATGCCGGACACCTAGGTATCAACTCTTGCCTTCGTCGTGCACGTGAGCTGGTGTTTTGGCCAGGTATGTCAGCCGAAATACGCCAAGCAATTGAGAACTGTGACACTTGTGCCATGTACTGTGACCGGCAATCCGCGGAGCCACTGGTCATGAACAAAGTACCAGACCGTCCTTATGCAACAGTTGCAACTGACCTCTTTACTATCCAAGGCCGTGAATACTTAGTCACAGTGGACTGCTACAGCACTTTCATTGAGGTGGACTACCTGACCTCAACGACCTCTGAAGCTGTGATTTCAAAGCTGAAACAACACTTTGCCCGCTATGGCATTCCCGATACGGTCATAAGTGACAACGGCCCACAATTCTCATCCGAGAGTTTCCATGACTTCGCTACAAAGTGGAATTTCACCCACCAGACATCAAACCCAGGAAACAGTCAGTCGAATGGAGCGGCAGAGGCAGCAGTGAAAACTGTCAAACGAATGATGCGTAAATGTGCCAAGGCAAAAGAGGATCCATATCTGGGACTCCTGAACCTACGAAACACCCCAACAGAAGGGCTCTCATCCAGCCCAAGCCAGAGGCTCATGGGAAGGAGGACTAGGACCCTTGTGCCTACTACCACTGATGCTCTTAGGCCCAAACAGCCCAAGGATGAGAAACCAGACATGGAAAACAAACGTGCTAAGGCAGCAGAACGTCATCTTGCCAGAAGGACTCTCGGCATGTTACATCCTGGTGACAATGTCCGGGTACAACCGACCCAGCCTGGACAAGTAATGTGGAAGCAGGCCACAGTCACCCGTCATCTTGGTGGCAAGAGCTATGAAGTAGCCACTGATGATGGGTCCACACTCAGAAGGAACCGACGACTCCTACGTTCTAAACCCCGTTCTACTGATGACTCCTGCTCAGTTGAGACCCCAGCTGAGCCAACTTGCAGGGCAACCCCTGCCAAACCGCCCCTCTCACCACGCGAGGCGAAACCACCCACAGTCTACGATACAAAGACTGAGACAACTTCAAGATGCACTTTTGTTTTTAATGGCTGATAAATAACCCAGTATAAAACAAAGTCATGCTGATATATCTTTTTACCTCTTAGTCAACTACATATCAGTTGAATAATATCAAAGACCTTTTATCTATAATGACTTGTTGTTTTATTTTATCCTTTATACATTTCAGTTTCAGAGACTCTTTGTCTAAAGGAGGGAAGATGTTACGTGTCCTCTACTTGTTCTTACATACACTATCGCCACCTTGTGTATCGTGACAATACTACATATAGTAGCCCCCTCTAGTGAATAAACAGACACACTACTAGTTTCACTTCATGTTGTTGTTCTACCAGTCACTCTACAAAGTCTACCCTTCTGAGCTGCTCATAGACCCACAACAACGCAACAGATACCAGAGCAGCATTTTCTAGACAAAATTCAAATGTGAATATCTCTGGATTGCATGGACCGATATCCTTCATATTTTGCATGTTTATAAGTTGTATGTGTCCCTAACTGGGGTTAAAGTTTCATAGCGTTATCCCTATGGTAAGTAAAGTTATGTGTTTGTGACATCAAAAACGAGAGGGTATACCCTCTCGCTATTATAGACACTATAGTGACCCTTTTAGTGACCGGACAGCCACTTCTGAAATGGTACAAGCCACTATTTGCGGCTGTCTCTTACCCTATGTCCCACAAACGGTTGTCCCTTAACTATTGCAACGCGAAGTACCGCTATTGTGTCACTAAACCCAATAACGGACGTCCTACAGACTATTGAAACGGGTCCCTGGTGCTGCAAACAGGAAACAGAGTTTGACATAAATAAGATTTCATTGTCGAGTCCAAGTCCGAAAAATATGGAAAATGAGGTTTAAGACTGCCAATAGCGGGATTTGAATTCCCGACACCCGCATTCTCCGGCGGACGCTCTCCTGACTAGTCCACAAAGGCAGGTGCCCTTATAGTGCCAAATAATTAGTGTGGTGGGGGTGGGTAGGGGGAGGGGAATCAGCGGAGGGTTACTGGAGACCTAAAATTTGTTTTCATCATGGGATGGTCTATATCTTAATAGAAGAAGCACATCTTAGTGTAGACCTACAAAAAAGAAAAGCAACTTCAAGTAATTCTCCGACGAGATTATTACTCTCGTGGTATCCACTCTCCATCCCTAGATCTGGTTTACTCTGTTTCTATGTGTGCAAGAAACTTCAAGCAGATATGAGCAAATCATAAGTAGGCAACCAGCGAAAATTGGGATCTCATTGGTTTCTCACGAGAAAAGTAGATGAGAAACTACAATGGTAAACTTTTATTTCGGCATGGTTCAAAATGAATCATAAGAGAAAACGTATGTCTGTGTATAGAAATACAAAAAAGATTAGGAGCTTACAGTTTTTCACTGCACGAGAATCTCACTCTCGTGGCTCTTCAATCTCCACGCCTAGGTTTGGTTTACTATGTCTCTATGTGCAGTAGCAACTTCAAGCGGATTCGACAAAATTCTACCATTTTATATGTGGTAGGTAATTAGCCACTTCGTCGATTTGTATTTGGCTACCACCTACCCCCTCCACCCTTCCCCCTACAATTACTAAGTGTCTTTGGGCCCCCAACAGGTGAACGGGAAACCATCATAAACTCATGGTTATCATTTCGTATGACACAGGTGCTTTAGCCGATCATCGGCGATCAGAACTTTATGGATTGACACCAGCGAAAGGGTCAGATCTCTTTGCAATCTCTCAAGGAAAGGAGATCGGAAAACTACTATTATTTATCGATAATTTTTTCAGTATGGCTAGAAACAAACTTATGGACACCCTTATGGATGTCTGATACTGTCTTAGCAAACAAAGTTAAATCTCATCAAACAATAATCCTTGTACAAAGGTAGGGAAAAGTGTCTTTATGTTAGCCAGTGTACCCGGCCTTGTCCCAAACAGGGCCGGGTTCCTTTGCCACAGAGCCCTCCACCGGGTCGTCATTTCTCACTGGCCGCACTCTGACACGTATGAAAACAAAATTGAATCGAGAAATATGTACCCATTTGTCTTCGCCAACCTTCAAAATAGCCGTATCTTACTTTACAACTGTGTATTTAGACATAGTTTTCCAGTGGAGCTTTGCTGGTTCTCAGATCCAGCCATTTTATTCAGTTTTTATCGCTGGTTCCCTAACTGCACAGTGCCTCGCCTAATAACAAAGAACAGCTGTTCACCCCTGAATGGAGATCAGGGGTGAATACTTTACCTATCTTTATGTAAGATCCTAGATTATTCAGCGGCCCCCAGCTCAGGCAAAACGATGTAGTAAAGGTAGGTAAAGCGAAAAGGCAGAGACACATACTGGATGACACAGTCATAATAACACACAATGCTACAACTTATACTGATAAGGAAGTAAGTATTGGAGGGAAACTATGTTCCAGTGAAAGAAAGTCAAAGTTACGAGGTGAGACTTGGAAAAATTACTGCCCAAGGCCTTGGCCGCGGGTAGTAATTTTTGCAAGCCTTACCGATTAACTTTGACTTTTGAACTTTCACTGGTACTTGGTTTCCTATTCCTATATACCTTCAGATGTGGTTTAATAACGATAATATATAAAACATAGTTATGACGCCTATACGATGATACTTATTCGAGGTGTATGACAGAATTCGTTTGGAACAAATTCTGTCATACTCGGAGAATAAGTATCATCGTATTGGCATCATCACTGTGTTTTTTTATTATTATATACCTTATTTTGGTTATAATCCTCCGAAATTGACTCTGTTGACACTATCACTGTCCACCAGCACGGTAAGTACATCACCATACTCATCTGGAAGTTGATTGCGCCTGTGCGAGTTAATTTTGCTCTCCGAACAGATCTTTGGTTCGGATAGATAGCGTTAATGAACTTGAACTACGCTTGGAGAATGTGAAGTTACCCGGATTCACTTTTTACCATCCCCAAGCGTATCACTACTGTTCTTTTATATGAATAAACGGAGCGGGATATCGGCTTCGGAGAGTGAAGTTAGCGTTTTCCAGTTACCATGGCGCCTTGGTTTGTAGTGTCTCAATTCGCGTGTTGCGATGCGTCTGACATGCGCAACGCAACGATTTATCACATGTATTGACCAAATATCGAGGCAACTAAGGTGTAGCTTTAACCTGAGACCGTTTAAATGGCTGAAACATGCAAGATCAAACATTAAAAACAATCGCCGTGAAGTTACGCCGACTTGACAGTGCGGCCGCCAATGACGTCATCCTCGGGATATCCCAGAGCATAGGGAACCCCCGATAATGACGTCACACATATACGGCTGCCTTTGTTGACGCCCGCTCGGCAAGGGTCTATGTTGATATCGATCAAATACGTAGATTTAAGTAATTTAAACGGTATCAGGTGAACGCTACACGTTAGTTACCTTGATATTTGATAAATACACATGATAACTCGTTGCGTTGGGCGTGTGACACGCATCGGAACACGCGAAGTGAAGGGATCCGCCATTTGCAATTTTTCTGCCAAGGTTCATGTTGTTGACCTCTCAGCCAATCAGATTGCATTATTTTGCAAAGCGTGCAATATGTCGGTCAAAGTGCACAATATGTCAGCCAAAGCGTGCAATATGTCAGTCAAAGTGTGCAATATGTAATCAGTACAAAGCTACACGGCGTATCGTGCAATATGTAACGACTTACTCTACCCCTAAGAACAGTAAGTATTTACACTGAGTTAGTGCATAGGTATATAATAATTAGCATTATTTGCTCACCCACCATTAAACCCGAAGCCAGATCCAACCTTATTGAGTAACTTAACACTGTTTTCTCCCCACTACACCTATCATATGAATTTTGTAAGAGACAATCTGATTGGTCTAAATGACAAACTTGGATAGTAAACGGCAACCTTGGGTAGTATACGGCAACCTTGGGTAGTATACATAAGTTACTCCCTTAAGCGGGGTGTCCCAGAAGTGAGGTTTTCTGTATACATTACTCCCCAATCATTCCGAATCCTGTGCCTAGGGGACATAACTGTGTTTTCATTTCATTTCCCATTAGTCACCGTAGTCCATCGTATATGGAAAAATCAAATGCTATATATTACCAATTTTCATTATAAATCATATCTAAAACCTGATTGGGTATTGTTTGATTAGTAACACATAATAAATGCAGCATTTTTTTTGGTTTTTAACCAATTCTTGTTAGTTTTTACTTCCAAAATATGATATTTCTGTGTGGTATAGGCTAGCTCTGTTTATAAGGCACAACCTTATACTTGACCGTATCAGGAGACTGTGCTTATACTGCAGTCAAAATAAGGATTGACCGGCCACAAAAAGCAATAGATTCAATTCCAGTGGCAGTCACCTCAGAATACCTTACATATTGGCAGAATAAAATCTAAATTAGTCTAGGTGGTGATAGTAGGTCAAATTAGCAAAAATCCAATATGGCTACCGTAATATATGAAATTCCATAACTCTGGTTTGAATTGAGGTAGAAACACGATTTTAAAAGTTAAACATCTGCTTTCTGTGGTGTGGAATCCATTCAAATCTCCAGTAATTTATATCTTTTGAGTAAATTCTATATGGCTGCCTGAATTCAATGAAATACCATAATTTGGGATTACCAGTAAAGCCAGGCCCTCTTTTGGCTTATTTTAACTGGACTATTGAAGAAATGGGGTCAGGATCGGGCTCAGACTCGGACTCAAAATGGGAATCAGAATCAGGAGCGAGGGCCTCAGTGTTGGTGCAGGCACACAGGGAGTGTAGAAAGAGGCTGATAAGCAGATGGGCAGATGGTGTGCCGAGCGGCAGTGGTGGAAGCTCTTACAACCTACATATTACACAAACCTTGAACAAAATTGCCTTTAGAACCTACCAGTTAGCAAAAATGCGTCCTTTTCTAAATACTAATGCAGCATTGCAGATTTTTAAATCAACAATTATACCGTATTTTGACTATGGTGACATCTTATTTGCAAATTCTTCTAAAAACCTCCTAAATAAGTTACAAATGGCCCAGAACAAATGCCTGAGAATCTGTTTGAAATTTGATAACCGATCCAATGTGAACGCCCCAGCCAATGAAACTCGCCGAAAGTAGGGCACGCAGCAGGACGCGGGAACTTCCCCGTGTCCGCTTCCCTTGTCTCTCTATTACGTGGTCGCAAGCGGTGGACAAAAGAGGTGAACTTTTAATACGCCCCGTCTTTACACATACACAGATCCAATGTTGCCCGAACTCATGCCTTATCTAATAGACAGAAGAAATTCACATATTCTAAATTTTATGTACCAACAAACTTTATTAGACAAATATATTGACAATAGAAACCTGTTAACAAGGCAATACAGTGCACCCGTTTTAAGAATGCTAACTCCGAATACATCGATGTACATGAAGAGTGTTGAATACGCGGGTAGTCAAATGTGGAACAATTTATCTCCATTAATAAAAAAAATACTGAAACCCTGAAAGAATTTAAGTCATTTACAAAGAAAGTATTAGCAGAAAAAGTACCTAGATAGCTCTACCCTAATAGTTCCTTGTCACTTTGTCACTTATTTACATTATTGTACATACTATAGAACACCTTATTGTTATAACTGATTATATATTTGTCGTTATGTCTTATTATATAGTCAACAGATTATGTAATACAATGTTGAATGAGTCAGGTATGATACGAGATACGCCTTTTTTATATACAGTACATGGTAGGCATGACTAGTAGCTCACATGTGTATAAGATATAACAAAAATAACAAATGTGAAAAATGATATGCGCAACAAACTCTCTTTTACTATGATTATTATGCGCGGTGTCAAAGGGACCAATAAAAGAATATGAAAAAGAAAATAATAAAATAAAATGGTGGTAGGGACATCGGCCGCGGGGGAGACGGGGAGGTGGGGGCCAGGTGACTGGGCGGCATCAGGGTGGACAGGTCAGTGTGGTGATAAGGGGTAACATTTCGTTGATGTATATTGTATATTTTCCGGTATGGCTTGAAGAAATTATACGATTTCGCTATACTGTACTATAAGTTGACAGTTTGGCAATGCCAAGAATATCAATTCACTGCAATTGAGGCAATTGCCCCTTTATTGGGCCTATTACTGTATTAAGCGTAATGATATGGAAGTCGACACAATATTGTACAAAGATTTGGTTCCAATAAAGAAACGATTATGAAAAAAAAATGAAAAAAAGGTTGTGGGTGAACCTTTTTCAGTTTTGTATCTATATCTACATATATAATATGAATACGTCAAGCGTAAATAACATACAAAAACTGTGTTGTATACATGGGCACACACTAGGGGCATATTCAAATACACATAAATATACATTGTATATTCATTATAGATGAATAAAATGCATTTTTCATGCAGTGTAGTGTCTTGTGAAATTTCACACAAGCCTGACACTCCCTTTGCTTTTCGAGAACTATTCAGCAGTGGTCAAGCAGCATATGTCTCATCTTGAAATCAGTCACCATTTGAGTGATTCACCTACAAGTCAATACAGGAATGCTTCCATTTTTAGCATAGTTGGTCGACATGAGCCATTGTTTGGGATTTGAGCAACTTGGTATTATTTTGAGGGGGGACATGGGAAGGGACCATGTGATGCAGTGGGGGTGCTGCGAAGAGGGCAGCAAATCTGGCTACAAACAAAAGGGAGAAAATCCAAAATATCTAGATGAGTTGGGGAAAGACCGAGAAGAGAATGCCAAGGTCTACTGGTCAACAGGGCTGAAGTGGATAAAGCCAATTCTTGAGATGGCAGACCAACATCCCACACACCATGAAACTGCATTCTGTAATGCCACAAGGGTATCTTTTTTTTGGACAAGAAACATCTTGTGTCCACCCCTACGCCTGGACTGATAGAATCTCCAATCTTTCTAAGCTGAACCTGACAATGTGTCATATATGTACTGATCACCTACTCTGTATAAATTATAACTAAAACAAGTGTTCTTATCACACGATAAGATGTGCTTAACACACCGTCAAATTCGCTAGATTAACACAAAAGACCTTCAAACTTCAATGACACAGCACAGGCTTACCGGAGGGAGTTGAGGGACATCTTTTGCTGTTCCAATTACCTGAGGATTTTTGCTTTCATGGAAAATTAATTATAATTGGGTTAGAGAAGATCACTTCAGTTTCAATGTTGATACCCATTGGTATGTATTTCATGAGCTTCACCTATATATTTGTAAATTAAACAGACATAGACCTATTAGGTCATGCAGTGGAATGATACCACAAAAACTGGAACACCCCCCTGGTAAGTAATTCCCTTGTCAGCACTAAGCTAATTATCAGGTTAGGGAGATCATGGCTACACACTTGACAAATTAGCATTGATGTCCTCTGACCTACATAATGCAATAATGAGCATTCTTTTTTTTTGTTATGTGTGTGGAGGAGTGACATCTCGGGAATTGGCACAAAGATTGTGAAGGCCACATACTGAACGTTAATAGCATAAGAACACAGTCTGAGACAAGAGCAGGAAACTATATCCTACTCCTATTCCTGCCATTGCAAAGCATCTGAGACATATCATCTAGACCTCAACAAGATCACACCAAGGCAGTACATTGGACATTGTATATTTTCTTCAGCAGGATGGACAGCAAGAAATTCAGCGATCTCCAACGAAAATACATGTTCTTTGTGTTTGGATTTATTTTGGGTTCATGTTGGATGTGGTTATCTGTAAACCTTCCGGAGAGACAGTGGAGGATGGTGGAGCAAAATATCAGTCATGAAAGGAAAAATCATGTACCTACACGGGTTGTCTTGTATACCCTGCATAGGTCAGGATCAACATTTATCGGAGACTTCTTCACTAATCATCCTGATGTCTTTTATATGTATGAGCCATTTCAACTGTATCCTTTTGGTGTGCCTACAAAGCAGAAGAGAATCAATGAGAGAGGAGAGTCTTTTCTACGCAGCACTTTGTCATGTAATCCTAGTCCTCTCCTGGATGATGTCAAAGCTTTTCATGAAAAAGGCCCAGGAAGAATTAAGTTCTTTGCACCAAGAACTTTTTGCTATCAGCCTGAACATATTAGAAAGTTGTTTAATAAAAGAGTAAAACCACAAGTATGTAAAGAGGATATTGATGTGTGTGACCCATACAACAGAACAAGGATAACTCTACAATGTAAAAGGAGATCACATGTTGTCACCAAAACAGTTACACTAAAAAACTTCACCAGTTTGTTACCTTTGATGCATGAAGGAGTGAAGGTCATACACCTCGTGCGAGATCCAAGGGGTCAACTGGAATCCATAAGAAAAATTGCTCATGAATTGGATTTCTATACAAAGAAATCTATTAAAGCACGTGCTGAACATGTCTGTGCTGTCCATAGAGAAAATCTTCGCCAATTATCTGAGGCTCTAATGTATGATGCCAAAGTACGAGAGAATTATCGGAGAGTGAGGTATGAAGACTTTGCTAAGGATCCAGTAGGTTATGTTAAGAAGATGTATGATTATGTTGGTTTACCACTGAATATTCAAAAACAGAGGTCTCTTGACGAATGGGCTGCAGCACAAACAATAAACAAAACGATTTCTACAGACATAAGAGCTTGGTCTTGGAGGAAACATATTGCCTATTCTCATGTGGATGTGATAGAATATATTTGTGAGGATGTTTTAACCAACCTAGGCTACATCATAGCGAAATCAGAAGATCATTTGAGGGATATTAGTGTTCCTCTTTCCCGTAAACCACAAGAGGGTGCTGCATGGTTGTGAATTGATGGTTGCGTTTGGCAGGGTTGCTACCAATGAGGCAGGCTATAAAACTACATATTGTAACCATATTCTGTAAATTTGAAGAGGAATAATACTATCAGAAAGGTAATATTTGGATCACTAATTATTTGGTGATGGATATTTTTGGTTAAGCTAGCAGATGAGTAATTTACTTGTATCAGCAGATTGAAATCCGATTTGTATGCTTTCATCTAACTTTGTCGAACACAGGAGTGTATACCAGGTTGATTTCTATTCACATCTATTTTGATGAAAGCATCATCTTATCAGCTGCACATATGTACATGATAGTGGCAGTGTTTCATTTAGCTTAGCCTACTATGAATATCCTTAGACTTGATATTAGGAACTTGTACCCAACAGGCTTGCGAGTATGGTAACTCATATTCGATGGGAGATACTTGTCCAATGCTAAGATAAAATCAGAAACATATTCAAGTTTGATATGTGTCCCTATTGGCCATCTTGTTTGAAGTGCTTCAGAATATTCACTCGGCAATTGCCTTCATATTCCTGCACGCTCCTAAGTTGATGGCGAATTGGACACAGACCAAACACTCATCAATTTCTTTCTTATAATATCTATCATTCACAGTGTGAAATGGATAGGATTGGAGTGGATTGAACAAATCTCACTGCCAGTGTCAGAGGGAGTTCACTGTATACATTAAAATCTTCACTATTGTTGCCTTATACAAACAATATTTTGTATACAATGCTATGATTATAGTAAATATGTAATTGCAGACTTGTGTATTGACTATTACACTGAAGTATGAATATTCATTAACTGTGTTTGGATTTATATTTTTTTAATAATTCCCTCAAAAGATGCAGCCATTGACTTGTCTGTATATACTTGACTCATGTTTAGATACCATGAACTTGGAGTTTTTTTAACATGATACTTAGAAACATCAAACAAGAAGGAAAATATTTATTCATTTTTCTCACCTCTTGTAATTTTATGCCCATAGACAAAAAATTGGCAACTCATACTCAACACTCATGGAGTATTTTTTTCAAAATGCTCAATAGGGGATTATGTCACAAATGGTAGCCAATTTGTCAATGACTAGATTGAGTATTTTCTGTATACCATGGTTCCGCATCCCCATACAATCTCCTGAAAATCCGCAGCACAGCAACGTATTATTGCAATGTAAAAACAGGATATTATTACATCGATCTGCTCAACTGACAAGCGTAGTCAAACGACCTGAGAAATGCTAAACTAATTGATGATTCAATAACTCACTATACCTTGTAAAATACCCCTGAATGGTCATAAAAAACTTAAGTAGTGATTCCGACAACACACAAGATATAGCAAGATTCGGCCCGATTTGGTTGTCTTACTAGATTGGGCTAGGTTTGAATAATCACATGCCTATTTGTCACGATATGTCTTGAGGTGTCGCATTGGTGGAGCACCAAAACATACACACGACATCGCGTGGCTATGTTATGAGACAACGGAGATACAACATATCGCGACACTACAAGATATACCAACTAACCAAGATATACCACTGAAAATCCACACTGTTGGTGGAATCAGCTTAAAACACTCTTGTTCTGTTTTTGCAACGCATTTCGATATCACTTTTTTCATTTACAAGAAAGAACTTCCTATGTATGGAATGATTGTAAATTGCCTATTCTAAAAAGAAAAGGTACATTTTATATCATGGATAATAAATTCTGGAAGGAGCTTTACTTTTTTACTTTTTTTTTAATAGCAGCGTTTATTTACATTAAAAAAATTGTTTCTGCAAGACGTTAAAGAAAGAACAGATAATAACAATTACCACATACCAGTTCAAACAACAGAAAACCATGATAAAATTATTGCTGCTTATTTTTTATGGATACTTAGATCCTTCAGTATGCAAAATACAATGTATGAGCATGGGTGCTATAGAACTAAATCATTTCAGGTGTTTATGAAAGGTTGTGTACATCGTCAGTGTGGTTATAAAAGATTCAGAAGTATTAATCTTAACCCTTTAACAGCAGGGAGATGCCTCCAGGCATTCCCCTGGCTATGACAGGAAGATGCCTCCGGGCATCTTAGAGGCATCATTGGTACTTATATACAGAATTCAATACACAAAAAAATAATTGTTTGATTCACAAGAAGTTTTGACAATGTATAAGAGCCATATTGACCTTTGATTTGGTATAATAAAATATGATCAGTCATCAAGGTTAATTACTTAAATCACATGACACATCATCATCATGTGACAATGCTATTTCCATAGCAGGGTCGTTTGGGCAGGCAATGCCTGCCGTGTAATGCTGAGCAGGGGAACTGGGTGCTGCAGGGAAAGGGTTAAGGATTACTAAGAGGACGGACACAGGGGGAGACAACACATATAAGAGACAATAAGTGATAATTCTGTTCTCAACCACTCAAAAACAGAAATGGGGAAAAAGAAAAAAAAATCACCAAAAATCTTTTAAAAAATGAATAAAAGGGTGAAGAGGGGAAGCGTAAACACTTGTGTAAAGAAAAGGGGAGGGCTACCCATTCAAATTACATCTGTTTCAACAGTTTATCCCATTCTCTGAATTACCAGGGTTTTTTCCAACTTACATATGTATTCTTCAACATGAAGTATGCCACAAAATTCTATTGACCATGAATACAGAACAAGTGCATTATCATGAAAGAATTTTTAGCGAAAATATAAAATTTAGTGAAGCAATTAATAAAGTACAGGATATGTGCATTCTCAATGTGACCTGTTATTCCCAGCAAGCAAAATCTCATATTCATAACTATCTGTAAATTACGAGAACTCCCCAGCCATTTTTTAATGCTTAACTACAGTTCCTTAGTTTTCACACAATCCAAGAAAAAGTGTCCAATGTCATCAACCTCACTACAGAATGAACATTGATCAGAGGTTACAATTCTGCTAGTATATAGATATCTATTTGTAGTGATTATACGATTTATTATCTTATACTGTAGAGATTGTAGTTTGGTTTCTCTGACCCATCTGTAAATGTTTTTGTAGGTATTAGTCTAGATCACCTCATCAAAGGTGACATCAAGATCCATTTCCCATTTGGCCTGAGCTGAAGGCTTTCTATTCATATGCTGGATAAGTAGAGAATACATTTTTCTTATTTGAAGAGGCCAGAATGTTGATTGATTTATCAGTTCTATCATTTATGTACAGGCTCGTAGGGTCCATATCAGCTTCAGTAAACAGCAACTGTGTAGACTATGGAATTGATCTGGTAATGTGTATGACATCTAGGAATGTACTTCTTATACCATACTTTGTGTTGAGTTCACCTATGTCCATGAATCTCTTGTTACTGTATAAAATTAAATCTTTAACTTGTATAATGCCAGCTTTGGCCCACACATTATTGGTATTAAGATCTTTTTCAGAACATATGAATTTATTGTCCCACAGACATTCATGTTGCCTTTTATCCTCAGTGATTGGTGGACATAGATATAAGGAATACCAAATAGAAAGTGGGTCTATGTAAAATATGTCATTTTAGTGTGGCAGTTGACCTAAGAAGTTTGTTAGACAAAAATATATCATACATAGGTCCTAAAATATTGCAGTATTTATGAAAGTAGTATGTCCATGACTGACAGTCATCAAATATCAATCTACGTATCCATTTCAACCTCGAGATACAATACATAGCTTTATTGATGACAAAAATAAATCCAGCTTCCGACAGAGAATCACTGTGTTTTATAACATGGGGGGAAAACTTGTTTGAACTTTCATATGAGGAGGAAGAGTGGAACTTGTTATTCAAAAACATGGATAGGACAACTGGATCGACCAAACTTCAATCCCTTCATTTTAGAATAATGAATAGAGTAGTGCCCAGCATTGTTGATCTTTACTAATGGGTGGACTAAAGCCTTTCCAGTCACCATATTGTCAAGTCCATCTTGATGCTGTTCTGGATCTAGTGGACCTGTGCTGAATTCTACTTTATCACATAGTGTATTCTTATCATCAGCCTTGATTCTGCCAGGCATCTCTACCTTGTGGTTTGTCTGCACAGGAGGACCTTCCCCATCCCTCATTTGGTTCAAGTCATAAATGATTACATAACATTTATTTGGACTGTATGCCAAGATTTTCAAGGTATATCCTGCTGCAATGAAGAGAGGCGTCATTTCTTTGATGGTATCCAGATGGAATGTACGTCTGCCTCTCGCTCAGCTCAAATGTATCTAGGGATGGTGAAGACAGGTTTAACCAGGCAATCTACCCAAAGCTGGGATGTTCTACTTCTCACAGAAACAGTTGTCAATATGTGTAGTAGGTCAACCACCTGAAAGAGAAACCTTCAAAGTTCTTCTACCACCATCCTGAAAACTCTTACATGTTGTAGAAACCTCTTGCCCCTGAACAATTTCAGTACACAATCTAACTCAGTCAAAGCACTCAATATTTCTATTATTCCAGTGTTGGCCAAAGCAACTATAGTAATTCATCAACAAGTGCACACCAATGAGTCTCAGATAGAAGTTCTGAAACCTGGTTTTATTCTCCCAGATAATATGCAATGCAACACAGTAACATAGTTGTTGGTCCAAGTGCCAGTCTAAGGATTATGTATTTCTGCCCAGCAGCCTCTGATATCTGATTTGCCTTCATCATTGCTGTCATCATTGTTGCAAGAGGCTTATTTGTAGTGGAAGATTTTTATCCTGGGTGCCACAGAATGACATTGCTCTCGACACATCTTTGTGTTATAGCCATTCATTTCTGGACATTTGTCAATGGAGATAATATCCTGAATAAGTGCCAATCCATTATCAGTAGCTCTCTTATGTGACACATCCTGATGATATCAGATATCTCATGAGAGAGAAGATATTTGGAGCTCTACCATTGGTGGTTTGATATGTGAAATTATCAAAATCTTCCTGGTGTACTTCTGCAATTGGCTTCTTGAGCTGAGTAATGGTTTAAATTAGTGGGGTGTCATCTTTGTTGGTTTGTTGCATGATGATTATTGCCAATGAGTGTGTGGAGAGTTCTTGGTGATTTAAAGAGACAAAGACACATCCCATCATGCTATTTCAACTCCACACTCCCATTTAAATCACATATCTAAAGATAATTAATGTTTAGGGGCCATCCATAAAGTATGTATGCAAAAATTCCAATGCAATAGAACAAAGAAGGAGCATATGGTAAATTTCTCAGCTATCATAGATGGTTATGATAGCAATGGAAAATGTGACTCATCAAACATATTTATCTGATCTATTGTGGTCACGAACATATGGCTACAATGTAAAAGCAATGCACTAATTTATATTAACCTGTAAGTTATGGCAGTTTTACCACTTTTTACCCCTATTATCAGCTTAATTGTAGCAGTATAGCTATTTACCATAGCAACAGTAAATCAAATTCTTCTCAAACCCTTTCCATCAAGAAAATTGGACACAAAATTATATAACTAAACCAAAATATCATAGATCTGCAGTAGTAAATATTGAAAAAAAGTGATTTTTAAAATTGAAGTCCTTCAGGGTAGCAAGCGAGGACGCCATCTTGAATATCTAAAATTGCTCAATGGTTAGAGCTCCATACCACTCCAAATCTTATTTCAAACATCCCAGAGATGTCGAGGTTAGCCCTAAATTTGGGCTTTGGCTGCTGGACTACCACTCCATGAACACCATCGTTTTACTTATGAATTCGCCTGGCGTATATGAGTAAGTATTTTGTGTATACAAGATAAACCTATTCCCAGTGTGTATACGCCTCATCTGTCGGCGTATATAAGCGTGACGAGAGGTGGCGGGGGTTGGAGGGGTGGGGGGCAGCAGGGGGAGGGTTTCCCATTGTGGACACCTATACTTCTACCAACACAAACGGGTGGGAGGCAGCGGGGGGAGAGGATATTTCCTCTCATATACGCAGGGTGTGAAATACAGCCAAGACGCGTCCGTATATAAACACTGGGCGTATATATATGAAAACAAGTCAATATTCAGCCAATACATGCACTTCCACGATGGCGTATATATGAATAAACTGGTGGTTTTCGTGCAGTGTACTAATGTATGGGCAGCATGTCAGCATTAAAATATGCACCAGGTGCTTACTGTGGGTATCCAAGTGACATGTAGATGTAATGGTGCAAACGACCAAGTGAATACTTATTTTATTCGTAGTATGGACTACGGTCAAAGACTGTTACGAACTTAATGACATATGATGTATATTCTGCTGAAAGGAACTAAAACTAAGTGTAATTAGGATCTGTTTATCTCATAATTGACTACAGTTTGAATTAAGTGTTAACTCTATGGGACTACCTCGTAGTTGTAATATCAACGGACAAAATCTATTAAGATCTTTAGAACTATGTTATACTGGACTATTAATGCATTTGTTCCAACCTGTTATGTTTTGGACATTTTTATCTAAGTGTGATCAATTTGTATTATGTACCAAAGTTATTAGAAGTGCTACAAAATATGAGTTATATGAGTGTACCAGAAAACTGCGAGGGCACTCACACCGGCTAAAGCTGAAGCCTTTGCAGTCTAAAGACACAAATAAAAAAAGATAATAAAAAAAGTCATGCACCTGATTCCTGTGCTAGGTTAGTTGAAGTTATGTTTACGCATATTTACACCACTGTCCAATCATTCTAATTTCTGCACCTAGGGAACACCAGTGTTGTTTTTATTTCAGCGATGTGGGTGACAGGTGGGTTGGGAGCTGGGTAGTGCCAGGGCAGGCAGGTATGGCTATAAGGGGCATGGGTAGATCTTTATTACATTTTTATCTATTTGTATATATATATATATATAAATATTATACGCTCTACTGTTATAGTTGCTTATTACTAACATATTGATTACGATTATATATATATATAATATAATGACAAGAAGGACTGCGAGTTTGGGCATATGAGTAATATTTTATTAAGACACCACTCACCCTAATCAGAGAAAAAAACTTTTCTCAGGTGAATGGCACCTTGGGACGGTGTTGGTGCCGCACCTGTCCGGTTGGCGCCACCTGACCAACTTGGTACTTAGGTATTCCACAGGTGACGCTAGTATATTTTTTATAGACACATACATCTGTTTGTTGTATCTGATCCATAAATATTATACGCTCTACTGTTATAGTTGCTTATTACTAACATATTGATTATGATTATATATATATATAATATAATGACAAGAAGGACTGCGAGTTTGGGCGTATGAGTAATATTTTATTAAGACACCACTCACCCAAAACGCCCAAACCAAGAAAAACTAAACCAAAAATAGAAAACACAGTCAAGAATAGACTAAACTAACAATAGACTTATCCAACCTAAGTTTGAATCTAAGGACCTATCAAGGTATAATAAAACTGAAAGACTCTTCCAGTCGCCGATGTTTTTAATTTCGGCTAGAGAAAAACCGGATTCAAAAAGAGCTGTTGCTCCACCCCTACATAAAGAATGTGTAGTAATCTGGGAAATTTTTAACTTTTTAGTATGATATTTCAATTTCCCTAAGAACCAATTGTATGAACCTCTTATCAATATACCGTTCCTCTCGAATGAAATAAGTTGGTATGACATATTTGGATAATTCGTGAGGGAAATAAGTTTTGAAACATAATAGTATACACAAAAGGGTGAACCAGGTATTTTAGAAAAAGGAATGGTAAATACCCTGTCGTTAAATTGAAATAAAACTAAATCAGAATGAAATGTAATATCAGACAATTTGATAGAATATTCTAATTCAACTAGATTTGATTTTCGTAATAAGCCCCTAAAACCTAATAACATTCCAATCCAGAAGGCTAAATCCTCAAGATTAGATAAATTAAGACATGAAAAGATATTTTTCATATCGTCAACAGTGATAGGGGTTGCTTGAACGATAATATTACCTATAGTGCGTTTAACACCTAAAAGTAATCTACGAATGGCATGAGAATGTGGAAATTCATAGCCATGTATTTCGTGTAAAATTTTTACTGCCGCTAAATAATTAGATATTGAAACAAACTTGAACCTTTCAGCCATAAACGTTATATATAACATAATGGTATTTTCTGACGACGGTAAAGACAATAATTGGAATTCGTTACAAAATTTGAAGTAGTGGTTCCACTGACATCTTCTAGTGCGAGCTGAATTGGTTGATAACCAAGCCTTGTTAAATTCAGTCATCTTGGTGGTTAATTCAGCAACTGAAAGCAACAATGTCCATGGAACTATTATATTCTGAAGGTCCTGGACATAAATGGTGATTGTCAGAAAATGAAGAAAATAGTATAGATTGATTCCAAACGCCAATGAGCCAGTCAGAATAAAAAACTGCTCCGAAACCTGACATTGACAAATCAGCGGATAAAACGAATTCGTCTTTAGCAATAATAGTGGTTTTGCCGTTGAAAATACGGCAAAGGCTTAACCACCAAGATAAATCGTCTTTTACCCATTCTGGTAGTATATGGTTACCTTTAATATTGCGAATTTGGCGAGAAAAATTTATTAAGCGGCGGGAAAAAGTACGACCGCCCCTAACAACGGTACTGCAATGAGACAATACTCCACAAAGAACTTCCAATTCCTTAAACGTAGTCTTAGTTCTACCAATGAATTGATTAACGATTTTTATCAATTCCCCAATTTCAATGGTGGTAATGATAACGTCATGGTAATACTGTCTATGTTAATTCCTAAATATTTTACATTTTGAGTAGGGGAAACAAGTTTGTCCCATGATATTCCAAAGCCTAATGATCTCAATAATGTGATTAGAGCATGTAAGGCCTTGTTACAACCAATTTCAGTGTTATCAACGATAAGAAAATCATGTAAGTAGCCGTAAATGCCATCAAAGCCTAATCTATGCATACAGCGTACAACGAATTCCGTAATCTTGGTGAAAATAAATGGTGCGCATTTCAGTCCAAATACCAATGAATTGGATTGGAAATAATAACTAGAACCATTAAGTTCCCACCGAAAACCTTGGTAGGTGCGGTGTGGGGGAAAAACAGGTATAGCGCGGTAAGCCTCTTTGATATCTAGGACGGAAAAGAAACAAAATTGTTCCATATGGTCAGTTACTTCGTCCAATTTCAAATAAGAAAATTTACTACATGTAGTATTCATGAAATTGTTGATGCTAACATCAAGTGGACGTTTGCAGTCCGTAATTGGTCGAATTTTCCCTGATTCTTTCTTTACCACAGCGCCAATGGCATGTATGCATTTCGGCTTTTCTTCAACAATAGAAACTTTCCCTGATTCCAATTCTAAACGAACGATAGCGTCCATTTGTAGTTTAAATACAGGATTAGTTATGCTATCGTAATTGAAGGAATCATAAATACCAGAAAAAACATCGTCTACAATTTTAAATCCATTTAACACACCGTTAAATATATATTCTGCTTCTGGATCAACAATTGTATAACCATAACAGTGGTCCCAGAATTTGCAAGGTTTTAAATCGTAAGATACGTCGTCTAATTCGTGATTCCCTGGGCAATTGAAAAGACAGGGGGCGAGGTACAACCGTTTGTTGATTACTTTGAACCGAAGGGTACGAATCACTTGAAACCTGAGTATAGCTAACTATAGTAATATTACCAGCTGTAACGCTATTGCTAACAATAGGTTGACACACATTTTCCGCAATATCTTCTGTAATGACATCGGTGAAATCAACACTGGGTTCAATAAGTAAGTCACGACTTTCAATAGTCTCAGGTACAAAGGAAACAGTAGAATTTTCATGGACAACATGGTTAATATCGCTAACAATATTCGCACAAAGTCCTGATCCGGAAGGAAAAAACGAGGTAGAACAGTCTAATTGTCATTTAGAATCCGGTTTCTGTCCTTTCATTGTACACTTGCAGACAGGGTGTGTTCCTGAGCATTCAGAACACTCGTGCTTGAATTTACAGTCCGTTGATGTACATGAGTCTTTCTCGTTATATCGCCAGCAGATACCAAAAGGGCGATTTTCCTTGTTTTTTCTTTGTTTCTGACGATTCTTTGTTTCATTTACCTTGGCAAAAGCCACACATTTTTCAATATTTAAATATTTGGACGATGAATATGCGTCCCCGTAAACAAAACTAACAGAGCCTAATAATTCGGCTTTTTCACGACAAGCCAAATCATAATCTATTAATGCTTGAGGGATAACAAAAGGTCTACGATCACTTAAAAACGATATATGATCGGCATAGTTAGAAACGTCAATTCCCTGGGCAATCATTGATCGCATCAATGACATGCTGGCACTTATAACCTGGTCTAATGTAGCTTTGGTGGTATCACAGGGTAAGTGGTCTTCTAAATTAAATGTCACACACTTACGGCGTTTCTCGGTCTTCCCTTGGCAAGTATGCACATGCTCTACCGGAATTCCTTGAAATCCGGACCACGAAGTCGTTGCAGAAGCGTAGACAGGAGGAAAACGGGTTTTAGGTATCGCTCCAGAAGAACGATGACATGGTTCGCTGCTCTGTGAAGGAGTGATTCCGGCTTGTACAGGAGGCACAGAACTCGCTATGGTAGTTTCATCGACTTGAGCAGGGGTCACCGCGTGGGTCATCTGGGTCGTCACTGGAGTCGCCGGTGGTTTAGGGGGTCCGCCATCTTGTTTTGTCAGCATTAGGCGAATTTCGGCCATCATTTTTGTTAAATCACAAACATCAGAACGTAAAGATTTAACTTCGTCACGATATACCTTGTTTTCGGCGAACAACTTTTCAATTGTCCCGGAGGTGTTCCTAGGCAATTGCTCTTGGTGCGTTGTCCCGCCGGTGGCGCCCCGTTCTTCTTCATCGGTGTCCGTAATTTTTTCTGAATTGTCAGAAAAACGTCTCAAAGTCTTGTCTAGTTCGCTTAAACGTCAAACGGATGACTCCGGACATTTAGGGCACTCCTTCGAAGAACGTCCATCATATTTGTGTTGGCATATCTGGCAAACCACAAATGCCAGTAACAAAGCCAATAGCGAGCGCATCGTGGTGGCACGTCTGTACGGCAAAATTTTCTCAGGTGAATGGCACCTTGGTACGGTGTTGGTGCCGCACCTGTCCGGTTGGCACCACCTGACCAACTTGGTACTTAGGTATTCCACAGGTGACGCTAGTATATTTTTTATAGACACATACATCTGTTTGTTGTATCTGATCCATATATACATATATATATATATAAGTTGGCGGCTCCCGGCTATGAGTATAACAACAGTAATAACAATAATAACGAGGCACAGGAAATTGGTTTGGCGGAATAACACATAGACAACCACACTTTATTCAGTAACTTAAAATTAAAATTTTTCAGAGTGTGAAAAATCTGTGTGGACAATTAGACAGCTGAGGCGCAACTGGCGCAACCGTTTGGAACAGTGAGCAACAGTGAAGTAACCGGCACGCGCCTGGTTACCACGCTACCAACTTGTTACAGGTTACCTAAGCTACTACGCTAGCGACCTTCGCCTAGGCCTCAATTATATAGTTATATGAAATATAACCGCACATATATATATATATATATATAAATATGTCAAATGTAAGTAACATATACAGAAAATGTATGTACACCTGTGTATACATATCGCTCACCTATATGTTTATATCTATATATGCTGGGCAGGAAATACAGCCATCATGTTTGGATATACACACAGAAGATATGTTGTATATCTTCATACATGGATGCACAATAGGGGGCATATTCATAGATAAACATGCTGTACAAGCTATAAAACAAAATAATAACTTACAGTTTGTACAGAATGGGGCGTTTACACCGAGTTCCGTATGAACCACAAATTGAGGATAATTGAGAATTGTCTATAATTACAGGACAGACATTTCGGGCCACGCCCCCTTTTTTCCATTCACTGTATTTATAGATATAGTGCTGCAGCATGAGGAGCTACAGTAGGTGAACACCCATCACCAAATTAGGAGCTAATGATATTTCCATTTACAATGGATGAGCGCTGTATTTCTAAAGTACAGTAGATTCTCACATAACGACCACTTAAATAACTGTTTACAAACATTATGGCTTTGTCCCAATCCTTTCTGCTGTATTTTGTGTTTAGATTACGTTGGGTATTATTTTGAAAATTTTGCGTATGCTCCCTCTTTGTTCTATTGCGTACAAGATCAGGAGGGGGTGGGGGGTTCAAAATTTCAGAATTTCTGCATACATACTTTATGGATGGCCCCTAATCAGACCCACTTTGCAAAGAGCTATAAAATCAATTCTCCCTCCTTTGACCCAGTGATCCAGCTTTGTGTCTGCGACTTGACCAGTAGACTTGCTTAAGTGAATTATTATATACACTGCACGAAACTTACCACTTTACATATGTATCCGAAACGCGTCTAACAGTAGGATCATGTGCTAGAAGTTCGACTTGTTAGACGTCTCGTAGACGCCTTATCTAGTGGCGTATATACATGTCCATGGTGCAATCTTATATACGTCATATATACGCCTGATTCTATTAATTTACGCCACTATCCAATAATTCCGACCTCTGCCACCTGGGGACATCAGTGGTAGCATATTTCAATTGCCATTAACCATCCAAGTCTGTATTATATAAAAAATATAATCTTATATTACCAATTTATTTTATAAAACCTTTATAAAACCTGATTGAGTATAAATTGAATATTTACACATAATAAATGCCGCATTATGTTGTCTTTTTTACCGTTTTTTTAAATAGATTTGACTTTAAAACACCATTTCTAGGTATGTTGAGTCCAGACCCACTATATAAGAGCCCTGTCCTAACTTCAAGTCATCTTACCTCAGCCTCACAACCCCTCCCCCCCCCCCGCTGCCCCGCGCCCCCACCCCCCCCTGCATGTATCACAAGGCCCAGGGCGACTAGGGTTTCACCCCCCCCGCACCGCCGAGCTGCCGATGCCGCTTTGAAGCGGCAGCCGAGCGGCCGCTAATCCGTCTACACACACTGCACTGTGGTTAGAGTGAGTGTAGGGTGGTGTCGGGGGGGCGGTATGGCGGTAGGGCGGTAGGGGGTGGGGTTGGGAGGTCGCTGGCGGCGGGTCAGTGTTGGTGCAGCCTCTACCGACACCCACAGGACGGGGCGGGCCACGGGTCGCAATATTTTTTTTTTGGTATCATATATACGCCTGGCGTATATATATGTTGCGCAGAGTATGTTTTATCTTAAATACGCCAGACGTGAAAGACAGCCAAGTCGCGCGCGTCTACATATGGAAACTGTCTCATAGACGCCCGAAACGTAGACGCGTATAAGAGGTGTATACAAGTATAAACAAGCTACGATACAGCCGATACGTGCGTTATCGCAATGGCGTATATATATGTAAAATAGTGGTTTTCGTGCAGTGATACTGGGTGTTTTACTGGGTCTTTTTTTTCAAAGTTTCTTTATTAAGATTATATCCAAATAACATTACATTTGTTCTGACTTCAGTGTCTGAGTTTTTCTTAATATTATTGGTAAGACATTCAAGATTTGACCACATACATATTCGATACTCCTCATATATGTCATACAATTTGGGCAAGTCATAGCTAATACAGGTGCTGCACCTAATCGTGTTTGCCTTGGTCTTTATTAAGCCTGAGCGTACTGGTTTCTGATGGGACACACTACCTACATGTAGAGCCAGAAAACCTCTTTGACCAGTTAATCATCCATGTGCTCTTCTGTAAACAGAGACCAAACAGTTATTCCTATAAAAAGTATGTACTATAAATGTCCCATGCATTAGAATCGCCTGCCAGCTGATTATAGGTCAATACCCATCCCCTATTTAAACACAAAGAGAAAGAATTTATCAGAAATGGATGGCCCCTTACCACACACTCAAGTGTGTCCCATCGGATTTGACACTTTGATTACAGTGATTTTAGGTGTGTCCCATCAGACTTGAACATGTATATAGCATATTTAGGCATTATCATCATCTAATAGTTTCCTTTTCAAGTAGCAGATGACAGTATCCATAACTAAGTGTCTGCTATTTAATGACAAGATTGATATAATAAGTATTTTGTCCCCAAAAAGACTATGAAATAAAAGTTCTATTTTTAGGAACCAGGTCAGTAGTGAGGCAGGGGTATGATCAGACTGGGATACTGGACACCTGCCCATTTCACCAGGTCTTTATGGTTGGTGCATGGATAGCGAAGGGTTAGATTTTTTGCAGTAAGCTGAAAGCCTGTGTGAGTATTCTAACCTCTCTAGATGACGTATATGAGCGCGATTTCCCGCGCTCAAAAAGACTAAAGTACACCATATACTGTTGGAAAGCTACAGTTCTGAGGAATACAGTTCTGGTGGGTGTAAAAATTTATTTGGTGAACAATCTTGTCAAGGTCAGGTCAAAGGTCAAAGGTCACAACTAAAATAGCCCCCAGTTAGAATTGCTTTAACCACTGATATTTCAAGAAATATTTTACTTGGCCTTCTGATATTTTAGGACCATGTGCACATCATATGGCCCAATAGCCACACAAAATATGGTTGACCTTGGTGAAGGTCAAGGTCACATCTACAGAGGTCAAATTGCTCAAAAGGGGTTCTATTAGTGAAAACACCTTCTTTCAGATTATTCTAAAGTTGCAATTTTGGTTTTACAATGCCAGTAATTGATGTTCAAGATCAGAGAGACATAGGTATTGGATATTCTGACTTTTATAATGATAGTGATATAATGTCTAGAGATATTGCAGGTTCAACATCGATATACATCGAGTGCACCCATAGAATCCATACTTGAATTGACAGTTTTTACCAGCAAAATGATGTTTTGAAAACTCTGAATGTCATAATTTCTTTCATGTACTAACAAAATGAGGCTATTTTATTAACACTCAGAACAGATACTCAGAACTGAAATAAATCAAAATGTTACTTGGATGGAAACAATGCATTGTTTGCAGGGGAAAAACATGTTCTTTGCACATAATAACTAACACAAAACAATGACTCAAATCATCATGGATGGAAACCTTCCAGTGAAATATCAATTGCATTGACTTAATATGCTACATATGATTATAAATACTACATATCTCTATGATATAACAAATATGTTTCATGCATTATCAACAATAACTGGTTAAACTGTATTGTGTCTCTGGTCTTTGAACATAGCTCAAATATTCAGGTAAGATTTTCTGTATGACTACAGCTTAAGTAGTCCAACATCAAGGTTCTCACAATAAGAGTTCATTTTTCACAAGCACAGTCCAGAGCAAAAGCATATGCATTCCTTGTGCAGTCTTTCTTGGAGGCACATTTTCTAAGTTCCTGACAGCTTGCAGCAATGGGTGGCAGGGTTGTCAGGTAGACCTTCCACATGTTCCCATTCTGTGTCCATCCCAAGTCTGCAGGGCTACCTATCTCTGGGTCGGATATTGTCGCCTGGCCCCAGATAATGCCAGCCTGGTTGGCAGCAGGCTTTGCATATTCCTTTAATGCTGCTCTAGTTGGTGGATCATAAATCTTCTGTTTGCAGGCAAATAAATCTAGTCTGGCCTCATCCACTCTAGTGGCTGCACTAGACCTGTCATACATACAGACAATAAAGTTTTCAAGCTTCTGTAGGTCTTTGTCAGATACTCCCTTTGGACAGTGGCTGAGTTTATTAAAGGTTTCTGAATCTTCATCGCACACATCCCATGTCTGCCATGCAGACTTCTTGGCCTTTCCGCGGAAAGCAGATACAGTGTCACACCCAGTGAAAGCATGAAAATAAACTATCCCACTGACTTTCTCATGGCCCATTCCTGAAACTACTTCATGAATGAGAATCCAGCATGTATGTCCACCCAGACCAAAGGTAACCCACATGGTTTCGAGTCCATGCTGCTGAAGCATTGTCATGACAGACACTGGTATGACAATAACATCTGTGTTTTAGCTTTGATGGTGAGTGACTTGTTTCCCTCCAGTGTTGCATGCCTAGCATGCACAAAAATTTGAGTATCTGCTTCCTCATGATGGCATGGAACAACAGCATCTTGTTTTTTTGTTTTTTTTATCTTCTTTATTGAGTCATCACATGTAGTCTTACATTTTGATGTTTTTCACTTTTGTGCAATAAATATTACAGTATCAGATGATCAATAGTTAGGATGAGGCTTCAACTAACATAAGTTGATTTTCATAGCCTCTCCTGGTGCCAGTATTTGCATTGATAAGTATTTGTATAGCCATTGAGTGAAAAGTAAGATACTACAAAGTCACAAGGTAATTATAAGTACTCATGAGTTTCGCATAAAATGAAAATCAACAGATTACACGATAGATTTTCTATCATGACCATCACCTAGTGATAAGAAAGAAACAACCAATTCTTAGACAAACATATATAACCAAGCTAATAGTTGTATTGCGAGCAAAGCAAGAGAGCATCCCCCAAAAAAAAAAAGAGAAAGAGCAATAATCAGAAAGCAATAGCAAAATCCATACACAAACCAGGGCTTGCCCATTCTCTGGGCAACCAACCATTTATATGTTATTCAGACTCTCTAGTAACTTGGTCTTAGTCAGCGATTTAAAGGCCTTGAAGGTCTCTGTGTTTCTGATTAAAGGCGTTTGTAAGTTCCATCAATTTCCCCCGTTAAAGTGTACTGAGTTTATGTATGCCGCACAGTTTGGTTTAAAAACTGTCAAAACAGGGGCGTTAAATAACCTTGTTTGTATATTGCCAAAATTTACAAACATAGGGTTTCTTGACCTCTTATACATGAAATTTAATAGGTGTGAGTCCCTCCTATCAGTTAAGTAAGGGACACCAGCTAATTTATGAAGATTTCTTATCGAGGTAAACCTGGGGGGCTTCAAGCAAATTTTAAGGCAACGGTTTTGTAACAGTTGTAGAGTATTCAGGTATTTCATAGGACTTTTAGTAAATAAGACGTCCCCATAATCAAAATGGGGTAAAATTACTGTTTTATAAATATTCAAAGCTGCTTGCTTCATAAGATATGAACGCATTTTTGATAATTGGTATATCCTATAACTAACAGTACGTTTAATATGAGAGATATGGTGCCTATAGTCCAAGTTAGTGTCTAGATAAACCCCTAGATATTTATAGGAGTGTACTTTAGCTAATTGAACATCATTTATAAACAAATTCAAGTCATCACGTATAAGTCTTCTGTTGAAGTTATAATACATACACTTTGTTTTACGAATATTCATAGAAAGCTTGTTTTGTTGGCACCAAGTATGGAGTACATCAAGATCCTTTTGTAAAAGATAATAAAGCTCATGTTGATCATTTCCGTGAACATATAAAACCGTGTCATCGGCGTAAAGCAATAGGTTAGTATTTTTTATTACACAGGATTAATCGTTAATATAAATTAAGAAGAGGAGGGGACCCAAAATTGAGCCCTGGGGAACTCCCGTTTTAATAATTTTATTTTTAGAAATTTTGTCGCTGAAATTTTGTTGCTGATGGCATCATCTCCTTTTGTCACAATAACTGTACTTGTTGTCTGAGATTCTCCTATTTGCCAGAAAATGAAACAGTTCAGTCTTGCTCCCGATGCCTTTTTCTCTTTTCGACCTTGTTTCTGACCTCAAACTGTACTTCTTGTATACATCGAATACTATATCGAGACGCTTCTAGCTCTTTTCTGGCATAGGCATCAAATGTCTTAACCCTTTAAGGATGGCTGCCAGGGGCCTAACTACTCCCATAAGGATGGGTGCCGGTGGCAGTCTGGCTGGCTGGAGGATGAGCACATAATAGTGAAAACTGATATCCAAGTTTGTAATCATGCAGTATGAAACATAATCATAAATATTTTAGTGCATCTTTAGTGTGGTGATGCCTCCAGGCATTATGTGTCTTTTGCGCGGTGATGCCTCCAGGCATCATGCATCCTTAAAGGATTAATGCTCCTTGGAGGTAGGGTATTGATAGGAAATGAGCTATCTATGATCATAACATCTCTCCTTGGCCCTGAATCTTGACTACAAACCTTTGCTTGAAGAATTTCCACAAGCTTTAATGACTGCATTGTTTTGTTCATGGGCTTGGTCAAGAGCCATTGCAGAGAACTGTCTTCTAGACTTGTGGACATCAAAATGGCCCTTTTGGAAATCTCTTGCCACATTTAGATGTTGTTGCTTTAGGGACATCATATCTCTGAAGTGATTAGACAGCCATTGAGCATAATTCACATTGCTGTTTGCAAAAAGTAGGGGATTAAACCTGAGAGTGCTGCACAATACAGATCAAATTCCCCTTCTCTGAATGAGCAAATGAGTGTGAAAAGGACAAGCTCCATATCCTCATCACTCTCTGGTGATGTTAGAACTTCTTTTTTTTCATTTTGACAAAGGTAACACTTGTCTCAGTTTGTGTGTCTAGATTTGATGGTAAGTATTGTGTTATTGGTTGCCATTTTCCCAGGGTTGAGGGTTCATCCTTTTATCACCCATTTCATTGGCACATTTATTATATGGAATACAACAAGGTTCTTGCATCTAGCCCTACACCTATTGTTCATCCAATATCATGATAGTCCCATGCAATCTGTACACCATCCTGATAACTAAAACCCCTTTATCCTTGGCTCGGCTCTCCCACACTTGCACATACTGTCTATTCAGGTGCAGCTGCCTCACTAATTGATTAGACAGCATTTGGGACACTAAATAAACTGGACATCATGAGAATCAGTGATCCTTAGTTGACACTGAACCCCATTCTGAGTCTCACAGTAATGGTTTCACCAGTGTACCCTGGTAGTGCCTGACAATCACTCTGTTAAAGCCTTATTGGAACATGCAGGTCACTAGAGTTGACTAAATACACTATGATCAAATTGGAGATTAGAATGTTCCATCACACATAGACATGTGCTACCCTCACCTAGTTAAGCCCATGAGCCAATGCGGTGTGCCGGGGTGTGCCCTTGCTGTGCAGAAACAACTACTTGGAGCCATGGAGAGTTGGGCCAGCAGTAAGGACCAGTGCCAGTTGTCTATTTGAATAATGTGGCTGACTGCTGAAATAAAGGTGGTACCTCTACCACCACACCCTACACCCCAATAATTAGAAGCTCTGTATGGTAATATAAGTCCTCTGGCAACATAATTACTTGAAATTCAAATGAGAATTGCTAAATATTGGTTAATATTAGTTCTAGGCTATTTCAGATGGTAAAAATGAATACCTCATCCCTGAAAACATGCAAATTGACACCAAGATCATTCAAATCAACCAAGTGGTTGTTTTTCTGTGAGGGTGTTCATTCTCAGCAAGTCACTTTGGCAGCCATCTTGAAAAACGGCCGCCGTCTTGGATTTTTAAGTGGCTCATTCGATAGAATTACTTAGTATACCAAGGAGAATCACTGTACAAAATTTGGTGGTTGTATCATCATTTGCAGGATTTTATCTGCTCCACTAATAAGCCATACCCAAAAACTTTGCCTTTAACCTCTGTTCAAGGTCATCTCAAGGTCACAAGCCATTTGCTTATCTACCTAAAATATGTTGTAGCACAGAGAAACATCCCATTTGATCATCTTAGTAGACCCTACTACAAATATGTATTCTGTTACTTTGCTTCTAACTATATAATATTGAATAAGCCCCTGTTGATTCAAGTATGGATTCTACGGGTGCACTCCATGTATATCGATGTTGAACCTGCAATATCTCTAGACATTATATCACTATCATTATAAAAGTCAGAATAACCAATACCTATGTCTCTTTGATCTTGAACATCAATTGCTGGCATTGTAAACCCAAAATTGCAACTTAAGAATAATCTGAAAGAAGGTGTTTTCACTAATAGAACCACTTTTGACCAATTTGACCTCTGTAGATGTGACCTTGACCTTCACCCAGGTCAACCATACTTTGGCTATTGGGCCATATGATGTGTACATGGTCCTAAAATATCAGAAGGCCAAGTAAAATATTTCTTGAAATATCAGTGGTTAAAGCAATTCTAACTGGGGGCTATTTCAGTTGTGACCTTTGACCATTGACCGTATTCCTCAGAACTGTAGCTTTCCAATGGTATATGGTGTACTTTAGTCTTTTTTGGTGATGGGCGTCACTAGAAATACTGCTCTGAGCTCTCCCATGCTGCAGCACTAATAACTACAGACGTTCACAACAGATGACGCAGTCGGCAATGGTTAGCGCCAACCACACGAGAGGGCGCCAGCTACCATCTCTTCAACACCACAACAGAGGGCGCCTCACCAGCCTCGCGGGCATTCTCAGCAGGTTTAAACCCGCCCACCCACACCTTAAAGACAATTCTCCGAATTAATAGACTGTTTTATTATGCCCTAGGCATTACACCACACTCTTTTTCACGTTAACTATGCCTCACGGCACTTTACAATTATGCCCGTTGGCATATTCTAAGACCCATGAGTCTTTTTCAAACTTTAATAAACTCTCAATTCTCTCCAAATGTTGTCCTCGTAGTAATAATTATCGAATTTTGTAGCTTGCACAAGCATGGTGGGTCATTCTATATTTACTATATACCCTAGATTTAGGAATATTTCCATTTTTAGCATACTTGATCGACATGAGCCATTGTTTGGGATTATTTCAAGGGGGGGTGCTGTGAAAATGGCAGCAGATCTTGCTACAAACAAGTGGGAGAAATACAGAAGGTCTATTTTATACTGGTTGACAGGGCTGAAGTTGATAAAGCCAACCATTAGATGGCAGACTTCCCAAAGACCCACATCCCACACACCATGAAACTGCATTCCATGGTGCCACAAAGGACTCTCTTGTCTGCATGAGAAACATCTTGTTTCCACCCCTGTTAATCAATTCCACACTGGCTGTGATGAGTGGCAGTCAAAAATCGGGTTGGTGGAGGAAACAAAGAAAGAAAGTCTGGACAGTAGTAGTCAGTTAGATAAGGAGTCTATTTTTTCTAAATATCTAATGGGCGTTAGATACGAGTTCCCAATGTCAAGTCTATGGAGAAAAAATATCTGGGGTGAGATAATAAGGGTTACACATAAGTAAACACTTACAAAAGGCGCTAAGATGCTAGTCCTTTGTGTCTCTTTGAAGAATCAAAAGTTTGAGCCTGGCGGAGGGGAGGGTGGTGATTAAGTTCTTGTTGCTGCTGCGAGCGCGCTGAGGCAAGTGACCACCGTGGAGGGTGACCGCCGACCGTTAGTGGGGAGGGGGTAATTGGCTTTTTGATTTTTTTTTTGATTGATTTCTTTATTGATTCAAAACAGATTTATACAGGCAGGTGTCATCATGTTATTAGATCAGGTTTGAGAATCAATAAAGCGGCAGTAGGTCTGAGCCTTTTCATAAGGCTGGTTTAAATGACCAAGCCGTTCAAAACAAAACAACAAAAACGTTTTAGTTTTGTAGCATTTTTTAAAACATGGAAGAAAAGAAACAGGTATAAATTTTGGTTCAGCCCTGATTGGAAAACGTAAGGCACTTATCCACATCACTTGACATTGGTTACAGTGTCACTATACAATAATCACCCTTTGGGATCGGCTTGTTCCCAGTAGTAAAGAAAGAAAAAACCTGACTAGTCGTATCAGTCTAGCCATACCTAAGCCTTCATATTAGCCTTAGTCAACTTTTTAAACTACTGCCTGCCCCTCCCTGTGCCCTCAGCGCATGCGCCGAGTTCCTCCCTGGTCTCCTTATTTAAACCTCTATATATCTCCTAAAAAGGTAATGAGCAGGAAAGAGAAAAGAAACGGAAAAGTCCATGGTAAAAGATCTGCTGAGAAACAGTCAGACAGAAACAGTAGCAGTTAGAGGGGGCAGGTTAAGGCGTAGGCCATCGTAATATGAAACTGGAAGTCACTGGTCCACTAAACCTAAGTGAAGTCACAGGTCCACTGAACCTAAAGGAAGGATACACTTTTCTCTCTATATGTAACATGTATAATGGAAAAAAGTTTTATTTCAAAGGAAAGCAGCAAAATTAGAGGTATTTCCAAGGAATATCTGATACTATGTGTGATAAAAAAGATTTCGATACGGTTCGTACGTCTCCTCGTTCCCTGTGGGGTGTGGCCGACGGAAGCAAACGTCGTCAACACTTTCAATATCTGATACTATATTTTTTTCAGCAAAGACACAGGCTTGAGGATTCTTCATGAAGTGGTGCAACAGAATGGTAGATATTTCTCTAGATATATGACTCTAGATTAGATCTTTACATATTTTGTTCATTTGGCCACCTTGTGGAAAGAATATGTCTTTTACATTATCCTGAATTGGGTTGGGAAAAAGGTTTCATATAAACTGTTTTTTTATAAGTTTGAAAACCTTACAATCTAGAAGAGAAACCTTCTTATATTGGGTTTAAGGTGTTGAAATGGTAATCAGTTATCAGAAATAGAGGTGACTGGTTTTGAAATGAAGTCATATTCATAGTTGTATCGTTTGTCCCAAGAACAGATAAAATCTTCATTCTTTTAAGTTTATCAGACCATTAATGTAGAAAATCAACTAGATTTACAAAACAAAACTTCAAACTTAAATGATACAGCATAAATTTACCAGAAGGGGTTGAGCGGCATCGTTTGCTGTTCCAGTTACCTGAGGATTTCTTCTTTAGTGAAAAATTAATTATAATTGGGTTGGAGAAGGCCTTTTCAGTTTCCTGGATAGGCTTAAAACACCTGGATAGGCTTAAAACCTTGGTGAAGGATTCGAAGTGAACCGGTCGATTAAGAGATTCTAAATGTGTAGTGCCTTACTCTCGTACTCATATATTTATTCTAACACAGATGATAACGACTTTAGTGCGACTGTCGCCAGTAATCCAAGAATTTGCGTATTTGCATATAATTTAAAGATTATGCCAGTCGTGTCAGAAGACAAGTTTGAATAAAAGATTTTAAGAAATATCGCCTACTTCCGTCGTCTAGGCGGTTGCTATTGTTAATGCTATAACTACGGTAATAAGATCTAAGAATTTACAAAACAAAAATTATGCCATATTTGGACTACTGCGATCATATATATAACCCTTTAACAGCCCAAGGTGAATATGATCTACAGATGTTACAGAATCGTGCCCTACGAACAGTTTACAGAGTAAGGCTGGGCCGATATCAAAAATTCACTACGATAGAGTTACATGACAAGGCAAACTTGAAATACCTAATAGCGAGAAGAAAACTCCACCTACTTTATTACTCTTGCACCCTTACACAGATCCCTGACCTAATCGATAGTCGAGACATTCCCACCAGGAGGCATCTATGCCTTAGACTACTACAACCGATAAATAGCAGAGTGTTTGAAAAATCTTTTTACTACAGAGGCATAACCATTTGGAATACACTAAAGCCAGAATATGCAAAACAATGGGATCTAAAGGAATTCAAGATTAAAACTAAATTTAATTTCCCAAACTGCCTACATGAACCTAATTACGACTGAACAAACCATATTTTAAGGTAATTACAAAGGAACTATTATAAAAATAGGTATAAAAACACTACTAAACTATATTGACACCCCAATACAAATGCGAAATAAGTAACGCATATATGATCTAGATTGTGATTACGACTAGATCTAACTGAAACCTAATTATATGTATATGTTAGTTACAAGTCGGTATAAAAATTGTAAGTTGACATATATGCCTAAAATGTAACCAGCGGACTAAAAGCTAGCTTGTGCCTACAACTAGCATAGTGACCGTGGAATATAACACAACATATAATAACATGTATATACGTGCATATATAAGCATACTAGGGATCCCCATAGATGTCCATGCTATTCCTTCCTGAAGATGCAGCCGTTCTGTATTCTGGTATAAGCTATATTGAATGTATCCTTCTATCGTTATATCCATGGTGGCCATATATATTTATTTATTTATCTATACAAGATAATGACACAGAAATGTCCAAAGTAACAAATCCTTCGATCCTTGATATACATTGACTTTACTCACCGTTACAAGAATTTGTTTGTAACCTATTGATGTTGTTCATTGCATACCATTACATTATTCTCCTATCATAAACGATACTAAACTTAGGAAGAAAACGAACTGTTGAATTAAGATCCAAGTATGAACGTAACGTTATTACGGAAGTCCCGCTATTGTAAAGGGCCCAAATGGAAGAACAGCAATATTGCCAAATTTGGTGATTTGTAACAAATGCAAGTACCCTAATAAAAATTCTCAAAAAAAATAAAATAAAATAAAATAATTCCTAACGCGTGGCGGTGAGCAGCTCTCAACCGTTATTTGCTCACTCTTCATCTGCTCACCGACCACAACACATGTATTCATAGACCTATTAGTTCATACAGTCGAATGATACCGCGAGAGCTGGAGAACACCCAGCTGATAAGTCTGACCTACATAATGTCTTTAGATTGTGAGTGTGGAGGAGTGACATCTCGGGAACTGGCACAAAGATTGTGAAGGCCACATACTGAACGTTAATAGCATAGGAAGACAGTCTGAGACGAGAGCTGGAAACTATATCCTACTCCTACCATTGCAACGTATCTTAGACATATCACCTAGACCTCAACAAGATCCCACCAAGGACATATATTGGACATTGTATATTTTCTTCAGCTGAATGGATAACAAGAATTTCAGAGATCTCAAAGGAAAATACATTTTCTTTGTGTTTGGATTTCTATTTGGTTCAATTTGGATGTGGTTATCCGTAAACCTTCCAGAGGGACAGTTGAGGATGGTGGAGCAAAATATCAGCAGTCATGAAAGGAAAGATCAGGTACCTCCACGGGTTGTCTTGTATACCCTGCATAGGTCAGGATCAACATTTATCGGAGACTTCTTCTCTAATCATCCTGATGTCTTTTATATGTATGAGCCATTTCAACTGTATCCTTTTGGTGTGCCTACAAAGCAGAAGCGAATCAATGAGAGAGGAGAATCTTTTTTACGAAGCACTTTGGCATGTAATCCTAGTCCTCTCCTAGATGACGTCAGAGCTTTTCACAAAGCAGGTGGAAGAAGAGTTAAATACTTTGCACCAAGAACTTTTTGCTATCAGCCTGAATATATTAAAAAGTTGTTTACTAAAAGAGTAAAACCACAAGTATGTAAAGAGGATATTGATATGTGTGACCCATACAACAGAACAAGGATAACTCTACAATGTAAAAGGAGATCACATGTTGTCACCAAAACAGTTACACTGAAAAACTTTTCCAGTTTGTTACCTTTGATGCATGAAGGAGTGAAGGTCATACACCTTGTGCGAGATCCAAGGGGTCAACTGGAATCCATAAGAAAAATTGCTCATGAATTGGATTTCTATACAAAGAAATCTATTAAAGCACGTGCTGAACATGTCTGTGCTGTCCATAGAGAAAATCTTCGCCTCTCATTTGAGGCACTAATGTATGATGCCAAAGTACGAGAGAATTATCGGAGAGTGAGGTATGAAGACTTTGCTAAAGATCCAGTAGGTTATGATAAGAAGATGTATGACTTTGTTCGTTTACCACTGAATGTTCAAAGACAGAGGTATCTTGCCGAATGGGCTACAGCACAAATAAAAAAACAAAAATCCTCTACAGACATAAGAGCTTGGTCTTGGAGGAAACATATTGCCTATTCTCATGTGTATCTGACAGAATCTATTTGTGAGGATGTTATGACCCAACTAGGTTACATCGTAGTGAAATCAGAAGGTAATTTAAGGAACGTCAGTGTTCCTCTTTACCGTAAACCACGACAGCTTCCTGCATGGTTGTGAATTGATGGTTGCACTTGGCAGGGTTGTTACCAACAAGGCAAGCTATAAAACTACATATTGTAACCAGATGTAAATTGTGTAGACTTGTTAAATAATGCTATCATGAAGGTACATTTGGAATACTAATTATTTGGTGACAGATATTTTTGGTTAAGGGTCACATCTATTTTGATAATAGCATCATCTTATCAACTGCATATATGTGCATGATAGTGATAGTGGTAGTGTTTCATTTAGCCCCTTAGCTTAGCCTGCTATAAATTTCCATAGACTTATCATTAACAACTTGTACTCAACAGGCTTGTGAGTATGGTAACTCATACTCAATGGGCGATACTTGTCCAGGCTAAGATAAAAATTGGAAACATATTCATGTTTGATATGTGTGCCCTTTAACCATTTTGTTTGAAGCTCTTCAGAATATTCACTTGGCTATTGTCTCGTTCATATTTCTGCAAGCTTCTAACTGAATGGTAAATTTCTTTCTTATCTTACCTATTATTTAGAGTATGAATGGAGAGGAAGGGAATGGATCAAACAAATCTCACTGTCATAGATAGCAATGTCAGAGGAAGTTCCACCTATACATGAACACCTTCATCATTATTGCCTTATACAATCAATATCTTCTATACAAGGATAAAATTATAATAGGTTTTTTCAACGTAAATATGTAATTGTAGACTCATGTATTGACTATCATACTGTATGAATTTCATATTCATTAAGTGTGTTTGAGTTTTGATGATTCCCTTGCAGCCATTGACTCGTCTGTATATCATTGGCTCATTTTTAGATAGCTTGAATATGACAATTAGAAACATCAAACAAGAAGAAGAATATTGATTCATTTTTCTCACCCCTGTTATTTTTACCCATAGACTTTACATTGGGAACTCATACTCAACACCCATGCAGTATTTTTTTTCAAAATGCTTATTTGGGGATGATGTCACTATATGTTAGCTAATTAGTGAATGACAAGGGTGAGATCCATAGCCACTGAAAATATGCCATTCATTTTGGCTTGGTACATTACAAAGTCAACCTTGACTGGTTTGCAGAGCCACTTATCCTACACATCATTGTTTGTTGTATTATCATAGATTATGCTCAGGAGTTGACATATTGTAAAATATATTATACAGGATTATATTTTTATCTCTACCCATAGGCATAGGTTTAAATGGCAGTAACTGGATTTGTGAAGTGATTTCAATTATTCTGATATTGTAATGCTATTTAATGTGATTGAAAGGGGTGGATAAATCCAGAACTGCACTCGAATTGTACAATACACAAAAGGCTGCTATCGTCACTCTGCTTTGCCTCGAGGACGATTGCGGTGCAGCCAAACTCATCGAGTATTGTGTATTGATATGATTCCCAATCAAGTTCTGTATAAGTCTCCACTGCCTACCCCAACACCCTCCTCGGCAAAGTAGTTTTGTTTCTTAATTGATATTTTTCCAATAACAAATTTTTCCAGTAAACATAAGTTTTAGTACTTCACACTTGTCTCCGGACATTTAAAACTTGAATTAAATGTCCAGAGTCATATGGGTCGGATTTTTGAAACCTGCTAAATTACGCTTTCTTCCTGGGATCAGACACTCAAAAAATATTTTTAGAATACTACTTTTTTTTATATTTTATATTAGTCTCCTACAACGTACCTTCCAGAAAAACATTATTCCAACAAAATCAGACAAATGGTTCAGATTTGAGAGCCTTTTGAAATTGTGAATAATACTGCATGTTGTCCACCCCCCTAAAATATTTGAAATTTTAAGAAACATTATAAAAGCTCATGATTTGAGAAAAACTAATATTATATGGTGACATATGTCATATTTGACCCAAAACACCTCTTTCAAATATTAGATTTTAAACAAAAGCTCTGAGCCATATTCGGGTTTGGTCCAGGCAGGGGTGTCGGACAACACGCGGGGTGTCGGACAACACGTTTTTAAAACTTCTCAGGACAATGACTAAAATAATATCAGTCACTATAACCCTTTATATTCTTGATAAAATGATAGAAAGCTACGTTTTTCAAAGCAAATCACTCAATTACTGATAAGAAACAACCCCAAAATCAGGATTTATATCAGAGCGTGTTGTCCGACACCCCGGGGTGTCGGACAACACATTTTCTGTTTTTGTATCACAAGAAGTACATTTTTTTATTCAGGAAAAAAGTAAACTTGGTATCTATAAGTGGTAGGAATACTTAACATATACAGGGGTATTTGTTATTCTATTATGATTATTATTTCTTCTAGACATCTTTTAACAGGCATGTTGTCCAACACCCCGATTTTTGGAAAAATATCATCATGGAATCAGAATGTTTTGATATCAGAATGGACAATCCCATCGTGTTGAAACTTTCAGGTATCATAGTAGGGATTTTGGTCAACATCTCACAGTAAAGCAAAATTATTTTCTCATTGTATATTTCATTAGTATTATGCTCTCAAAATTGGGATGTCAGACAACATGCTCTATGGGGCTCTCAGTTGGAAAATTTAAAGGTCCTGGATAGCTTTGACCATTTTAATATTTTTTCAAACTTTTACCATTTTTCAAAACTGTATTGTCAACACTTCTCATGACATATGCTTTAAACATGTTGATAAATATAATTGGCTCAAAATTGTATCCCCCAGATTTTGAAAAAAGTGAAAATCACTAGAAAATCACAGTTTTTGTTGATTTTCGGAAGGAAATATTCCTCAGAGCTATACAAAACCCAGGTTGGAATGAAAGACCATCAAAAGATGCACCAAGAAATGCCACTTTTACATTGATGAGATACGTTTATACAACATAAACCTTAAATAACCCTGTTTTTGGTAATTTAGCAGGTTTTAAAAATCCCACCCATATGTTCAGAACTGGAAAATTATGTTAGAGAAACATGGTTTTATTATATTAAAACCCCACTTAAGGGGTCACCTTCCGTTCTGAGGAAACTGTTCCCATAAGCAGGGTGTCCCCTAAACCGTGTTTTTTATTCTGCCAATGGTTAGGCTATGTAGTATATAAGGATCTGCTCTTTTTTAAAACATTTATTTAACCTGGGTAATACTCAGTAGGACGACTGGTTTCAATGTTTTCTCAGCTATACTAATTACATTTTCAAATATTTTTAATTTTTTTTTGGGGGGGGGCTGGTTTTCTTTTAGCAAAAACTTTATTCAGTTCCTTGACATCAAATTACATGTGACTTTCCCTCATCCAATATTTGTTCCTTTTCGGAGTCGACGATTCAAATAACAGATAAACTTTTCTCTGTTAAAAACATAATATGAGACCTGCGTTCAGAGTGTTTTGCTCCCTTTTTATAATTTTATGATGAAAATAGAACTAATTTTACCTAATGTCTGACTGATCATTTTTCATATTTCCTTAAAGAAGATTTCCACCCTTTACCATAGTTCTGGTATAGATTAATCTTTCATGAGACAGTCCATAATCTTTTAATGTCTGATACAGTCATCATTCATGGAAAGAACCTCAGGGTGCTCAAAAAAGATGTCCTGATTCCACAACATCAAATACAGATCATTTCAAAAAGTATACACAGCATTGTTTATAAATCTATCTTCTATTTGTTGTAGCTCTTAATGCTTCAGCTAATCTGGATCTGAGATCAACAGTTTTCGTACCTTCCATAGCCTTGCTACATTATGGATTTCACCTTTGCCACTTCAAGAAATACGTCTTAATACATGTTATCTCAGTGGATTGATGCAAAATTCCTGTCTATAATGAATTGGTCACTGATTGATGGCTTTCCTCTTACAAATTTAAGTTGATATCCTAAAGCCAGCCTTAATTAACCACTGGAGAATTCCAAAGGAAATAGACTTTACACACAGACATTACACTACATTTTCAAATTTGTTTCATACAGTTTTCTTTTCCAAAGGCATTTGTGTGAGAATTTTAAAGTATGTGTACATACATCATAAAATAACATAGAGAGTAAGGATATAAAGGGAACTAGAAAAGTGTAAGACACTTCCACCATTAGAGTCAAGCCATTTAGTAGGTCCATGTTGTTTGGATTTGTTTTATACTACATGTAATGATCAAAAACACCTTTTTAAGAAAGAAAGGAGGCGATCGTAGTTTCTCATAGTGCTAGATGGTTAATAGGATTTTATCATGGGATTTTCGAGATTAAGTATACCTTTTAAATATATCTATAGTGTCCAGGGTTCTTACATCCAGTAGTTTGTTCTAGGCTTTAGCTCCGAAATGCATTACAGCACGTTTATATATTTCTGATCTTGGTAGCATGAGCTTGAGGAGTGGAGCCTCACTTGCCCCTGTTTTTTTGTTTTTTTTGTTAAAGGTTGTTTATTGACGGAGCGCCAGTTCATATAAATGATATATGATTTTCAGCCGATCCCGTCAAGGGGGCGAACAGGTACAGATAACACCACAAAAGTCCATACAGCAATATAAGCTAGATATCATCTATGTGTAAGCAGTCCAACTTTGTTAGTGCATATTTCATCAATATGGAAGGAAAAAGATAAAAGAAGTGTGTCACAAATTGTTCCGATGTGTAATGAAGTGTTCATGTACAACACAGTAGAAGAACTGCATGTGCAGAACTGTTGTTTTCGATGAATTAGAAAAAAAAAAATTGCATGACATGTCTGCTGGTCAAATTTGAGGAGCACTGATCCAGCCTCAGCATATCTCATCAAACATGGGTGAGAATGACTATTTAGTGACTATTCTCAGTACAAGAGACACTACATACAACACAACACAATGACTATACAATGACTCTACAATGACTTTATAAAAAAAAAAAAAAAAAAATGCTTGTATTCCGTACTTGATTTTGCATTAGTGTTTCATCCTTGGATTTTGAGAACATATAATTCAAAACATGGGTTTCTCGTCGGGCCTTTAAAGAAGGCAACTGTGTAGAGTGATGAAGTGTTGCTATATGCGTACGTGGGTGTGCATTTAAAATAATACGTGTGGCTGAATTCTGCAAAATTTTGAGGTTATTATTTTTTTTTTTTGCAATTTGAGTATACAACATCTCCATAGTCAATGATCGGTATTAACATCGTTTTATAAATAACTAGTGCAGCTTCTTGAGTAATATAAGGACGTGTCTTTTTTAGCAGATATTTTTTGTGTAGTATCTGCCTTGTTAAGCTATTTAGGTGGGCCTTAAAATTTAAATTTCGATCAAGAGTTACACCCAAGTACTTATATGAGGGCACCCAGTGTAAGATATCATTATTTAATTTCATTGAGCGATCCTCGAGACTATTTCTAATCAATTGATTTTTTTTTTGGTATTTATTGTTAGTTTATTTCTAGTGCACCACCTTTCAATATTTTAAAATGCGTAATGATTTCGTTTAGATTGCCCCCTGATCTATACAGTACTGTATCATCAGCATACAGTAAACGGTAAGTCTGAGACTCCGGTCTTCAGATTAGCCTCCCCAGCATTACCTGGCAGCCGCTGCCAGGGTACTGTACTTTGGGAGTGATCTAACTGGGATTACTCCAGGAAGTTGCAATAAACAACCCGTTTGTTTATTAAAGTTGTGGAGTTCTGTGTGACTAGGTCAGCTCATACCTGCCTAAAATAACGAACTGACCTGCGTAATAGTGCGTAGGGTGGGATATCACCGGGAACTAGAATTTCCGAAGGTAGACCTTCCACGTAGCTAAGCCGGCGACCACCACACTAGTTTCAATATCATCTACATACGCAAGAAATAGTATAGGGCCTAGTATTGACCCTTGTGGTACACCACATGTAATGGTCCCCTTGGATGATTTAGTATTGTTTACAATGGTTGCTTGTGTTCTCCTGATGTAGGATCTTGTAGACAAAAGGTTTTGCAACACATGAATAACTCTCTCACTATTTCAGTGTCGTTGCAGAATTATCAGATAATTTCAACATTCATTTATGAATTTTGAGAAGCACCACAGAATAATTCCTCGAGATTCAATTGTATATTCACAGATATATTGATCATGAATGTATTGTACAATTGGTGGTACAATTTTATTTTTTTTCAGAACTTTTATTTCGATTGTCAGCATTGTCATTAGGTTACATAGTTTCCTTTACCGCTGGGAAAATCTTACATCAAACATTTCGGTTTCTGCATTTATATCATGAATTTGATCTTCCTGATAAACTGTTCTGTTGACAACGAAATCGGGGTGGTTATCAAGTCTTGTATGGCTTGATTTTCATAACCTGCCCCGTTCCTTAGATTAAACAATTGAGACAGAGGATCTACATACATCCATCATGAATCCGTAAATTACTCAAGGTCTTGCACTTGTTAGTGCAGCAAGACATGTTTAAGCTCTCTAAGTTCATTTCAGCTTATTTGCAGTATACAATAACTTACAGAGTACGACAATAGATTTGGGTTGCTAAGTGATAGGTAGCATTACATAGGCAGTAACAAGACAATCAAGTTGTGTAACCCAGGTAAGTATTCACAGTTTTTTTTGGTTTTTTTTAGCTGGGAATACTGTTCTTCATGTTCGTCTTTGTAAGTCTTTTGAAGTCTTTATAGTTCTCTATGTTCCTATTTGCTGGGCTCAAGGTGTTCCATTTAATGGCACCATCATGGCCTACTGAACGCGCATAAGCTTCACAATTTGGAGTTACTGTCTTTAAGACTGGTGCTGTTTGTGCACGTGTGAAGGCTGTTTGTTGTTGGCAAAAATCGTCTTTTCTTGACCTTAAGTACATTAAATTTAATACATGGCAGTTCATACGTTCCGACAAGTAGGGAATTCTGCATACATTGTGTAAGGTTCTTATTGAGGTATAGATGGTTGCCCTTAGACATATATGTAACCATTTATTTTGTAACTTTTGTAGTTTGTTTACATAATAAAAGTCAGATGTTACAAAAAGTACATTGCCGTAGTCGAAATATGGCATAATCGTAGATTTATAGACCTTAAGCGCACTTTCAACATCGAGGTAGGGACATTGAAGTTTGTTTTAACTGCTCCTACCATTATTTTACCCCTAATAGAAATGCCATAGGCTTAACATTCGATCACTGTATTCAGGTGAGCGTGCAGTAAAGTGTTATTTATTGCACAAGGGTAATAATGAAATTGACCAATCAGCACCCAGAACGTGAGCGACGTCACACTAATGCGGTCTATGAAATGCTGATGACCTTTGGTCTTACTTGGCAATTCGGGAACCGCAAATTTCACTCGCTAAAGCAACTTGGATGTGCAAAAGTGGCTGATTAATATTCTTATTATTCGTGGAGACATGGAGACGGCGTCTGATAACCATTTAACTGAAATCGAGTTATTATTAGATATAAAAAATATTTTTAAAATTCAAACGCGATCCATGCCCCAGAAAAATTGGAAATATATTATTAGATATTCAGGTTGGTTACTCACTGCGCTCGGTTAACGCCTCGCGAATTAACGTGACCTGCCCGTCGTGCAATAAACAACACTACTCTAGTTCAGTTTCTACTTATTATCTCACCCCAGATATTTTTTCTCCATAGACTTAATATTGGGAACTCGTATCTAACGCCCATGAGATATTTAGGAAAAATATCCAATGGGGGATTAAGTCACAAATGTTAGCCCATTAGTCAATGTAAAGGGTGAGATAAATTCAGAAACCCGTTCAAGTTTAGGGTCAGAGCTCAATCCCATCTCGTTTGAATCGCTACATAATTCACGCGGCTTCGCCTTGTGAATTACTACGCGATTCAAACTCGATGGGATACAAGCTCTGACCCTTAACTTTCATGAGTTTCCCCTATAGTATTATTACATAAGCCACTTCTTCAAGTACTCTAGACACCCTTTCTTTAGCTGTCCTGATATTCTACATTATTCTGGTGGGAAGCTGCAATACAATGAGCGTTATCAAACTGAGATGGAATAAAAGAAATAAGATAACATTCATGTTCTGTAGTCTACAATCTTTTGTTTAAGGCAAATCGGATAATTTACCTTGAAAAGTAAAAACCCATGTCAGTTTTCTGGAAATTGAATATGATGATCTCCAAGTGTTGTGGAACGCATATCTAACTCAAAAATCGTGCTAGGTTTTTGATCCAGAGAGTAATATTATGATAGCATAACAATATAATAAATAGAAATTCTGAAAAAGTTGTTTTTCGCATAGCAAAGTCCATGTCATCTTCCTCAAACTTTCACAGGATATAGTTAATGTACTCCACATTTATGTTTCAGAAATCCTTGGTCACCGCCCTTGATTTTGAAAGACTTGAAGATAACCATAATATTCAGTGCATATCAAATGTAAATCAAGCAAATTATAACTGGCATATTCAACCGATTAAGATTAGATAAACTGGCCAAAAAGATCAAATTTACTCATTTATAATCAGAATGAACTACAAAGCACCAGATTTTACTGATAATTTACAATTTCAAGAAAACACCAGGGGTGGCGGCATTGTGAATTATAGGATACGGCTTTAAAGTGTCTTTGAGATCATCACACATGCAATGAGGACAATGTATGACTATCACAGCCATGCTGCCGCTTCCTTTGGCTTTTGATACAGACTGTAATTCATGTTCCTCAGTTGCCTCTCTGATCTGACGAGAATGTAGCCCAAATTGGTCAAAACATCATCACAAAGAGTCTCGATCAGTTTCACATTGGAATAGGTAACTCTTGACCTCCATCCCCATGCTCTTACAGCTGAAACAAATTTTCCATGACCTCCCTGTCTGGGAAATTCCTGCAGCCATTGCTGTGTAACAAGGCTTGGTGGTAAGCCGATGAAATTATGCAGCACCTGGGTATATCCTACTGGATCCTTGGCTATATCCTCATATCTTACCCTCCGATAGTTCTCCTGCACCTTGGCATCATACTTCATAGCTGCGGATGAGAAATGAAGATTTTCTCGAAGAGCAGCACAAATGTGTTCTGCTCTTTCCTTGAAGGACATGTTTTTATAGACATCTAGCGTGAAAGCAACATGTCGCAGAGATTCCAGTTGACCCCGCGGATCCCGCACAAGGTGAACAACCTTCACTCCTTCATGCATCAAAGGTAACAAACTGGTTAAGTTCCCTAAAGTGACCAATTTCGCTACAACATGCGTCTTGCTGCTACATCTCTGTTTTGTCATCGTCCAGTCTTTAGGATCACATGTAGTATTCTGCCCAGTTGGGGAAACAGTCGGTTTCTTGTTACTTAACAGTTTATGACAAAATGCATAAGGTGCCCAGTCACCGATTCTCTTGCTTCCGTTTTTGTGAAAAGCCTTGATGTCATTCAGTAAGGGATTAAAGTCACACATCAAAGTTCTTCGTAACAAAGACTCTCCTCTCTCGTCGATGTGTTTCTGCTTTGTAGGCACACCAAAAGGATACAGTTGAAATGGCTCATACATATAAAAGACATCAGGATGATTAGCGAAGAAGTCTCCGACAAACGATGATCCTGACCGATGCAGGGTTAACAAGACAACCCGCGGCTGTCTTGACCAGTCCGCCTCATATTCTTGATGAATCCGATAATCTTTCAACTGAATTCCTGCTATTGTCCATCTTCTATTTAGATTGTTAACATTAAATCTTAACGTCCATATCCACATAGAACCTAAAATGAATCCAGCCACGAAAGCAGGATATCTTCGCATCATGCTTCCAGATCTAATAGAAACGTTTAGAGTGGGCATTCTTCCAACTGGATACCTACACAGGTATTCACAGGTATACAAGGTGCTGTTGGCCAACACTGTATCAAAGAGCCCTCATATGTGGGTACCCTAGCGTGGATCTTATATCTTCACGTATGTAAAGGCACGATTGCAAATACTAGATTATTGATGGGACATGGTCATCATTCATTCATATTCTCCCAACTCTGGAGGAACATCAGGGCGCGAAGCTTTAGGCCCATTATCCTAGATTTATTATTCAGAGGATCTTTCAGGCATTTCTATGGATACTTTTTGCAGATCTTCCACTGGTATTATATTATTGTATAGGTTACTTTTTCATGTTGAATTCTAGTTGGTTGCAAATGCAGAGTGATGAACCAGGACTCGTGACTGTTAGGAATGAATCTGTATTTTCATCTCTCTAATCAACTGGAAAGGCTCTGAGGCCTATACACACAAAAAGCTACTTTGTAATATCAAACGGAACGGAACTCATATCAACACAACTGGAAGTTCAATCAGGTAGCAGTACATCACGATTACAGGCTTAAAGGTAAACATTAAATGAGAGATGAAATGTAAAGTAATGAGTACAGGATTCAGTGAGTTGGTCACGGGAATCGCTTAATGGCACTTGATTAAATTACACTTCTAAAACCATTCATTCATACACAGTTCCATAAATAACATCAATTCCCATTGAGTTTTGTAGCATGTACAAGCATGGTGGGTCGTTCTTGATTTATTATATACCCAAAATTAATCAAATTTTACCATATATTGGCATAGAAGATATGTCAGTATGAAAGCCCACACACTGCTGATATTTCAACGTGTACACTATAACAGTGTTCTGCACAGGGTTCAGTATACAATTTATACTGCACAGGGAGCAGTAGTACGTAATTATCAAATTTACTATATACCCATGCCGTATTTACTGTAAATACGTACCGTTTTGACATATAACGTAAAAATACTGTACGGACCACTGGTCCGTACACTAAATTATTATATACGTGTTCAGTCTGAGCAGTGCCATACATGCCATTCAATAAAGATTTTTGTATGGCACTCCCGGAACTATTTCTGTCCAACATGACAGGAGAGATCGGCGGCCATTTTGTTTTTCTTCGATTAACTGAATTCAAAGTACTGAATCACAGTAGAATTATGGGGAAAATAACTGAAAATAAATGAAATATCTATTTTTTCCAAATTGAAAACGGTTGAATAGGAATTTGTTTATATCTCTGTTAGCTTGGTCATATCCCACCAATACTACTGAATTATATTACTATTCAATAACAGTTAGCATTAACACATTTGGTGGCGTAGTGGTTAGAGAATCGGTTTGTCGATCTCAGGGTCGCAGGTATTATCCCTGGCCACGGTGAACCTTTTTTTGTTTTTTTTTTGTTTTTAAATAAAAGGGGAAACAATACAGAATTGTAAACAAATTAAACAACTATGCCCAATTATACTGGTTTAATGTATAAACAATGTTACCTTTGCAGTTTGTTTACATTTTGATGCTTTGTTTACATTTTGCAGAATGCCCTGAAACTGAAAGCTGCTGTTGTCATGCTAATTGTTATCCCAGCAACAGCAGCGAAGGCTTTTTAACAGTACTAGCGACTTCGTCGATTCATATTTAGCTAACGATTTCTTACTGCCGTAGTGCCCCCTAGCGGGTGAATGGGAAACTATCATTATCTAGCGGTAATCATTTCGTAGGACACAGGTGCTTGAGCTGATCATCAGCGATCAGAACTATTTGGATTGACACCAGCGAAAGTTGAGATCTCATTGGTTTCTCATGAGACTAGCAGATAAAAAAAACTACATTACTAAACTTTGATTTCGACATGGCTTGAAATATTTCATAAGAGAAATAGTACTTCTGCCAATAGATCAACAAAAAAAAGAACAGATTCTAATTGTTTCCTCCACGAGATTCTCACTCTCGTGGCCCCTCAGTCTCCAAGCCTAAGTCTGGTTCACTCTGTCCTTATGTGCGGGGAGAAGTCCAAGCGGATACTACCAGAATCGTAGTTTTTTAGATATAGTAGGTAACTAGCGACTTCGTCGCGTCGTATTTGAGAGGGTGAGGGGTGGTGAGGGCTTAGTGGCTCCCCCTACTATTAATACCTGAAACCATCAATTATTTACCATCCATCATTATATGTGACACCGATTTTACCGACTACCAGCGGAATTTAGTCACGGAGGCTGATCTCAGAGCAAGGAGATCGGAAAACTACAGTTCTAAATTATGTTTTCAGTATGGCGAAAAACAAATCCTAAGGATGGAAGTAGATCTATGTGGAGAAACACAAAAAAAAGTAGCACGATTCAGTTTAGTTCTGCACGAGAATCTCACTCTCGTGGGCATTCAATCTCCAGGCCCAGGTTGGGTTCACTATGTCTCTATGTACGGCAGCAACTCCAAGCGGATATCACAAAAATCTACCGTTTTAGATATAGTAGGTAACAATCTGCTTAGCTTAGAAACATGCCGATTTTCTGACCTTAGCCCGTTTGTATCACTACACCACTCCCGCCACGAACTCGTCCCATACCATATTAAAATCGGTATCGGCCCTTCGGGCCATAACTGCTAAATACGGACCACCTTGCCAAACATGTTTATTAACATATCGGTTGTTAAGAATTAAATTAATGATTTTTACGGTTTGTACGGAACTCGGCATAAATGCCTCGTTCCGTACAAACCGTAAATTACCATCTCGTTCTGTGACTTGTACAGCATGGTCAGGACGTTTTATATAAATATTGCATGGGTATCGAATGATTATTTTCTTTAAAGCCAGCTTGAATTCTTTCTTCGAAGCTATATGCTGGGTGTTCTCATCTACCATTTCCCACAATTCACTAGTCTTTATATGACCCATATTTCTTCTATTTTTTTAAATTCTTTATTTTCATTGGGACAATCTTCAGTGGTTAGCTGGTATGAGTGATTCTCCCAACATGAAAGATTTACATTGGGATTTTACTTTCTATATATATATAACATGTTTTGAGACCTGAATAAATGGAGGTCTACATTGATTACAGGATTCAAAGCACTTAGGGGTAAGTGGTTTTAAGAAGGTTTTTGAGCGTCTATTATCCACAGTACAGGTGTGGTTTACTGGTTCAAGTTGATCAAGTTATAAAGAGTACTGTGCTGAGTCCGCAGCATCAGGTTAAGTATAAACTAGCGACTTCGTCGGGTCCGAGTACGAAAAATATAGAAAAATGAAAAAATGAACTACCGATAGCGGACTTCGAACGCCCGACCTCCGCATTTCAAGCCGGAGCCCCTGCCAACTGCTCCACAAAGACAGATGCAATAATCAGGCCAAATACTTAAACTGTTGGTGGGTGGGGGGAATCAGCGAGTTTTGAAAGGGCTACCAGCGGAAGTTGGTATCTCATTGATTTCTCACGAGAAAACTAAAGCAGAAAACTACAATACTAAACTTTGATTTCGGCATGGCTTGAATTGAATCTTAAGAGAAAAAGCATGCCTGTCTATCGAGTTAGAAAAAAGAGGAGCAGGTTCGAATTCCACTAAATACGAGAATCTCACTCTCGTGGCCCTTCAGTCTCCATGCCTAGATTTGGTTCACTATGTCCCTATGTGCGGGAAGATCTCCAAACAGATTCGACGAAATTCTACCGTTTTAGATATAGTAGGTAATAAGACAAGAGGCGCGACGGCAGTTTAGGAAATTTATTCAAGGTGAAACTTGATACGAGTATAACAGGGTATACAAAACACGTAGTATAACAGGGTATACTTTATACCTAAATACAAGGAGGTAAAACGTGTCCAGAAATTAGGCTGGAGGAACGACAGTCATTAAAGTTTTTGGTGTGGGTGGGCGGGTCAAAGTTCCTTCCAAGTCCAGCGGCGCGCGAGCGGCGTGATGTCAGCAGCACACGACATAGATGTTAGTTCGCGGTCACGCCGAGAGGTGGCGCCGGCTGCGTTACCCGGTTTTGCCGCTGCGCCCTCGCTGACTTATGCTCGTATACTCGTCCTAAACTTAAGCGAATAGTAGATCTTTGTGGGTATGTCCGTAACAAGGTGTTTCACTGCAATATATGTCTCAGGTTAAACAACAAGGATACACAACACATTATGTAGAATAATAAAAATGAACTTAATACATTATCCCCGCTTCCTCTCAGAGTCGTGTGTAGATACTTAAGGGGATGAAGCTAGAGCCGCCTTCCTGTTGATGTCAGAAATATAGATAGCATCCTGTTTTTGAAGCTACATCAGAAAATGTGAGAATTAAGTGAAAGCTGTTGACGCTATCCTCAACCTCTGTGCATGCACAACCTGAAGTGCATTACCTCAAAGTACACAATACCTGATCAGATATTTATCGTCTGTATAGATTCTGTGGACCATCCTTTGAATTATACCAAGCCTAGAGAGAACTGTTTTCTACGGATGAGCAAGCAAGATATATTTTCAAATCTATGAGGGGCAAACAGTTTGAAGCAGACAAACTCTATACCATGAACACTTGTCTCAACTCATGAAAGATGTACTGCCTGTATGCGAACGTATGCTTTACTGGTATTTATTTTCTACCATATTTGCTTGTCCTAACTCTGTATTATTATCTCTCTAGATAAACGCGAACGAAATCTTGTGATGTGATTCCACCTGATCTCCTAGACACAAGCTGCGCCTACTATTGAGTATTTGAGTGATCGATACCATGGGACTTGCTGAATCTCTCTGTGTCGGTCTACATGGAGTATTGTTCCTTCTCTACTGATCATGAAACCACAGCGAATTCAAGGTATTGTGACAATTCACCTGAATATCTGGCACCAACAAGACAGAAGGATACAAACACTGATGTTTCCCGGTTTTTCCTACATAAAGAACACTGTAATATGTGTAGCCGATAACAGCAAAAAGGAACACTTGGCCATGGTATTGATTTCCGATCGGTCCGTGAACTCTCCCATTGACTGTCTAGTGATCGACCACTCACTATATTAATACTTAATATGCAGTAGGTTATAGTGTAGCATGTCAAAGTACTCTATTCATTGTTTCTCATATTGTTCATTCAAAGCCAATATCATTGAACTTCATTTATTGGATTATGTGTCTCTGTGCCTGTATGGGTATGTTGTATTGTTACTATTATTCTAGCATGTTTTTGTGTAGCTCTTGTTTGCTTCGTATTGGATTGTGGTATTGTATTCCTGTGTACTATACTGACTTGGATTAATTAAGTAATTAATATAAGATAGAATTAAATGCCCTTTAAACAAAGAAATAAATAGATAAGTAGGAAGAAAACTACAACTTCAACTTCAACCTCAAATTTTATTATATAATTCTATATTAACAAATATTGAGTTGATTCTCTGGTACCCGGCCAACCTTGGCCTATTTCCAACTTCCCCCGCAACTCCAACTGGTTGACACCATAACTATGACAACACCTCTCGTTATCCCACTTTCACCGGACACATTGAGACAGACTCGATCTCCTTGCGTTCCATTATAGCCACTGCCTGGGAATACCCACGCAGGGCTAATCAAAATTTCTTCACTTCAATTTGATCATTTACATCACCTCCTGTCATCCTTGAAATATCCGTACTGATGAAATCTTTTAATATTTGTCATTTTAATGCCCGTAGTCTCTTTCCTATAATGTCACAGGTAAAACTATTATTAGATGAATACTCGATAGTAACCATATCAGAGACCCCGCTAGATTCATATTACGGTGATGGTTTGTTGGACTGGGGGGATCGGAAGATATTCAGGGAAGATCGAGAAGGGAAAATAGGTGGGGGGTTAGCAACTTTTGTCTGTGCAGATTATGTGCCTTATACTGTCCTGTGTCCTAAATTCTGTATTGTTAATGATTTCATAGAAATTCAAACACTAAGAGTAACGAAACCAAATAATAAGCGTTTGCTCATTATCAATTGTTATCGGCCACGAAATGGCTCGGTTGAACTGTTTCTTAATCATATTGAGGATGTAATATTATACGAGGATCACACTGGTTTTGAGGTCTGGTTATTAGGTGATATGAACATCAATCTACATGATCGTACTGACCCTGGTAGTGCAAAATTAATTGAGTTTACTAAAGATCACAATCTCGAGCAACTTATAACTGAAACTACTAGACCCAATTCTAGGGGTGGCACTCTTATCGACCACATTTATACATCTTGTCCCTATGTCACTGCTGCGGGTGTTAGCAATATTCTGATGAGCGATCACTTACTAATTTGGGCAAAACGTAAAAAGCAGAAGTGTCCGGTGGTCTCAACCACCTTTCGTGGCAGATCTTATTCCTGTTATACAGAGGACTCAATGGCGGATTTTCTGACGAATGTTGACTGGAGTGAACTATGGTCCAGCACCGACCCCGACAGACAGGGGAATCTTATTTTGACCCATATCCAACGTTTTCTTGATATTATTTGTCCAATTAGAATAATGAAATTTAGGCGGACATGTAAACCATGGTTGGATGACAATCTACTTTCAAAGATTGAAGAAAGAAAAAAGCTGTTATAGAGGTATAAGATAACTAATGAACCCACTCTATTAGATGAAGCCAAAAGACTAAACACCATTATTAGGCATGATTTACTCGAAGCTAAGTCCGAATATTGTAAAGATAACTTAGAGCAATGTAGTAATAAACCTCGCGATTTCTGGCGATTTATACGTGAGTTATACGAAGGACCTAAACAAAAGAATACTTGTAATCTAGTTGATGATAGGGGGGAATCCATAGCAACCGACTTAACAGCGGACTATGTGAATGATTTCTTTAGTGAAATTGGGGGAGAATTATTTGCGAATTGTAACCTAGACTACTATACTAGATTATTAGCAGCCATGTCTAATTTACCTAGTAATGAAGATGAATGTGATATGGTAGTAGGGACTGACGAGGTTCGGAAGTTGATTATGGTTATATCGATTCACAAATCATCCGGGGTGAAGGATATTTGCAGTCGTGTTCTAAAGGATGCTCTAATTATCTTAATAGAAGAATTTACTCATATTATCAATACTAGCTTTAAACAAGGAGTTATGCCGCAGTTATGGAAAGAAAGTACTATTACGCCGATTCCGGAATGTAGCAATGCCTCGAATATTACCAATTGGCGACCAATCAGTATACTCCCAATGCCCGCAAAGATAATTGAAAAACTAACCCATTCCAAACTCTACTCCTGGTTTAAAGATACTAATTTCTTAACAGAATGGCAATTTGGCTTTAGGCCCGAAGTTGGAACTGAAGACCCTATTTTGAAACTAGTAGAACATCTTTACACATCCAGAGATAGAACAGAGGCTACAGCTGCGTGTTTCTTTGATATTCGAAAAGCTTTCGACTCTGTCCCTCACGATCTATTAATAACTAAGTTAGAGAAATTAGCTTTTGTTCCGAATAACCTCCTTTTTTGGTTAAAAGATTACTTAAGAAACCGTAAACAGCAAGTTTTTGCGAATGGAACCCTGTTTAAGCAGGCTGACATTAAGTTTGGTGTGCCGCAGTGGTCGGTGCTGGGCCCTTTATTGTTCTTAAGTTATGTTAATGATATGTGTCAAGACGTTGATCCATGCTTATATCTGCAGTACGCAGACGACCTTGTGGTCTATACGTCAAGTCCTGATCCAGATATTGCTAGGCTTAATATTACCACTGCAGTTGAACGAATTTCAGCATGGTGTGATCGGAATGGTCTCTGTTTGAACATTGACAAAACTAATTTGATCTGGTTTGCAGCGAAAACGAAAATGAGGTATGTACCTAAGTTAGAAATTGAGTGTAACGGTAAGATGATCCATGTCAAAAAAAGCTATAAGTATCTGGGGGTAACTCTAGATGAGGACTTGAATTTTGAAAAACACATTAAAAACACAGTCAAATCAGTGAACAATAAACTATTTAAATTTAGGAAATTCAGAAATTGTGTTTCACGCGAGGTAGCGATCAGTATTTATACTAAAGCCATTAGACCAATTATGGAATATTGCAGTTTTATATTAGACGGGGCTTATAAGAATATTATATTAAGTTTACAACGAACCCAAAATCGAGCTTTACGTATTATTGAAAGGTGTGGTATCAGAGGTAACTCAATTGTAGACTTGCATGTGAGCTGTGGGGTTGAAATGTTAGAAGAGCGACGAAGAAGGCAACTACTAAAAATTATGTCCAAGAAATCGAAAAATGGGGATAATCTAGATCATACGATTAGAAGAACTAGAAGTGACCATAGAATTAAATTCTTATCAATTAGGCGTAAAGGAGCTAAGGCCGAAAGATCACCGCTCTATAGAGGTAGAATACTCTGGGACACTCTTAGTGAAGAAACACAACGTATAGATAGTGTGGCTGCATTTAAGAGATCTATAAAGGAAACATTGTAGGAGGATCCCTGTCAAGCGAATGTTGCTCTGCTTTGCTTATCGTAAAATGCTAAAACCATCAATCATTGTAATCATCTCATCTCATTTCATCATTTACTTTACTGTAAAACTGTTACGCAGAGTGTTCTTTATTTACCGTGATTACTATTTGTAATATCACATAGGAAGAACTGATGTATCAGATGTTGTGATTTAAATTTTTATTTGAATTTAAAAAAAAACAAAAAAACTACTCTTTAAAAAAGAGGACAGCATTTAGCTGTTCATCAATATATAAAAGTTGATAACTTACTGGAAATTAACTACATATTGCGTGTTAATTGTTTAATTAATAAAGTAAAAGCACTGTAATTCGGCCAGCCCTGAGGGGTACTCTCAAAACGGTCTAGAGCATCGATGTACCTACTCAATATAAATAAAGTATTTCAAAAAAATTAGTTAACTACACAGGTCAAGGTCTGGAATGGATATTTCGTATTAAGTTTATATCAAATATGAGCTGTCATTAACGGTTGCAGTATAGCATCAGATAACAATAATTTTCCCCCTTTGACTTAACATTGGGAAATCGTATCCAACGACCGTTGAGTATCCAGAAAAAATACTCAATGGGTTAGCCCATTAGTCAATGTGAAGTGTGAGATAAATTCAGAAACCTGTTCAAGTTTATGGTCAGAGCTCCAGCCCATCTCGTTTGAATGGCCTTGTAATTCATGCGGCTTTGCCTTGTAAATTACTACATGATTAAAAAAATCGATTATCATATATAGATATTTGTTGCGTTTTCGTTATCTAAAGTGGTCAATCCTTTATGGAAGGCAATCTGACAAGACCATCATGGATAGATTGTCATTTGAGTTTTCAAATAACTCAGTCTCTCAACATTCTCACAACAGTCTCTCAACATTCTCACAACAGTCTCCCAACAGTCTCACAACAGTCTCACAACAGTCTCACAACAGTCTCATGAGAGTCTCACATCAGTCTCACAACAGTATCATGAAAGTCGTACAACAGTCTCACAGCAGTCTCTACAGTCTCACAACAGTCTCATGAGAGTCTCACAACAGTCTCACAACAGTATCATGAAAGTCGTACAACAGTCTCACAACAGTCTCACAACAGTCTCACAACAGTCTCACAACAGTTTCACAACAGTCTCACAGCAGTCTCTACAGTCTCACAACATTCTCAACAGTCTCACAACAGTCTCACAATAATCTCATTACAGTCGTACAACAGTCTCACAAGTCTTACAACAGTCTCGCGACAATTTCTTGTAGGCTCACATCAGTCTGACATCAGTCTCACATCAGTCTCACAACAGTCTCACATCAGTCTCAGAATCGTAAAATAGATAATACTCCACTCCTTTGGATGCGCTGTAATCATCAATTGGCTTCGCCTCGATGATGATTGCGGCGTATCCAAACCCACGGAGTTTTGTCTATTTATACGATTCTCGATCCAGTTCTATATAAATCTAATCTTTTCTATTGAAATCTAATTCATCGCAGACAGAGTAGATAAATAAGAAAAAGACAACGTTCATGATAGTGAAAGACTTTTATTGAGGGTGACAAATTGAAAATTCCGAAAATCTACTTCCAAATAAACCCAAAACATACAGAGATCCATGGATGTGATATAATGATTGATTCAAGAATATTCTGAATAGAGGGTTAAGATCATTGCTTTCCGTAGAACAAATGCTTCTGCTAATTCTGAAGTACAACACAATGCCATCGGTAAACTATAACATAGAAACCAGAAATTAATCAAAGTGCATTTACAAAATGACTAAATGCATACATAGAGTGTGGTTATACTGTACTTAAAGTTACCGAAAGACTCTTTATCTGACCGATCAAGAGCCATTCTTTGAGACTTTGACTAGTTCCCTGCACAATAGTTATCTGTATAGTTTATAAGTTCCCCTTCCTTCAAAGCAGAATTCCTTCAGTAAGTTGATACTTGGCAATTGGAAGCATGCCGGTATTCCTTTAAAATGTCGTCTGCAAGGTTTTGCAATAACGAAATGGCCACTAACAGAATTATGCATAGAGATGAATTTCAAGTGATAACTTTTTATCAAGTTTTGCATATCTATGCAAAGTTAAGAAGCCCTTTCCGTTTGAAGCTACAATAAGCATCGCGAAAAACATGTCACAAACGAAATGGCACAAAAGCCAAATGAAAGCAAATATGAGAGAGGTGAACAGAAATGAAGTGACGGGTAAAACGGGCAAAACGAAATCATCTACGAATGACCGGGAAATGAATGTTTACATCTTGTAAGGTGATACGCACTCTCTCAGTTACCGAAATCTCTAAATAAATAACACAATAATTGGTAAATAATAAGGAATTATTAAAATCATACACATGTTTACATAATCATGATAAGGAGAGTCTTTCATGGTTCGTGTGCGAACTGGGGAAGACTGCGAAATAAATAAATAAATAAATAAAACCGGTTTCACAATTGAATTGAAATATGAACATAAGAATTGACACCATTGCTCAGAGGGGCGGATAGGTAAAGGGGACGTAATGACCGAGGTGGAGATGGGTACTCAATGGATGGGTGTATGAGACTGGAGGTACCTGTGAGAGCGTAGCGGAGCGAAACGCACAGTGTGAACTGAACGCTTTCCGCTCGTCTCAGACTGGGCGTACCAATATCCATCAAAACGTACAGTGTGAACTGAACGCTTTCCGCTCGTCTCAGACTGGGCGTACCAATATCCCTCAAAACGTACAGTGTGAACTGAACGCTTTCCGCTCGTCTCAGACTGGGCGTACCAATATCCCTCAAAACGTACAGTGTGAACTGAACGCTTTCCGCTCGTCTCAGACTGGGCGTACCAATATACCTCAAAACGTACAGTGTGAACTGCATGCTTCCCGCTAGTCTGAGACTGGGCGTACCAATATACCTCAAAACGCACAGTGTGAACTGCACGCTTCCCGCTAGTCTCAGACTGGGTGTACCGGTATGCCCAGTCTCAGATGTCCATTTTCAAGCTCGGTACCTCCAGTTGGTTACTAGGAGTACATACTCGCAAGCTCGCCAGTCACACAGTGTGAACGGGTTTAGATAAATATCAAACAGATATACTTCTGGTGAATAACCTTTGATACAGTTAACTATCCTACTGGGTATCTCCATATTATGGATACTGTACTACTGTCCTTCATTTGCTTTTTTTCTTTTAAAGCTGATAATAACATGTGACGATCACTCTTACAAGGAATGGTTTGGGTTTTCAGGCTTAAAGGTGGTATTCCATTTAAACGATTTCGTGGTGTAATGTTCATGGCATGTTCGTCCAAATTTCCCGTCCCGCTCTTCTCTCATTTGTGGCTGTAAGCCTACATACTCAATGCATGTGTAGCCGTTCCACTGCCATTCACCTTCCACAACTAGGACGCGACAAAGACATGATCACCTGTTCTTGTGCCACTCGCAGCATCATCGCCACTAAATTTGTGTAAATGTCGCAGCATCATTGCTTCTAATTTTGTGTAAATGTAATACCACCTTAAACTACAGGTCTCACTGTGACTTACCAACCCAATAAAATCACACACAACATTCATTGATTTATCACATTTTCTCGAGATATGTTTCGGGTGAAATTGCAGGTGAATGGTAATAGGTTTTCAGTTTGTCATAAGGCATACGTGATTCTGTGAAACTATGAAAGTACTCTGGATCCTTTTCTATTGAGATAGGAATTTCTCAATTAAGGCATAATTGGTAAATAAGGCATAAATGGTATTTTACATTTTTACAAATTTGTTTAGGACAGAGATGAAAATATTTTATCATCTGCCCTAAAAGAATTGGAAAAATCATCTACTTATTGTACAATAATCAAACAAAACAACTTGATTTGTTCTGTTAAGGCACTGGTTCTATCACATTCTGCATGAGTTGAGAAATGCCTTGATAATCTGACTTAGATAAAGTTCACTAAGATATTGCGTACAACAAACTCTAGACGAGTTCCTCTCACTGTAGATGTCTGAACGTTACCGTGGCTCCACTCACGTGAGAGTGTGTTTGGTGCGTACTGCCAAGCCGTGCTGCTCCAGGGACTGACAAGCCAACTACCCCTGTTAGTTGATGATTTAGTCGCTACAGTGTATTGGTTAACTGTGAGTTAGTATGTAATGTATTCTCCCTAGTCCACTGATGACTTAGATATCAAGCCCATTCACTACAGCACGATGCCTCCAGGCATTCTCGTGTCTACCACAGCATGATGCTTTCACATTTGCTCAGGGCTTCTGCAGCATTATACCACCAGATATTCCCAGGGTTACTGCAGCATGATGCCTCCGGGCATTCCCAGGGCTACTGCAGCATGATGCCTCCAGGTATTTCTGTGGTTACTGCAGCATGATGCCTTCAGGAATTCCTGTGGTTACTGCAGCATGATGCCTCCAGTTATTCCCAGGGCTACTGCAGCATGATGCCTCCAGGTATTCCCAGGGCTACTGCAGCATGATGCCTCCAGGTATTCTTAGGACTACTGTTGCATGATGCCTCTAAACAAAATTTATGATGACATACATACTTCAATATATATGTCCAGAAATTTTTTTTAGAATTCCGAAAAGAAATTGAACATAACATAAGGAGCATATATGCATTTAATTAAAAAGGAAATGTCCCAGATCCCCTAGTAAACTAAAAATCACATGACTTTTCCATTTCGGGTATCAAGGTGCCGGTGGTAGATGTGTTGTGGACTCAGGCACTGTCTGTGGTTTAAGGAGTTCTGTGTCATGGTGTCAAAGTGCATCAGGGAAAGGCTCAACCAAAGTGTTCAAACTACCACATTTAAGTAACTGCTCCTCTATAGTCCTAGCTGCTCCTACAGGCTCAGTCTGCTAGATGCTCTGTGTGCCAGTGTGTGAGCTGTGCCTACTGCCTCAGCTTGCTAGGTGCTGTATGTGTTAGTAAACTAGTAAGCTGCTGACAAGCTTGCTGTTCAAGCTGCCTATGTACATGGGTGAAGACAAGACACTGGACTACGTTGCCACCACGCTTCAGACGTTACGCTATGGACGGAGATACCACAGGGACACCATGCGACACTGTGATGTTCAAAAGTTGAGGGAATACTTTAAAGGTTTTAGTTGTCATTTATTTTCAGGGACGACAGTTTGGGGTCATGAGATATAGGAAATGTTTTTAATGTGGAATTTATTGCCTCAGACAGACATGGAAAACATGGGAAACACATCGGTGTTGTCCACTAATTAGGGCTGAAGGTGGAGAGGTTTGAACCACTTTTTATAGGTGTGAACGAGGCCCAATTTATTCTCTTATTCTTTTACAGAAAAAACTAGAACTTTATAAACTGAAAATGAAAACAAGGAATATCCTTGGGAAATAGGAAAACTGCCATCCCTGTGTTTTGTGTTAAGTGACTTTCAACCCATGAATAGAATTAATTTCAGGTTTACCACAATGTAGCATAGTGTCCCCTATTTTACCGCGTGGAAAACGTAGCGTGCCGTAGCTTGCCATAGCGTGCCGTAGCCTGCCGTAGCCTGCCATAGCGTGCCGTAACCTGCCAAACCATGCCGTAGTGTGCCTTAGCATACCGTAGCATACCATAACATGCCGTAGCATACCGTAGCATGCCGTAGCATGCCGTAGCTTACCATAGCATACCATAGCATACCTTAGCATACCTTAGCATGCCGTAGCATACCGTAGCATGCCGTATCGTACCGTATCTTACCATAGCATGCCGTAGCGTGCCATAGTGTGCCATAGCATACCGTAGCGTGCCGTAGCATACCGTAGCGTACCGTAGCATACTGTAGCGTGCCGTAGCATACCGTAGCGTACCGTAGCATGCCGTAGCGTACCGTAGCGTGCCGTAGCGTACCGTAGCATACCGTAGCATACCTTAGCGTACCGTAGCGTGCTGCAGCGTGCTGCAGCGTGCTGGCGGCGTGTCGCAGTGTGCTGGCGGCGTGTCGCAGTGTACCGTAGCATACCGTAGCGTACCGTAGCATGCCGTAGCGTACCGTAGCGTGCCGTAGCATACCGTAGCATACCGTAGCATGCCGCAGCGTACCGCAGCGTGCTGGCGGCGTGTCGCAGTGTACCATAGCGTGCCGTAGCGTACCGTAGCGTACCGTAGCGTACCGTAGCATACCGCAGCGTACCGCAGCGTGCTGGCGGCGTGTCGCAGTGTACCGTAGCATGCCGTAGCGTACCGTAGCATACCGCAGCGTACCGCAGCGTGCTGGCGGCGTGTCGCAGTGTCCAGACTCCCCCTAACCCACATGCACTGTAAGCTGGCGACACACGGAGCTGCTCTGTGAGCGGCAGCGGTTCTGTTTAGTTGAAGAGCAGGTCTCTGTAGTTCTGCAGCATGTTGACCAGGGACGTGGTGTAGTTGGTCGTCGTGCGGACTGTCGACATGCGGTCTGCCCGCTCGAAGTTGGACTTGACCATCTCGTAGTACTCTCCGTCAGACAGTGTCATCGACTTGAGGGCAGGGCACTTGATTCTGTAAGACAGGGGAATGTTGTTAGACACACCGAAAGGAGTCTCATAGGACAAGGAAGTTATCTTGAATTCTTTTTTCTTTTTTATTAAAATTTTCTCAGTGCGGGTCCCATTATGGTACCAAAGTGTTTTTTTCTGGTGAATTTTTTTCTTTCTGAATTCTGAATCTTAATTCTTCCTTTTTTGGTTAATAAATTATTTAGAGAAATAGAAAGATGGATATTCGTTATCCACCTCATACGGAGTCTCCATACTAAACCTATAGGGAGTGTATTATCTACCTAATATGGAGTCTCCACACTAAAACTATAGGGAGTGTGTATCACCCACCTAATATGGAGTCTCCATACTAAACCTATAGGGAGTGTATTATCTACCTAATATGGATTCTCCATACTAAACCTATAGTGAGTGTGTATTATCTCACCCCTGGTATTTTTTCTCATTTGAATCGCTACATAATTCACATGCTTTCGCCTTGTGAATTACTATGTGATTCAAACTCGATGGTATACAAGCTCTGACCCTAAACTTTCATACTATATTATCCACCTAATATGGAGTCTCTAATCCTATAGGAAGACTGTATTATCCACCTAATATGTCTTAGGGGCCATTGAATAATCTAGGCTCTTACATAAAGATCCTTTTCTGTACCTTATACAAGGGTTATTGTTTGATAATATCTAAGTCTGTTTGCTAAGACAGTACCAGACATCCATAAGGTCGTCCATAATTGTTGAATAAAGTTTACCCACATCATCTCTGGCTGTCTATGGCATACTTATATAGAACTGCATCGAGAATCGTATAAATAGACAATACTCCACAAGTTTGAATGGGCCGCAATCTTCATCAAGGCGAAGCCGAGTGACGATTATGGCACAGCCAATTATGGATTATGGCACAGCCAAACGAGTGGAGTATTGTGTATTTTACGATTCGAGTGCAGTTCTGGATTTATCTTACCCCTTTCTATGACATTAAATATCATCACACCTTCATAATAATTAGAATATACTTAGCAAATTCACTGTGCCATGGCTGTGGCGTATTACTACCACTTTACCAGGGTGATCGTTGAGTATTTTTTTCTAATGTTATTTCTAAGAAAGAAACTGATGAGTGTTTGGTCTGTGTCCTCATTCACCATCGAGTTTGGAGTGCGCAGTTATATGAACGAGGTGATAGCCGAGTGAATATTCTGAAGCACTCCAAACGAGATGGTGAACAGGACTCAGACCAAGCACGAATATGTTTCTGATTTTATCTTAGCCTGGAAATAGTCATCTCTTTATCACCCATTGAGAACGAGTGACCGTTCTCGCAAGCTTGTTGAGAACGAGTTCGTAATGCTAAGCCTATGGACGTTTATACCAGGCTAAGATAATATGGCTAAACTTGTACCAGGGGTGAGATAAAGAAAACGGGTCTTTCTGTAGGACCCTAGATTATTAAACGTGCCCCATTCTCACACTACCTGAACAATGTATACATTTCACGGTCTTTGCTGACGAATCCAGTAGCGACCAGTCAGGCGTGGAGTGAGAATACAGACAGGCCGTGATTAGAGTGGTTCATTAACCTAATTACCGGGGTGTCCTCCCACAGTAGAGAGATCCTGTATAACTAACTGGACTCACCTGACACATATAGACTGGTTCCCTGCCTAAATGAAATAAGGGGCAGGTAACAGATTAGCCTGGTAGCCTGGCCTAGTTAGACTATAGTTTCGTGGTGCATTATTGGTAACGCCTCCATTTTTCTGTTGCATTGTGGGATTGCGCCACCATTGCAGACTACCAGAAATGCTGGTTCCCGGGGTATCTGCTAGGGGGCTCGGTGGAGATATATGCGGAACCCAGCCAAACCACTAGTCCATCCTGGGACCCGTTTCAATAGTAGGACGGGAAAAAGACGAGCGATCCGCTTAAGCGACTGCTAGTATGTGACGGCGTTCTCTCGGCCGGCCGGCGTCGAGTGAGTTAATTTATTCCTGTCACCTTCAAAGCACGGCTTCCACTGGTTGTGGTCAGTCACATGATGTTACATGCTGACCCTAATTGGTGCAGATTAAGACAAAGAGCGGCGGGAACCTGTCTCAGCCTATGGTTAGGCCTGTTGTTTATGTGACTGGGTCTCTGTGTGGGGTGGGGACCAGAACGTACTGTTCTAGTGGCGCCGTCTGTCTGTATTTGACCTCATTATGGGAAGGGGATCAGAGTTTTGTTCTGTTGTCTTCCCATTTGTTTTCCAGTGGTGTGCAATGTTTCTCCCAGGTGGAGATGTCCTGGGCCATACTAGCAGTTTCAATTGCGTTCAATATCATCAGGCTATGATTGGCCGATCGCCATTATTATTTTAATGTATTTTTGGTGCGTGTGGGTGATTTTGGGGAATGTTTGTTTTCTCGACGCCAATAGTCTGTAGGACGTCCGTTATTGGGTTTAGTGACACAATAGAGGTACATCGCGTTGCAGTAGTTAAGGGACAACCGTTTGTGGGACAAAGGGTAACAGACAGGCGCAAATAGTGGCTTGTACCATTTCAGAAGTGGCTGTCCGGTCACTAAAAGGGTCACTATAGTGTCTATAATAGCGAGAGGGTATACCCTCTCGTTTCTATTGTCACAAACGTGTAACTTCTCTTCCCATAGGAATTAAGCTGTGAAACTGTAACCCCAGTTAGGGACACATACAACTTATAAACATGCCAAATATTAAGGAGATTGGCTCATGCAATCCAGAGATATTCACATTTGAATTTTGTCATGACAAGTGTTGCTCTGGTGGCCAGTGTAGAATTATTCATGGCTGTCTCTAATTTATGCAGTGACCTTCACTTTGATGGCACTTGTTCCCGGTATGACATAAGTATGTGATGTGGGGTACCCCACATGTTTTTCCGCTATGCTGTCCCAAACTAGGGACACATCCACAATAGTGACAAGACACACCTCCCCTTTAGTGACATGCCTATTGCAACGAGACCAAACTTTTTCTGTTATTCAAGTCACTATTGGTGTCACTAAACATGTCACTAAGTGGTTTAGTGACCCATTCTATTGAAACGGGCCCCAGAACCCTACTTTGAGAGCATGAGCGCCCTGGCCCTAGTGACAACGAGACGTACTACAGTCTAGTTGAAGGACGTAGGAACCTGTTACCTGCCCCTTATTTCATTAGGGCGGGAACCAGTCTAGTAACGGGTTCCACAGGCACAAACTTCAACTGTGACTAGCGGATACCCCGGGTACCAGCATAGAGGTTTGGCTGGTATCCGCCTGTCATACACCTAATTCTGCGGAGCCCTCTAGCGAATGACCGGGGAACCAGGAGGCGTTACCAATAATGCACCATAAAAATGGAACCCGTTACCTGGCCTATAATCTAACTAGGCCAGGCTTCCAGGCTACTGACACATAAAGTTAGTGAGGACACAGAGACCGTCATACAGGTTGGGGACAGCATGTTTGAGGTTTTCTAATACACGGAAACAAAGTTTGCCATATATGGTCATATGCAAAGTGGTTTGGCAGTGCGAGGGTGGTTGTGGCCCCCTACATTCGAGGTCAACTCTCGACTGTAAGACCGTCCCAAGGCGCTATAAATATCATGTAAGGAGGTCAGGGTGAAGGTCAGGGTTTGCTGCGAATGCAGTCATTGGCTACTGGGTCTACTCTATTCCTTATATGGCAGTGAGTGTAATGGGACAACTCCATGCAGCTTGAAAAGGGAGTGTAAACCAACTTTGAAAATTGACAAACCCATTGTGTCGCAACTGCATAACATCTCATGCAGAGCAGTACAGACTTGAATACTCAAGTCCATGAGCTCAGCATTTGTTCCCCATTTAATGAGTTACAAATGCTGCAGGTGGTGGTTTGGCATTAGATGCAGCGTAGCCTTGTTTGATTTTTTTTCTATTGATATACTTCCATAATCAGTTTGTTTACGCTCCCTAATCAATGCTGGTGGCGCCATAGACTTGCTCAAGTCTTTGATTATGAACATTCAGTAGATGATTAATCACAATCAGAATAAAGTTAATTTTCGTATGTATCCTTCTCTGACTGGCCCATGTATCTCAGCGAGGTGGGGTAGCCATAGGATGCAGGGACTGGAGCCAGTCTAGTGGCGCCACATAGTGGTCTTTTGGTAACTAATTTAATCATGTATAATTATGAATAAAACTAATGATTTGAGAAATTCTCACTCTAACACTGCCATCTTGTAATCTTGTATACGAGTTGTAATAAACATAAGCTTGTTTGATTGATAAATAAGGCTGTTCTTGTTGGTTTGAATCCGAGACCACTTCTTTGTACGCCTACTAGCGACTTCGTCGCGTCGTACCCCCCTCCCTTAGTCTGTTCAAGGTACGTTCCCTGCTAGTGCTGTCCCCCTAAAGATAGGGGGACAGCACTAAGTGGTGCCCCCTACTATTAATACCTGGAACCATCATTTAGTTCCCGACCATCATTTTATGTGACACCGATTTTACCGACTACAAGAAAAATAGATCAGAAAACTATAATACTAAACTTTGATTTTGGCATGGTGTGAAACGAATCATAAGAGAAGAAGTTTGTCTGAGTATAGAAATACAAAAAAGAAGACCAGGTTCGAGTTTTTCACTGTACGAGAATCTCACTCTCGTGGGCCCTCATTCTCCACGCCCAGGTTTGGTTTACTATGTCTCTATGTATTGAAGCAACTTCAAGCGGATTCTACAGAATTCTACCGTTTTAAATATAGTAGGTAACCAGCGACTTCGACATCATAGAGCTTATGAATGTGGAGGATTCGCAGGCATCTGCTGAGCCCCCTAGCGGACACCCGGGGCACTAGCATAGTTCTGAATGGGTTATTATTTGCCATGACAGAGGTGAAATCTCAGAGGTGTCTGTCAAGGTGATGAGATCAGAAAACCACAGCATTAAATTCCGTTTTCAGCATGGCTATATATAAATCACGAGATGAGAAGGAGAACCGAGTTCAGAACTACAAAAAAGAACAGCAGCTTCAAGTTAGTCTCTCCACGAGATTCCCACTCTCGTCGTGCCTCACTCTCCAGGCTTAGGTTTGGTTCACTCTGTTCCTATGTGTGGGAGAAAGTCCAAGCGGATTCTACGACAATCATAGTTTTTTAGATATGGTAGGTAACTAGCGACTTCGTCTATTCATATTCAACTACCACCTCCCCCCCCCCCCCCCCCCCCCCGTCCCATTTGAGAGTCTGTGCTTCGGAAAACAGTCAGAGAAACTGTCGTAAACCATAGAGTAGAGAGATTTTTACTCTGTGCGTATACTCATGGTTGTCATTTTGTACCAGCGAGTTCTGAAAAGGCGGATGGTGCCGACAACCAGCATATTTCTGAATGGGTTATCATTTGACATGACACAGGTCAAATCTCAGAGGCTTCTTTTGAAGTTATGAGATCAGAAATCCACAGAAATACAGTTCAGTACAGAAGGACAGATGAGTTTAGAACTACATCTACATGAGATTATCACTCTCGTGGGTCTTCAGTCTCCAAGCCTAAGTTAGGTTCACTCTGTCCTTATGTGCGGGAGAATCTCCAAGCGGATACTACCAGAATCATAGTTTTTTAGATAACGAGAGCAAGGAGGATGCAGGGGCCTGTTCAATAATCAAGGCTCGTGCATTAAGACCATTTTCTAGACGCCAACGAGACCCAGGGACGATATAAGTAAACTTTATTCAGCACTTATTGACTACCTCTGGTCAGGTAGAAACATAGCTGAACGACCTAAAATATCATTAAACGATAACCCTTTACGAGGTTCCCTACCACATATAAAACGTTAGAATTCTGTGGGATCTGCTTGGAGTGTCTCCCGCACATAGAGACATAGTGAACCAGACCTATGCTTGAAGACCACGAGAGTGAGATTCTCGTGTAGTGATAAACTTAAAGCTGCTCTCCTTTTTCCAGATCGATATACAGACATGCTTTTTCTCTTATGATTTAGTTCGAGCCATGCTCAAATCAAAGTTTAGTACTGTAGATTTCTTATCTCCTTTCCTTGGGAGAAAGCAATGAGACCACAACCTTTCGCTGGTGTCATTGTAAAATGTCCCTTCTCAGGTATAGTTATAAAACGGATCCCAGGTCTCGGGATGACATATGTGGGTGCTGTCAGGGGTCCCAAACACTGGCACACAGATTGATTTAGCTGGTTCACTGAGAACCACCAGAGCTGGTGTGGTAGAGATCTTAAAGTGTATACAGGTGGACGGTGATAGCGAAATGTTCACCTCAATTCACATGGCGTCCCACCAAATGTGATTCCGGAAGAGAAGTTATCGGAAAGTCTCAGAGGCCAGAATTTCATTCCAGTGTATCCAAGGAAATGAAATCATATGGAAAAGTTTGGAGGCGGTGACAATGGGTGATGTTAACTGGCTGTCATTTCTCTGGCTCCTCTTTTTAATCATCTTTACAGAGTTCTACATGTAGCAGGAGTAACGCTGGAGAAGAGTAGGCATGGGATGGGATGATTCACAGGGTATACAATAATTATATAGAACGACCTGACCATGCTACACATGCTACAAAACGAGATGATTATTTACGGATTGTATGGAACAAGGTGCTTACTCTGAGTTCCGTACAAACCGCAAATCATAATCAAGTTTTGAAGCTTATACAGGCATGATAGGTTGTTCTATATTCATTACATACCCGAAATTGATAACAAATAAAAAGGTTCAAATAAAAATGCCTACAAAAACAACTTGGCTGCCTTATGGTTATCTATTGATAACAAATAATTTACTTCTATTTAGCATAACAACCAATGCTTTAGATGACAAGAATGGAACACTGTTTTATATTTTGCTGTATGAAACACTGTTCCGTACAGTTTTTCTAAATTATGTGGCGAAACAGTGTTTATTTCCAGTAAACGGGTGTGTTCCACAAACCAAGCGAAAACGTACACCAACCACACAGCGTCTGCCGGCAGACCTGGCTAACAGACGGTGATGACGTGCTCGGTGGAACAGCTTTTTTTTTTTTTTTTTTTTATTCTTTTATTTAGACTGGAGAGTTTACTAGGGACAAGAATGCTGCCAGTGGGTCCAGCAGGTGCCAGGTCTTGGTTGCCGGATGAAATCCGCTCCTGGTAAAGTTTGCTGGAGCGTCGCCTCAAGGTTGCTGAGCGTCAGCCAGGTCTCCAGGCCACCGGCCAGCTGAAATTGTTGTTCCACACTACGCCACCAGCCAGGTTTTGTACGCGCCGTCCCACCCGGGCCACATAATGTCGCCAGCTTCGCGGAATTTCTCACACCCAGCAAAAACTGATTTATTAGGTTTTGCCAGATGGAATGCATGGCTAGCTAGTAGGTTTGATGAGAGTATGGCACCCGCTTTTGACAGCACGCTGCCAATACTGCACCAGACGCCGTCAACATGGCCGTCAAGGGTCCCAAACACTGGCCTACAGTTTGATTTGCACATGCTCCACTGAGAATGGCTCTGGTAGGTCACTCAAAAAAAAACCAACTTGTTTCTCATCACCATGTCATGAAAAATGCTTTTTTTTCTTATTTTTTTCAGGATCAAAGCTGGCTTTTGAAGTGTCATAAAATGGGCTTCAGACACACATATTTAGGTCCTCTTACACTCTCACTCTAAACTCCCTAAATCTCACTCATTTTACTGTGTGTAATATATCGAGACATAGTTAGCATGACTGAATGGAATCTGTTCAGAGATATTTTGATCAGAAATACTCACCGAGTTCGAAGAACGAGGTAAGTATATCTGACCAAAATATCGAGAAACAGATGGAATTCAGTCACACTCACTGTGTTTTTTTATTATTATATACCTAGAAATCATTAAAAATACCATTCTACAACTCACTAAATAGTAAAATGAGTGGTCATGTGGTATGCAGGGATGTACCAATATTCTTTCGTCACTCAGTGACGAACGGAATTTGTACTACTGGTCAGTAAAAGTGAGACATTCGGCTATAGGTATATATAGTAATATGAAAGTGTTGTGACAAGTACTATAGTTTGACAATAGGTGGCAGCACAGAACTATTGGTTGTGTAGGCAATATGAAGAAAGATATGAATTCTACAGTTTTGGAAATATTTAGATATACATAAAACTAGATTGAATGCATCCCTGACATCAGGAGCTTTAATTTGATATTAAATACACATACCTGTAATAACTTCTATCAAGGTTCATCTCATGAAAAAAAAATCTTCTAAAATTGTTTTTGTCAATGCGTCTAATATTAAGAAACAAGTGGGTTATTTTAGTGGCCTTATCACCAGCACTGGTGTGGTAGAGATTTTAAAGTGTTAACAAGTGAGCGGTAATAGGGAAATGTGAAGAATGCTGCGCTGTAGTTTACCTCAATTCACATGGCTTCCAACCAAATGTGATTCCGGAAGAGAAGTTATCGGAAAGTCTCAGAGGCCAGAATTTCATTTCAGTGTATCCAAGGAAATGAAATCATTTGGAAAGGTTAGGAGGCAGTGACAATAGGTGATGTTAACTAGCTGTCATTTCTCTGGCTCCTTTGCTTCGTCTTTATCATGCTGACGAATCTTTACAGAGTTGTTCATATGGCGAGTGTAAGTGGGGAGAGGAGTTGGCATGGAATGGGATGATTCACAGGGTATATAATACAGTAGAACCCTGTGTAGGCCGACACCCCGTGTTAACAGACACCTTTGCTGGGATGGGAGGGGATGGGTATACAATGATTATTTAGAACAACCTAACCATGCTGTACTTGCTACAAAACGAGATGATTAAATTTGCGGTTTGTACGGAACAACGCGTTCTCGCTGAGTTCTGTACAAACTGTGAATCATCAATTTTTATAGCTTGTACAGGGATGGTAGGAAGTTCTATATACATTATATCATTAGAATTCATTCAAATTATTTACTATTATTAAACCTAATAACTAACGCTTTAGTCAATGCATACAGAACAAATTGTCATCTTCAGCGAGGTGTTCCCTTAAGCGGGGTGTCCGAGAAGCGGGGTATTTATGTTTATTTCACCCCAGGAACAAGTTTAGCCATAGGAATAACATTAGAAAAATATACTCAACGATCACCCTGGTAAAGTGATAATACTACGCTACGCCCGTGGCGTAGTGAATTTGCTAAGTATATTCTGATCATTCTGAAGTTGTGATGATATTCAATGTCATAGAAAGGGGTAAGATAAATCCAGAACCACACTTGAATCGTAAAATAGACAATACTCCACTCGTTTGGCTGTGCCATAATCGTCACTCGGCTTCGCCTCGATGACCAATAGGCCTTTTTCCGTAGGCCGGTGTCGCACCTTATCTCCTTAGCTACGCTACAGCTGAAGCCAAACATTCACCTGGCAACGTATACTTTAGCACTGGAACACTAAGTGCATGAGCGTAATACGTTCATAATACCTGTGTACATTATTTCCAGGGAAATAAGAGTGATTGCATTGTATTCTATGGTATTCCAGCTCCAATTTGATGTATCATACATGTATATCACCTTAATGATGCTTTAGATATAGCTTAGATAACACAGGGACACCGAAACTGAATACACAATAATACATTGGCAAGCCTAGCTATTATATGCTTATCTTTTTCCATGTTTATACCAAGATAATTATCAACTACGAAGTTGAGACAGCCCAGACTCGTTGGTACAATACCCTTGTTTGTTCCAACAATTTAATCTGTCAAAAAACAACACTCCTCCAATCACACCCACCGTTCACACTTTAGGTGTGATTGCTGTGTTCTCTATACACATATAGCCGGACTCGGCCAGGTTTGTCCGAGCGGCCGCGTAACTAGGCAGTGGGCCGTTAGGCGGCGCTGAACGGCAACACCTGTATTGTGGAGTATTGTCTATTTAAACGATTCTCGATGCAGTTCTATAAGTATGTAACTGAAGTGTTTGCAGAGATGTACTGACCTGAGAATGTCGATGAACTTGGAGCTGTTGTCACCGGATCGGATGGTGTCCGGATCCCACTGGATCTCCAGACGCTCCAGTCTGTTACAACTCTGTCCCAGCACGATCATGATCTGATCAATATGTACGCGCGTAGAGAGGCGTAGAAACCACCCGTTAGCGGTGCCGATATTCAGCGTCCTGTGGGGGGAGAGTGTAGAGTCAACGTTAATCAGGGTCCTGTGGGGGGAGAGTGTAGAGTCAACATTAATCAGCGTCCTGTGGGGGGAGAGTGTGTGGAGTCAACGTTAATCAGCGTCCTGTGGGGGGAGAGTGTGGAGTCAACGTTAATCAGCATCCTGTGGGGGGAGAGTGGGATCAGGGTCCTGTGGGGGGAGAGTGTAGTGTCAATGTTAATCAGTGTCCTGTGGGGGGAGAGTGTAGAGTCAACGTTAATCAGTGTCCTGTGGGGGGAGAGTTTAGAGTCAACGTTAATCAGGGTCCTGTGGGGGAGAGTGTAGAGTCAATGTTAATCAGCATCCTGTGGGGGGAGAGTGTAGGGTCAATGTCAATCAGGGTCCTGTGGGGGGAGAGTGTATAGTCAATGCTAATCAGGGTCCTGTGGGGGGAGAGTGTAGAGTCAACATTAATCAGGGTCCTGTGGGGGGAGAGTGTGGAGTCAACGTTAATCAGCGTCCAGTGGGGGGAGAGTGTAGAGTCAATGTTAATCAGCATCCTGTGGGGGGAGAGTGTGGAGTCAACGTTAATCAGCGTCCAGTGGGGGGAGAGTGTGGAGTCAACATTAATCAGGGTCCTGTGGGGGAGAGTGTAGAGTCAACATTAATCAGGGTCCTGTGTGAGGAGAGTGTAGAGTCAACGTTAATCAGGGTCCTGTGGGGGGAGAGTTTGGAGTCAACGTTAATCAGGGTGCTGTGGAGGGAGAGTGTAGAGTCAATTTTAATCATAAAGAATAAAAAGTATTTGAAAAAAACAGCAGTTTGTGTCACTGTAATGCAGCACAAAGACATACAACAGAAATAACGTAGAGGATATGAAACTTCTCATTGATGACTACGTCCTTTCTACTACTGTAAAAACAGTGGTTTCTGAGTGTTTCCAGTTCCGTCAAGATGGGAGTTCAGTGGCGCCCCCTGTATCACACTCTGAGAACTCATCCTGACAGTGGCCCCCCACCTGGTGAGAATGTGAGGAACTAACCACCTGGCTCTTTTGAGATGAAGTTACTGGGAGGTTTCTTTACGAGAAGCACATCCATACAGACGATATACAGGTACAGTTTTAGAACATCTGCCTTTGTGATATTTCGTATGGCTGTGTGTAAATATTAGGAAGTTCAAAGGCCGGGATCTACGAAAAGACCAGGGGCTCATGATAATTCACAAATATCCCAGATCTTTGTGCGATTTTCACACAATAAACACATAAAGGTCTGGCTTCATAAAACACCCTTTCTGATCATTTCAAAGAAGTCTTCCTCAGAAATACCCACTTTGGAAGACTCATTTAAAGAATGGATCTTATTTTTTGCCTTTATAACCCATCAAATTATCCCCAGAATGAAATATACTGTGAGATAATTGTATAAAATATGTAACTGATATTTCAGACTTGATATTCGCTGCTGAGTCCAAACACAAAACATAATGTTTCACTTTCTTCTTATTCCTTCTTTTAAAGAGGCCCCTTTTTTGCATTTTGCGTCCCATGCAGAGTCTCAAAAATCACGCGACCCCTGATACTTAGAACCAGGGGTCATCTGCAAAGTAGTTTGGCCATGAACCATGAACTCAGCATTTTTATCCAATTTAATGTAATTCTTTTCTCTTTTTTTTTTGTTTAGTTTTTTTTGTATTCGTTGTGAATGTGGACCCTGGGACGTTCTCTACGGGAAACCATGTATCATGTATCATGTATTGTATCAATAAAATTGCAATGCAGTGTCTTTCTTTATTGACTTATCTATTTAATTTCAGCGTTCTTAGTTTTGAATTATTTAATCATTTTGAAGTGAGAGCAGTTTTGCCATAAATTATTAAGATATCAATCTACTATAGCTGATATACAAGATGCCAAGAGTATATAGTTTAGAGTTACTCTAGTACATCAAAAATAGGCTGTACAACTGTGAATTGACAATTTTACGAAGTATTTCTGACATCCAAGTTAAGTGTGCCCGTTTTCTTATTACCATCAAAAAGTGTCATTCTACAGTGGTCACCTGCTACGGAGGGACGTACGAATATTCTTTCAACACCCAGTAACGAATGGAATCTGTACTCCTGGTCAGTAAAAGTGAGACATTCACCCATAGGTAATGTAAGAATTGTTACAAAACATATACAGTACAACATGGGTATATAGTAAATGATAAATTGACGATAAAATAACAACTGTTACAAAATCTACCCGTACCTGATATTTACAGCACAACATGGGTATATAGTAAATGATAAATTGACGATAAAATAACAACTGTTACAAAATCTACCCGTACCTGATATTTACAGCACAACATGGGTATATAGTAAATGATAAATTGACGATAAAATAACAACTGTTACAAAATCTACCCGTACCTGATATTTACAGCACAACATGGGTATATAGTAAATGATGAATTAACGATAATATAAGAACTGTTAGAAAATCTACCCGTACCTGATATTTACAGTACGACATGGGTATATAGTAAATGATGAATTAACGATAATATAAGAACTGTTAGAAAATCTACCCGTACCTGATATTTACAGTACGACATGGGTATATAGTAAATGATGAATTAACGATAATATAAGAACTGTTAGAAAATCTACCCGTACCTGATATTTACAGTACGACATGGGTATATAGTAAATGATGAATTAACGATAATATAAGAACTGTTAGAAAATCTACCCGTACCTGATATTTACAGTACGACATGGGTATATAGTAAATGATGAATTAACGATAATATAACAACTGTTACCTGATATTTTTCATGAACGGAATGACGTTGAGGAAGAACTGCTCGGCCAGTTTGGGTTTGCCGGCGATGGCCAGGCCCTCGAGCTGCTCCCCGTGCTTCTTCAGGAAGTCGAAGATCTTGGTCTCGGTCAGCCCCACCGTGTGGTTGATGTCGATCGCCTTCAGGTGATCCAGCTTCCCCTTCACCATCAGGTTCTCGAGAATCTGCGTGACGACAGAGAGTCAGAAACCCGGTCAGATTGAGAGACAGTCACAAACTCGGTCAGATTAATAGAAAGTCACAAACTCGGTCAGATTGAGAGAAAGTCACAAACTTGGTCAGAATGAGAGAAAGTCACAAACTCGGTCAGATTCAGGTTCTCGAGGATCTGTGTGACGACAGAGAGTTTAGAACTACTAGGTCAGATTGAGAGACAGTCATTAACTCAGTCAGATTAAGAGACAGTCACAAACTCGGACAGATTCAGGTTCTCGAGAATCTGTTTGACGACAGAGAGTTACAAACTACTCGGTCAGATTGAGAGACAGTCACAAACTCAGTCAGATTCAGATTCTCTAGAATCTGTGTGAAGACAGAGAGTTACAACCTCGGTCAGATTGAGAGACAGTCATAAACTCGGTCAGATTGAGAGACAGTCACAAACTCGGTCAGATTCAGGTTCTCGAGAATCTGTGTGACGACAAAGAGTTACAAACTACTCGGTCAGATTGAGAGACAGTCACAAACTCAGTCAGATTCAGGTTCTCGAGAATCTGTGTGACGACAGAGAGTTACAGACTACTCGGTCAGATTAAGAGACAGTCACAAACTCGGTCAGATTGAGAGACAGTCTCAAACTTGGTCAGATTGAGAGAAAGGCACAAACTCGGTCAGATTCAGGTTCTCGAGAATATGTGTGATGACAGAGAGACAGTCACAAACTCAGTCAGATTCAGGTTCGTGAGAATCTGTGTGACGACAGAGAGTTACAAACTACTCGGTCAGATTAAGAGACAGTCACAAACTCGGTCAGATTGAGAGACAGTCTCAAACTTGGTCAGATTGAGAGAAAGTCACAAACTCGGTCAGATTCAGGTTCTCAAGAATCTGTGTGAAGACAGAAAGTCACAACCTCGGTCAGATTAAGAGACAGTCACAAACTCGGTCAGATTGAGGGAAAGTCTCAAACTCGGTCAGATCAAGAGAAAGTCACAAACGTGGTTAGATCAAGAGAAAGTCACAAACTCGGTTAGATTCAAGTTCTTGAGGATCTGCATGACGACATGAATTCATAAACTCGGTCAGATTGAGAGAAAGTCACAAACTCGCTCAGACTAAGAGAAAAAATCTCAAACTAGGTCAGATTGAGAGGTACATGAATCTCAACAGGATTTGTCTCTGACAAACACCCTGTGAAGTACAGAATCTCAGCAGGATTTGTCTCAGACAAACACCCTGTGAGGTACATAAATCTCAGCAGGAATTGTCTCAGACAAACACCCTGTGAGGTACATGAATCTCAACAGGATTTGTCTCACACAAACACCCTGTGAGGTACATAAATCACAGCGGGATTTGTCTCACACAAACACCCTGTGAGGTACATGAATCTCAGCAGGATTTGTCTCAAACAAACACCCTGTGAGGTACATGAATCTCAGCAGGAATTGTCTCAGACAAACATCCTGTGAGGTACATGAATCTCAACAGGATTTGTCTCACACAAACACCCTGTGAGGTACATAAATCACAGCAGGATTTGTCTCAAACAAACACCCTGTGAGGTACGTGAATCTCAGCAGGATTTGTCTCAGACAAACACCCTGTGAGGTACATGAATCTCAGCAGGATTTGTCTTAGACCAACACCCTGTGAAGTACATCAATTCCATTGGATGAATCCCACTTTAGTCAACTCAGCAGTGTGTACATTTGTCTTGCCAAAATACCCTGTAACAAGTTAAAATCAAAATCTCTTTAGATTCTGTACTTCGGGAATAGATGAACCAGGTTTCAGTACAGAATCTCAGCAGGATTTGTTTCAGACAAATACCCTGTGAGGTACAGAATCTCAGCAGGATTTGTCTCAGACAAACACCCTGTGAAGTACATGAATCTCAGCAGGATTTGTCTCAGACTAACACCCTGTGAAGTACATGAATCTCAGCAGGATTTGTCTCAGACTAACACCCTGTGAGGTACATGAATCTCAGCAGGATTTGTCTCAGACTAGCACCCTGTAAGGTACAGGAATCTCAGCAGGATTTGTCTCAGACAAATACCCTGTGAGGTATGTGAACCTCAGCAGGATTTGTCTCAGACAAACATCCTGTGAGGTACATGAATCTCAACAGGATTTGTCTCAGACAAATACCCTGTGAGGTACATGAATCTCAGCAGGGTTTGTCTCAGACACACACCCTGTGAGGTACATGAATCTCAGCAGGATTTGTCTGAGACAAACACCCTGTGAGGTACATGAATCTCAGCAGGATTTGTCTGAGACAAACACCCTGTGAGGTACATGAATCCCACCAGTGAACTCCCCTTAACGTCCCCTCGGTCAGAGTCTCCTCGATGAGGCAAATGGCAGCACCCAGGAAACAATCTACAAGCCATTTTCCACTGACCAACTATTCCCCACCGATCTGCATTTGGGAACCACCAATGCTAGATAGGTGAATGGAAACAGACATGCAGAGAAGTGTTCACCAATTAATTGTACATAGATTATGCAATAAGGCCACCACCATAATGGTCATTGTGTTTAGAGGACAGTTCTGTCGCTATGGACTTGTTAAATGCAGCAGAAACAAGGCATACCCTACACCCTCACTGAATTTTTAGATACTGACGTGCAGTCGTTTGCCACCACCAACCGACTTTTAGGAGAAGTCATGTGATCCACCAAGACTCAAGAGTGAGTTAGGGCCAGAGATGACCATGTGGAGGAATTGTGGACGTCGGCTACCCAAATCGCTCATCAGGTCAGATCAGCTGGGACAATCGGCCTAGTGGATCAGCAAATCAGCCGGACCCGCCTATTGAAAACCATGTCGCCAACAACCGTGTGGTCGTCCCCTCTGGCTGGCCGGCCCTGTAAAAACCAGCCAGCAGGCCGCCTCTGGCCGTCTCTGAGTGTCGATTTGGTGGATCACATGCTTAATCAGTGCTATTTTTGTCAGCCAGTGGAAAATGGCTTTATGTGCCCTACAGGCCACTCCTGCAGGTCTACATACGCGGTCAGTGAAGAACTCGCAGTAGCCCAACATGAGGTAGGTGAAACCATTCATGCGTAGCAGCATGTCGTTGAGGGTTTCCTCCTGGAGCTCCGTGGAGGAAATGTCGAGTTCGTGGATGCGAGACTGCTCCCACTCCACCTCCCGCAAAAACCGGTCTTCTAGGCCTAGAAATACACACAAAAACACCCAATGTATATCAATAAAGTATGTACGCACTCTACCTCCCGGACAAACCGGTCTTCTAGGCCTGCAAATACACACAAAAACACCCAATGTATATCAATAAAGTATGTACGCACTCCACCTCCCGCACAAACCGGTCTTCTAGGCCTGCGAATACACACAAAAACATCCAATATATATCCATAAAGTATGTACGCACTCCACCTCCCGCACAAACCGGTCTTCTAGGCCTGCAAATACACACAAAAACATCCAATATATATCCATAAAGTATGTACGCACTCCACCTCCCGCACAAACCGGTCTTCTAGGCCTGAAAATACAAACAAAAACATCCAATGTATATCCATAAAGTATGTACGCACTCCACCTCCCGCACAAACCGGTCTTCTAGGCCTGAAAATACAAACAAAAACATCCAATTCATATATCCATAAAGTATGTACGCACTCCACCTCCCGCACAAACCGGTCTTCTAGGCCTGCAAATACAAACAAAAACATCCAATGTATATCCATAAAGTATGTATGCACTCCACCTCCCGCACAAACCGGTCTTCTAGGCCTGCAAATACACACAAAAACATCCAATTCATATATCCATAAAGTATGTACGCACTCCACCTCCCGCACAAACCGGTCTTCTAGGCCTGCAAATACAAACAAAAACATCCAACGTATATCAATAAAGTATGTACGCACTCCACCTCCCGCACAAACCGGTCTTCTAGGCCTGCAAATACACACAAAAACATCCAATGTATATCAATAAAGTATGTACGCACTCCACCTCCCGCACAAACCGGTCTTCTAGCCCTGCAGATACACACAAAAACATCCAATGTATATCAATAAAGTATGTACGCACTCTACCTCCCGCACAAACCGGTCTTCTAGGCCTGCAGATACACACAAAAACATCCAATGTATATCAATAAAGTATGTACGCACTCTACCTCCCGCACAAACCGGTCTTCTAGGCCTGCAAATACACACAAAAACATCCAATGTATATCCATAAAGTATGTACGCACTCCACCTCCCGCACAAACCGGTCTTCTAGGCCTGCAAATACACACAAAAACATCCAATGTATATCCATAAAGTATGTACGCACTCCACCTCCCGCACAAACCGGTCTTCTAGGCCTGCAAATACACACAAAAACATCCAATGTATATCCATAAAGTATGTACGCACTCCACCTCCCGCACAAACCGGTCTTCTAGGCCTGCAAATACACACAAAAACATCCAATGTATATCAATAAAGTATGTACGCACTCTACCTCCCGCACAAACCGGTCTTCTAGGCCTGCAAATACACACAAAAACATCCAATGTATATCAATAAAGTATGTACGCACTCTACCTCCCGCACAAACCGGTCTTCTAGGCCTGCAAATACACACAAAAACATCCAATGTATATCAATAAAGTATGTACGCACTCTACCTCCCGCACAAACCGGTCTTCTAGGCCTGCAAATACACACAAAAACATCCAATGTATATCCATAAAGTATGTACGCACTCCACCTCCCGCACAAACCGGTCTTCTAGGCCTGCAAATACACACAAAAACATCCAATGGACATCCATAAAAGACACAGGCAAACTTTCTCATAGTTTGCCTGCGTAGGGAGCCAAAGTGAACCCACTACCACCGGAGATACCCGTGCTCAAAACACCATTTCCAGAGGCCAGTAAGAAGGAGGGTTATTGCTAAAGCTGTGGGGGTTCGAGGCTAGAATTTAGTTTTTTGTCTCGTTTGTTACTATTGAAGTGTAGTTTACTGAATGAGTTCGTTTCGAAGCTACGATGACAGCCGTTAAGTGTATTAAAAATATGGATTTAAAAGATTGGAGAATGATGCACATAACCTGGAACCTCTGGGACCTCCAGTCACAGACTGGACGTACCGGTACACTCAGTCTGATACACCCGGTACACCCAGTCTGATACACCCGGTACACCCAGTCTGATACACCCGGTACACCCAGTCTGATACACCCGGTACACCCAGTCTGATACACCCGGTACACCCAGTCTGATACACCCGGTACACCCAGTCTGATACACCCGGTACACCCAGTCTGATACACCCGGTACACCCAGTCTGATACACCCGGTACACCCAGTCTGATACACCCGGTACACCCAGTCTGATACACCCGGTACACCCAGTGCTCAGTTCACACTGTGCGTTTTGCCACGCTACGCGCTCCAGTATGAGTATTTTAGTAAAATATGAAGAATTTCAATTTCAGTCTATGTATAATATTCTATAATTAAGCATGTATTTGCGGAATATGTCTAAAGGTTTCAGGTGTTGTTGGTACAGAGTATAATCTGAAGGGCACTGCGTTGCCAAACGGATCCTTGGGTACCGCCAGGAAGGGCGTGGCTAATATGCTAATCTGAGAAGTTAATTATGCTAATTCTTACCACCTTCAGCGTGCCGGGTTAAGGCAGAAATAAACACCAGGGGCCTGTTTTTTAGTCGTGACCATTTCCTATAGTGACCAGTTAGTGACCGTTTGGAGACCTTTGGGTTCCAGAGATAAGTCGTCATAACATGTGCGACCATTTAGAGGGCCAAACTGTCATGGTTACTGTTTTGGGTTCCAGAGTTGTGACCAGTTGGTGACCATTTAGCCCAAATGGTGGCATATTTCATTTTATACACTACCACTGTATCAAATGAAACAATATTTACTGCGATGAATTATCTATATCTGTTTTATCTAATTCCTAAATTTCACAATTTTCTGTTGATTAATATACATGTGAGACATGCTTTTGTTTTTGATTGGGCCTTGGACCAACAGTGATCATAACAGCTGAACAGTGACCAGGTCTGAGGAACACTTTTTGGTCATGATCACTGGTTTGGTCGCCCAACTGGTCACTCTTTTGTGATCACTACAAATAAAGACGTCGCTGTCTGAAAAACAGGCCCCAGTCTTGCTCTACACCTCGGCTTGAATGGTCTTTATTATCCATCGTATACAAAACCCCCATTGAAAATGTACGGGGACTCAGTAAACCACGACCCATTATATAAAACCTGTCAGATACCACAACTGTGGTATATCGATTCAAACCTGTGGTATACGGCCTCAAAACCATAGTATACGGGGAAAAATAGTCCCTTTTGCTATAGAGCAAAGAAATAGTCCTTATTGTTATAGCCTTTAATAAAGAAATTACTGGATTTAATATATTCAAAAAGATGGATAATAGATGCAACAAACGATGATTTTGTGGACAGGCGGCTCTGTAAACTACTCGAGGTTTACGGCCGCCTGTCCACAAAATCATCGATTATTGTCTATGTCTTGTCATCCCTCCTCCAGTAGATTTTACAGTGCTCCAGTCGCAAAGTGTGAACTGGTCATATATAAAGCTGGTATACAAGGTCAGCCACCCTGGGACCTGTTGACTAATTTAGGCTCGTACATGTAGACCCTTTTCTGTACGCCAACTAGACCCAGGGACGATGTGGGTCAATTGTATTCAACAGTTATTGAAGGCATAAGTTATTCAACACCTGGTTTTCTGTGATCCTTTTTTTTTTTTTTTTTTGGCAATTTTTATTAGGGAATATTATTTGTTCACAATCACCGAATTCGGCTACGGCCGTTCTTCCACACGGGCCCTTTCTGCTTAGGTTAGCAATCTCTCTGGTTTCACAATTTCTTATTCAAGATTTTTTTATGAAAAACAAAATTTTGAGGAAATTTGTTTGGTGGCTTCCCGCAAATTTATCGCTGCCAAAATTGTGTAAGTGTAAAATGACCTACAATTCTAGTTTAGTGCTTGGCAGAAACTGGACGAGAGTTAGTACCGTTAAATACTAACACTACTAACTCGAGTTGAGTTTAGTATTTATCCTACCCTGTCTCTGTGACTTGAGAATACTAATTAGCCATTTAGGTTCCTTCAAATTGCTCGAGTGAGTGAAGTTTTAGCCTGTCTAATTGCCAAGTAAGGCCAAAAGTTGTCAAGAATTCACAGACCGCATTGCTCATGTTCTGGCCGCTGATTGGTTAATTTTTATTATTGCCCTCGTGCAGTAAATAACTCTTTACTACACGCTCTCCCTAATACAGTGACCCAATTTTAACCCAATGGCCATCTAATTAGGGGTAGGATAATATCGCCATATGTGGTTACACGTCAGGCTATATGCGCAGTATGAACTTGCGTGTAGATATCATACAGTAAAACCCCGCTTAAGGAGTCACCCTCCGTTCCTAGCAAAGTGGCCCTTTAAGTGGGGTGTCCCTGTAACCAGGGTTTTCAGTCTGTCGCTGGTTAGGCTATGTAGTATAGAATACCTGTATACAGGTGATGCTAAGGCATAGAGACTGATAGAGACTCCAGTCTACCCGCCTCAGATATACACCGTAAACAAAAAAATCAAGATCATTCAGAGTTTTGACCCCACAGTGTCCAGTCATATTTGATATTGTGTCCCTCCAAAATGCCCCCTTAACCGGGGTTAAGAAATAAATGTCCCCTTACACTGGGTGTCATTTTAAGCCAGGTGAAAAAAAACTCTAAATAGAGGAAAAAATATTCATTCTGGGTGTGGGGTGTCATGGATGCAGGGTTTTACTGTATATTTATTTATTGATTAATGTAGATCCATAACTGGTGGTGGCTGGCTGAACACCTGTTGTGTGTGTTTACATCGAGCTGTGTTAAACACAGGTGTGTGTGTCATCAGGACTTTTATCCACATCTACCTCAGCAAAACATCCCAATATCAGATGACTATGTACAAATATACATGATAGCAGTGTCATATATGTCGATAACCAAATATGTGAACAGAAAAATATACAAAGAATTCGCAGCAGGTGGCTCAAACTGTGGATAACAGTGCGAATGTCAGACAGAAATATTGTTTTAGGTGTGATAGATATGTGAACCATCTTGATAAATGATACTATTGATTAATGTATAGACACACTGCAATATTTACCTTCGTATATATTTCGGATTATTACTTTATATGTTATACGAAAACTCAGGACTAAATAGTGAGTATAGATATCTGAATGCACACATATATGTTTGAGACCTATTCAAATCATAAATATATATATTATAACAGATGCATAGTCAAGCACAATTTTCTTCAGTCCAGAATTACTTTAGTCAGTGAGAAACACCAGTTAGTATAGGGCAGGTAGGTAATGTTCCCTGGGCGCCATTTTGCAGGTTCTCTTACCCATAGGTTATGGAGCCCAATCTTTTTAAAGTTAAGACATTAAAGGCAGATCCTACAATACACAGTGGTGCCAGCTGGTGATTTTTAAATATTGTCTGTTATCAGTCAGAACTGGTTCCTTTTGATTTATTCTAATTCTAAATGAGTAAGTTTAACGTTTTGTCCAGTTCATCCAGTCTTAAAAGTTAAAATAAGCCTATGTACATTTGATTCACATTGAAAAATCCGCAAGATTTCTATTTGAACTGAAATACACTGTAATAAGAAATATAAAAATCTTTAATGGATGATATCATATTTGAACGATTGAAACAAGTAAACCACGAGGGATAGTCACATGTAAATTAATAGAGATAATCACGTAAAAACTACGAGGGAAAGTCACATGTAAACTGAGATTTAGTCACATGTATGCTACGAGGGAAAGTCACATGTAAACTACCAGGGATAGTCACATGTAAACTACCAGGATAGTCACATGTAAACTAAGTGAGAAAGTCACATGTAAACTATGAGGGATAGGCACATGTAAACTATGAGGGATAGTCACATGTAAACTATGAGGGAAAGTCAAATATAATCTACGGGGGAAAATCACATGTAAAGTATGAGGGATAGACAAATGTCAACTAAAAGGGAAAATCAGATGTAAACTATGAGGGAGAGTCACATGTAAAGTACAAGGAATAGTCACATGTAAACTATGAGGGGAAAGTCACATGTAAACTACGAGGGAGTGTCACATGTAAACTACGAGGGATAATTAAATGTAAACTATGAGGGACAGTTACATGTAAACTATGAGGGATAGTCACATGTAAACTATGAGGGGAAAGTCACATGTAAACTACGAGGGATAATCAAATGTAAACTATGAGGGACAGTTACATGTAAACTATGAGGGATAGTCACATGTAAACTATGAGGGATAGTATCATTTAAACTATGAGTGAAAGTCATATGTAAACTATGAGGGATAGTCAATTGTAAGCAACGAGGGAAAGTCACATGTAAACTATGAGGGGAAAGTCACATGTAAACTTCGAGGGATAGTCACATGTAAGCTACGAAGGACAGTCATATGTAAACTACAAGGGATAGTCACACGTAAACTACGAGGGGTAGTCACACGTAAACTACGAGGGGTAGTCACATGTAAACTAAGAGGAAGAGTCACATGTAAACTACGAGGAAAAGTCACATGAATAACACAATATTTGGAAAATTGCTGAAAACAAATTTCAAAGAAAAATAAATAAATAAAGGTACATTTAAACAAATGGAATAGAGCAGACGACACTCACCACAATGTTGCATCAACAGCGTCCTTAGTTTCTTGCACCTCTGTATGAGCGTCTTCAGCGACGCGCCCTTCACTCTAAGGCAGAACGTGAGGGCCAGACACTCCAGGTGGATGCAGTTAGAGGAGAAGAGGTCCACGTGGCTGTCGTCTATAAAACTAATCCCGTACAGGTTCACTATCTTCAGGTTGGGAGTGTGTGACTTGATCTTGGAGATGTTTATCACCTCGTAGATTTCTTCTTCGGCATCGTCTCCCAGCTCGAAAGTTCCTGGAAATACACAGGTTTTTAATGTATGTTTTTACATTTTAGTTATAGTTTTGTTTTGTTTTTTGTTTAAATTTGCAATATGGTATTGTATGCAATGGAAATTAGAACGAAAGAATTCCTATCCATTATCTCACCCTGGTATTTTTGTCCCAGAGGCTTAACTTTGGGAACTCATTCTCATTACCCCTTATTACGAGTATTGCAGTGCGTTCTCCATGGTCTATATCCTGTACATCATATGTTCTATTGGTGTGTACAGGGGTGAGATAAATACAGAAAGTAACTCGTTTTGGTCAGAGAAGTCGTTCTCCAACTTCTTTGAATGCTATGTGATATTCACTCAGCTGTCGCCTCGTTCATATTTTTTTTTTTTTTTTTTTTTTATTCAGGAAAAAATCGCATTCACCCAGCTGGGCGTTATTACATACAATTGTATCAACAATATATATAATAATTTACTCATTAGCAAATTTAAATATCACAAAAAGAGACAAATACCGACAGGACAATACATGACAAACAGGACACAATAGTGTGGTTATACACGGTCATTTTTGTCTATCTAAAGATAGACTAAGCTAGACTGAACTGAGGCTGACTGGCCCACTCTCAAATATCATTACACATCCTACCAATGATGGTCGTTTATCAAAAAATATTCTTTTATATTCATCTTAAAGTGCGATACATCTTGACTGCTTTGATGGTCTTTCGGTAGGTCGTTCCAAATTGTAATACCCTGATACAAAGGCGAGTCTCTGAATTTTTGTGATTTCGGATAATCGTGTTTTAGAACTATCTTGTCGTTTCCCCTAGTATTTACCATTCCCTTCCTAACATTAGTTGGGTCATTTGACCACCATTTTATATGCATTAATAAATGTATGATTCTTCTATATCGCAGCGGTCTAATTTTGCATTCATTATACAAATCATCAATTGTATAGTTTCTTATCTGGTAAATACCCAAAGTTGCACGCATACAGTGATTAAATGCTATATCTAAAGTATTTTGGTCTCCCTTAGAACATCCAGTAAATATGAAATCAACGTAATCAAAGGTCGGTAATATAGTTTGCTTAAGTATCAGTATTCTAGTATCAAGAGGCAGCAGATATCTTAACATCCTCATTTTATTAAGCTTCAGTCTAGAATCATTTACTACTTTCTGTACCTGATGTTTGTATGTTAAACTACTATCTAGGATAATTCCTAAATAATTAAACTTGCATACTCGGTGCAGAAGTACATTATCTATCTTGCATACCGGCATATCCTTTTCATCTAGCCTTCTGCCTACCCACATATAATTACTTTTTTTGATATTTATTTCTAATTTATGCTTCTTTACCCAGTGATTTATTCGTTCAAGGTCTTCATTTATATTTGTTGCGCTAATTTCTGGATCCTTATTGCTGCTGACCAAGACCAGATCATCCGCGTACATTATAGCAAAGCAATTCTTTATTTCTCTAAAAATACCATTAATAAAAATAATAAACAACGTCGGTCCGAGGACAGACCCTTGTGGGACACCACACATAACTAGTTCTGGGTTTGATACGATGTTATTTAGTTTAACACTTTGTTTTCTTTGATGCAAATAAGATTCTATCATAGTTATAAGATTTTTCCCAATTCCTATGTTCTCCAGTTTTTTAAGTAATATCGGATGACAAACGCTGTCAAACGCCTTTCTCAAGTCGATAAAAGCACATAAACTACATCCCCCCCTATTCATTTCTTTATATAAAGTATCTAATAACTGGAAAATTGCCTGTCCAGTAGACCTCCCTGGCATGAAACCAAACTGTTTTTTATTTATTAAGTTATGTGCTACTACATGGCTTATAATTCTTTTTTGAATGATTTTTTCTATTATTTTTGACATCATCGGTACCACTGTAATTGGTCGCCAATTTGCATAGCAGCTAGCATCTCCTTGTTTAGGGAGTGGGGTGATTAAACCATACTTTAGAGTTTGCGGGAAGACATTACTGACTAATATGTTATTTAATAACTTCGTTATAATAGTTGGTTTTATTAAGAGTATACGTTTTAAATCACCAGATTTGATATGTTCTATACCTGTTGTCTTACCGTTTTCAAAACTTTTAACAATGTCTATTACTTTATCTACATGTACCGCGTCAATTTCGCATCTATCTAAATCATTTCCCCAAGGCTGCCCATAGTTCAAATCTTCCACCTCACCTAATTTCTTTAATATCTCTGGGCCTATGTTGGCAAAATACTCGTTCATGCCATTTGCGATAATGAGTAGGTTGTCTGCTTCTGACTTTCTACATTTAAGATATAGCCCTTCATTATTTATCGCGGGGGCCCATACCGAGTTAATTATTTTCCATGCTTTCTTGGGATTTTGTTTATTTTCTCTCAGTTTACTTTCGATTAGCATTGTCCTATGCTCCTTTATCTGTTTACCAATTAGTTTCCTCATACGTCTAATCTCTGAAAGAGTATTTCGATCCACATAACTATGCTTAGCCATTCGTTGCAACAATGACGCTCTATAGGCGATATTGTTTTTAATCACCTTAGGGAGTTCAATACCCCCTTTGGTTGTCATTATGTATTCGCGGCCAGGACATCTCTTATCAAGAAGTTCTAGTACATTATCCATATAATGTTCAATGTAGTCCATATTTCCTTTAAAGTCTGGAATTACATACTGGTTTAGGTGAAGTTGAATGTCTTTATCTTGTAACTTATTAAAATTCCTTCCATAAATCCTTTTTCGTTCGACTTTCAAATTTTTACATTTACGCTGCGCGAATATTGCTATATGATCAGAGATGTAATGGTTAAGGTTCCCTGAGACCTGGGCATGTTTACCGTTAGTGTAGATGTGATCTATAGTGCTCTTGCCCTTGCCAAAAATAAAAGTTTCTGAAGTTTCAACTTGTATGAGATTATTTTTTATTAAGAATGATTTAAGGATTCGGTATTTACTACTCATCCTGGTTTTAGAATTAACGTTAAAATCCCCCTGTATCCAAATCTCATAATTAACATAATCATTATCACTAAGTATATCATTTATGTAATCATAACAGGCTTTAACATTTCGGCTAGGAGGTCGATATACAGATATAATTAAAAGTTTCTTTCGGTTCGGTTCAGTTACAGTACATGTAAGGATTTCATATTTCGGAGTAGATACACTATATTTATTTATACGGGAAAAATATGGCCTCACACTATTCCTAGCATATAATGCCACACCACCTCCAATTTTATCAAAATCGTAACTCCGATCAAGTCTTGTTAAGAATAAGTTGTCTATGTTCAATAAATTTGGAGCATGCTTTTCTTTCAACCAACTCTCCGTTATAGTTACGTAGTTACATAGTTGGAATATATCTTTGACCGAATCGAGTTTAGTATATAGACTGTGCATATTAACTGTTAGAAATACCTCACCTTTTAGCTGTTTTAATTCAGTTGGTAAAATATACAATATCATCACGCATCAAACTCGTGGGGAACGACGACTTTGACCAAAACTTGTTGGTTTCTTCTTTGTTTCCCTAATGTGAATATGTAATTCTTCAATGGTATTTTACTGCAATATCATGCCTCTGTAATCTAAAGAAAACCAACATACACGAAAGGGGCGAATTTGAGAGTCCTCCTTGTGTCACACAAATATTAATAATCAATTGATTACCTCTTTCTATAGGAGAATGCTCTAATGCAATACGTGAGTATCTAATATCCAGCCTAAGTAAGAAGAAGATCCTGATCTTGTTTCTACCTAAGGCCCAGCATCCACCTACTATGATAGAACCGATGCACTAAGATGCATAATGTCAAAACATCATAGACGATCAGGAACCTCTTTATCTTACACAAACGTCTAGACTAGGGACATCAGCGTGCATCGTAATCAGTATTTAGGTACATTGTAAAGCCTATCGTAGACGATTTGGAGCTCAGTGGTGGCCGGGCCTTACACAGGGAAGCTGAGACTTTAAACCTTTCGTCTGAAAAGAGTCAATCTTGAGACTGCACAAACACAGACTGACCTATGAGATACAGCACCTCCAATGTGCTCGTCTATAAAGAGTTCGTCTTGTGACTAGTTCACATACAGAGACTGACCTATGAGATACAGCACCTCCAATGTGCGGGACTTTAACCTGCTCATCTATAAAGAGTTTGTCTCGTGACTACTTCACACATACACAGACTGACCTATGAGATTCGGCACCTCCAATGTGCGGGACTTTAACCTGCTCGTCTATAAAGAGTTCGTCTCGTGACTACTACATACACAGAGACTGACCTATGAGATGTAGCACCTCCAATGTGCGGGACGTTAACCTGCTCGTCTATAAAGAGTTCGTCTCGTGACTACTTCACACACAGACTGACCTATGAGATACAGCACCCTCCAATGTGCGGGACTTTAACCTGCTCGTCTATAAAGAGTTCGTCTTGTGACTACTTCACACACACAGACTGACCTATGAGATGTAGCACCTCCAATGTGCGGGACTTTAACCTGCACGTCTATAAAGAGTTCGTCTCGTGACTACTTCACACAGACAGACTGACCTATGAGATGCGGCATCTCCAATGTGCGGGACTTTAACCTGCTCGTCTATAAAGAGTTCGTCTTGTGACTACTACATACACAGAGACTGACCTATGAGATGTAGCACCTCCAATGTGCGGGACGTTAACCTGCACGTCTATAAAGAGTTCGTCTTGTGACTACTACATACACAGAGACTGACCTATGAGATGTAGCACCTCCAATGTGCGGGACTTTAACCTGCTCATCTATAAAGAGTTCATCTCGTGACTACTTCACACATACAGACTGACCTATGAGATGCGGCACCTCCAATGTGCGGGACTTTAACCTGCTCGTCTATAAAGAGTTCGTCTTGTGACTACTTCACACACACAGACTGACCTATGAGATGCAGCACCTCCAATGTGCGGGACTTTAACCTGCTCGTCTATAAAGAGTTCGTCTTGTGACTACTTCACACATACAGAGAGTGACCTCCAATGTGCTGGACTTTAACCTACACGTCTATAAAGAGTTCGTCTTGTGACTACTTCACACATACAGAGAGTGACCTCCAATGTGCGGGACGTTAACCTACACGTCTATAAAGAGTTCGTCTTGTGACTACTTCACATACACAGACTGACCTATGAGATGGGCACCTCCAATGTGCGGGACTTTAACCTGCACGTCTATAAAGAGTTCGTCTCGTGACTACTACATTCACAGAGACTGACCTATGAGATGTAGCACCTCCAATGTGCGGGACGTTAACCTGCTCATCTATAAAGAGTTTGTCTTGTGACTACTTCACACACAGACTGACCTATGAGATACAGCACCTCCAATGTGCGGGACGTTAACCTGCTCATCTATAAAGAGTTCGTCTTGTGACTACTTCACACACACAGACTGACCTATGAGATGCGGCACCTCCAATGTGCGGGACTTTAACCTGCTCGTCTATAAAGAGTTCGTCTTGTGACTACTTCACACACACAGACTGACCTCCAATGTGCGGGACGTTAACCTACACGTCTATAAAGAGTTCGTCTCGTGACTACTTCACATACACAGACTGACCTATGAGATGGGCACCTCCAATGTGCGGGACTTTAACCTGCACGTCTATAAAGAGTTCGTCTCGTGACTACTTCACATACACAGACTGACCTATGAGATGTAGCACCTCCAATGTGCGGGACTTTAACCTGCACGTCTATAAAGAGTTCGTCTCGTGACTACTTCACACACACAGACTGACCTATGAGATGTAGCACCTCCAATGTGCGGGACTTTAACCTGCACGTCTATAAAGAGTTCGTCTCGTGACTACTACATACACAGACTGACCTATGAGATACAGCACCTCCAATGTGCGGGACTTTAACCTGCACGTCTATAAAGAGTTCGTCTCGTGACTACTACATACACAGAGACTGACCTATGAGATGTGGCACCTCCAATGTGTGGGACGTTAACCTGCTCGTCTATAAAGAGTTTGTCTCGTGACTACTTCACACATACAGAGACTGACCTCCAATGTGCGGGACTTTAACCTGCTCGTCTATAAAGAGTTTGTCTTGTGACTACTTCACAAACACAGACTGACCTATGAGATACAGCACCTCCAATGTGCGGGACTTTAGCCTGCTCGTCTATAAAGAGTTTGTCTTGTGACTACTTCACACATACAGAGACTGACCTCCAATGTGCGGGACTTTAACCTGCTCGTCTATAAAGAGTTTGTCTTGTGACTACTTCACAAACACAGACTGACCTATTAGATACAGCACCTCCAATGTGCGGGACTTTAACCTGCTCGTCTATAAAGAGTTTGTCTTGTGACTACTTCACACATACAGAGACTGACCTCCAATGTGCGGGACGTTAACCTGCTCGTCTATAAAGAGTTCGTCTTGTGCCTACTTCACACATACATGTACAGACTGACCTATGAGATACAGCACCTCCAATGTGCGGGACTTTAACCTGCTCGTCTATAAAGAGTTTGTCTTGTGACTACTTCACACAGAGAGACTAACCTATGAGATGTGGCACCTCCAATGTGCGGGACTTTAACCTGCACGTCTATAAAGAGTCTGTCTTGTGACTACTACACACACACTGACTGACCTATGAGATACAGCACCCTCCAATGTGCGGGACGTTAACCTGCTCGTCTATAAAGAGTTCGTCTCGTGACTACTTCACACAGAGAGACTAACCTATGAGATGGAGCACCTCCAATGTGCGGGACGTTAACCTGCTCGTCTATAAAGAGTTCGTCTCGTGACTACTTCACACACAGACTGACCTATGAGATACAGCACCCTCCAATGTGCGGGACGTTAACCTGCTCGTCTATAAAGAGTTTGTCTTGTGACTACTTCACACACACACAGACTGACCTATGAGATGGAGCACCTCCAGGGTGCCGAGGCTTTGATACACGCGGCGCATGAAGCCCTCGAGGAAGATGACCTCTGAGAGGCAGATGGTGAGGCTGCGCAGGTTGCAGGGGAACGTGTTGAGGTCGTTGAAGTCGTGCAGTTGCATGGCGTTGGAGAAGTCGAGAATCATGTAGCGGAGCACGGGGCACTTGTTGGCGAGCTCGTGGAGCACCGGAGCCGTGATCAGGTCCGACGGCAGCTCGATGTACCTGTCAGGAGCATGTCTAGGTTATTATCTCACCCCTAGTATGTTTTTTCTCCATAGACTCAACATTGGGAACTCATATCCGACGCCCATGAGATATTTAGGAAGAATATCTATGGAGGATTATGTCACAAATGTTAGCCCATTAGTCAATGTCAAGGGTGAGATAAATTCAGAAACCTATTCAAGTTTACGGTCAGAGCTCGATCCCATCTCCCTTAAATCGCTACGCAATTCACGCGACTTCGCCTTGTGAATTACTATGTGATTCAAACTCGATGGGAGACGAGCTCTGACCCTAAACTTTCATGGGTTTCCTCTATAGTACTGGTCTATTTTTGATAAGTTTAAGTAGTACTGGGACTGTTTGATACTTTAGGACAGTGAGAAGGATAAAGACAATGGGAGGAGAGTTTGTGAGAGGGCTGTTTGATATCTGGATGGATTCTCTTCAGACTGTCATATGCTAGTCCTAGTCCTAAGTCTCCATACATTCTCAATGGGGACTTTGATGGATAATAAACAATGGGTCGTGGTTTACTGAGTCCCCATACATTCTGAATGGTGACTTTGTATACCATGGATAATAAACAATGGGTGGTGGTTTACTGAGTCCACGTACATTCTCGATGGGGACTTTGTATACCATGGATAATAAATAGTGGGCAGTGGTTTATTGATTCCCTGTACATTCTCAATGGGTACTTTGTATAGAATGGATAATAAACAATGGGTGGTGGTTTACTGACCACCCATACATTCTCAATGGGTACTTTGTATACTATGGATAATAAATAGTGGGCAGTGGTTTACTGAGTCCCCATACATTCTCAATGGGTACTTTGTATATGATGGATAATAAACAATGGGTGGTGGTTTACTGACCACCCATACATTCTCAATGGGGACTTTGTATACTATGGATAATAAACAATGGGTGGTGGTTTACTGACCACCCATACATTCTCAATGGGTACTTTGTATACTATGGATAATAAACAATGGGTGGTGGTTTACTGACCACCCATACATTCTCAATGGGGACTTTGTATACCATGGATAATAAACAATGGGTGGTGGTTTACTGACCACCCATACATTCTCAACGGGGACTTTGTATACCGTGGATAATAAACAATGGGTGGTGGTTTACTGAGTCCACGTACATTCTCAATGGGGACTTTGTATACCATGCATAATAAACAATGGGTAGTGGTTTACTGAGTCCCCATACATGCTCAATCTGTATGTTGTACACCATGTATAATAAATAATGGGTATTGGTTTATTGACTTCCCATACATTCTCAATGGGGACATATGAGGTCTCAGTAAACCACTACCCATTGTTTATCATCCATGGTATGCAAAGTCCCCATTGGGAATGTATGGGGATTCAGTATATTACGACCCATTGTTTATCATCCATGATATACAAAGTACCCATAGTGATTTACTGAGTCCATGTACATTCTTGATGGGGACTTTGTATACCATGGATAATAAATAGTGGGCAGTGGTTTATTGATTCCCCGTACATTCTCAATGGGTACTTTGTATATCATGGATAATAAACAAAGTAGTGGTTTACTGAGTCCACGTACATTCTCAATGGGGACTTTGTATACCATAGATAACAAACAATGGGTAGTGGTTTACTGAGTCCCCATACATTTTCAATGGGTACTTTGTATACCATGGATAATAAACAATGGGTAGTTGTTTACTGAGTCCCCATACATTCCCAATGGGGACTTTGTATACCATGGATAATAAACAATGGGTAGTTGTTTACTGAGTCCCCATACATTCTCAATGGGGACTTTGTATACCGTGGATGATAAAGGTGATGGGAGCATGCTCTAACTGACCTGAGCGTGCCGCCGAAGCGGTTGCTGACCAGTTGGAGGAGAGCGTCTTGGTTGGTCACGAGAAGCTGCGAGAACTCGGGACGCAGCGAGACTCTCGTCCACAGTTTGCTGTCGTACGCAACGAGGCGCCACTTGCGGCAGACACTGGCGATCCGACACAGGTCCTTGTGGCGCAGGTACGAGAAGATGGCCAGCAGCACCTTGTCTGGAAGTTTGTCTATGGTTTTCTGTGGGCAGCGAGAGGCAGGGACGGGGGGGTTTTGGAGAGAAATGGAGAGAAAGAGTGTGGTTTAGTGATGATGAGTTGTCATTTTAATGTACATAATATGTTCATCGGGTGACGGGTTATTCATATATATATAGGCTATACCAGTTCATATATATATTCTTATAGGTAAGTTATATGTAAGCTATATATTAAAGGAATATATATTCTTATATGTAAGTAATATATTAAAGGAATATATATATATATATATATATATATATATATATATATATATATATCCTAATTTATATATATCCTAATATATAAGTTACATATTAAAGGAATATATATCCTAATATATAGGCTATATATCATAGGAATATATATCGTGATATGTAGGCTATATACCAAAGGAATATATATCGTGATCTGTAGGCTATATTCAAAAGGAATATATATTCTCATATGTAAGTTATATATTAAAGGAATATATATCCTAATATGTAGGCTATATATCAAAGGAATATGCATGTATATCCGAATATATAGGCTATACATGTATATTAAAGGAATATATATCCTGATATGTAGGCTATACATAAAAGGAATACATATCCTCATATATAAGTTATATATTAAAGGAATGTATATATCCTAATATATAAGTTATATATTAAAGGAACATATATCCTCATATGTAAGTTATATATTAAAGGAATACATATCCTCATATGTAGGTTGTATATTAAAGGAAGATATATAAAAGTACATGATATCCCTTCCGATAGCCACAGTAGGAACTAGGCAATAACAGCATTTGTAAATTACATTTTATAAGGCATATGTATCCATTGAGAGTAGTTGTCCATGTAATGATTGTAGTGAGGATATATACATATATGCTCGTATACATATAGGTAGAATATTACATATTATATTTCGATGATTTACAGCAATCTGTTGTTTTGACGGGGGCTTCTTTAATCTACTATTGCCTACAAATCCGCATTTATCAAATAGCTTTTTCTCTGGGGAGATACTTAGTTTTGGAGATGTTAACAGGTTTCTTGGTGGGGTGTGCTCAGACATATTGGGATGGTTGCCTCTGGGTATTATCTCTGAAGATGATAGTCATGTTTTTCTTGCCACCCCGGCGGGACATTTAAGGTAATTTAGTTTGTATCAAGGTAAATAAAATGCGTTTCTGTGGGTTTTAAAATGTTTAAATCGACCATTTGGTTATTAAAAATAGAAACATTCGGCGCCGATTTTACGCCAATATTGACATTTACTGTCTTGTAAGTAGACTGGCCTCAGTCCCTGTATCCTACCCCTCCACCCCTTCTGAGTGACACAGGGACTGGTCTCATCCGTAATCAGCCACGTAGACTGGCGCGATTTTGCGCCACACTCCCCAAGCAGAGGTCTGGCTACTGGTCAGGTGTCTGCTTGGAGATTGATACCCTCTCACTTTGATCTCAATCGAGACATAGTCAGGAGTAGGTGAAATATATTGCTATGACAACACAGGCAGGCAGGGAACTGGAGGAGGGGAGGGGGAGGGGTAGAGGGAGGTATAGGGTTACAGGGAGTGGCTTGGGGTCATAAACAGGAGATTCTGTTCAGAGTGGACAAGTCTTTGATTCATGGGCCAGTCAGAGACGGACACATGCTATAATGAATTGTATTCCGATTTTCTTTAATCATTTAATGAATGTTCATAATCAAAGACTTGAGCAAGTCTATCTTGTAAGGTAAAGGCCCTCAGACTGGCGTTTTACCATTTCTGGTTAGTATTGTCGGGGTGTGTAGTTATAATAATATGATTAACAGTGGTACAAAATACCCCTGTACGTATAACTCACCGAATGCCTATCAATGAGTATACGTGAGGATTACCCATGGAAGGATTATACTTTTTGTTACTCTGGATTCTTGCCGAACTCAAAAATATCTCGCAGATCTAAAATCCTGTCAGACTATATGATTCTCCAAGAAGTATGTTATGCTAAATTGTGACCAAATTGTTTTCCGCTTTAGGTGTCCCATTGCGTGGGTGTCCCATGTCCAGGTGTCCCATTTCAGGAATTATTTTGATATTAGACTTGGTGACTACACGAAACAGGGTCTCATTTTAGAGAACGTAAACAAACTGATAATGGAAGTATATCTGGGCAAAAGAAAACACAAAGGCTGCGCTGCATCTAACGCCACACCACAGCCTGCAGCATCTGTACCTCATCAAATGGGATGCAAATGCTGAGCTCATGGACTTGGATATGCAAGTCTGTACTGCTCTGTATAAAACGTTATGGGATTGCTCCCCAGTTAGATTGCCAATTTTTTAAACAGATCTTCTTTCATAATTTGTTTACACTCCTATTTTAAGTAAGAAACCAACTCTGTATCTGTGTATTCTCCATGCTTCTAAGCACCTACTGAATGAGGGTTTTGAAAGCAGGCAGCAACATGCCCGGTTCTACAGACACACAGACTGTCACAACGTCACTATATAAAGCCGAATTATGTAATATATCTGTACGTATAGTCTATGATACTAGAGAATACGACGCCTGCTCACAGTGCAAGTTGAACTTACTGTGAACTTTCATCTTCTCAGTACCGCCAGAGAAATTCACTTATGGGAATACGTTCTTCGGGGAGGTGGGGATCTCGTGAGGGAGAGAGGCTTAATTTGCATAGTTCAAGGTCACTCAGAATATCCCTCTACTTGTCCTATCATTTATTTGGATAGGGAACCAGTCTGTGTTGCACCTCCGATGGACAGAATTTATTCAGAATAGAGAACTATTTAACGGGTATTAAGAGAAAACGTGGTTACTGAGCCCGAAGGGATGTCCGTTCGAGGTCTTTTGATGCCATAAATACGTCCTGATGCCGCAGGCAGAGGGACGTATTTATGACATCAAAAGGCCGAGAATGGCATCCCTACAGGCTCAGTCACTACGTTTTCTTATTATTACATACCTAGATATTAAAAAAAACGCAATTTTATATACTTATTTAATGTACCAACTGACCCGATAGTCACAGTGCGCCCGAATATTTAATACGGGCGCAGTGCGCCCGAACAATATTTATACTGCACCCGTAGCAGCGGGTAGTATTACATAGACGTTCGGCTATAGGTATGTAATAATATGTATATATAAATGCTAATACTAATGAGCATTTTCACATTCTAAAACTAATATACGTAAATGCATATTAAAATGAGGATTACTACTTGTGATCATCACCCACATTATTTCATCATCTTTCTGTTGTATTAGATTTTGTACTCCATGAATTCGCTTATTGATATTCACTGGAAGAGCTTTATCCCAGAAAGAAGTGAATAAAATTCCTTTTCAAATAAAAAAAAAAGAGAGAAAAAGAAAGAGTATTCTGAGTAATATTAGGAAACGTCCTTACTGTTGATGAAACGGTTCCTGTGCGAGGTCAGTCATTGATTTCATATTGCCTGACGCCAAAGGCGGAAGGCAATATGAAATCAAAGACTGACTGAGAACGAGAACCATTTCGTCCACAGCAAGGATGTTTGTCTATTATTATATACCTCAAATCGATTAAAAAACGCCATTTTAATGACTTGTCAAGTCACACATTTCAAAGCCGGCACGAACATTATTATTACTACACAGCAGGAAGTATTTGATAGACATTCGCACAGGTATCTAATAATACATCGATAGCCATATTACTATATACCTAAAGGCGAATGTCTCACTTTTACTGACCAGTAGTAAAAATTCCATTCGTCACTGAGTGACGAAAGAATATCCATACGTCCCTCTCTACCATGTGACCATTCTACTGTTTAGTGAATTGTAGAATGGCATTTTTAATGATTTCACAGTTAGTGTGACTGAAGTGCATCTGTTCCTCAATATTTTGGTCAGAAAACTCACCTCGTTCTTTGAACTCGGTGAGTATTTCTGATCAAAATATCTCTGAACAGATTCCATTAAGTCACACTGACCATGTCTCTATATATTCTCTCCTCTCACCAGAAACCACTCGTCCACGGATGATTTTGGTTATCCCACTTATTACGTAACCCCTCCGTACACACAAGTAGGCCCCTATATAATGTATCTCCACCATGCACACTCCATGCACTCTCCATGCACACTCCATACACTCTCCATACACACTCATGATCCTCATGATCCTCCTCTTGTGGAGGACACATCGTGAAGGACTCAAACAAACATCTCCTTCACTCGACAGATCGGGGAGGCCTCAAATGGCGGCCGTGACGTAACACTCATAAGTATCTGTCACGAGGCAATGTACAGCCATGACGTAATCAACACGAGTATCTGTCAAGAGGCAATTTGTGGATCCTACCGTTATTAGCCAAAGTATTCAGAAAGAATAGCACACTCCAGCCCTACATGAGGCCTACTGTGGAATGCAGGGGGGGGGGCTATTTAATATCTGAAAGGATTCCCCTAGGACGGTCATATACTAGCCATAGGACTGTCCAAGGAGGGACCACGTTAAATAGACATGGATTATCAATACAAACGACAGGGAAAAGGAGAGAGACTTGAAATGTCCATCCAGGAAGGGTTTTTTAAAACTAAGAACGATGAAATAATTAATGTTATCGTGGTCTTTGGTGTATTCTCGTTAGCTAAAGTGATATGTCTTTATGGAGCAATGTCTTAATTTTCCAATGTTTATTCTTTCTTTATTCATTTGTTACATGTTGTCACACTCCAACTTTTCTGGTGAGAGGTGTGAGTGCACCTGTCCATCTGACTGACCGGCTCACTCCGTGTTGAGAGGTGGGGGTGCACCCTCCCTGGTCTGACTGACCGGCTCACTCCGTGTTGAGAGGTGTGTACCCTCCCCGGTCTGACTGACCGGCTCACTCCGTGTTGAGAGGTGTGCACCCTCCCCGGTCAGTCAGACCGGCTCACTCCGTGTTGAGAGGCGGGGGTGCACCCTACCTGGTCTGACTGACCGGCTCACTGCGTGTTGAGAGGCGGGTGTGCACCCTCCCCCCAGTCTGACTGACCGGCTCACTCTGTGTCGAGAGGTGTGCACCCTCCCCGGTCTGACTGACCGGCTCACTCCGTGTTGAGAGGTGGGGGTGCACCCTCCCTGGTCTGACTGACCGGCTCACTCCGTGTTGAGAGGTGTGCACCCTCCCCGGTCAGTCAGACCGGCTCACTCCGTGTTGAGAGGCAGGGGTGCACCCTACCTGGTCTGACTGACCGGCTCACTGCGTGTTGAGAGGCGGGTGTGCACCCTCCCCCCGGTCTGACTGACCGGCTCACTCCGTGTTGAGAGGCGGGTGTGCACCCTCCCTGGTCTGACTGACCAGCTCACTCCGTGTTGAGAGGCGGGTATGCACCCTCCCCGGTCTGACTGACCGGCTCACTGCGTGTTGAGAGGCGGGTGTGCACCCTCCCCGGTCTGACTGACCGGCTCACTTCGTGTTGAGAGGCGGGTGTGCACCCTACCTGGTCTGACTGACCGGCTCACTGCGTGTTGAGAGGCGGGTATGCACCGGCACATCTGACTGACCGGCTCACTCCGTGTTGAGAGGCGGGTGTGCACCCTCCCCGGTCTGACTGACCGGCTCACTCCGTGTTGAGAGGCGGGTGTGCACCCTCCCCCCGGTCTGACTGACCGGCTCACTCCGTGTTGAGAGGCGGGTGTGCACCCTCCCCGGTCTGACTGACCGGCTCACTTCGTGTTGAGAGGCAGGTGTGCACCCTCCCCGGTCTGACTGACCAGCTCACTCCGTGTTGAGAGGCGGGTATGCACCGGCACATCTGACTGACCGGCTCACTGCGTGTTGATCATCCAGCAGGACGGAAACCCTAGTGACGCAACAGCCTGGTGTCCCCACCCCTCCTAACAGGGCGAAAAGTATACAGTGCGTCACCCTGCCTGAATGGAGTTAACTTCCATATAAGGCATGGATTTACCCAGCAGCCAATGACTGCATTCAGAGCAAACCACGACCTTCACCCTGACCTCCTTACATAGTGTCAATAGCGACTTGGGATGGTTCTACAGTCTATTGCTGACCTGAATTTCTTGGCCCAAAACCACCCTCCCCTTAGATATGTTCAGCAAGTCCACGGTTGTTGGAAAATCGACAATAAATTCCCTGAAGGGAATTAGTACTTGTTCTTCATTCAGATCATCACCGCCATATCAATTGAGCATAGATAGTGACACTGGTGGAGAAGCCTTATTAAAAAGTTTACAATACCATCAAATTCAAAACTGACATACTGTACATTAAGGCCACTCAAAAAAAACTTGTTTCTCATCACCGCACGCATCAAAAGAAACGATTTTAGAAGATTTTTTTTTTTTTCAAATAGATGAACCTTGATAGAAATTATGAAAGGTATGTGCATTTAGTATCAAATTAAAGCTCCTGATGTCAGGGATGCATTAAATGTATAGCCAGTAAAAATCTGGAAACCCCCGCATAAGCATAAGCAGACACCCCGCGTAAACAGCCACTTTGGCCCGGATCGGAGTGTGTCTGTTATCTTTGATATAGCAAAAAAAAAAAAAAAAAAAAAAAAAGCGCCCTCGTCATATTTTTCATGGCTCGGTGATGAGAAACAAGTTTGTTTTTTTAGTGGCCTAAGTGGATCAATTTAAAAACATAGAGTAAAGGCAAGTTGTAATGGATGGTCAGCAGTTGCTCGTGTTTCTATCATCTGAGCCGTGCACCACGTGACAATTACCGCTCTGTGAACTCGGTCACGTGTAAACCTGGTGTCCAGTTCGGGAACTACTAATTGGCGGGAAACTGAGACGCCGCAGAAATACTAACCTCGTTCTGAAAGGCAGATCGGTCACACGTTTTGGCATCTTTTCAAAAAAATAATCACTAAAATGTCGTATCACATACGTGTGAATAACTCCAATACGTCTTTTTACAAAGTCAATATGAAATAATCTGCCAGTGTAGTTGGTTCTGTTATAACCCTACCTCACTTTCAAGATTGTTTCTTGTTCATCTCCCATCGTTCTGCCCAAGTTAAAAACCCATGTGGAAGATAAACAACAATATATCTCTGACATCAAACCCACAGATCTTTATCTTAATAATTCTTTTCAATAATGTGTTGAGATTTAGATTTATTCAAGTTATATGCATATATAATTTTTGTATTTGCGTCTGTTATAGCGTGTTATTGGGGTTTAAATACTCTAAATTCAAAGGTTTCCTTGCTAGTTTTTATACTAGTCTCTTTTATATATAGTAAATTATCCTTAAATTATGCTAATGGCCCACATAATTTAATTCAATATATATGAGCATAGCTAATTTGTCATTTGACTTTTACTTTATTAAATGCTCATTCCTTAGTATGAATTATGGGGAAAATTAAGATAATTATGTTTCAGTAGCAGAGCCCAAAATACAAACAAACCTGCATAAGGGTAACTATAGGTTTACATTTTATAGGAAATCAATATCTCCTCTACAAGTGTATTGAAATTGTTCTATCATTAAGATGCACAAGGTCCATTCAGCATACCGGTTTCTATAATGCCTGATAAAATTATCAAATCTAACAATATTAGAGTTGACAAATTTAATTCAGGGGCATATGGTCTAAGGTTATATTAAACAAAGGCAAATACATATTTCATGGGCATTCAAATTCAAGAGATGTTAGTTAAAAGGAAAAATGGAATATCGTAACAACACACACCGGAAATAGATTAGGACACAGTTTTGGGAGATTTATTCAAACACGCAAAACACATTTTTATTCAGTCCACATGCTCTTGTAGAATATCTCCTCGCGAAGTTGGATGAACAACCGATAAGGGGGTTGTGTTGTGGGCTGCAGGGGCCTTAGTAAAAAAACAAACTGCCAATACTTTATAAGCATTGAATGATTGACATAAATATCGTGGGAGTCTCGTAAATTTACGCCCCCCCCCCCCCCGACACACTAAATACTAGTGCCTCAGGGTTGTGAAAAATAAATTTTCCCATAGATAAATTACTAAAATACAATCATCAGCTATTGATGATAAAGCTGGGAAGAGCAGTAAATAGCAAGGGAAATAAAACACAACTATTCTGTCGTAAAGCCTGCTGAAAGTGTACGCCCAGCCGCCTGTGGTGTCTCCGCGTAGTATGGGGAGAGGGCGCAGGGAGTCAGTGTAGTATGAGGCGCCGTTTGCCAATTTTGTAAAGATTTCCTCTATTTTTTATTTTTTTGAAATAATACATTCTTATAAACAACATCTCATTTTATGTACAAAAATGGAAACATTACCAAGAGTTTTTTTTCTTATTTTGTGTCTTCAGACTCAACATTTTGTCAGTAAATCTTGTCGTTTATGAAATAGAAATATGGTAAAATCATTTTGTGAACATTATGGACACAGTCACAGTCCAATGTTTCATTACGTGTACAAAATAGCAACATGGTCAGCAAGAGATTCATTTTGTTTATAGAATGAACTGAGCGTCAATACAGACTTTCATTTCGTGTTGATAATATCCGATGGAGTGATGTATCAGAAGGTATCTTAAAATGAAGATAGTTTGTGAAATTGCTTCATTTTGTAGAAAGAACGGGGTAAGAGTGTGGTTTAGATTCATTTTGTATTCAAAATATGTTTTGGTAGGCCCCCTACTTGTAAGTTAATTCATCTTGTGCTGTGAATAATTATGGAATTCTTTTTGTGCACAGGACGGTAATAAGCCCAGACAAAATTAAATTTTGTACACAGAGTACATACTTAATCTCATTTGGTGTACAGAATGAAATATATAATAGTGTTAAAAAACGATTTTGTGTACGGCCTACAGAATTAAAAGAAAACAGACCAATACAATGCCAATTTTGTATTTTGTATATAGAATGGATTATATATTACATTGTTAAGCTAAAGGTCGCTACTGAGTAGAATACAGAAAGCCGGAATCTACTCAGTAGAATACAGCTTTTTCTGCCATTGACAGGCACTACAAGAACTAATCTTTATAAACAATTTACTGTATTTACATCAAATTTCTAATAATTTACACTATTAGTTTTAATAATAGTTGAAGTGCATGTAGTAAATACAATATTACCATGGTTTTCTACAAATAATATGCATGTCACATCAAGAACTGTCAGAAAATTCCATAAGATTGTTTATAATATGGCGCGAGTTATCTCCGCGGAATAATATCACACAGCTTTGATATCTGTACCGGTAGTGGAAGACAACAAACGCCATGTAAAACAATTATGAAATTGAGTGACGTTTAGATGTTATCCAAACCCATCACAAGTTTTTACTTCTATTTTTTTTTATATAAATTTCATCCAAATCCAGAAGATCTGTAGGCCGACAACAGAATTTGGATGAAATAAATTTTTGAAAAAACACATCAACAAAATTCATGTCATGCGTGGCATAAAAATATTTCATGCCATAACCGTGGCATACAGTCACACCTTGTTAAGTCTATAGTGATTTATATGAGGTGAAGGATAATAGGTATGATTGACAAACGGCACCCCATAGTATGGGGGGGGGGGGCATGCAGGGAGTGCAACGCAACTCGAGTCACCTCTGTTCCCGGCTGTATGCTGCCGCGACGTTCGCTAATATTATGGCCTTGTGCGCCAAGGCTGTGGGCCTCTTGCGTAACAGCAAAAATAGCATGACTCATTTTTCAGGTTAGGTTCCTCAGCGATGCAAAGCAGACAGAATTTTGATGGAAATCCGAAGGATATTCGTTCCTGCCTCTCCGCCTAGCACTTCTCTTTCCTTCGGCCTCGTTCCCGCACGCAACGCAGGCTATAAATAGATCGTGCGGAGTTAGCCGCGAGCTGGGAGTTTCGGAGGAACGGGAGTTTGTGCCACGTTGACAAACAACCGAGTCGTTCTGGGATATACGCTTTGAAATACTCGATATATATGTTAAATTACTAATATTTATGTTATTTAATATGCTTTAATGTGGATACAAGCATCTGGGGAGGAATACGAAACTGCGGTTGACCCCTGGTTGACTCCGCGTGCGGCTGTTTACAGGTCAGACTGAGAAAGACTTCGGTGATCAAGCACCACAAGACAGTGGACAGTCCCACGACTGGCACCGCCAGATCTACCAACATGAACACCATCTTCAAGTTGATGCTGGTCGGTCTTGTGTGCCTTCTCGTGTTCGGCTTCGTGGAGTCTGAGATTCACAGAGCCACAACGCTGCGAGCGAAGACAACCCCGAAGAACGGGGTGCGAGGCTCGGTGGAAGGGGGTGCGGATCCGACACGCTCCAATGATTCACAAGTCCCGACTGGACATACTGGGGAAACGTGGATTTATTCCATCATATCTGCAATCCTTGTTGGCCTGAGTGGAATATTCCCTTTGCTGGTGGTACCGCTAGAAGCAGGGGCAAGTCTCCATAAAGGAGGTAAGTTGTCATGAATGTGTTAGACTCTTATTTCGGGACAGTGCCTTGTTGGGCTGTGTTAATCTCAGGACTTGACTTCTGTGAGTGAGAGTGAGTGAGTGCACAGGTACTGAAACCACATTCACTAATCAGTGGACAATCAGTGCACTAGATTTAGTCCACATGATCCCCTGCCCCCTACATCTCTTTTCGTTTTAACTCTGTCTGAATGCCACAACTACGCAAATCTACTACACACCTCTTCATGCACACTGGCATCTAAACATGGTGTGGATCAAAGCTAGGCTCCGGACTGGCCATCAAACGGGTTTCTCCAGTATGAGATTCACAGTCTAGAATACAGGTGTAGTACGTAATGAACGTAATTAATACCGAATGTTCCAGAGAGATGGGTTTAGTTCATGAATAACGATGCTAATTCACATCGGATTCTGGTCGTGTTCGCAATTTTTGTGTTTGTATGTTAGAAAGTCAGAACAATAATAACCTCAAGATATGAAATTATTAGTTTTAACATGCAATATAATTATATGGAAATTGACAGGGATGAGTGGTAAGGAGAGTATTTATACAGGGAGGTGATAGAGACTGGAAGGTAGTTGATTCTTTTACAAACAAAATAATTCTAGAAATAATTAAAACTTGCAGGACAAATCTAATATTGCCCTGATATTAAAGAAAAGCACAATGCCACTACGGGCTCATGGGTGAGGTATCGGTACATGTATTATGTTGTAGAGTGCTGTTTATTTAACGGGTTTTGACAAGAGCTGTAGCATGTTGGGTAATAGTTATAGTATCGATATGTTGCAAGACCGGGCAAGGTTGGATCTTTCCTTTATCTCACCCCTGGTACTAGTTTAGCCATAGGAATAACAATAGTAAGAATACTCAACGATCACCCCCGTAACGTGACAATACTACGCCACGGCAGTGGTGGAGTGAATATGAGATGGGGTCATATGGATTTACTAATTCTAATTATCAAAGTCCGTGTTCTGATATTGTGATGCTATTTAATGTCAGTGAAAGGGGTCAGATAAATCCAGATCCGCACTTGAATTGTAAAATGCACACTGTTCCACATATTTGCTTGTGTTTTAATCGTCACTCTGATGACAGTTGCGACACATCCAATCTGGTGGAGTATAGTATTTATACAATTCTCGTTCCAGTTCTATATAAGAACCAATTCACCATAGACAATAATGCACAGTCCACTAACTCTGTATCTAAGTCAGTTAAAAGAAATGTGTCATTTCTTTATTTTGTCTATCAGTCTTATGAGAGCAATACGAAACAATTTGTCTTTTTTTTCCCTCCTTGATAAATGATTTCCTACTCTTTTTACACAGTATCGACCGTGCATAGAGGTCTTTTCTATCCACGCCTAAAAAGCTACTTATCAATTCAGTCCACGTGCTGCGATGCCCGAGAAATATCAATTGTCATGGTTGATAAATCAATGAAGTAGATAAATGAATTATTCCAAGTCTGCATAATCATATGCGGCAGTTTGCAGAATCATGATTTAGAACACCACACAGGTCTGATGCCAAAATGTCGCTCCTAGCAAAAAATAGATGGATATTAGAATCAACCTGTTATTCCCAGGGATATTAAAAAATATACGTTTGGTGTTTGGTGATATTAGTCCAGCTATTAGGTTATACTGGTGTTTTTTCAACATAGACTTAACATTGGGAACTAGTATCAAACGTTCATTTAGCATTTAGAAAAAAATACTCAATGGAGGATTATGTCACAAATGTTAGCCCATTAGTCAATGAGAAGGGTGAGATAAATTCAGAAACTCTTCAAGTTTAGGGTCAGAGCTTGATCCCATCTCATTTGAATAGCTACATAATTCACGTGGCTTCGCCTTGTGAATTACTACGCTATTCAAGCTCGATGTGATACAAACTCTGACCGTTAACTATCATAGGTTTCCTCTATAATACCCCCCCCCCCCCCCCCCCTTTGTAATAGTTTACGCTGTGTCCCGAAACTGACATAACACAGTATAAATCTACAGGAAAACGCTACATTTGTTCAAGATGTCAAACCACGAGTTATTTTGATATCACATGAGGCATTGGGACGTCAGTGGGTGACTTATTTATGAGAGTATTGTCTGTGGAGACTTGTCAAACTGTTATTATAACGGACGTGCAATCAGTGACTCCTCAGTCTCCCCGGGGCTCAGATATTGATCGTCTTAACTTGAAGGCGAGTTATCTCCACGAGTTGAGTGTCTCCTCGTTACATCTCAAGACCCTCCTTGTTCCCCACACTGCGGCTCATTGTGGTCTTAACAGGATCTAGCGACTGGAATCATGGGTTCGGATCATGACCAGCTGCGGTGTAGGAGTGACCCTAATCCAGTTGTCAGTTTAAAGGTGGATGGGTAGGACATTTGTTATCGTTTGACCAAAGGCAGGACGCAATCTGAAAACGATAACGGCTGTTTTATGAGTACAGCTTCCGATTCACGTCAATTCATGGAACTAGTCGATAGTAAATACTTTTAGATTGTATCGACATGAGAATGGAAATATATTATAACGAACATATAAAAAGTAGCGTGTATTGCCTTGTACTATCGCAAAATAAAATTGTAATTTTGTAAAAAGACAAATTTTAAGGGGGGGGGTGTTTTTGTTGTATTTATTATCCATTATATCCATTAGATTAAACCCAGGAATTGCCATATTAAAGAATTTACCACTAGGGACTATTTTTTGCTCTATAACACAAAGGGACTATTTTCTCGTATACCATAACCGAATACCTTGGTTTTAAATCCGTATAACATGGTTATGGTATCTGACTGTTCAAATAATGGGTAGTAGTAGACTGAGTCCCCATACATTCTCAATGGGTACTTTGTATACCATGGGTAATAACTATTGCCATATCAAAGGCCAGTCCTTCTCATACCATGTCTATATGGTGTGGTAAGTCAAAGCACTCTCACCTCAGTAAATGTGTAGGGGTGAGATTTGTACCTGAATTCTCATAGATTCGATCACCACCCTTATGGTGAAGAGGTGAGAAAGGTTGGACCTGCCCCAACCCCGCCCACGAAACAGATATAGACTAGTTCCCTGCCCCAATGAATAATGGGACAGGTAACGCACAGATTGAGCAACGAGTGAGTGACCTTGAACTTACGTCTGGTTCTTCACAGTGGCAAAGAAAACCAGCACAACCTCTCCCCCACTCTCCCAGCAGGATCTCTGCTAGGAGAGTGCCTCTCCCCCTCACAACATTCTCCAAATACCCTTTTCCACTTGTTTATAATGAAGGATATTAGAATTAAAGTAATGGCAAAATTTCAAAAGATAAAAGATTAGATCATAAGCAGCTCTGATACGAGATCACCAGAGAAAGTCTCTCTCCCCATGGAGGAAGGTTGCGTCGTGACTTAAAACAGACCTGGAGAGTGTGGCCCACTTCCGGTACGTGTCTTTATTATTAACTCCGTGTTTGGACGTGTGGGGGCGCCCCTTCCGTTTCTTCTGAGTGGGATTCTGTTTGTAGTGGTACCACAATGCCCCACAACCACCTCACCGCCAGACCACCAAAAAAACGTACATCTGTCGACCCACTGAGCGTAACTTTACACCAATTACATACCTTTATTTCGCTCCTGGTAATTTATCGCCCACCCATAGACTTAACATTGGGAACTCGTCTAAATTGAGCAACTACCCCAACAAAAGTCGTATCCAACGCCCATGGAGCATTTAGAAAAAAATACTCAACGGGGGATTATGTCACAAAGGTTAACCAATTAGTCGACGTGAAGGGTGAGATAAATTCAGAAACCTATTCAAGTTTAGAGTCAGAGCTCGATCCCATCTCGTTTGAATCACAATACTTAGTCATGGCACGAAGCAAAGTGCTTCGTTGCACGTAATACTAGGGTCGGGCCAGTCTGACTTTACAATACCCCACAACCACCCCACTACCAGACCGGAACTATAAGTTCATTGTATACCTAGATATAGACAATACTCGATGGTTTTGTGGACAGGCGGCCGTTTATATGTCGGATAATGATAAACCGGTCTGCTGATTGTTAATGTGGATTCACACCTTCAGACGACGCGTAGAGAACACTTCCCGGGAGCTTTGAAGACCGGAACTTGTCGCGGAAGGCACCGAGTGTTGTCAGGAATTGAGAAAGTTCAACTCGTTCAACCGGTTCTGTCCCTCCCAGACGGGGCGACAGGAGTCGACATTAGTGAAACCTAAAAAAATATAGTCATGTTACCCATTGGAAAAAGAGATACTAGAGACATTACTTATTATTAACCATGGTATACAGGAAAAGTAGTCCCTTTGTGCTATACAGCAAAGAAATAGTCCCTATTGTTATATCCTTTAATATGGTAATTGCTAGTGCTAATTGCTAGCGCTCGTTTATTACTATATACCAACCATCAATTAATATCTATTCTTTTAGTATCTACAGGGATGAGATAAAAACGGAAAGCAACTTGTTTTGGTCAAAGTCATCTTCTCCAACTCGTTTGAACGCTACGTGATATTTACTCAGCTTCACCTCGCTCATATCACTCCGCATCAAACTCCTGCGGAACGACGACTGTGACCAAAACTTGTTGGATTCTTTTTTAGTAGTTCCATGCATGGACGCAGAGTATTTTGCGTGAGTTAAGTTTATAACATACGCTCTCATCAATTACGTCTGTCATTGCATATTGTGAAATACGTTGTTAAGTGCAGACTCGTGAGCAGTTGATGTGTTGTTGATTTATTCATCATTCTCTGGCGCCGACGATTGACTCAAAACCATTCTCACAACCACGGCCCTGCTCACCTGTACAACCACCCGCAAAACCACGCAGACAACCACATACAGGCAGTTCTCAAGTTTACAAAACTTTTATTTTATTTTTTTTTTTTTATTTTTTTTTTTTTTACAAAACTAGAATGAATCATTCGCACTAGCTCACCCATGTAACCATAGCCACAACACAGATGATAATACTTGACTTAACTTCCTAACTTAAAAAAAACCCAAAAGTAATAACTTTCTACCTCGATCACCTGTATATAAACGTACCTACAAACGCACGCACACACACACACACGCACGCACGTAGGTACACCCCCCCCCCCCCCTCACCACCACCACCACCACCACACGCAGATGGGCAAAGTACTAGTCACCGCTACCTACAAAACAGCCTGGCTTTGGTATATATGGACTCTATGTTACCTGGGTAAGAATTATAGGTCAACACCCACCAGAGTAGACTCGTTTTAGTTTCTCTGGAATGATTTTCAAATAATTGTCTTTGATATATCGTTACACGCCATTTGTAGGGGAGACGAATTAACCAAGTGCTCCCATGTACATAAAGAAAGGCTACAGACCGAGTATGTATTATGAAAAGACGTGGTTACTGAGCCCGTACGGGTGGCCGTTCGAGGTCATTTACGGCCCTCTCGCCTGCGACATCGGGCCGTATTTTTTTTTATCAAATGACCAAGAACGGACACCGTACTGGCTCAGTCACTATATTTTCTCATTACTATATACCTCCTACTCGTTTAAAAACCCGTTTTATTAACTTTTCTGATCCACGAAAAGCCACTGCCATTCACTACGGCCCGCTGTCACGGCGGGCGCGAACATTATTTATACTACACCCCTAGCAGCGTGCAGTATTTTATACATGTTTGACCATAGGTGTATAGTAATATCAATAAATTCCACGAAATTTCATCTGATTGTTTTATGGCATGGGTTGTCCTTGTGCAGAGCTGAGTGATATCTGTAGCAGAAGACAATAAATGCCATGTAAACTATTATATGTAATTCAGTGACATTTAGATTTTATCCTACTTTGTCACATGTGTTTGACTTCATATCTCACCCGTGGCATATAAGTATTTTATGACATAACGGCGGCATAGAGTCCCTTGATGTTAAGTCTCTGGTTATTTATATATAGTATGCGGGGCACGTAAATCTCTGTTCAACGTCACAGTGCACGTACTTTCACTTTCTCTGATAGTAACAACTTGATTTTAACAGTTAAATCATATCACAGGTGTTAATGTCTTCGTGCTGCCCACAATATATACATCATATTTTATCATCCTAATAAAATATTGCAATATCTTCTTATACTGCGATTTTATATTATCCAGGTAAAAGTTTACGGTTCAGGGTTGTTTTAACCGATCAAATGTAGTGATCCCGAAGTTGGCATGTACGTGTGGAGTTAAATTACCACCGGAATAGGTCTCCAAAGTCTAGTGGTCCGATATACCTGCGTATAAATCTTAATCTATAAAATGCCATGCACTCAACCACTAACTTTCTAGTACAATGCTTCATAAAGATAATCTAAAAACCAAAAATTGTACCTAAAGTTGTAAAGATACCACATACTCAACCACTATAATCTATCTCGGAAGGAAACGAGAATTTAAAAATAATATGATTTATATTTTTGGAAATGATATGATTTATTTCCCATATGCTACATGAAAGATAATGTGTGGTGATTCTGCTGAGTCTTACTGATATAATTTATGTTTTTTGGGGAATAATATAATTCAATTTCCATGGGCTACATGAAGGATAATGTATTGCAATTTTGCATGGGAAATCCTGAGTGTTACTGATATAATTTATGGGTTTTTTTAAATGATATAATTTATTTTCCATGAGCTACATGAAGCATAATGTATGGTAATTGTGCTGGCGGAATCCTAAGTCTTACTGACTGATATATATTTTTTTTTAAATGATATAATTTATTTTCCATGGACTATGTGAAGGATAATCTATGGTAATTCTGCTGGGGGAATCTTGAGTCTAACTTTAATAATATGATTTATATTCCATGGGCCACAAGAAGGATAATCTGTAGTAATCCTGAGTGTTATTGATATGATTTATGTTTTTTTTTAAATGATATGATTTATATTCCATATGCTACATGAAGGATTATCTGTAGTAATCCTGAGTCTTACTTATATGATTTATGGTTTTTGGAAATAATATGATTTATTTTCCATATGCTACGTGAAGGATAATCTGCGGTAATCCTTCTGTGGTAATGCTGATGTTACTGTGTAAGGATACATGTGAGTGAGATGTTAGTTTGTATCTAGTCACACGCTATCTGTGCATTGTAATCCTATCTCCAGCCCCACACACAGCCTCCATTGTGTGAAGGCCCGGACAAAGAGCCTCTGGTAGAAGAGACTGGCGGCCGAGATTATCTGAGATACGATACACGGGTGGGATTAACCTCCTCGCTGGCACTGACCCGGGTCAAAGTGTACCCCGCTAATAAGGTAATAGACCATAGTCATGTTTGGTGTTTTCTTCATGGTATGCCCTTTCTCAATACCGCGGTATTTTGAATTGCAAATAAGGAAATTTACTATATACCCATGCCGTATATACTGTAAATACGCACCTTTCGGCATATGACGTAAAAGTACTGTACGGACTAGTGGTCGGTACACCAAAATACGGACTTTGGTTGCTAAGCAAATGACAATTTTTTTTTTTTTAATTTTGGGGAATATAGTTAATACATAACGTCCAACCATGCTTGTACAAGTCACAGAACTTGATGATAATTTATGGTTTGTACGGAACTCGGCGTAAACGCCTTGGTCCGTACAAACTGCAAATTAGCATCTCGTTCTGTGACTTGTACAGCATGGTCAGAACGTTCTATATAAGTATTTCTTTTTGAGATATCCCATAAGTCCCATAAGTCAGTGTCTTTATAGGATCCGATGTTAGCTGGTTCTCGTCATTGAACAGTCATAGACCCTCGATCCATATCCCATAATTAGTAAAGTTAATCGGTTTTTACATATCTTCAGATTGGAAACCTGATACCAGAAAGGGAATTTTCAGATATTTCTGCATGTACATGTGAAATTATATTAAGGCTTTCTTAGTTTATTGGCCACAAATATTTCTACCATTGGTAAAGGTTTCTCCAGATAGAAATCTGAAAACAGTGGTTCATCGGGGGATAGGCAGCCATGGCGCGGCCCGCCAGTCGGGAGTGGATCTTTACCTACCTAGGGCGATATTAGGGAGTTTAGTAATGTCTGGAGGAATTATAGTCGCATGTAGGTCTAGTACAAGAAGGATGTTACAGGAAATGTAGCATTTAGCCCCAGTTGTTTGATTTCTAATTACATGTTGTATTTGAATATCATTATGAGTGAACATTCTTCAGTAAGTGCAGTTATCCTGTAAATAGCGTGCCGATTTTAGATACCTCAATCATAACTATAAAAACATTAATATTTCTGTATTCACAATATACCTGATGTATGTTTAACTCAGTCGCAGCAGCTACGATACCATCACAGAATAGAAAAAAGATATTGATATACACTCTTTTACTGATAAGATAAAAAATGTATATTTTTTCCACTGTAGTGACATTCTTATCAACACAAATCTCACTCATATACGCATCAGATGCCAGTACCTGCAATTTAAATCGATTCGTTACACTTTATTAATATTAATCAGATTTATGGAATTATGCACATATGGCATGCGTTTTGTCAGAATTTAAAACCTAAAACAAGAAGAAGTGGAGTTAAACATGGGTGACTTAGTGAGGCGCATTTTCTGTCGGATGTAACATGTTATGTTGTGACCTACTTTCGGTGGATCGTGCCGGGTGATGTGTGACTGCTTTCTGATGTGAACTCAATTGATGAACAGAGGTAGTTTAGGACCTGAACCCACTATACAGGGGCCTCTTTTGTAATCTGTATGCCATATTACGCACTTGGATATATATATATATAGGTCCGTGGCCATATGTGCTACATGGAATGGGGCACAGAAGTGGGAATATATTTGAAAATCATATCTTTTTTTTTAATTGATAAATTGAAAAAAAAAATTGATAAAAAAGATTTCTACCCAGGACCAAATCCCCCATAGTCAGAAAACGGTTATATTCCCACAACAAACAAATCTTAAATGATGCACGATATAAAGAAAAAATTCTATGTAATCAAAGGTTAAAAGAAATTGTACCAAAAGTAAACCAAATGTATCTTGACCAAGAAGAAGAATATACCAAAAGATGTGATAACATGTTGTTGTACATAATTTTCATTATATTTTATGAGAAATAGTACAAGGATGGTAGAAGCAGCCCCATGCTCTCAGCAGGTGATGCTCTTGCCTCTGGCGTGAAAATAACAAAACATTTAAACCCATACCATGTCCGTGAGACACCTCGAGTGTTGAGTTCTTGGTGTCACGGTATGGGTTTCACATGTAGCGGATATGTTGGCAACATTCCAGGACATACTGACCAATGAAAACAGGAGATGGAGACATGTGATCCCATGAGATCATGTGACCACAGTGTATCCATACCGCTGCAACTTACTGCGAAACAGTTTATGAAATGCATATGAATGTGCATTTGCAGCGCAAAGTAAAATTGTTGGAAATGCCCGGTTGCATAGTGGGTGCGAGGGTTTGGTTAACGACATTTTTATGTTATGTTGTGACCTACTTTCGGTGCTGGGTGATGTAAAGATGAGGTCTGACGTAAACTCAACGCCGAGCCCGAGTTAGAACTACGTAAAACCACTCACCAGACTTACCACTCTAAAGACCGGGACCCACTCAGCTCCCGACACACTACGACAAGCCTTCCCACACACCGACACACTACGACACATAATACACAACCTTCCGACACAGTGACGATGCGGTTATTAAATTTTGCAAATTTCTACCGCCACGACATTCGGCAAAACGGCCGCAACGTAGGAGAAGATTGTCAACATTAGTTTTGCATTCTCACTCTAAGACACCAAATTTGTCCATCCACAGAGAAGGTTATGATGTGGGAATTTTGATTCATAGCCATGTCGTAGCCATGTCGTAGCTATGTCGTAGCCATGTCGTAGCTATGTCGTAGTGTGTTGTGAGCTGTGGGTGCCCGGCTTAAACGTATGTCACTACTCTAAACACTCTGAGTAACAGAAACTCAACCACCTAACTACTTTAACTTACGGGAACTAAGCATTTCTTGAACATAGCTGCTGCCTTCATAGAGGTAACCATTGCCGACAAATTTCCAAACATCTGTAATTATAGTCAACGACACAAAACTGGTTCACTACCAAAAAATGTTTCTCACATGCATAAAACAAAAAAGAAATGGCCTTCAAATCTTTTTTTTTGTAAACGTGTTCTTGTTGTACTCCATGTGTGACCTATGGATGGTAAAATAAAGTCAAACTGCTTGATGGATTGGGGTGTAGAATACTGCTGGGAGACCATCGCGTGGTGAGTGAAAAACCTTTAGAAATAAGGTGAAAAAAAGCATTAAAGTGGAAAATTAAAGCGAAGCAAAGTCCCAAGTTAAAAAGGAAGATATATCCAACGCTACTGCCGGTGTTTTATGGGCCTGTTGAAAGGGAAAGAACAGTTAAAATAGTATATTAGAAACAACCAGGGCTGTACAAAGGGGAAACCACATGACATATTAGGGAATGTTCACGATAAGATGTATGTGTCGGTACACATATCTAAGACTGCTAGTATGATGGTAGGGAGTTTGGAATCAATAAGCTAGGAGAACAACTCGATTCTAGTGAAGCAAACACAAACACCAATGGTTTTATTTTTTTCAGTTGTTGGTTTTTCTTGATATTTACCTCTTGAGAATTTCGCACCATCTTATTGGCGAATGTTTTAACATTTACTAGCGCTGCCAGGTTACTGAGAGCGCTACCTCCCTGAAATAAAATAAACGTCCACCGAGTCAACCACCATCTGTTCTTTGTCGGTGAGCGTCAAGAAACACCGGCTTTCTATTGGCTGACTTTTACCACCGATAAATCTGTTGGTAACCACTGACTGATTTTCTGGGACTTTGGAGAAAATTTCAGTCAATGGAAACTAGCCATGCAGAGATTTATTACACACCTGTGTATATTGTACTGATACTTACTGATCTCTGCTCCCTATATTGTAACAATCATGTATAGCCTACTGTGCCGTATGCTGTTATATGTACCAGCTCTGTGTGCCCAGTTGAATGGCGATTAAAGGTATATTCTCATGAATATAAGATATTTCAAGGTGTATTTAAAGGAAAAACTGACCAGGCATTTAACCTGTGAATTGTTACTCACTCAGTACTCTGAAATATGCCCCAAACAGCATCAGGGCAATTATTTGCCAGTTGGAGATTTCGCAACAATTCAAAAATTATACACCCAGTCAATTTTCTCACAATATTGACCAATTTCACTACATATGAATGTGAAATTTGGCACCACGAACCTACAAACCTGATGCCAGCAACAAAATAAACTTACATTATATTTGTTGTAGAAATGAGACAAGGTTCCAATAAGTGGTCATAAGGCAAGGAGTCAGTTCGTGGGAACTGACCACCTATCATCAGGGTCACCAAGAAACTGTACCAACTTTTTTGTGGCCCCAACACTGACTGATTTAGAGGAAGAAGACAGAAATCAATGAAGTTTTTCTTGGCCATTGGAAATCCTTCTATATGATAGAGATAGGCAATCCTTAACTTCTTATCTCCTGATAAAAGTGTAATGTTGAAATAATGATGGAGCATTGGCATTGGTCCAGCAGCGGTAGATTTACTGCTATATCAAAGGCCAGTCCTTCTCATAGCCACCTTTCTCCTTCATCCCCAGCAGTGGTAGACTTACTGCTATATCAAAGGCCAGTCCTTCTCATACCATGTCTATGTGGTGTGGTGTACAGCCACCTTTCTCCTTCATCCCCAGCAGTGGTAGATTTACTGCTATATCAAAGGCCAGACCTTCTCATACCATGTTTATGTGGTGTGGTGTGGTGTACAGCTACCTTTCTCCTTCATCCCCAGCAGTGCTAGATTTACTGCTATATCAAAAACCAGTCCTTCTCATACTATGTCTATGTGGTGTGGTGTACAGCCACCTTTCTCCTTCATCCCCAGCAGTGGTAGATTTACTGCTATATCAAAAACCAGTCCTTCTCATACTATGTCTATGTGGTGTGGTGTACAGCCACCTTTCTCCTTCATCCCCAGCAGTGGTAGACTTACTGCTATATCAAAGACCAGTCCTTCTCATACCATGTCTATGTGACATTGGTAAACACTAACAAACCAATAGAAGACGATGACATAGATTTAGGGTAATTATTTTCACGGTTATAAAATAGAGGTGAAATCAAAAACATTAAATGTTATAATTCCCACGGACGATAGAGACGATTCGGAGGCAATAAAGGAGATATATGTCAGACTTTTACACCAGTAACCAGTGGGTTACTAGAAGACCTGTGGTGAGTGAATTTTAGATTTGCGATAAAACTTCATTTCACGTGCATAACTGTAGGTATAAATGACTATTATTTCACAAACCATACAGATAATCATTACCTTTTTTCACTATTACTATTACTCATGTGTTTTGGGGCAATTCCTGTTATACATGTTCTAGAATAGATTGAAAAAAACTATATCGACATAAATGATACCAGCATTGAATTAGCATGATGTCCGTCATAATGAGCACCTGCGCATTCCCGTAAACAGCATGTCACGAGGCATGCGATTGGTCCGCTGTGACCGGTCCGCGGTAAATGGGAACCCTGCGGGTGAGACTTCATGATGGGACACGTTAGCGCACTCTGGTGTCAACCGGAGGAAACGATTTGATGAAAAAATGACCTGCGGCGTGGAACCGTGCTTACGACGGACATAACTCAGTGGCGACATGCAGCGGAATTCTGCCGGCGGCCATGACACAGAAATGTCCCGTATGAGGAGGCATGGACAGGTTAAAGGCATGTGGCTTGAAGTTTCCCGAAATTTTGATATGATGATCTACAAGTGTTGTGGAACACATATCTAATTAAAATGGGTGTATGGATTTTGAAATATGTAGGCCACCATTGTTATTTTTGCAAGAATTGAAGAAAACCAAATTTTTCTGTACATTTCTAATGTAAATCAAGCAATTATAAATTGCTCTATTTTGCCTATTAAGATTGGATAAACTGGACAAAATGTTAGATTAAAACATTTGGTTTTGCACTGAAACATAAGGACCCAGTTTTGACTAGTAATTGACGATATTAAAAAATCACCAGGTGGCGCCACCGTAAATTGTCGGATATGCCTTTGATGATAGAGACAGTTCAATGAGGTCACAACTGTAAAACGTAACTGTAAAATGAGAGCTCGTTTGAAAGTTAATCAGGTTTGGTGATTGGCGTTAGGAGGAGAGAGGGGATGTGACATTCCAGTTTCAATTCTGCATACAGTGACTTGCAATTTTCCGAGAAAATCCTCGTTATCATAAATCATTTTCAATTTTTACAAAATTCTATTTCCTTGTATAAAACAAACTTCCACACACACCTCTACCCCATTCCATTCAGAATGGCGATGCATTTACCATGTTTTCAAGTTCTGACATTTCAGTTTCAATCAAATGGAAAGAGGAGGTTATGATAGTTTAGGTTCCAGGTTTGTCATCCTATTGGTTTTGAAGAGGGGCAATAGACATTTTTCCATGAGCTGGTTTCGGACCTTATCTGCTTGGTTACGCAATGCCTGCAGCCAAACAAACATGTAGCAACGTTAGCATTGGATGACTGAGTGTACGAGCGTAGTATGTTTACAATGGCACAGATCCGACCAACATATCCCCACTGTGATATTGTGAAAGGAGCAGGGTGCTAGTGTCTCAGGGACATAGAGGTGTGCCCAGCAGACCATGACCAGTCACTAGAGACCCCAATTCCTCCTTGACCCACTGGCGCTGGATATGTTTGGATCCTAGTTCCAGAAATGGCAAGTTGACTGGGTGCGAGTGGGTTTTCAGAAAATGATCCATAGACTAAATGTAGCCCAAACCGTTTAATTGTTATTTATATAATTCCACGCTCATTCATCAATGATGAACATACCATTTGCTCCTAGTTTATAATTGCACGCTCATTAATCAATGATGAACATACAATTTTCCCCTAGTTTATAATTCCACACTCATTCATCAATGATGAACATACCATTTGCTCCTAGTTTATAATTCTCCACTCCTTCATCAATGATGAACATACAATTTTCTCCTAGTTTATAATTCGACACTCATTCATCAATGATGAACATACCATTTGCTCCTAGTTTATAATTCCACACTCATTCATCAATGATGAACATACCATTTGCTCCTAGTTTATAATTCCCCACTCATTCATCAATGATGAACATACAATTTTCTCCTAGTTTTATAATTCCACACTCATTCATCAATGATGAACATACCATTTGCTCCTAGTTTAGAATTCCACGCTCATTCATCAATGATGAACATACCATTTGCTCCTAGTTTATAATTCCCCACTCATTCATCAATGATGAACATACCATTTGCTCCTAGTTTAGAATTCCACGCTCATTCATCAATGATGAACATACCATTTGCTCCTAGTTTAGAATTCCACGCTCATTCATCAATGATGAACATACCATTTGCTCCTAGTTTATAATTCCACGCTCATTTATCAATGATGAACATACCATTTGCTCCTAGTTTATAATTCCACGCTCATTCATCAATGATGAACATACCATTTGCCCCTAGTTTATAATTCCACGCTCATTCATCAATGATGAACATACCATTTGCTCCTAATTTATAATTCCCCACTCATTCATCAATGATGAACATACAATTTACTCCTAGTTTTATAATTCCACACTCATTCATCAATGATGAACATACCATTTGCTCCTAGTTTATAATCCCACACTCATTCATCAATGATGAACATACCATTTGCTGCTAGTTATTATACAGGTACGTGTATAGTGGGTGAGAATAACGTAGTGATTATGTCATGTGCACAGCATTGGGAGCCGGGCGGCGCTGTTGCCGGGGCAGGGCTGGTTATACTGGGAGGGTCTGGCAGCCAGCAGCGAGGCCGGGGGCCGAGTGGAGGCGGCCAGAGGCAGTCAGAGCCAGCGAGCCAGCGAGCCAGCGAGCCAGCGAGCCAGCCGCCGGGCCGCTAATAACCTCACAGCTCACCCCTCACTATAGACTTGCTCAAGTCTTTGATAATGAACATTCATTAAGTGATTAAACATAATCAGAATAAAGGTATTTATAGTATGTATCCTTCTCTGACTGGCCCATGAATCAAAGACCTGTCCACTATGAACGAAATCTCCCGTTTATGGCCCAAAGCTGCTCCCTGTAACCCTATACCTCCTCCTACCCCTCCCACTCCCCTCCTCCAGTTCTATGGCCACCTGTGTTGTTATAGCAATACATTTCGCCTGCTCCTGACTGGGACCCGATTGAGATCAAAGTGAGAGGGTATCAATCTCCCAGCAGATATCCTGACCAGTACCCAGGGTATCTGTATGGAGAGTTTTGGTAATACTGGAGCTAAACAGCGCCAGAAATCCAAGACCATTACCGATTGTACCAGTCCCTGTATCCTAGCAAGGAGGGTAGCCGTAGGATGCAGGGACTGGAGCCAGTATCCCAGCGAGGAGGGTAGCCATAGGATGCAGGGACTGGAGCTATTCTATATCCCAGCGAGGAGGGTAGCCATAGGATGCAGGGACTGGAGCCAGTATCCCAGCGAGGAGGGTAGCCATAGGATGCAGGGACTGGAGCCATTCTATGTCCCAGCGAGGAGGGTAGCCATAGGATGCAGGGACTGGAGCCAGTCTATATCCCAGCGAGGAGGGTAGCCATAGGATGCAGGGACTGGAGCCAGTCTATATCCCAGCGAGGAGGGTAGCCATAGGATGCAGGGACTGGAGCCTGTATCCCAGCGAGGAGGGTAGCCATAGGATGCAGTGACTGGAGCCATTCTATGTCCCAGCGAGGAGGGTAGCCATAGGCTGCGGGGACTGGAGCCAGTCTATATCCCAGCGAGGAGGGTAGCCATAGGATACAGGGACTGGAGCCAGTCTACTAACCTCCCCGCTCACCCCTCTCTACTCGCCGCTCGCCCTCCCGTCTGCCTGCCCTCCACTTCACCATCTCCCAGCACCGACTCGTCCGCCAATAGACTTGCTCAAGTCTTTGATTATGGACATTCATTAGTCAACAAATGTTAATGTTAAGTGTGTTACAGTGTGACTGGTCCTGCATCAAGGAGGGGAAGGGTGGGGTAGATGGAGGGTTACAGGGACTGGGGCCAGTCTAATCCGCCAAGTGTGGGCCAGGGATAGACCCTCACTCTCCACCCAGAGGTGACTCCAGCAGGTTGGATCGTGCTTGGAGAGTGAGGTGGAGTATACCTGAGACTCTGTTGTCACTCGCCCAGCAGTGGCTTGTGTCACCGGCATTCTCAACAAGTATAATACAAGTATAATACCGGGATTATTGAGCACTATCATCATGCGAAGTGTCTCTTTCAAAACCCGATGATTTATTGGTGTATACGTGGAGACTAATGGACATTTTATGGCAGGGATGTTATATTTTACTGTGTTTTTAGTGTATTTTTGCACATTGTGGAGGAGGAGGAGGAGGGTGGTGTACCCTGTCTGTTTTTTTTCCGGGAGGAGGAGGGGGAGTCAGTGTTCTGGTAAAGGGAGCAGGTAGAGAACACGATCACTCTCCCAGCAGAGATCTTGCGCTCTACTTCCTGCGGCCACTTATATCTCTGCCCCAACCTGCCTGTTTGGGCTCAAATCTGGCCCATACGCCAGTTTTTGAAATATCCTAAATTCTTAGCGCTTTGGGCAGTATTTTGTGGTTTACATGTAAATAGATATGCATATATTTATATGGTAAATGATTTACACTCATTTCTGTTATTTGTTATATCAAATCAGGTATAGTCAGGAAGGCACCTCATGTGTTACAGGGTTTTGTTTGTCAACATAACACATGTGCTCACTCGAAGGGGCAGTCTAATCAACAGTAGATTCACATCATAAAGTGCTTTAGAGAAAAAGAAACAGCTGGATCGTCTGTTAACCCAATTTAACAATTCCTATATTTCCTAACTAATGATATATGAGTTAGTTGACTTGTATAACTTTAGACAGTTGCCTTGTTTTGAATCTGAAATGTTCGCTGGTCTCCCCTGTCCTTAGTGGATACCCAGGGAACAGGCTTTGGGTTGGGGCAGAGACTAAGCACAGCGCTAGCGCCGCGAAAGATCTAGGGGGAGAGTGAAACACGATCAGTCTCGCACCCCGCTGAAACCTGCAGCGAAAACTCCCCGCCTGATTTACACCAAACGGCCGCTGATACGTTAAAGGCATATCCTGCAGTTCACAGTGGCTCCCCCTAGATAGGCCACTCAAAAAAAAACTTGTTTCTCATCACCAAGCCATGAAAAATATGACGAGGGCGCTTTTTTTTTTTTTTGGGCTATATTAAAGATGGCTTTTGAAGTGACATAAAATGGGCTTCAGACATACAGTAAAACCCCGCAGAAGTGGACACACTCCGATCCGGGCCAAAGTGGCCACTTAAGCGGGGTGTCTGCTTACAAAGGGTTTCCAGATTTTTATTGGCTATACATTTAATGCATCCCTGACACCAGGAACTTCAATTTGATACTTAATAATTTCTATCAAGGTTCACCTATTTAAAAAAAAAAAAAAAATCTTCTAAAATCGTTTTTTTGTTCTGATGCGCGCGGTGATGAGAAACAAGTTTGTTTTTTTTGAGTGGCCATATATTTTATTTTTTTCATACTTTTATTTAGGGTAATGACAATACAGTCTCCAGGATCGGCCCAAGGCCGTTCTGCCTCCTGGTCCCTCAGGAACCCAGGATAATACAGTAATTTATTGGTAGGATGGTTGGTTGAAACTTGATAAATTGGGAAGAAACAAGTTGCGGCAGTTAGTATGGCTGTCACAGAGGGACCAACAAAATAAAATATGATGTGATGAGATGAGATAAACGGTTATCAGCAGACATGGCTTTTCAAGTTCGCCAAACACGGAGGAAGAAAAGCAGTTTGCACTACCAGGTTACATGAGGCAGTACATGTCTGTACACAGTAAATAAAAAACAAAAACAGTGATTTCTTTTTGTAATCAGTCTTGAGCTAATTAATAATTATTCAATTTATTCCATTGTGATATATTTTAATGCTAAATAAGTCAAATATAAAACATCTTTCCTAGTTTTTGACCAATCCCAGTATACACATTACGGCTATTTTGAGTTGCTTGATTTATATTGGAAATGTATGAAAAATATGATTTTCATCAATTCTCTCAGAAACAAAGGTGGTGACCTATAGTTTTTAAAAATGCATATGCTATGTTGTGTGAAGGTTTGCAGAAAATGACATGGGTTTTAGGATGTCCAATCTAACTTTTTAAATATTTATCTCAGATAAAAACCTAGCACCAACATTTTGAGTTAGATATGTGTTCCACAACACTTGCCGATCATCATATCCAAATTCAACTGGCCCCAGGAGCTAGTTCCAAACCAAGTTATGCAGTGCAGCCTGAGGATTCACATATAAACTAGTATGTCCAGCTTTGATGTATTGGCTGGAACCACAATCGTGAATAATCAAACGGTTTGGATCCTGTCCTGTAAGTGGGTCATTGCTGTCACCCACTTCACTTTACAAACTGTGTTGTTGACAGATATTCTACAATGTTGTTGTCATACTTTTACTTCCCACACCACATGGACATGGAATGAGAAGGACTGGTCTTTGAAATAGCAGTAAATCTACCACTGCTGGGGGTGAAGGAGAGAAGTGGCTGTACACCACACCACGTAGACATGGTATGAGAAGGACTGGCCTTTGATATAGCATGTTTGTTTGGGTAGTTTAATGTCCAATATGACCAAATCTATGAAATGAATTTAGGTAGAAATCTCACCTCTACACATTTAGCAAGGGGAGAGTTCTTTTACTTCCCACACCACACAGACATGGTATGAGAAGGATTGGTCTTTGATATAGCAGTATATCTACCCCTACTGGAGATGAAGGAGAAAGGTGGCTGGAGTGGGACTTGAACCCACAAAGTCCTACAACCTTGGGATTCAAGTCCAGTGCCTTCACCACTGAGCTAACTCCCCAAATGATATCACAGTCCTGCATTAACACAGCTGCATCCTGTAGCTACCCTCCAAAGTTAAGTCCTGACTGAGATCAGCATGCGCAGACAAAAACATGTCTTCATTTAGAAACACGTGGCCCTCGAGAAACGACGAGATCTAAATATTACATGACGCTGACCCCAGAGGGCAGCACTGACCGTTAATCATCTACTGCCCGCTAGAGGTCGCCACCGTTAATCACCTACTGCCCGCTAGAGGCCGCCACCTTTAATCACCTACTGCCCGCTAGAGGCCGCCACCATCAATCACCTACTTCCTGCTAGAGGTCGCCACCAATAATCACCTACTGCCCGCTAGAGGCCGCCACCGTTAATCAACTTCTGCCCGCTAGAGGTCGCCACCGTTAATCACCTACTGCCTGCTAGAGGCCGCCACCAATAATCACCTACTGCCCGCTAGAGGCCGCCACCATCAATCACCTACTTCCTGCTAGAGGTCGCCACCAATAATCACCTACTGCCCACTAGAGGCCGCCACCATTTATCACCTACCGCCCGCTAGAGGTCGACACCATTAATCACCTACCGCCCGCTAGAGGTCGCCACCATTAATCACCTACTGCCCGCTAGAGGGCGCTACCATTAATCACCTACTGCCCGCTAGAGGCCGCCACCATAAATCACCTACTGCCCGCTAGAGGCCGCCACCATTAATCACCTACTGCGCGCCAGAGGCCGTTGATGCATTTACAGGAGCATCTTCTCTACACTGAATGTTACTCGCTACGATTTAACCTTCTATCTGGTGTAGATATTTGATATTCACTTAGTAATAGTGTCCATAACAAGGAAGCGGCAAAGTGGAAATGTGGAAAGCGAGTGAATCTCCTTTGTCGATCTATTCCCACTCACTGATGCCACTACTTTCTGTGCCCAAAGATATCTATACACACATCCCACAGCTCTGAGCATGTTTTACTACCAGTCCCCACACTGGCCAGTCATTTTTCCACTCTGAATTTTATTTCCGATATTTTTTTCAAACCGTGATTTTCCTCCCTAGAATAAGAAGTTAAACTAATAACAGAAAAGCCCCCATTTTAAACAGGTTTGAGAATATCGTTGCTGGTTTCCAGCACGTAATAGCTATAACACAACACATCACGCCGGAAACCACCCACAGAGGAGACGCGCAGTCAGCTGGTTCCCAGCCTGTAGCCATAGCTCCTGTGTTAGCATAAAGTGATTGTCGGGAACCAGCCAAACTCAATGAGCGACTTTGCCACCAGAGGTCTCTTTTTAGTGCTGCACTCTCCGCTAGAGGACGCACTTAGACTTCCGCTGGCACAGGAAGCGCATAATGCACCTCCGACACAGGAGAGGTAGACAGAATGAGGTGTGAAGTTCTCCATATCTCAACCACCCTGCGTCCGGCCTCTTTCTTCTCCACTAAATTAGATTTGAATGTAACTTTCATGCAGGTTTCTTCCTAATTTGTTTTACCTTTTTTTTTTTCGAGCTAGAGTTAAACCTATATCAGCCATCCATAATGTATTCTTCCTAAATATTATTTTGTTAAATCGTTGACCAGTATATATGTACGGCGGTCAAACCCAACAACTAGTCCATAAGTGAACGTAGAAAAAAGGCTATTCTAAGGTGTATAATAATACGAAAACAGGTATACTGTGTCTGTATGTGATAAGTACTTAGTAAAATTGACGATCAGATGAACCTCTGCCTCCGACATCGGTTTATCTGATCGTCAATTTTACCTCGTATTTATCACGTACAGACACAGTAACCCTGTTTCCGTATATAATGGACTGGTGGGGAGTTCTTGTCCTCCGTCTTGCTGTATTTACTAGCCCGAGGCCGCAGCCAGAGTTGGGCAAAGGGCCCACCGCTAAAAGCAAGCACAGCTTCAGTTATACATTTATTTATTTTATCCCGCACTATGTGAACATGTTTATACAATGAGGTAGTCTGACGTTAAATCAAATAAACCTAGATTGATGATGACCATTTGATGTATCCAACAATCATGACTGATCCAGGCATGCGCAGTAGACCCTCTGCCCTGAGACACTCAAAGAAAATGGCTTCTTACAGGTTCATATTTCTGCAGTGTTTTCAGAAAGACGTGTAATGGCAGGAAGCTACCAGTCACTCTCATGTCCAAGTCACCATGGATAAAGTAATGTTTACACTATGTTCCCGGTGCCCCACGGCAGTTCCGGCAGCCCCGTTTACTGAAACGTAGCGCAACGGCGCAGATCCGTTCACACTATGATCCCAGCAGGTATGATTTGAGGATGTTCAAGGTTCCCGTTTGGTCCATAGTTCACTGTACGGCCAGCTGCGGTCTGTGACATTGTCCATAGTTCACTGTACGGCCAGCTGCGGTCTGTGACATTGTCCATAGTTCACTGTACGGCCAGCTGCGGTCTGTGACATTGTTCATAGTTCACTGTACGGCCAGCTGCGGTCTGTGACATTGTCCATAGTTCACTGTACGGCCAGCTGCGGTCTGTGACATTGTCCATAGTTCACTGTACGGCCAGCTGCGGTCTGTGACATTGTCCATAGTTCACTGTATGGCCGGCTGCGGTCTGTGACATTGTCCATAGTTCACTGTACGGCCAGCTGCAGTCTGTGACATTGTCCATAGTTCACTGTACGGCCAGCTGCGGTCTGTCACATTGTCCATAGTTCACTGTACGGCCAGCTGCGGTCTGTGACATTGTCCATAGTTCACTGTACGGCCAGCTGCGGTCTGTGACATTGTCCATAGTTCACTGTACGGCCAGCTGCAGTCTGTGACATTGTCCATAGTTCACTGTACGGCCAGCTGCGGTCTGTGACATTGTCCACATTTCCCTGTATGGCCGGCTGCGCTCGTCACGTTGTCCATAGTGCCCTGCACGGCCGGCCGCGGTCAGTCACGTACTCCACGGTTCCCTGTACGACCAGCTGCAGTCATTCATGTCCCTCACGTTCTGTCCACGGCTGCCTGTACGGCTGTCTACGTTTAGTCACGTTATGTGACGTTCATCATGGCCTGGTTCACATCTCCTTAGTTCCGTGGAGCACCGCGGCTGCTGGAGCACAATTTTTGACAGAGCCTTGACACTCTCCCGGCAGCTCCCAGAAACTCCCGGCGGCTCCCAGAAACTCTCACGTTTCCCCATCCCGTCTCCCGGCATCGTCCAACGTCCCTGGTGTTCCACGGCAGACAGAAATGGGGCTGCTGGGACTGCCGGGAACATAGTGTAAACGGATCATAAGCCTGTAATAACTGGTAGTATGCATGAATGTTTTCACCAGTTGTGCAGCTTCTTGGTTGCACAATAGAAACTCAACTTTTGTATAGATTGACGACCACATGATCTAGTTCAGGTTCAGGGTGAAGTGGAAAAGTGGGTGTTAAATCAGTGAATTGTTACAAACTCACAGACAATTGGTCATTGTAGGGCCACAAAAAAGTCGGTACAGTTTCTTGGTGACCCTGATGATAGGTAGTCAGTTTCCGCGAACTGACTCCTTGCCTTATGACCACTAATTGGAACCTTGTCTCATTTCTACAACAAATATAATGTAGGTTTATTTTGTTGCTGGCATCAGGTTTGTAGGTTGGTGGTGCCAAATTTAACATTTATCTGTAGTGAAATTGGCCAGTATTGTGGGAAAATGACTGGATGTTTAATATGTGAATTGTCACGAAGTCACCAACTGGCAAATACTCGCCCCGACACTGGGGCAAATTTTCGAGTCCATTAGTGAGTACCAATTCACAGGTTAAATGCCTGGTCTGTTTTCCCTTTAATATACACCTTGAAATATTTCAAATTCATAAGAATTTACTTTTAATCGCCATTTAAAATCTACTTTGGGCACGTAGTGCTGGTCCGTATAACAGCGTATGGCACAGTAGGCAGTACATGATTGTTCCGATATAGGGAGCAGAGGTCAGTAAGTATAAGAGCAATGTGTACAGGTGTATGATAAATCTTCCCTTCGGTGTGAAGGTAATGTCCTGGAAACAATGATCTTAGCTGAAAGGGTCGTGATCAAAATAGCATGATATAAGCAAGACACACGTGTTTAAATACATGGAATGCAAGAAGGATATTTCGACATAATCATTGCCATACAAAAACATAGTATACACAAGCAAAGCGATATCCGGCAGAGGGTAGGGTGCTTAAAACGTCATAGTTCTAGTGAACTTCATGAAATCCACCTAAACCAGGAAACCGAGGGACAATGACATTATTATTAACACAAAATTGTATAGTGACACCTTCTAACCTGACACACATATTGAAATGATCATGGAACATAAATCATCATTCATAACAGATAAAAATAAACAAGATATCTCACTGGTAGGAAACACGGATTGAGAATTGGAGTCCTTACCTTGTCCGCCATCTTGGTGTAGTGTCTGTGATCACCGCTAGGTTGTTGTGGCTGTGTGAGGCTGGTTTCCGGCGTTCAGACTTCTCTCACCTGTGGAGTAACTGAGGTGCATTCATTCACACCCCACCTGTGTGTGGGTGACCAGCCGACCCCCCGGGCCGCGTCACTACCCTGCAGGCAGCGCTACCCCTCTCAGGTGTTAACGGGTGTGAACGGGTGTTAACGGGTGTGAACAGGTGCCGGTGTGACTCCAGGTAACTCCAGGAGAGGGTGTGACGTGAGGACTGAGGGGTGTGAGGGAGACTGAGGGCCGGGGACCCGTCCTCCGGGACCAGGGACCCGGGGACACGCCCCTCCTGGTGCCCCGCCCCCACCGGGATCCGCCCCGCCCGGAATCCTGTCCCTCCTGGGACCCCGTCAATCGGAACCCCGCCCCTCCCGGCACCCCGCCCCTCCCCGGAGAGGAGGTTTTTGTGATCCGCTGGTAGGTGGCGCTAGTGGCACGGCGCCATGTTCGCGCGGGGCACGCTGGGTAATACGGGAAGATTAGAGTGAGGTACGCTGGTTCCACGGTCATCCGCTAGGGGGCTCGGCGGAATGACCCGACGACGTACAGAGGCGAGGGGTTGAGATGAATGGGGTATGGGATGAATGGGGTATGGGGTGAATGAGGTATGGAATGCATAGGGTATGGGATGAATGGGGTATGGGATGAATAGGATATGGGACAAATAGAGTATGGGGTATGGGGTGAATAGGGTATGGGACGAATAGGGTATGGGACGAATAGGGTATGGGATGAATGGGGTATGGAGTGAATGAGGTATGGGCTGAATCGGGTATGGAATGAATAGGATTTGGGACGAATAGGGTATGGGGTATGGGGTGAATAGGGTATGGGACGAATAGGGTATGGGGTGAAAGGGTATGGGATGAGTGGTTATGGGGTGAATGGGGTATGGCACGAATGGGATATGGGGTGAATGGGGTATGGGACGAATGGGGTATGGGATATATGGGGTATGGATTCAAGAGGCAGGATGTGGTGAGACTGGACGTGAGGTGAGAGTGAGATGGGGAGGGAATGAGACTATTTCGGGAGGATGGAGGAGGGGTTGGAATGAATGGGGCATGTATGTGTGTCTCACATGTCGATTCGATGACACATGAACGTTGTCTATTCTTGTTTATGTCACACGCCACAGGCTGTAACAGACTCTATGATTGGCTGCCTTCAATGTCACGTGGTCAGCCCTGGTACGAACCTTTCAGACTTGGTATGAGACCAGAGAAGAGACTGTTCGTCCACTGAATGTGCGCATCTAGAGAATAGACACAGGGGATTGGTGCTGGGTGAAGATGGGGGTGTGTGACTCATATAGAGAGAAGAGCCGTGGTCGAAAAAGACCAGAGAATTATGAGGGGACAGAGTGGTAAGAATGGGGCCTGCTGATGAGAAGAGGGATTGAGGACGGCTCATCCACTTAGACCGGCGTTATCTCTACACTGTACCCTCTGACACCCGCTCCACTGTGTCAGTGTCAAGTCGTGTTCTCCGAGGAGAATACGAGGAAACGAAGAGTGCAAAGTGTGCAAAGTAGTGTATGAGAAGACCGGTGGCTAATTTGTCTGTCATTCGATAACTTATATTTGGAATGCCGAATAATAGATACAACATTATCATGATTTTGATCTACATGGTCATATTCTCGCTCCACTGTGTCAGTGTCAAGTCGTGTTCTCCTAGGAGAATACGAGGAAACAAAGTGTGCAAAGTAGTGCATGAGAAGATGGTTGGCTAATTTGTCTTTCATTTGATAACTTATATTTGGAATGCCGAATAACAGATACAACATTATCATGACTTTGATCTACATGGTCATATTCTCTGCGTAGTCCACTCTACGCAACATCCTCGCATTCGCTCGGATATTACAACGCATCAACTACGCGAGGAATACGACCATGCAGATTAAAAGCATGGTAACATTGTATACAATGTATATCAAAGATCAGCCCTTCTCATACCATGTCAATGCGGTGTGGGAAGTAGAAGAACTCTCACCTCGGTAAATGTGAGATTTCTAACTGACATCACCTCATAGATTTGATCACCGCCCCTGTAGTGTAAAACAAGTGAGAAAAGCACTGACTTCGTCCCCTTAGACTCTCAAGTTTCCCTGAGACGTTGAACAAAACAACAAAAACCAAGTCCCCTCAGCAGACCTCCAGCCATCTGCGAAACAAACCAGAGTCCTGCGCTGTGTCATAAAAGACAAACAATGTCTGCAGCTTCTAGCCAAGATATCTCCACAAAAACCGGAAATAGTCTCTGATAACCTCACTCTCCAAGCAGAACCAGAGTCCTGCACTGTGTCATAAAAGACAAACAATGTCGGCAGCTTCTAGCCAAGATATCTCCACAAAAACCGCAAATAGTCTCTGATAACCTCACTCTCCAAGCAGAGATCCTGCGCCCTATTTGTATCTCTGCACCATGCCTCTGTATGGGGCAGAATTTGTCACTTATGATTATTTTTATTATATCCTAATTTCTGGGATTTTGAGGCGTATTTTGTGTTCTACTCGTGAAAAGGTAGATGTGTCTGTCAAATACTATATAGAGATATGGTTATTGTGACTGAATGGAATCTGTTAAGAGATATTTCTGACCAAAATATCGAGGAACAGATAGAATTCAGTCACACTCACAGTGTCTCTTAATTATTATATACCTAGAAATCATTAAGAATGATTACAACTCAATAAATAGCAGAATGCGTGGTCACGTGGTATGGAGGGATGTATGAATATTCGTTCATCACTCGGAGACGAAGGGAATTGTTCTCCTGGTCAGTAAAAGTAAGACATTCGCCTATTGGTATTTAGAAGGAAACCCATGAGATGAAAACAGCTTGGTCCGTACTCCATCGAGTTTTACTGCAGAGTAATTCACGAAGCGAAGCTGAGTGAATTACTCTGCGGTCAAACGAGGTGGAGTGCGGAGCAAGTTATTTTCTTGGACAAGGTTTCTGATTTTATCTCACCCCGTAAAACATTATTTATCAATGAAATTAATCACCCAATTAGCCCTTGGGTATTGGGTACACGAACTTCACGGCTGTGGAGTATGAGTTCCTAATGTTAAGATAAATAGTGATATACACTCATTCCTGTTATTTATGGACAAAGTCAGGCATATTCCCTGAGGCTACTGTCTCGAGTGGAAAACATCTCATGTGTTGCAGGTTTTGTCAACACGATGTTGATCATTCCCAGGGGATGCCCACGATAGAGGTTAGAGGTGAGACCACGAGAATGTCTGTGAAGCTCATTTAATATCAATCTTCTTTCCCCACTCACCGTTTATTTGTCTTTGCACCTGTTTGACAGTTCGATTGTTTGTGTAGCCAAGAATTAGAATAAGAAAAAAAAAGAAGGGAAAAAATATATTGTTGGCCAACAAAAAAATGTATGGATAGAGCAGAGATTAGTCAGCACGAATGATCTGCCTGGAGAGTGTGATATCCCGGGCAGTGCCGGGAGAGTGTACCGTCAGAGGTCGCTGTCGCCGCGGCGGGCACTCTGTTTCCGGCGCAGACCCGACCCCTGGCGGTGGTCATTATCAGGGCCAGCTGGTTCCCGATGGTGGGAGTAGTCTCTCGTGTATGAGGCCGGGTATCAGCGGAATGATGTCCCGGGACGCGTTACCATGGTAACGACACCTGTCGTCTGCCCGGATACAGAAATGGCGCCAAGTCGCATTCCCCTCCAGTAGCCACACTGCACCGCTCAAGCTAGTTGTCGGCAAAACCTGGACTCTTTACAATCTTAAGATTTTAAGATGCTCCCTCCGCGCCTTTTAACGGGCGATGTATTACTACCCAAGGTAGATATAGTTCCTAGCTGTGTAGTGTATCTGGCAGTTTTCCCAGTTAGATTTGTAAATGGCATTGATTGATTTTTTTTAATATCTCAAGTAGCAACCTCTTGATCGCTTTAGGAATGATATGATTAAATTATTTATAAGAGTTTTAGGTTTTGAAGTAAACATTCAACTGTCATTTTCTGAAGTCATTGATGGCTGAGTCAGAACATCTCTTCTTGTTTCTACTGAATATAAAACTAATGTATGCTACTCAGAAAGATGTATTATTATATACCTATGCACAAACTCACTACGAATACGGACTGCTGCTATGGGTATAATATATATATCATATGGGCGAGGTACTCAATAATTTCTTGTACAGCTCGCCTTTGGATACACCATACGGAGTGCTTTGAACGTAAATTAACGCAATCTGATTGGACGAGAGTTGGACAGAAAAGGGACAGCGGCAAATTTAAATATGGCGGCCGGATTACATCGCTTCGATTGCGGCAATATTTAGTGGTCAGTTCTTGTGAACTACGGCCTGTAGGACATTGAAATACGGAATCCAAACATGAATTACAGAATTACTCTGAAATATAAAAGGAATCACCATAAAAGGCATTATAACCGATCTTATGGACACTTCAGTGTCAGGCCCATTGGCACGGCAGTGGAAATGTAAACAAAGCAACAAAATGTAAACAAACAGCAAAGGACACATTGCTTACACATAAAACTAATATAATTCAGCATATATCTTAAATTTGTTTATATATTGTGTACTGAATCTCTCTACACTAGCGTATCTTCTTTTTATTCAAAAAGGATAAACATTAAAAAGTTTGGTACCAATCGGGGATCGTACCCCAGACCCTTGGATTTCAAAACGAATGCCCTAACCAATGCGCCACAAAGTCCAACCTTCCCTGACAACAGCAACTGCACCTATTTATAGCTGATGTTCACTCTCCAAGCACATATCAAGCCGATTCTGCCATTCGCTTTGCTTTGATAAAAATATGATTGGAGATTGACACTTCTCAATCTTCAAGCGGAGGCATGCCGCTATACTGGCCATTACAAGACATTCCCGATATATAAAGAATGTGATAGGAGAAGGTTTTGGCCGACTGCGCATGCACCATAGGTTAGCGTAAATATCCGGTTAATAATTTCTTGTACAGGGCGCCTTTCGTAGTAAACTTGACAGAGTGGCAGTGTGATTAAAGGCTAATTACGGTAAAATTTTAATATCTACAGGCAATCTAAGGCATATAATAATAGGAGAACAATGTGATTATACCTGTATTCCATGATTACCTCTTTTAGATGGGTGTAAATACACACCTCCGTCTCCGACGTCGGTGTGTATTTACACCCATCTAAAAGTCGGTAATCATTCCATACAGGTATAATGACATAGTTCTCCCATAATACAGTGTAATCTTGCTTATGATTGATAGTTACAGTGTTGTCACACTTTTAGTATTGTCAAACCAGATTGAGTTTGAATTGACATCAAATTAAGTAGTTCCTTCCCAGAAGCCTGTAATTACAATGATGAGTTTTCCGCATATTGATCGAGCGATGCAGTGTGTCCAGTAGCCTCCTCTTACCTCGACCCCCTTACACCCCCACCCTCGGCCACCTGGCGGGCGTCTCGGTAAGTACAGGAAGTGACGACACTCTCTTGAAAGCGAGGCACGCCAGCAGAGATGGCCGATTTCCGGTTTGACAGGGGGTGTTGCATAGGTTTGGTACCTTCAATAATCTGGTCCTCCCAGTGGAAGTTTATAAACAATATTGATTGGTCTCCCATACAAGCGGCTATATGCTCTCGAGAGGTTGACGCGTAGTAATATCCGAGCGTATGCGAGGATATTGCGTAGAGTTAACTCTGTGGAGCATACAACCAAGGCATGCTACTGGGTTGCCTATTGTTACGTATTCAACTTCGTTTGATTGTACCCAACCCACCTGTGAGACACGGCTAGGTAAAAAATAGACATGTACCATGTTATGGTCAATACACTCCATGTGGTGTGTCTTGGTGTGGGTTGAATTGTCTTTGCTCTTTCCAGTCTAACACCGACCTGTTACGCGGCAGATCACAAAGTATAATATAAAGGCCCGGCCCCACTGGTGCGATGCGATCGTCGCACATGATTTATGGCCCCATAAACGCTCCCTCGGACGGGCTTATGACCCCTTTTGCGATAGATTCATCGCATTCAATCGCAGAGAAAATCCAGGGTATGCCCCACTGATGCGATGATTCGTCGCATCACTTCTGGCATCACCTATGTATAATAGGCCTAGGTATAGAACTTAATTTCTAATATTTATGATATACTCACATCTAATTATAATCATATCACTTCTCAACCTCATGTTTTACGAAGTATCAGAATAACACCTAGGCTACAGGCACAGCCTGCTGTTTTCACAGCTTTCACACCTCCCAAGACCTGCCATCCACATAACTGCTGTCAAGTATGGCAGTTATTGACTGTAACTACATGAGTTCAATGCAGCATAAACTGTTTGTATAGAAATATAAAATGAAGTACTTTGTAGCGATGGATTCGTCACATCGCACATCATGAACATTTCAAGATGTGCGATGCGACGGATCCGTCGCATCGCACACGATCGCACACACGCGCATCCCCGGCCCCACAGGAGCGATTGTGTGCGATGCGACGGGCGGCGCCATTTTTATTACCTTCGCCGGCCGTTTATGACTTTTTATTGACTTGCGACAATCGCATCGCATCAGTGGGGCCGGGCCTTTACCTGACGTCGGGTTAGTTCAAAGGTCACGGTTAAGTAACTAACTAACCCGGCGACCGTTAAAATATTCAATATACTGATGTCTGATCAAATGGTTTTCTAAATGATTTACCGCAGGGTTACAATGAGTTAATATTTGTAAAATACTTTTAAAAACTTGTTCTAGTTGTTCACTTTTCATTTCACGATGAATATGCCCCTTTAGTCTGTAAAGAAAGACATCAAGATAAAATATACATATTTGGAGAAAACTCAAAATGATTTAGTATAGTCTGTAAGTAGTCGTGCTGAATTAAAGGGTGAAAAGGAGGATAGAGTGGAACATATTACAGTTAGTCATCTTTAGAATTACACCCATTAGATACGCCTTTTAGGCTCTGTTAAGACTTTACTACGAGACAATTCAACATGGCAACTAGGCTGAGTTCAGGCGTGTATTACATCAATCGAACATACCATTCAGGCCAATTAAGGCCTAATTACACCAAGTCGACATGCTGTTTAGGCTTATCTGGAACTAATATAGAGCATTTTACGTAAATCACTCTCCCAGCACAGGTGGCGATAATAGGGGAGTATTAGTGCATTAAGGCCTCTTACATTGAATAATCACAATTGTGTTCTATTCAACTTCATTTCTCATGCAGGAAATTGACTGTTTATGAAAATGGACACAAGATGACACAAAATAACGGTGTTTTACGATTTACTTATGCAACACCCCCTGGAGATTTGGATACAATGCCACGTCTGCATTCACAAGCAGAATAAATCTAATCGGACAAATTGGACATTAAACTACCCAAACAAACAAACAAAGAAATCACAAGCAGAAAGCAGACGGAGGTTTTATTCATCGTAAATTACGACGAGACCAAGTTACTTTACGATCAGAAAAACAGGGAATACTTCAAATGCATTAGAGAAAATATCTAAATATGTCATTATTGTGACTTTGAAAATACAGTTAATTGGAATATTATATTCAATGTGGCTTGATGATTGGGTGTTATACGATAGTAATTGATCATTCAACATACCTTACTTTACAAATTACATTCCCATGGTGTCATGGGTAATCGTTTTTGGCTATTGCGAAATATCAGAATTTGGATCTAATAATTCCAGAAATTCAGATAAACAAATAACGTATCACTACTGTATTTTGAAGGAAGGCGTATTTAGTAAATTATTCTGTTCAACAAGTCAAGTAAACGTCAAATCATAATAGTGACAAGGAAGGTTAACTGTGCATATGGATAGTGTGCAGGCTATGAATTACATATGGGGCCATCCATAAAGTACATATACCAGTACGCAGAATTTCTGAAAATTTTGACCACCACCCCCCCCCCCCCCCCCCCACGCCCTTCTCATTTTGTACGCAATATAGGGATGCCAGTTTTTAGGATTTTGCCTACATGTAGGATTTTTATTTAAGTCTAAAAGATATGAAAATTTCAAGAAATTGTTTATGTTTTGAGAACCATATAGACTCCAGGTTCCCTAAAATCTTAATCTTAAATAAACTTGGTCTGTAATCTCTCAAAATTCTGAATTCAGCTAACCCTACACACTGAGGTGCCATGGATTCTATTGCCCCAACCTAGAGCAGTAGGATGGTAGGATTCCTGTGGGAAATGCTCCTACGGACAAGGGCAGACTAAAATACTGACACCTGATTGGCTTAAAACATGTCATGTGAGAATAGAGTCATTAAAGCATTACCAAGTCTAAAAGAAAATTTCAAAGGAATGCTAATGAACTTGTAAAATATTTTGCAGAATATAGAATTGCTAGTGTCTAGTTATCTTTCTTAAATGATTTTCTTTGAATAGTACCCCATTTAGTGCAGAACTACTCATATAGCCACTCTTGTAGCATATATCTAGATATCCTATAGACTGCCAGTCCATGCTCAAGGATCTGCTAGGAGAGTGGTGGGGGTTCCCCATACACCATGTGTGTTTTAGGTGATACATAGACTGGCTTCAGTCCCCATGTAGGAATTTTTCCTGACCGCAGCTGGCCTCCCTGGCAATAGAACTAAGAAGTGGCATACGCAAAATTTCTGACATATTTTACCCCCCTCCACCCCCTATGGATGGCCCCTATGCTACTAACAAGAAATGATTATGAAGAGCTATTTGAACGTACGATCCCTGATTATGATTAGTTCAGATGGAGGATTATTAACAGGGATAGTTCTTTTCATACTTGCGATCTGGTCGTAGCCTTCTTATCGTATCGTAAATCCCGGGCGGCGCATCGTTCTGAAGTCGTTCTGAGATACAGGTCGCTAAGGACGCTCGGCAACACCTCCGTCTCCTAGCAACGGTCTGTTGTCATGGTGACGGGAACGCCGTGTGACGTCATTGGTCACCTGGTGGTCAGATCAGAAAACATGTTGTCATGTTGATGTGAACGCTATGTTACGTCATTGGTCACCTGGTGGTCAGATCAGAAAACATGTTGTCAAGTTGATGTGAACGCTATGTGACGTCATTGGCTACCTGGTGGTCAGATCAGGAAACATGAGTTGTAGCAGAGACAATTAGTAACTCTTTCATACATTGGATCCCATTTGAAGGGCACATAATTTATGGAGGCATCCCACAACGTTGAACAAGATCCAACTGAATATCACCAGATCCCTCAATAGGATATGAAAAGCGTGGTACAGGGGTAATTTTCACACTGAAACCACAAGTACCATTCATGATTATGCAAATAGGCAGAGTGCTGGTGGCTCAAACTACATAGGCTACGTAATGTTCGACTTCGGCGTGATATCGATACCAGCGGAACGTGCACCATTCTCAAAATGGCGGAAGGCTGACGAGGTTCATATCAGGGTGAAGAGATCAGAAAACGACAACAGTATATTTGTTTTGGGCATGGCTAGAAATGAATCAAAAAAGAAGAAAAAATGTGCGTGTGACAAAAGATACACAAAACAGGAATGGCAGGTTTGAGTTTTTCTGTTCACCAGAATCTCACTTTCGTGGCAGGTCAGTCTTCAAGCCTAGGTCTGGATAAGTATATCTCCATGTCAGGGAAAAACTCCAAGCAGATCCTATCAGAATCGTGCTTTTTCATTTATTATCCAAGGTATACAAATACCCATCGAAAAGGTATGGGGTTGTAAACCACGAGAGCTTGATGCGTAGTAATACATGAGCGTGATCGATTATGGTCTATACATATGGTAGGTCATGACTGAGGATAATGTGTGTTTTCGTGTTGACAGAGGGTGCGGCCCGTCTGAAGTTACTGCTGTGCCTCTATTAATGTGTGTTTTCGTGTTGACAGAGGGTGCGGCCCGTCTGAAGTTACTACTGTGCCTTTATTAATGTGTGTTTTCGTGTTGACAGAGGGTGCGGCCCGTCTGAAGTTACTGCTGTGCCTTTATTAATGCGTGTTTTCGTGTTGACAGAGGGTGCGGCCCATCTGAAGTTACTGCTGTGCCTTTATTAATGTGTGTTTTTGTGTTGACAGAGGGTGCGGCCCGTCTGAAGTTACTGCTGTGCCTCTATTAATGTGTGTTTTCGTGTTGCCAGAGGGTGCGGCCCGTCTGAAGTTACTGCTGTGCCTCTATTAATGTGTGTTTTTGTGTTGACAGAGGGTGCGGCCCGTCTGAAGTTACTGCTTAGCGTCTATTAATGTGTGTTTTCGTGTTGACAGAGGGTGCGGCCCGTCTGAAGTTACTGCTGTGCCTCTATTAATGTGTGTTTTCGTGTTGTCAGAGGGTGCAGCCCGTCTGAAGTTACTGCTGTGCCTTTATTAATGTGTGTTTCGTGTTGCCAGAGGGTGCGGCCCGTCTGAAGTTACTGCTGTGCCTCTATTAACGTGTGTTTTCTTGTTGACAGAGGGTGCGGCCCGTCTGAAGTTACTGCTGAGCTTCGCTGTGGGTGGACTTCTCGGTGATGTCTTCCTCCACTTGTTACCCGAGGCCTGGAGACATGTACGCGGCGGTAAGTCCTCGCTTCTCTCATTATCGCTCACATGCACTATTTGACTCTTTGCGGTCTTTATAATGAGGTGTCACTGTATTTTTCACATTATAGTTTCCATCCCTGACACTACCCTATGAGTTTTCGTTATAACCGTGTGTCACCGTATCTCACATGTTTTAGGTTCAGGCCCTGTACTTTGAGTGGTCTTTCTAATGAAGCGCTACTGTATTTCATATGTTATAATGTCCCCAGACTATGTGTAGTCCTTATAATGAAGCGTCACTGTATTTCTCACGGCAAAGTTTCCATCACTGACTCTTCCCTAAGTATTTCACAGGTTATAGTTTGTCTTACCTAGACTTAGTGGCTTTTACTATATACCCATGCCGTATAAACTGTAAATACGCACAGTTTCGGCATATGACATAAAAATACTGTACGGACCAGTGGTCCGTACACCAAAATACGGACTACCTGCCCATACACATTTATTAAAATTTTGGTTGTTAAGCAAAATGAAATTGATTTTTTTTAAATTTCGGATATATAGTAAATATATAACGTCCAACCCTGCTTGTACAAGTCACAGAACTCGATGATAATTTACCGTTTGTACGGAACTTGGCGTAAACGCCTCGGTCAGTACAAACCGTAAATTAGCATCTCGTTCTGTGACTTGTACAGCATGGTCAGGACGTTCTATATAATTACTATGGAGTGTCACTGTATTTACATGTTACAGTTTCTGTACTACATAGACTGAGGGGTCTCTGTAATGAAGTGTCACTGTATTTACATGTTACAGTTTCTGTACTACAGACTTAGTGGTCTCTATAATGAAGTGTCACTGTATTTACATGTTACAGTTTCTGTACTACAGACTTAGTGGTCTCTATAATGAAGTGTCACTGTATTTACATGTTACAGTTTCTGTACCACAGACTTAGTGGTCTCTATAATGAAGTGTCACTGTATTCTACATCTTATATTTCCCGTCCCTGGGACCTGTTTTGCGGCCTCCTTTATTTCTGTCCTCACACCCAGGTTCCTAAATCTCCTCTCCCCGTACACTCACCCTCACCGATCTGACCTTCAGGACTCGACCCTTTGACCTTCAGGACCCGGAGTCACACTGAGGAGTCCCCCTAGCGGGGGCTATAGGCACTATTCTCAGGTGTGGGGAGCTCGTATTAGTAGGTCCACTCTCCCTGCAGATGTTTGGTGTGGGTCTGTGTAAGGAGAGTGAGCTGCCACTCTCCGCGATTTGTTTTCTTGTTTTATCAATGTTCCTAGCATTCTCTTTTTTCAATTGGCTCCAGGGCTAGTTTCTTTGAAAGGAGAGATCAGAAAGCAATTCGGCGAACACAACATACCATATTTGACAGCGAAGTTCAATATAACATAATTTATGAAAATATCTTATCTAGTATAAACCATGTGCTGCCCCTTAGGCTTTTCTCTTAAGTCTTCTAAAATGCTGAATGTCTGTGATATGTCTGATATATATATATATATATACCAAGTACCGGTCAGCAAAAGTCAAAGTTACTCTGTGAGGACCAGAAAAATTACTGCCCAAGGCGTCAGCCGCAGGCAGTACTTTTTCTGGTCCTCACAGAGTAACTTTGACTTTTGCTGACCGGAACATAGTTTCCCTTTTCCTGTATACCTTCAAATATCGATAAAATGGTTATTTCTTAACCTATGATAGCCCCAAGAAAAATGGCCACCCTTATCGAGCAAGTGCAACAGCTATGTTTTCGTCCCGGTGCTCTTTATATCACGTGGTCAGCCCGGGACGAAAAACATTAGCCCGGGACGAAAACGTGACCTTTACTACAAAACTTATAATTACTGCACCCCCAGCAGCGGTATGTAACTATAGAGGTTTCGGAAATGGGTATATAGGGTGTTTGCCTTGAGCATGGGAGGTCGAGGGTTCAAATCCCAGTCGGGTCATACCAATGACTTTCACGAAATTGGTACCAACTGATCACGGCTTAACACCCGCAATTAGAAGGAGGGGAGGGGTAGGTTTCAACAAAGAACATCCAGTGACAATCTGGCTGTATACGGCAGTGCAAAAATGGCTGTATCGCGGCGATTGTACACACAATATTGCCTCAATTAAATTTACCCCCCCAAAAAAACAACAAAAATTCAATAAGCCCCACAAAATAGTAATGCAATTTTCTTCCGCCACTCTAAATAATTGATAAAAGTATCCACACGGCTTCCAGATTTGCTTAAGATAAAAATTACTGGACTTATATATTGACAATTTAGTTATGCAGTTTGCCACTCTAAACAATTTATATCCATATGTATATATTTGTATCCATATGGCTCCCAGATCTGTTTAAGACAACAATTACTGGATATCCCCGGGCAGATCTATCCGTGCGTCTATCATTAGAACACTTTTAGTTTGTTTGGTAAACACTATGACGTTGTGGTGACGTCAACAGCGTTCATTCTGTGGCGTCTGTAGTTGTTTGTGAACTGCTCTCTCTCTCTGTCTATGACGTATGTAGGTGATTACAAACTGCTCTCTCTTTTACAAATCCCTGTGATGTCCACAGTTGATAATAAACTGCTCTATTTTAAGCATTACTGTGACGACTGTATTTGATTATATACTGCTCTCTCTGTCCCTCTCTCTCTCCCCACTGCCTCTCCCTCTATCTATCTCTCTCTGTCTCTCTCTCTGTCCCTCTCTCACTCTCCACTGCCTCTCCCTCTATCTATCTCTCTGTCTGTCCCTCTCTCTCTCTCCACTGCCTCTCCCTCTATCTATCTCTCTCTCTGTCTCTCTCTGTCCCCCTCTCTGTCCCTCTCTCTCTCCACTGCCTCTCCCTATCTCTATCTTCCTCCCTATCCCTCTCCCCCTATCTCTCTCTTTCTGTCTCTCCCCCTCTCTCTATCTCTCCCTCCCCCTCTCGCGATCTCTCTCTCTCTCTCACTCTCTGTGTGTCTCTCTCTGAAGTTACTATGTTAGCTGTAGTTGATTATAAACTGCTCTCTTTGACAGCTTCCTGTAACGTCTCTAGTTGAATATAAACTGCTCTCTTTCTCTGAGGTTATTATGAGGTCTGTAGGTGCCTATGAACTGCTGTCTTTGTAGATTCTGGTCCGTGAATCACTTGTCATGGTCGTATCACTCCGGCGAACTGTACACACCCTACTACTCAGTAATTTCTGTGAAGCCCGCAGGGTGTCGCTCCGACTGCCCCTGGTTATTTTACGTATCACGTGATATGTGGTGAGAAATGACGATAACGCGCATATATCATAAGTCTTAGCGTAGCTATCTCACCCCTGTGAGGTGTTTTATAGACCTGCTGAGTTGAAACGATCACTGATGGTCTAAGACCTATTTGGATATAGCTCTGCCATACATGCGCAGGTAAGATAATTCAACTGTGCAACGAAAACAGTCACTATCCACAATCGTCACTACTTTAAAACACCTTCCTGGTACAAGTTCTATAAGTTCGATTCTCGACCCAGTTCTATATAGGTACACAATAGAACAAAGAAGGGGCATACACAGAATAAGAATGACTTTTCTCATGGAGTTTCCGTTTCCAGGTAGTTACACCCTCTGTAAGTCACACTGATATCAGACGGCAGCAGGTGTTGTGTCTTCAGTTGATTGCCTAAACACGAATTTGGCGCGCGTACAAAAACAGGCGTTACTTAAGCTGTCAGTTAACAGTACTCCACTACATTCTCTCTGATGACTGCGGCACTAACCCCGACTAGCGCTAAGTGCTCGGGGGAGTGGTGAGTTGGCTCGCTCACAGGTGGCGCCCTGACGTTCCACTGAGAGGGAGCAGACGACTTTGCGTTGGCAAGTTTCCCGCCACGCGGAGTGATTACATAGAACTGCATCGAGAATCGTATAAATAGACTATGCCAAGTGATGTCATCTCGCATTCATTACGCCACGGCCGTGGCGAAGTATTGTCACTTTACGGGGGTGATCGTTGAGTATTTTCTGCTAATATTATTACTATGGCTAAGCTTATACCAGGGGTGAGATAATTATAAGGAAACTCACGAAATGAAAATAACTTGGTTCGTACTCCACCGAGTTTCACCACAGAGTAATTCACAAAGCAAAGCTGAGTGAATTACTCTGCGGTCAAACAAGGTACTGCAGATCAAGTTATTTCGGAGTAGGTTTCTGATTTTATCTCACCCCATATAACATTATTAATATAAGATAAATCACCCAATTAGCCATTGAGTATTGGGTACGATACTTTCATGGCCGTGGAGTATGAGCTACATATGTTAAGCTTATGGAGAAAAATACCGAGGTGAGATAAAGGGTTTAAACTCACAGCAGGTCTTATATGAAGTGGATTCTATAACAGAAACCTTAGTTTAGGGTTAGAGCTTGTATCCCATTGAATTTGAATCACGTAGTAATTCACAAGGCAAAGGTGCGTGGATTACTACGCGATTCAAACGAGATGGGATCAAGCTCTGACCATAACTCGGATAAGTTTCTGAATGTATCTCACCCTTCACATTGATTAATGGGCTAACCTTTGTAACATAATCCCCCATTGAATATTTTTTCTAAATACTCCATGGGCGTTGGATACAAGTTCCCAATGGTTAGTCTATGGGGGAAAATACCAGGGCTGAGATAAATGGAAATATCTCCATACACAACTGCAATCGATCAAGTCTAAATAGCCTACGGAACCTCCAAAGCAAGGTTTTAAGATCTGCCTGTGAAAAGAAGATCCACAAAGAAGCTAGCACTAACACACAGGTGTAAAGGCAAGAAAGACGCATGTGTGCAAACTAGCGGAACAGAAACAATGATCTCTTTAGCAACTGCTCCCATAAGATCTAGGCATTTTTGTTGTTTCTTTATTAGCACGTAACAACCCCGCCTAAAGGCCATAGAAAAAAGTGTTGTCTTTCAGGCAGCCATATACATTCAGCCTCCATATTGAATCTAATATTGCATCACAGAGTAGCGAGTGTAGGGACTGAAGTGAGACATTGATACCTCCCTGTGTGAGTAGCGAGTGTAGGGACTGAAGTGAGACATTGATACCTCCCTGTGTGGAGTAGTGAGTGTAGGGACTGAAGTGTGACATTGATACCTCCCTGTGTGAGTAGAGAGTGTAGGGACTGAAGTGTGACATTGATACCTCCCTGTGTGAGTAGCGAGTGTAGGGACTGAAGTGAGACATTGATACCTCCCTGTGTGAGTAGCGAGTGTAGGGACTGAAGTGTGACATTGATACCTCCCTGTGTGAGTAGTGAGTGAAGGGACTGAAGTGTGACATTGATACCTCCCTGTGTGAGTAGTGAGTGTAGGGACTGAAGTGAGACATTGATACCTCCCTGTGTGAGTAGCGAGTGTAGGGACTGAAGTGAGACATTGATACCTCCCTGTATAGTAGTGAGTGTAGGGACTGAAGTGAGACATTGATACCTCCCTGTGTGAGTAGTGAGTGTAGGGACTGAAGTGAGACATTGATACCTCCCTGTATAGTAGTGAGTGTAGGGACTGAAGTGAGACATTGATACCTCCCTGTGTAGTAGTGAGTGTAGGGACTGAAGTGTGACATTGATACCTCCCTGTGTGAGTAGTGAGTGTAAGGACTGAAGTGTGACCTTGATACCTCCCTGTGTGAGTAGCGAGTGAAGGGACTGAAGTGAGACATTGATACCTCCCTGTGTAGTAGTGAGTGTAGGGACTGAAGTGAGACATTGATACCTCCCTGTCTAGTAGTGAGTGTAGGGACTGAAGTGAGACATTGATACCTCCCTGTCTGAGTAGCGAGTGTAGGGACTGAAGTGAGACATTGATACCTCCCTGTGTGAGTAGTGAGTGTAGGGACTGAAGTGAGACATTGATACCTCCCTGTATAGTAGCGAGTGTAGGGACTGAAGTGAGACATTGATACCTCCCTGTCTAGTAGTGAGTGTAGGGACTGAAGTGAGACATTGATACCTCCCTGTATAGTAGTGAGTGTAGGGACTGAAATGAGACATTGATACCTCCCTGTGTGAGTAGTGAGTGTAGGGACTGAAGTGAGACATTGATACCTCCCTGTGTCAGTAGCGAGTGTAGGGACTGAAGTGAGACATTGATACCTCCCTGTGTGAGTAGTGAGTGTAGGGACTGAAGTGAGATATTGATACCTCCCTGTGTGAGTAGCGAGTGTAGGGACTGAAGTGTGACATTGATACCTCCCTGTGTCAGTAGCGAGTGTAGGGACTGAAGTGAGACATTGATACCTCCCTGTGTGAGTAGTGAGTGTAGGGACTGAAGTGAGACATTGATACCTCCCTGTGTGAGTAGTGAGTGTAGGGACTGAAGTGAGATATTGATACCTCCCTGTGTGAGTAGCGAGTGTAGGGACTGAAGTGAGACATTGATACCTCCCTGTGTGAGTAGTGAGTGTAGGGACTGAAGTGAGACATTGATACCTCCCTGTATAGTAGTGAGTGTAGGGACTGAAGTGAGACATTGATACCTCCCTGTATAGTAGTGAGTGTAGGGACTGAAGTGTGACATTGATACCTCCCTGTGTGAGTAGTGAGTGTAGGGACTGAAGTGTGACATTGATACCTCCCTGTATAGTAGTGAGTGTAGGGACTGAAGTGAGACATTGATACCTCCCTGTGTGAGTAGCGAGTGAAGGGACTGAAGTGTGACATTGATACCTCCCTGTGTCAGTAGTGAGTGTAGGGACTGAAGTGAGACATTGATACCTCCCTGTGTCAGTAGCGAGTGTAGAGACTGAAGTGAGACATTGATACCTCCCTGTGTCAGTAGCGAGTGTAGGGACTGAAGTGAGACATTGATACCTCCCTGTGTCAGTAGTGAGTTTTGGTACTGAAGTGAGACATTGATACCTCCCTGTGTGAGTAGTGAGTGTAGGGACTGACGTGAGACATTGATACCTCCCTGTCTAGTAGTGAGTGTAGGGACTGAAATGAGACATTGATACCTCCCTGTATAGTAGTGAGTGTAGGGACTGAAGTGAGACATTGATACCTCCCTGTGTGAGTAGTGAGTGTAGGGACTGAAGTGAGACATTGATACCTCCCTGTGTCAGTAGTGAGTTTTGGGACTGAAGTGAGACATTGATACCTCCCTGTATAGTAGTGAGTGTAGGGACTGAAGTGTGACATTGATACCTCCCTGTATAGTAGTGAGTGTAGGGACTGAAGTGTCACATTGATACCTCCCTGTGTGAGTAGTGAGTGTAGGGACTGAAGTGAGACATTGATACCTCCCTGTCTAGTAGTGAGTGTAGGGACTGAAGTGAGACATTGATACCTCCCTGTGTGAGTAGCGAGTGTAGGGACTGAAGTGAGACATTGATACCTCCCTGTGTGAGTAGCGAGTGTAGGGACTGAAGTGAGACATTGATACCTCCCTGTATAGTAGTGAGTGTAGGGACTGAAGTGAGACATTGATACCTCCCTGTCTAGTAGTGAGTGTAGGGACTGAAGTGAGACATTGATACCTCCCTGTGTAGTAGTGAGTGTAGGGACTGAAGTGAGACATTGATACCTCCCTGTCTAGTAGTGAGTGTAGGGACTGAAGTGAGACATTGATACCTCCCTGTGTAGTAGTGAGTGTAGGGACTGAAGTGAGACATTGATACCTCCCTGTATAGTAGTGAGTGTAGGGACTGAAGTGAGACAATGATACCTCCCTGTATAGTAGTGAGTGTAGGGACTGAAGTGAGACATTGATACCTCCCTGTATAGTAGTGAGTGTAGGGACTGAAATGAGACATTGATACCTCCCTGTGTGAGTAGCGAGTGTAGGGACTGAAGTGTGACATTGATACCTCCCTGTGTCAGTAGCGAGTGTAGGGACTGAAGTGAGACATTGATACCTCCCTGTCTGAGTAGCGAGTGTAGGGACTGAAGTGAGACATTGATACCTCCCTGTGTGAGTAGTGAGTGTAGGGACTGAAGTGAGACATTGATACCTCCCTGTGTGAGTAGCGAGTGTAGGGACTGAAGTGTGACATTGATACGTCCCTGTGTGAGTAGCGAGTGTAGGGACTGAAGTGTGACATTGATACCTCCCTGTGTCAGTAGTGAGTTTTGGGACTGAAGTGAGACATTGATACCTCCCTGTATAGTAGTGAGTGTAGGGACTGAAGTGTGACATTGATACCTCCCTGTATAGTAGTGAGTGTAGGGACTGAAGTGAGACATTGATACCTCCCTGTCTAGTAGTGAGTGTAGCGACTGAAGTGAGACATTGATACCTCCCTGTGTAGTAGTGAGTGTAGGGACTGAAGTGAGATATTGATACCTCCCTGTGTGAGTAGCGAGTGTAGGGACTGAAGTGAGACATTGATACCTCCCTGTGTGAGTAGTGAGTGTAGGGACTGAAGTGAGACATTGATACCTCCCTGTATAGTAGTGAGTGTAGGGACTGAAGTGAGACATTGATACCTCCCTGTATAGTAGTGAGTGTAGGGACTGAAGTGTGACATTGATACCTCCCTGTGTGAGTAGTGAGTGTAGGGACTGAAGTGTGACATTGATACCTCCCTGTATAGTAGTGAGTGTAGGGACTGAAGTGAGACATTGATACCTCCCTGTGTGAGTAGCGAGTGAAGGGACTGAAGTGTGACATTGATACCTCCCTGTGTCAGTAGTGAGTGTAGGGACTGAAGTGAGACATTGATACCTCCCTGTGTCAGTAGCGAGTGTAGAGACTGAAGTGAGACATTGATACCTCCCTGTGTGAGTAGCGAGTGTAGGGACTGAAGTGAGACATTGATACCTCCCTGTGTCAGTAGTGAGTTTTGGTACTGAAGTGAGACATTGATACCTCCCTGTGTGAGTAGTGAGTGTAGGGACTGACGTGAGACATTGATACCTCCCTGTCTAGTAGTGAGTGTAGGGACTGAAATGAGACATTGATACCTCCCTGTATAGTAGTGAGTGTAGGGACTGAAGTGAGACATTGATACCTCCCTGTGTGAGTAGTGAGTGTAGGGACTGAAGTGAGACATTGATACCTCCCTGTGTCAGTAGTGAGTTTTGGGACTGAAGTGAGACATTGATACCTCCCTGTATAGTAGTGAGTGTAGGGACTGAAGTGTGACATTGATACCTCCCTGTATAGTAGTGAGTGTAGGGACTGAAGTGTCGCATTGATACCTCCCTGTGTGAGTAGTGAGTGTAGGGACTGAAGTGAGACATTGATACCTCCCTGTCTAGTAGTGAGTGTAGGGACTGAAGTGAGACATTGATACCTCCCTGTGTGAGTAGCGAGTGTAGGGACTGAAGTGAGACATTGATACCTCCCTGTGTGAGTAGCGAGTGTAGGGACTGAAGTGAGACATTGATACCTCCCTGTATAGTAGTGAGTGTAGGGACTGAAGTGAGACATTGATACCTCCCTGTCTAGTAGTGAGTGTAGGGACTGAAGTGAGACATTGATACCTCCCTGTGTAGTAGTGAGTGTAGGGACTGAAGTGAGACATTGATACCTCCCTGTCTAGTAGTGAGTGTAGGGACTGAAGTGAGACATTGATACCTCCCTGTGTAGTAGTGAGTGTAGGGACTGAAGTGAGACATTGATACCTCCCTGTATAGTAGTGAGTGTAGGGACTGAAGTGAGACATTGATACCTCCCTGTATAGTAGTGAGTGTAGGGACTGAAGTGAGACATTGATACCTCCCTGTATAGTAGTGAGTGTAGGGACTGAAGTGTGACATTGATACCTCCCTGTGTGAGTATAGTGTAGGGACTGAAGTGAGACATTGATACCTCCCTGTGTGAGTAGAGAGTGTAGGGACTGAAGTGAGACATTGATACCTCCCTGTGTGAGTAGAGAGTGTAGGGACTGAAGTGAGACATTGATACCTCCCTGTGTGAGTAGCGAGTGTAGGGACTGAAGTGAGACATTGATACCTCCCTGTGTAGTAGTGAGTGTAGGGACTGAAGTGAGACATTGATACCTCCCTGTGTGAGTAGTGAGTATAGGGACTGAAGTGAGACATTGATACCTCCCTCTGTGTAGTAGTGAGGGTAGGGACTGAAGTGAGACATTGATACCTCCCTGTGTGAGTAGCGAGTGTAGGGACTGAAGTGTGACATTGATACCTCCCTGTGTAGTAGTGAGTGTAGGGACTGAAGTGAGACATTGATACCTCCCTGTGTAGTAGTGAGTGTAGGGACTGAAGTGAGACATTGATACCTCCCTGTGTGAGTAGTGAGTGTAGGGACTGAAGTGAGACATTGATACCTCCCTGTGTGAGTAGTGAGTGTAGGGACTGAAGTGAGACATTGATACCTCCCTGTGTGAGTAGTGAGTGTAGGGACTGAAGTGAGACATTGATACCTCCCCGTGTGGAGTACTTCTGGGCAGACTTGGCCGTTTACTGCGGTTATTTACCGGTTCTCGACCGTTCGTCCATTCTCTCAGCATGGTGCCGGCAGTGAGCGGGTGAATCCCGGTACACTAAAGTGGGAAACACACTGTAAGATTCCGTAAGCTAGTCTTAACGTGTCTCAGGCGAATTGGCGCAGGGCGTCGACCATCACAGTGGGATTTATGGATGGGGTGGTGGTAGTTAGTGGGAGTTAATCGTGGGCGAATTCTGTCCACACTGGACGACTGATTAATGATATTCTGAGCGATTTGAGGCCAACGATAAAGGAACAAGGACTTACTCTTAGTCTCGGGGGACAAATCAGTGAACCGGACTCAATCTGTGTGTGGCAGGGCCAATTTCTCCTCACCGAGCGACTAATTATGGGCCTAAATCGGTAGACACCACAGGGATATTTCTACAACAGGAAGGAACAGGTTCCTTAATTCATCCATCCTGATTTCAGAACAAGGGACTGAATTCATCGGTGACAAAGGTACATGTCCACAGGGGGTACTTTACTAATCTTAGGCAAATTTCTGGAGGTGGGTGCCACACTGACCGTCTCTGATTTAAATCATCGCCTGAGCTTATAGTTATTCTATTGTCGCCGGTTTCGGAACATTTAAGATCGCACCGTGTGTTATGGCCTTCTTCCCGTACACCGCGCCCCGGTGCCGACTTAAGATCGCACCGTGTGTTCTGGCCTTCTTCCCGTACACCGCGGCCCGGTGCCGACTTAAGATCGTGCCGTGTGTTCTGGCCTTCTTCCCGTACACCGCGGCCCGGTGCCGACTTAAGATCGTGCCGTGTGTTCTGGCTTTCAGCCCGTACACCGCGGGCCGGTGCCGACTTAAGATCGTGCCGTGTGTTCTGGCCTTCAGCCCGTACACCGCGACCCGGTGCCGACTTAAGATCGCACCGTGTGTTCTGGCCTTCAGCCCGTACACCGCGGGCCGGTGCCGACTTAAGATCGTGCCGTATGTTCTGGCCTTCTTCCCGTACACCGCGGCCCGGTGCCGACTTAAGATCGCACCGTGTGTTCTGGCCTTCAGCCCGTACACCGCGGCCCGGTGCCGACTTAAGATCGTACCGTGTGTTCTGGCCTTCATCCCGTACACCGCGGCCCGGTGCCGACTTAAGATCGTGCCGTGTGTTATGGCCTTTTTCCCGTACACCGCGGCCCGGTGCCGACTTAAGATCGTGCCGTGTGTTCTGGCCTTCAGCCCGTACACCGCGGCCCGGTGCCGACTTAAGATCGTGCCGTGTGTTCTGGCCTTCAGCCCGTACACCGCGGACCGGTGCTGACTTAAGATCGCACCGTGTGTTCTGGCCTCTTCCCGAACACCGCGGACCGGTGCCGACTTAAGATCGTGCCGTGTGTTCTGGCCTTCAGCCCGTACACCGCGGCCCGGTGCCGACTTAAGATCGTGCCGTGTGTTCTGGCCTTCAGCCCGTACACCGCGGCCCGGTGCCGACTTTAGATCGCACCTGTGTTATGGCCTTCAGCCCGTACACCGCGGCCCGGTGCCGACTTAAGATCGTGCCGTGTGTTCTGGCCTTCAGCCCGTACACCGCGGCCCGGTGCCGACTTAAGATCGTGCCGTGTGTTCTGGCCTTCAGCCCGTACACCGCGGCCCGGTGCCGACTTTAGATCGTGCCGTGTGTTCTGGCCTTCTTCCCGTACACCGCGGCCCGGTGCCGACTTTAGATCGTGCCGTGTGTTCTGGCCTTCTTCCCGTACACCGCGGCCCGGTGCCGACTGACGGACACTTCCCCACAGAGTCTGAGACTGAGCCGGGAACACCTGCTGAGCAGTTTTTACCTCTGCTCGGAGCAGGTTGTGAATGAGAGTAGCCGTCCGAGTATCATCCTCTCAGCTCCCTCCCTCCCTGGTGGTGTTTATACATCGTGAAAGTTACCTCCAACAGGGGACGGGCAGAGGAGGGGCGGTGGTTGTAGTTCTGTATCTTTTATTTGTATTCACTTCAGGGATTAGGTACATGGGAAGCCACTATTCATAGGAGTACCTTATGAGAATAACTTAATGAATCCCCGTGGAAGGTACTCTCTACTTGTTATTCAAGTCACTCCATGAACCCATATGGAAACCATGCTGAGTACGACTTCCTATGTAAGCCACTGTGTGAAATAGCTGTGTGAAATAGCCACCCTATAATGGTGCTTTATGGAAGCCAATATACAGTGACACTATGAGAAACCACTATAAATGCATGGGTCAATATAATATTGCTGAGAAGTTGCTCTAAAGAACTGCTCCGTGGAAGTGAATCTCAATAGGATTTGTGAAGCCAATTCCCTTTAGGATAGTTTTTGGAAAGTCAAAGTGTAAGAGACTATGGAAGCCATATAAAAGAACTGTATGAGAAGTCACTCCATAAAAGTCCATACGGAAGCTATTTTCTGGCTGGGTCCCTATAGACGAGGCCATATGAGAGGTCACTCTATAGAGACCCTTTATGTAAGCCAATCTGTATCAGGGGTGGGGAGTTAGCTCAGTGGTTAAGGCAATTCACTTGTAATCCCAGGGTTGTATGACTTTGTGGGTTCGAGTCCCACTGCAGCCACCTTCCTCCTCAGCAGTGGTAGATTTACTGCTATATCAAAGACCAGTCCTTCTCATACCATGTCCATGTGGTGTGGTGTACAGCCACCTTTCTCCTTCATCCCCAGCAGTGGTAGATTTACTCCTATATCAAAGGCCAATCCTTCTCATACTATGTCTATGTGGTGTGGGAAGTAAAAGAACTCTCACCTCGGCAAATGTGTAGGGGTGAGATTTCTACCTACACTCATCTCATAAAATCGATCAAACCCAAACTAAGTCTAATTGAACAAATTGGATGTTAAACTACCAATTAAACAGTCAAACAAACAAACTTTGTATCAGTGTCTATGGAAGCCACTCTGTATCAGTCATAAGCCACTCTGTGTCAGTGTCTAGTGGTTCCTAAGAGAACCACTCCCTGTTTGAGTTCCTTCAGAAGCCGCTTTGTATTCATCCCTACATAAGCCACTGTCTGTAAGTGTCCTTTTAGAAGTCACTCTATGTGTAAATGCTACGGAAGCCACTTTATGTATAAATCCTATGGAAGCCACACTCTATTCATCCCTACAGAAGCCACTGCCTAAGTGTCCCTTTAGAAGCCAATATGTTCAGTCCCTATGCTATGTATGGCACTTGCTGTATGAGTCCCTATGGAAGCCATTCTGTATGAGCCCCTATGGAAACGATGTAAGCCACTCACTTTATTAGTCCATTTGGAAGCCACTATCTATTTGACTTTCCATTGTAGCCACTCTCTTTAGAAACCAAACAGAGCAAGAATAACAACAGTTGAAGGCAGTTGCGCAGTGTTTTGGTGATCAATCCTTCTGACTGTAACCTCTGATATATGTTGTGGTTAAGGTTGCCGGGAAAACCGGTTTGGCTGCACTCAGGAATGCCCAGATTATAAATACTCGCACTCACTTGGCATTTCATCTCACTGAAGATTACAGCATATGTCTGCATCTATTTAAAGCAACGAAGGTTAAGGGTAACCGCCAAATACCGAATCTCTATTCACAGCAGAGTCATTTCTAAAAGCACATTGTCTTGATAATTAAAAATAAAACAAAGCTCGTAATATTACAATTCATCACTATCTTGTTTGAAAGGCCCAAAAAAGGTGGACACAAATTTCGATCGGTGTTCTAGAGTGACGTTGATAAATTCTCACAGTGTTTACTGTTTGATGATTGGTGGACACCTCAGCAGCTCTGAACAGCTCAGAACAGCACAAAACAGGTCTCATTAGCACAGAGCAACAGTTATGAACAGCTCGTAATAGCTTTCAACAGCTTCCAACAGCTCTTAGGAGCACATAACAGCTCTGATCGGTATGGAACAGCTATGAGCAGCATAGAACAGCTCCGAGCAGCACAGATCAGCTCCGAGCAGCTCTGAGCAGCACAAAACAGGTCAGAGCAGCACAGAACAGCTCTGAACAGCACAGAACAACTCTTAGCAGCACTTAACAGCTGTCAGCAGCACGGAACAGCCCTGAGCAGCACAGAATAGCTCTGAGCGGCACAGAGCAGCACAAAACAGCTCAGAGCAGCACAAAATAGCTCTGAGCAGCACAAAACAGCTCCGAACGGCACAAAACAGCTCAGAGCAGCACAGAGCAGCTCGAAGCAGCACAGGACAGCTCTGAGCAGCACTGAATAACTCCGAGCAGCATAGAATATCAGTGAGCAGCACAGAGCAGCTCGGAGTAGTACAGAACAGCACGGAACAGCTGGGAGCAGCTGGGAGCAGCACAGAGCGTGTATAGACACCCCGTGATGAGGGGACCACGTGACGGTTGACTCACCTCGCTGATCTGTTTACCCGCTGTCCGTCCGATCACCCGCGCAGTATCCTGATCTCTCCCTCTCTACGGCGCGCCTTAATCCATACACCAGCCGCTAATCCGCCAGATAATCCCTCCCCTCACACAGGGGGGTCAATGAGCGATGCCTAATCACAGCCTGAGTGGTTCCTGTTCTGAAGTATGGAGTTATCACTCATTATCGCTCACACTATATGATTACCTCTATAGATACGACACCTGCCAATTCGTTACGATGTCAGGCACGTAACGTGCTGGTTACGTGTAGGAAGTCCTACGTGTTGAGCAGCTCCTACAGAGGTCACTGAGTGCAGTGAGCAGTTCAGGTGTTAATCCAGATGGATGTTAGATCTCCAGGCACAACCAAACATAAACCACCACACAAGGTTTGAATAGATTCTCTATATCCACAGGTATGATTGACTCGTAAATCTCCACTTGTTAATCCACCCCTACACGTGCGACTCCTTGCCTGCTCACACCCCCAGCACACGGCTATATCCACTTGAGGGTGACCACTGCCGGCCCCTGCGGTTATCCGTGGCTGGTAATCCGTGTGGGGTATAATCGCCCCACTTGGCGGGCGGGTAGCGTGTGAGCGGAGCTGGTGTTATGAGCTGCTCGTGTGGTGAGAGTGAGGGGCAGTGAGCAGTTCGCGAGCAGGTCCTGAGCGGCTCGGCCCGCGTAGATCCCGGCCCGGGTATTTGTAGCAGTGTGAGGCGCGCACCTGTCTAACTCCGGGGTCACTAAGCCTCGCCAGCAGTCATTAAGGTCATCAGTCCCGCCGCGTAGCGCAGGACTAACGTTACGGCAGTATATTAACGTACGCACCTGTCTAACTCCAGGGTCACTAAGCCTCGCCAGCAGTCATTAAGGTCACCAGTCCCGCCACGTAGCGCAGGACTAACGTTACGGCAGTATATTAACGTACGCACCTGTCTAACTCCAGGGTCACTAAGCCTCGCCAGCAGTCATTAAGGTCACCAGTCCCGCCATTACGGCAGTATATTAACGTACACACCTGTCTAACTCCGCGGTCACTTCGCCTCGCCAGCAGTCATTAAGGTCACCAGTCCCGCCGCGTAGCGCAGGACTAACATTACGGCAGTATATTAACGTACGCACCTGTCTAACTCCAGGGTCACTAAGCCTCGCCAGCAGTCATTAAGGTCACCAGTCCCGCCGCGTAGCGCAGGACTAACGTTACGGCAGTATATTAACGTACGCACCTGTCTAACTCCGCGGTCACTAAGCCTCGCCAGCAGTCATTAAGGTCATCAGTCCCGCCGCGTAGCGCAGGACTAACGTTACGGCAGTATATTAACGTACACACCTGTCTAACTCCGCGGTCACTACGCCTCGCCAGCAGTCATTAAGGTCACCAGTCCCGCCGCGTAGCGCAGGACTAACGTTACGGCAGTATATTAACGTACACACCTGTCTAACTCCGCGGTCACTACGCCTCGCCAGCAGTCATTAAGGTCACCAGTCCCGCCGCGTAGCGCAGGACTAACGTTACGGCAGTATATTAACGTACACACCTGTCTAACTCCAGGGTCAACAAGCCTCGCCAGCAGTCATTAAGGTCACCAGTCCCGCCGCGTAGCGCAGGACTAACGTTACGGTCCTATGTTACGGCAGTATATTAACGTACGGTCACTAAGCCTCGCCAGCAGTCATTAAGGTCACCAGTCCCGCCGCGTAGCGCAGGACTAACGTTACGGTCCTACGTTATGGCAGTATAGTAACGTAGGCACATGTCTAAATCTGCGGTCACTAAGCCTCGCCAGCAGTCATTAAGGTCACCAGTCCCGCAGTGTAGCGCAGGACTAACGTTACGGCAGTATATTAACGTAGGCACCTGTCTAACTCCGCGGTCACTAAGCCTCGCCAGCAGTCATTAAGGTCACCAGTAGCGCAGTGTAGTGCAGGACTAACGTTATGGTCCTACGTTACGGCAGTATATTAACGTACAGACCTGTCTAACTCCGCGGTCACTAAGCCTCGCCAGCAGTCATTTAGGTCACCAGTCCCGCCGCATAGCGCAGGACTAACGTTACAGTCCTACGTTATGGTAGTGTGTGGAGTAGGACGTTACTATAAAGGTACCTCCCCGTTACGTGTCACACGTTACGGTCCTACATTACTGCTTTTTGTGGTGCAGGTCGTTACGGTAGACTAACTCCCTGTTACGTATCACACGATACGGTCCAACGTTACGGCAAGACGTGGTGTAGGTCGTTACGGTAGACATATCTCCCACTTACACATCACACATTACAATTCTACATCACGGCTGTACGTGGTGCAGGTCGTTACCGTAGATGTAGCTCCCCGTTACGTACGTTATAGTCTTACATTACACGGCGCATGTTACGGCTCTATGTTACGGCATTACGTGGTGCAGGTCGTCGTCATAAAGCTACCTCTCAGTTACGTGCCATATGTTACAGTCCTACATTACAGTAGTACATGGTGTAGGTCGTTACCGTAGACATACCTCCCCGTTACACGTATCCCCGGTTACGTAGGGCATGTATCGTACGTTACCCACGTAAACCGGAAGGAATTGACTGATGTCCTTCCGGAGGTCACATGGAGGGGTCATCCCCGGGGTCAGTGTGTTCCGTATATTGTCCCATATAAAGTTCTAGATGGGTATATCTACAGGAGAGCACCTTGAGTGCCTCGTACTGTGTGATGTCTCCTAAAACATCAGTCATGAATGTCGTCTACTTTTATTCTACTTCTTTCACTTCAAAGTTCGCCAAATTGAAATTTACCTTTTTACTTCGATTTTCACCACCGTATACATTGTACAACTTGATAAACCAGGCGAAGAGCTGTTACATCTCCTTCTACAAAATGTCTCGCTAATTCTGTTTCTGGATTCTACTCAGCATGTGTCACTCAGAGTTGAGATACGATCCTCGCTACTCCCTCACAGCAGAGTGATTAGTTCGCGTTTCCTACTTAACAGACACTCCACTGCTTCGTAAAAGGTGCCTTCATAGAAATAATACAAATAGATTACGTAATACGTGTCAGTCACCACACAAAGAGACTGGAGCCTCTGACAGCGAAACTCGTTATTCACGGGTATTCATCTCATCAGGTAGCAACTGGCCTGTCCTACCCGCCACCCCAGCAACTGGCCTGTCCTACCCACCATCCCAGCAACTGGCCTGTCCTACCCACCATCCCAGCAACTGGCCTGTCCTACCCACCACCCCAACAACTGGCCTGTCCTACCCACCACCCCAGCAACTGGCCTGTCCTACCCGCCATCCCAGCAACTGGCCTGTCCTACCCACCACCCCAGCAACTGGCCTGTCCTACCCGCCACCCCAGCAACTGGCCTGTCCTACCCACCACCCCAGCAACTGGCCTGTCCTACACTACACGATGATTATGAAAGAAATTGATGAGTGGTCTGTGCCCCCGTTCCCCATTGAGTTGTTCCCCATTGAGTTGTGTGCAGTAATATGAACGAGGCGATAGCAGAGTGAATATCCCACAGTGCTCCAAATGAGATGGTGAATGGGGACTCAGACCAAGCACGAATATTGTTCTGATTTCATCATAGCCTGGAAATATTCATATGTTTATCACGCATTGAGTATGAATTACTGTACCCGCAATCCTATTGAGTACGAGTTCCTAATGTTAAGCCTTATACCGGGCTGAGATAGAGTGCGCTTCCCTCACTTACCTGCCTCTCACCACACAGACCGCACCCCGCTGCCGCCAGGTGGGGGTGGCGTCGTGGGAGGGGGGGGGGTTACGGGTTGAAGGAGGCAGGGAAGGTGAGGGTTGATGAGGGATCAGCTAGACGGGGCTCGGGCAGGTGGTCGGTGGTAGTCGAGTGGCCAGAAACGGAACCTGCCACGGACAGGTGAAAAGTGGTGGGGTCAAGGTCGTGGGGAGATGACCTTTGAGGGTGACAAGGTCATCTGAAAGAGATGGGAAACACAAAACAAATCTACAAATACACCCCACAGAGACAATGTGTCAAACACGCAATGTGCCGATAACTGTTTAGCAATTCCTGCTGGACTGTCAAAGGTACAAGAAAGTAGGAGAACATACTTAAAAGATAACAACATGAAAATATTGTTTGGGACTATTCCCAAGAAAGATATAATCAGCCTTTTGGAAGAGACACGTCTTTTTGATAGTTAATGAAATTGTTATTAACATTGAAGGGTTATTGAATAAAATGAGTATACAAAAGTGAAAATCTGTTATGGTGCCTTTGTACCCTCAGGGTCCCCTGGAATATTAAACTACAGACAAACAATGCAATCCGTAGAGGCAGTCAGCAAAGAAAATATTTAAATATATATAGAAAGGCTTACCATATTAGTCAAGAACAAGGTCATCTGCCGGTGTTATTAGAGTATTAAGCAGGACTCGGTATGTGAGTGTTAACAGACCTGTCAAACACTGTCATGGGTCAGTGAGGCACGTACTTAACGCCACTCAGTGATCATCAGAGGAGACATAGACCTGTAAAGGTGACTAATTCTGGTCTCTAAGGGCTGAAATAGACTTTATCTCACCCCTGGTATTTTTGTCCCATAGGCTTAACATTGGGAACTCATGCCCCTGTGGGTATAGCAGTCTACGCAGAGTCTAGACCGAGGAGATTTCAACAGTTTTATCTGTAACCAGTTTATGTTGTATTCATTATTCAGAATTGCAAATTTATATTATCAAAGAGAACACAAAATGACCACTAATCTTCTGACATACTATTTTGTACACAAGGGACTCTTTTTTTCTGTAATCTCCACTCTTTGTACTGCGGAGATTACGAGCACCCGTAATCTCCACCCAATGAATTACATAGCCCCTCTAGGTTTAGTGTGGAGACTCCGTAATCTCCGCCCAGTGAATTACAGTCCCTATAGGTTTAGTATGGAGACTCTGTAATCTCCGCCTGTGAATTACACAGTCCCTATAGGTATAGTATGGAGACTCCGTAATCTCCCCCAGTGAATTACGCAGTCCCTATAGGTATAGTATGGAGACTCTGTAATCTCCGCCCAGTGAATTACACAGTCCCTATAGGCTTAGTATGGAGACTCTGTAATCGGTGGATAATAAAGCAGTGACACTGGGCAATCGATTAAGCCCAGGGTCAGAACGATACAAATGTAAATCAGTGTCACGCAGATAAGAGTGACAGTAGAGATAAGCAGGGTGAGGCGATATCAGGTGTAGAATGAAGACTATCATCACCTGAGGTATGGAGAATAAAGAACAGCAACAGCCAAAGGGAACCTCAACAAGGGAAATATGGAAATGTAGAGAAGAGAAGAAGGCTTTATTTAACAGTGACGACCAATAAAGATGGACCCATGACATCTGCGGTCTCCAGGCTACTCTGGTCACCTTAGCACACTGACATCTACCATGTCTATGTGGTGTGGGAAGTAAAAGAACTCTCATCGATAAATGTGTAGGGGTGGGATTTCTACCAGAATTTGTCACATAGATTCCATCACCACCCTCATGGTGTAAAAGAACCTTGAGAAAGACTGGTAAGGACCTGTAATGGTCGACTGGACGTTAAATCAAACCAAACAAACAAAATCAAAACACTGAGGTCTGCTCTGATGGAATCCGATCTGAACCACACTCTCCTAGCTGATCTTCTTATTGCCAAAGTCAGGATCTCTGCTGGAAGAGAGAATTATTCTCCCAGCATATTTTCGGTCGTACTAGGAAATTGCAGTATTCTCGAAGCCCTTTATACATGTTATCATTTTCTTTTTTGTGTGTATCTTAATAAAGTGGCCAGCAAGTTAAACTTTGCCATCAAATAGCTAAGCTAACGATGGCTTGTAGTGAGAGTTCATAGTTTATACTTCACAATATCCTAAACTGAACTGATATTTGTATCGAGCTCTTTGGTCTAAAAGCGATCGAACCGGACCAACCTCTAAGTCGGAGACAGAGGTGGTGGCCAGTCTCTAGCCCTGTTATAGAAGTGTAGAGTTAGCAGGTGTCGAGTGGTGTTTGTTTCTTCTTCACTAGAGACAGACATGATGGGTGGCCCATGGAGATAGGGGATGTTACATTGGCGAGGTGTAATGTCGCACTTTGTAACTCAAGGAGCAGGAAAAAGGTGTGTGTGTAGGAGTAAGTCGTTCAGCATGCCCGCCACAGGAGCAGCTCATTACAGCAGCGATACTTGTGTCGAGCTCGTAAACACTGCCTGGTGAAGGCTGCCTTTATACACGGGAATCTCACGCTTCATGTAAACACTGCGTAGTGAAGGCCGCCTTTATACACGGGATTCTCACGCTTCATGTAAACACTGCCTGGTGAAGGCCGCCTTTATACACGGGAATCTCACGCTTCATGTAAACACTGCGTAGTGAAGGCCGCCTTTATACACGGGATTCTCACGCTTCATGTAAACACTGCCTGGTGAAGGCCGCCTTTATACACGGGATTCTCATGCTTCATGTAAACACTGTGTTCTGACGGCCGCCTTTATACACGGGATTCTCACGCTTCATGTAAACACTGCCTGGTGAAGGCCGCCTTTATACACGGGATTCTCACGCTTCATGTAAACACTGTGTTCTGACGGCCGCCTTTATACACGGGAATCTCACGCTTCATGTAAACACTGCCTGGTGAAGGCCGCCTTTATACACGGGATTCTCACACTTCATGTAAACACTGCGTGGTGAAGGCCGCCTTTATACACGGGATTCTCACGCTTCATGTAAACAGTGTGCGGTGAAGGCCGCCTTTATACACGGGATTCTCACACTTCATGTAAACACTGTGTTCTGACGGCCGCCTTTATACACGGCATTCTCACGCTTCATGTAAACACTGAGTGGTGAAGGCCGCCTTTATACACGGCATTCTCACTCTTCATGTAAACACTGTTTGGTGAAGGCCACCTTTATACACAGGATTCTCACACTTCATGTAAACAACGGCGGTGAAGGCTGCCTTTATACACGGGATTATCGCGCTTCATGTAAACACTGAGTGGTGAAGGCCGCCTTTATACACGGGATTCTCACACTTCATGTAAACACTGTGTGGTGAAGGCTGCCTTTATACACGGGATTCTCACACTTCATGTAAACACTGTGTGGTGAAGGCCGCCTTTATACACGGGATTCTCACACTTCATGTAAACACTGTGTGGTGAAGGCCGCCTTTATACACGGGATTCTCACACTTCATGTAAACACTGCCTGGTGAAGGCCGCCTTTATACACAGGATTCTCACACTTCATGTAAACACTGCGTGGTGAAGGCCGCCTTTATACACAGGATTCTCATGCTGCATTTCTCTCCTATTCATTTCTCTAATTTTCTGCCATGCCCCTTGTCTCCTCTTTCTGTTACGCAAATGAACTTATTCAGATGAATTCCTGATATTTCAAGATCTTCATTCATAATTCACATGGCCATACCACGCCCATATCCTAATTTTCCATACTAGACCGAACCTTGTCCATACCTTGACCATACCCCAACTGTTTGTACAACGGCAACAGGGCCCCTGTTCCTCCTCCTACTCCTTACTTCCACTTCTCTACACCTACATCGTTCTCCTTATCTCCAGGCTCTGTCGTAGTTCTGCCTGTGAACCACTTCTCACGGTGTCCTTCCCAAGTGAACTATACTTGGCGTGAAGACAACCGAACTCAAATCACATCTTACTTTACTTGTATAACTTTCCACATTCCTGGTATTTGTCGGAGATGGATCTCCCGGAACTTTCCCAGTCTGAAGAAGACCATCTTGAAACGATTGAGGGTGTTTTTAACGGTGGAAGTCGCCTGCGGCAAAGAACATTGCCCTGTTGTGTTTCTTGCCCAATTATCTGCGAGGAGGTTTTCTGGTGCCTGTGGTGTGTTGATGGTGTATGCAGAGAGCGATCTCAATCTCCTACACTCTCCACTCAATCTACTCCAGTCTCCACTCAGTCTCCTTCACTCTCCCTCACTCTCCTCTTAATCTACTACATTCTCCACTTAGTCTCCTTCACTCTCCCCTCAGTCTCTGTCACTCTCCACTCAGTCTCCTTCACTCTCCCTCACTCTCCTCTTAATCTCCTACACTCTCCACTCACTCTCCTACAGTCTCCACTCAATCTCCTTCACTCTCCACTCAGTCTCAGAATATCCTACTCATTCTCTTATATAGTACTAAAACTATGTTCTAAAAGGTACTGAAGAATCCAAAACGTAAGAATCCTAAGAAAAAATACACAAGCTTCTCTGACTGTCCTTTTCTAAGAGCGAAGAGGGTAGATGGGATGATGCTGTGTATTAAACAAACAATAATAAAGAAAGTAACCATCAGGAGCTAGTTTAACAATATCAGAAACGATTATTTCATATAAGCTCTCAGTGCATTGGTATCCAGCTGTAGCTAGGTTTACAAAAGCCCGTCTTTGCACTTGAGAGTTTCTTCCCCCGCTCGGTCGCTGACATTGTTCGTCCGTTCTTCTTTTCACTGTATCACTCCCGTTCCTCTGGCGTGGAGGTGTTTCCGGCCACGTTTGTGTCAGACTTTCTCCGCCCCGAGCCTCGAGCCGCAGTGAGCGGCGTACCGGGCGTGTGCCTCTCTCCCGTGTCTTTATGCCACTCGACACAAGTCAGTCATGTGAAACTCTCTCAGCGCAAAACAGGCGGGAATCTGCACACGCAGCATGATTGTCGTCTGCACCGTCAGGGGGAGAGGTGTTTCACCAGGAATGTGTCTCCCTACCTGCCTGCCTGCCTGTCTGCCTGCCTGCCTGCCTGCCTGCCTGGCTCCCTACCTGTATGGCTCCCTGTATGGCTCCCTGTCTGCATCTCTCCAACCCTCCCTGCCTCCCTGTCTGCCTCCCTGTCTCCCTCCCTCCCTGCCTTCCTCCCTCCCTCCCTCCCTCCCTCCCTCCCTCCCTCCCTCCCTCCCTCCCTCCCTCCCTCCCTCCCTCCCTCCCTCCTTCCCTACCTCCCTACCTGTATGGATCCCTGTCTGCATCTCTCCAACCCTCCCTTCCTCCCTGTCTCCCTCCCTGTCTCCCTGTCTCCCTCCCTGTATGGATCCCTGTTTTCCTGCCTGCCTCCCTGTCTGTCCCTCCAACCCTGCCTGCCTGCCTCTCCCCAACTCTGCCTGTCTGTCTCCCTGCCTGCCTGCTTGCCTGCCTCCCTGCCTCCCTGCCTCCCTGCCTCCCTGCCTGCCTGCCTGCCTGCCTGCCTGCCTGCCTGCCTCCCTCCCTCCCTCCCTCCCTCCCTCCCTGCCTCTCTCCAACCCTCCCTCCCTGCCTGCCCCTCTGCCTGCCTCTCTCCAACCCTGCTTGCCTCCCTGCCCATCTGTCTGTTGAGTCACCTGTAGTCTGTTGATAACGGGTGGATTGACCTTACTTTGTTTACGTCTGACATTTCATTTGTCTCCTTGATAAAGGGTTCAGTGATTACGTTACGTTTGACATCATTTGTCTCTGTAGCAAAGGGTAAAGTGATCTATACTTTGTTTACGTATGACATTATATTTGTCTTTGTAGTAGAGGATACAGTGACCTTACTTTGTTTACGTATGACATGTCATTTATTCCATGATAAAGGGTAGAGTGATCTATACTTTGTTTACGTATGACGTGTCATTTATTCCCTCATAAAGGGTAGAGTGATCTGTACTTTGTTTACGTATGACGTGTCATTTATTGCATGATAAAGGGTAGAGTGATCTATACTTTGTTTACGTATGACGTGTCAATTAGTCCATGATAAAGGGTAGAGTGATCTATACTTTGTTTACGTATGACGTGTTATTTAGTCCATGATAAAGGGTAGAGTGATCTATACTTTGTTTACGTATGACGTGTCATTTAGTCCATGATAAAGGGTAGAGTGATCTATACTTTGTTTACGTATGACGTGTCATTTAGTCCATGATAAAGGGTAGAGTGATCTATACTTTGTTTACGTATGACGTGTCAATTAGTCCATGATAAAGGGTAGAGTGATCTATACTTTGTTTACGTATGACGTGTCATTTAGTCCATGATAAAGGGTAGAGTGATCTATACTTTGTTTACGTATGACGTGTCAATTAGTCCATGATAAAGGGTAGAGTGATCTATACTTTGTTTACGTATGACGTGTCATTTATTGCATGATAAAGGGTAGAGTGATCTATACTTTGTTTACGTATGACGTGTCATTTAGTCCATGATAAAGGGTAGAGTGATCTATACTTTGTTTACGTATGACGTGTCATTTAGTCCATGATAAAGGGTAGAGTGGTCTATACTTTGTTTACGTATGACGTGTCATTTAGTCCATGATAAAGGGTAGAGTGATCTATACTTTGTTTACGTATGACGTGTCATTTAGTCCATGATAAAGGGTAGAGTGATCTATACTTTGTTTACGTATGACGTGTCATTTAGTCCATGATAAAGGGTAGAGTGATCTATACTTTGTTTACGTATGACGTGTCATTTAGTCCATGATAAAGGGTAGAGTGATCTATACTTTGTTTACGTATGACATGTCATTTAGTCCATGATAAAGGGTAGAGTGATCTATACTTTGTTTACGTATGATGTGTCATTTAGTCCATGATAAAGGGTAGAGTGATCTATACTTTGTTTACGTATGACGTGTCATTTAGTCCATGATAAAGGGTAGAGTGATCTATACTTTGTTTACGTATGACGTGTCGTCCCTCTTTGTACCCGCGAACACTTCACACCCGATACGTAACCACATCCGCGACAGGTGAACGACAAAAATAAAACCCTCCCAGCTCAGACTTCATCTTCATAAACAGAACCCGACAGGGTACAGAGCAGAAAAAACATACCCCGACAGAGTACAGAACGGAAAAAACACAATCAGGGGGGTGCAGTTGTGGGGTTTGCTGCAAGGGGGCAGTAGGCGCGATCAGGGTGGGGAGTTAACTCAGTGGTTAGAGCACCGGACTTGTAATCCCAAGGTTGTTGGACATCTTTTTATTTGATTCGATTTTTTATTTTGATTGCAGCCACTTTTCTCCTTCACCCCCAGCAGTGGTAGATTTACTGCTATATCAAAGGCCAATCCTTCTTATACCATGTCTATGTGGTGTGGTGTGCAGTCACTTTTCTCCTTCACCCCCAGCAGTGGTAGATTTACTGCTATATCAAAGGCCAATCCTTCTCAAACAATGTCAATGTGGTGTGGTGTACAATGACATTTCTTCTTCATCCCCAGCAGTGGTAGATTTACTGCTATATCAAATGCCAGTCCTTCTCATACCATGTCTATGTGGTGTGGTGTACAGCCACTTTTCTCCTTCATCTCCAGCAGTGGTAGATTTACTGCTATATCAAAGGCCATCCTTCTTATACCATATCTATGAGGTGTGGTGTACAGCCACCTTTCTCCTTCATCTCCAGCAGTGGTAGATTTACTGCTATATCAAAGGCCATCCTTCTCATACCATGTCTATGTGGCGTGGGAAGTAAAAGAACTCTCACCTCGGTAAATGTGTAGGGGTGAGGCTTCTACCTGAAATAATCTCATAGATTTGGTCAAACCCAAAGTAAGTCTAATTGAACAAATTGGACGTTAAACTACCCAACAAACAAACAAACAAGGCGCGATCAGGCCTATAGTTATCTCACAGGGTGAATATGAGCAGTGGAGGGGTGAGTAAAAAAAGAGCAGCACCCACCACGCCGCCTGCCGCTCACAGATAGACGGAGAATTCAGCACTGGTCATATCTGAACAGGGGCTGCGATATCCACAGTGAACTGCCCCGTCAAGATTAAGTCAGGGTCGCCACATGGCAGGGGAAATCAGGGAAGGTTTATCAGCGAGTCGGGGAAATATCAGGGAGTGAAATCACCAGTGTGTGGTAAACATGCAAATTATGACAGATTGGCATTCTTCGGTGATCCAGAATATTCATTATCTTGTTAGTGGTATGTTAGCATACGAGATTTAAGAAGAAACCTTCAAGTTTTGGTCAAAGTCGTTGTTCTTCATGAGTTTGATGCAGAGTGATATGAACGAGGCGACAGCCGAGTGAATATCACGTAGCATTCATACGGATTGGAGAACAACGACTTTGACCAAAACGAGTCGCTTTCTGTATTTATCTCACCCCTGAACACACTAAAAGAATGGATGGCACACAGGATATAGACCATGGAGAACGGACTGTTCTCCATGGCGTTGGTGGTTCCCGACTGCAGATCGGTGGCGAATAGTGAGCCAGTAGAAAATAGCTTATAGTGAGGCTTTTTACCTGATCTCTGTACACACATCTCAGCTCTGAGCATGGTCAACACCAGACCAGACATGGTCCAGTCCCTTTCCCCTCTATATTCTATTTCCTATCCCTTTTCCTCGCCCTGTCTGGCCTCAATGCTGCTGTGATACATGTTCATGTGTGTCGTGTTTAAAACAGAACCTCATTTGGTGCTGCACCACTTGACATCCTGGCGTTACATCTCTGTTCTGTGTCTTTCACAAGTAATTACAAAGACTTTCCTCGATATAAATGATTGTATAGATGAAGTCAACCTTCGTGGTCCTCGTTTACATGCCCTTTAGAGCGAACGTCATATCAGTAACAGGAAAAGACATCCAACCCTGCTGAATCTTTCCCCGAGTGAATATTTGACATTCTTGCCGCAGTTGTGCATATATTATTATATTATTATTATATTATGTTTTCACCAAAAAGATGTGGCCTACATCTGCAGGTCAACGTTTTGGTCTGATATATGTGTGAAAGTTATGTACTGATCTGTGTTGTGTTTTACCATCATAATCGACTCCCTCAGCTTAATATTCAAGTCTCATATAAAGTGTGTGTGGTGTATGCGTGTGGTGTATGTGTGATGAATGTTTGTGGCGTATGCATGTGGTGTATGTCTGTGGTGTATGTATGTGGTGTATGCCTTTGGTGTATGCGCGTGTGGTGTATGTGTGGGGTGTATGTGTGGTGTATGTGTGTGGTGTATGTGTGTGGTGTATGCGTGTGGTGTATGTGTGTGGTGTGTGGTGTATGCGTGTGGTGTATGCCTGTGGTGTATGTGTGTGGTGTATGTGTGTGGTGTGTGTGGTGTATGTGTGGTGTATGTGTGGTGTATGTGTGGTATGTGTGGTGTATGTGTGGTGTATGTGTGGTGTATGTATGTGTGTGGTGTATGCGCGTGGTGTATGTGTGTGGTGTATGTGTGTGGTGTATGTGTGTAGTGTATGTGTGGTGTATGTGTGGTGTATGTATGTGGTGTATGTGTGGTGTATGCATGTGTGTGGTGTATGTGTGGTGTATGTGTGATGTATGTGTGGTATGTGTGGTGTATCTGTGGTGTATCTGTGGTGTATGTATGCGTGTGGTGTATGCGCGTGGTGTATGCGTGTGGTGTATGCGTGTGGTGTATGTGTGGTGTATGTGTGTGGTGTATGTGTGGTGTATGTGTGGTGTATGTGTGTGGTGTATGTGTGTGGTGTATGTGTGGTGTATGTGTGGTGTATGCCTGTGGTGTATGCCTGTGGTGTATGCCTGTGGTGTATGTGTGTGGTGTATGTGTGGTGTATGTGTGGTGTATGTGTGGTGTATGTATGTGTGTGGTGTATGTGTGGTGTATGCGCGTGGTGTATGTGTGTGGTGTATGTGTGGTGTATGTGTGTGGTGTATGTGTGGTGTATGTGTGTGGTGTATGTGTGGTGTATGTGTGTGGTGTATGTGTGTGGTGTATGTATGTGGTGTATGTGTGGTGTACGTGTGGTGTATGTGTGGTGTATGTGTGATGTATGTGTGGTATGTGTGGTGTATGCGTGGTGTATCTGTGGTGTATCTGTGGTGTATGTATGCGTGTGGTGTATGCGTGTGGTGTATGCATGTGGTGTATGCGTGTGGTGTATGTGTGGTGTATGTGTGGTGTATGTGTGTGGTGTATGTGTGGTGTATGTGTGGTGTATGTGTGTGGTGCATGTGTGTGGTGTATGTGTGTGGTGTATGTGTGTGGTGTATGTGTGGTGTATGTGTGTGGTGTATGTGTGTGGTGTATGTGTGGTGTATGCGTGTGGTGTATGCGTGTGGTGTATGCGTGTGGTGTATGCCTGTGGTGTATGTGTGTGGTGTATGTGTGGTGTATGTGTGGTGTATGTGTGGTGTATGTATGTGTGTGGTGTATGTGTGGTGTATGCGCGTGGTGTATGCGTGTGGTGTATGTGTGGTGTATGTGTGTGGTGTATGCGTGTGGTGTATGTGTGGTGTATGTGTGGTCTATGCGTGTTACAAACCACAAAACTCGATTATAATTCAAGGAACTCGGCATAAGAGCCTCACTCCGTACGAACCGTACATTCTCATCTCGTTTTGTACCTTGTACAGCATGGTCAGGGCGTTCTATATAAATATTGCACCCCCAGCGTCGGGTAGTATTTCGTTCAGCCATGTGGATGTAACAGGCTCCGTTGGCCTGTGCGAAGGTGTGCTAGCACCTCACTGTATAGTGCACCATACCTGGTATGCTTAGAGACTGGTGAGAAATAAGCTCTTATAGAAACTTGCTTAAAGCCTGTGAGAACTTCAGTGGCTAAGTTGTAGGCGTGTTCTCCTTAAGCATGAGAGGTCGTTGGTTCAAACCCTGCTCGGGTCATACGAAAGACTTACACAAAAATGGTACCCACTGCTCATTCGTATTAACACCCACCATTTAAAATGAGGAGTAGGGGGCAAGGGCCCGAATGGAAGAAGGGCGATATCACCGAATTCAGTGATTGTACACACAATATTCGCTTGATAAAAATTGCTATAAAAAAAAAGTTATGAGAGGAGGGCACCATGGTAAACATGTCGTCAGTGTATTTGTTGTATCTTGATTCTTGATTGATTCATCAGAACGAAATACACCACGATCACTTCATGAAAAACAAAACCTGATAAAAATGCCACTTACTGAAATCTACCGGGACGCGACTCTCGTATCCAAACCTATCCCGGCATGCCTCACACCGAGTAACTCCTCCACTCACCGCCAGGTGCGATCACAACGAACGCCGCTCTGAGGGAGCGTCCAGGGCATGCCGGGAAGTGCGTCCCGGAAGTCAGCTCACTCTCCGTACAGATGTCCGGTGTGCGGGCTGTGTGTACACGGACCAGACATGTGTATGGAGAATGGGAGTAACTCACTGTGTGGTTGTAGGGGGCGCTGTGATCGCCTGTAGTACTACGGCACAGAAAGGACTCGTATGTGTGTGTGTGGGGCGGGGGGGGGGGGAGGGGTGTACTGGGGGGGGGGGGGTTATAGAGTTTGGGGTATTTGCAGGCACTCTCCCCCCTGATCTCCAGTTGAAGGTTGTCTCCACCTGTGAATGGACATCTGGGTTGTAGAGTACCCTGTTTATTGTACATGTTCAGGGCCTGGTTCAGAGGGCCCTGACCTGCTAATACTGTTTGTGTGTCTGACTATATTTACTCAGCTTAAAATATAGGATCCTACATAAAGACCATTTTCTGTACCTCGTACAAGGGTTATCGTTTGATGATATTTAAGTCTGTTTGCTAGGACAGTATTAGCCGTCCATAAGGTCGTCCATAAGTGTTGTATAAAGTTGACCCACATCATCCCTGGCTGTCTATGGCTTTTAGAAAAAGGGTGTTCATTTACTAGCCTAGATTATTAAACGGACCCCTGGTGAGGTTAAGTTTAGTGATCCGGTATGGAATAGGTATCATTTTAATTTTGTGATGTATGAGTGGCAGCCTGTATTTGATATTGATATTATCAAATGATTTATCATATACCTGTGGCCGTACCTCCTACACGTACGTATACCCGCCCTACCCATGGCGTATTTATGGACGTACGTCACAGTGTCTTCGTACGTCAAAATATTTGATCAGATATCTCCCTCTACCTACGGCATTGGGCTTTATTTCATCAACAATTTGACCTCGTTTTTTCACCTCCGAAGACAGTAAGCCAGTTTCTGTATAAAATGAAAAGAAGATACCTCACGTAGCAGAATAATCATATAATCATAATTATAAAGTATTTCAAATATAACGAAGTTAAGTGGCAGACACATCCTATGTGGTACCACATTAAACCAGATAGAAAGAAATACGATGTTCAAATAGAAAATGTTATGATAGAGATAAAGAGACAAATTGAAATAGGTATTTTCATAACTGCACCAGTATGCGGAATATTACAGAGGCACTGTTGCACCATGGGTGATTTAATGTTATTATGGGATACACTTTGATGAGGCAGGGATTCTGTGTATAGAGTAAATGCATATCTGATACTGAATTACTCACTTATTTGGCATTTTTCTTTCTTTCCTTTTTTGTTGATCCAATTGACAGTAAGTATCGCTCTTCCACACAACGGGTGGTATTTGGTTATAAAATTTGATTCGTAAATACAATGAGGCATATTTGTGCTGAAGTTACATAGGAGTGCATATATAAGCTTATAGATAGGGATCAGCAGTTTGCAGTTTGTGATTTCCAACCAATGTCAATTTTATAACAATTTTATTTTCCATCATTATGAACATTTCCCATGGCCCATTTTATTTGATGTTTGTAAAAGCGGGTATTAGTGAAAAGCAAATTGACAACAGATGTAGGAATTTATATTTTTGTATTATGCTTCACCATTCATCATTTTTCTTTGATGGCTTTATTTTATTTACATGTACTGTTATATCTTTGTATGACGCTATTTCTTTGCTCTCGTCAACGTTTTGGTTTGGGGAATATCTTAGCGTCGTATTCATAATATTTATATTTAGTGTGTGGGGTTGGGAAATAGGTCTGTCGACGGCTGCAGGGTTTTTTCTGGGTTTTTTTGTATGTGTGAGTTTATTTATGTTTTTGTTGGGTTTTTATCAGCAGGATCAGTTCTAGCAGGAACTACCCACTTCTCGACTAAACTACTGCCCAGTTATTATCAACCAACAGCAAGTATTCCGATTTATCACGGATACCGGAAAGTTCCACATTTTCGTATTTCAGGTTGTTATTTTCCCTGGATTAGCAGTCTAGTATCTCAATGGTTTTTTTTAATTCAGGTGATATTACGCCAGAATTTTCAAATATTTTAAATTCTGAGCGCCTTAGGAAGTATTTCGTGTTCTACTTGTGAATAGAGATGCTCATATTTACATGGTAAATGACTTAAACTCATTCCCGTTATTCTTGATGTCAAATCACTCATAGTCTAAATGATTGCGCGTTATCTGGTACCCGTACTGCTTGGTTTACAACGAGCCACAAATGCCCGGGACCAGCGCCGATAACTGCCACAACGCGGGGCGCCACCTGGTGAGAAACACAACTCTGCACTCCGTGCTAATCTGACGGCGGTCACGTGGTGGGTCACGTGGCCGGAGTCACGTGGCCGGAGTCACGTGGCCGGAGTCACGTGGCCGGAGTCACGTGGCCGGAGTCACGTGGTAGGTCAGGTGGCCAGAGTAACGTGGCCGGAGTCACGTGGTGGGTCACGTGGCCGGAGTCACGTGGTAGGTCACGTGTGCTGCTCGTGATTTGTAATCCCAAGGTTGTAGAACTTTGTTGGTTCGAGTCCCATCCCCATTGGTGTACAGTCACCTTTCTCCTTCACCCCCAGCAGTGGTAGATGTACTGCTATATCAAAGACCAGTCCTTCTCATACCATGTCTATGTGGTGTGGTGTACAGCCACCTTTCTCCTTCACCCCCAGCAGTGGTAGATGTACTGCTATATCAAAGACCAGTCCTTCTCATACCATGTCTATGTGGTGTGGTGTACAGCCACCTTTCTCCTTCACCCCCAGCAGTGGTAGATGTACTGCTATATCAAAGACCAGTCCTTCTCATACCATGTCTATGTGGTGTGGTGTACAGTCACCTTTCTCCTTCACCCCCAGCAGTGGTAGATGTACTGCTATATCAAAGGCCAGTCCTTCTCATACCATGTCTATGTGGTGTGGTGTACAGTCACCTTTCTCCTTCACCCCCAGCAGTGGTAGATGTACTGCTATATCAAAGGCCAATCCTTCACATACCATGTCTATGTGGTGTGGTGTACAGCCACCTTTCTCCTTCACCCCCAGCAGTGGTAGATGTACTGCTATATCAAAGGCCAGTCCTTCTCATACCATGTCTATGTGGTGTGGTGTACAGCCACCTTTCTCCTTCACCCCCAGCAGTGGTAGATGTACTGCTATATCAAAGGCCAATCCTTCACATACCATGTCTATGTGGTGTGGTGTACAGCCACCTTTCTCCTTCACCCCCAGCAGTGGTAGATGTACTGCTATATCAAAGGCCAGTCCTTCTCATACCATGTCTATGTGGTGTGGTGTACAGCCACCTTTCTCCTTCACCCCCAGCAGTGGTAGATGTACTGCTATATCAAAGGCCAATCCTTCACATACCATGTCTATGTGGTGTGGTGTACAGCCACCTTTCTCCTTCACCCCCAGCAGTGGTAGATGTACTGCTATATCAAAGGCCAATCCTTCACATACCATGTCTATGTGGTGTGGTGTACAGCCACCTTTCTCCTTCACCCCCAGCAGTGGTAGATGTACTGCTATATCAAAGGCCAGTCCTTCTCATACCATGTCTATGTGGTGTGGTGTACAGCCACCTTTCTCCTTCACCCCTAGCAGTGGTAGATGTACTGCTATATCAAAGACCAGTCCTTCTCACACCATGTCTATGTGGTGTGGTGTGCAGCCACCTTTCTCCTTCACCCCCAGCAGTGGTAGATGTACTGCTATATCAAAGGCCAGTCCTTCTCATACCATGTCTATGTGGTGTGGTGTACAGCCACCTTTCTCCTTCACCCCCAGCAGTGGTAGATGTACTGCTATATCAAAGACCAGTCCTTCTCATACCATGTCTATGTGGTGTGGTGTGCAGCCACCTTTCTCCTTCATCCCCAGCAGTGGTAGATGTACTGCTATATCAAAGACCAGTCCTTCTCATACCATGTCTATGTGGTGTGGTGTGCAGCCACCTTTCTCCTTCACCCCCAGCAGTGGTAGATGTACTGCTATATCAAAGACCAGTCCTTCTCATAACATGTCTGTGTGGTGTGGTGTGCAGCCACCTTTCTCCTTCATCCCCAGCAGTGGTAGATGTACTGCTATATCAAAGACCAGTCCTTCTCATACCATGTCTATGTGGTGTGGTGTGCAGCCACCTTTCTCCTTCACCCCCAGCAGTGGTAGATGTACTGCTATATCAAAGACCAGTCCTTCTCATAACATGTCTGTGTGGTGTGGTGTACAGCCACCTTTCTCCTTCACCCCCAGCAGTGGTAGATGTACTGCTATATCAAAGACCAGTCCTTCTCATAACATGTCTATGTGGTGTGGGAAGTAAAAGACCTCTCACCTCTGTAAATGTGTAGTGGTGAGATTTCTACTTAAATTCATTTCATAGATTCGATCACCACCCTCGTGGTGTAAAAGAACCTTGAGAAAGTCTGGTAAGAACCTATAATGGTTAACTGGACGTTAAATCAAACCAACAAACAGCAATCGTATTTCGGAGATCCCGTCTGGTCCGTCATAAGAGCTTTCAGTCCGGTGTGATGCATTGTGGGACACGTCCACCTGTAGTATTTTTGGGGCATTTTTCTATGGCAGCTACGAACCGTTTTAAAACTCAATATCGATAAATACTCCGTTATCTGAAATATCTTCAATTAGCTGCGATTTATCTGTATGTATTTTGTGCGGGTAGCAGTCTATCACTTTACCCCTGTGTTAGAGTGTTACCCCTGTGTTAGAGTGTTATAGAGAGTCCGCATGGACAGCTGTTGTTCGGTTCCCGCCAAAATCTCGTCAAGTCAAATGTCGTCTGCCTTCAGAAACCGAGAACGCAGTGAAAGAAAAATACGCAATAATTTACCTTAATGTTGGTCGTCTGAAGTGATGATAGGAAAATCCACAATATATAACAAATTCATTAATAAATTCTTCTTTTTTTATACCAACCAGTTCTTCCTTAAACAGCCAAAGATATATCAAGACTGATGAGTTGGTTAGTTGTTTGGAAGGAGATGTGTATTATTCAGTGCAGTGGAGCAGTGACATTTTTACATACTAATTAATTCTTATCGGATATAAATTTACATGCCATTTAATATCACACAATCCATTCTTTAATTAAAAACATCAATTTTGAAGTCCTTTTTCGGAACACTACTCTCATCTCCATTGAAGTAATATCATAAAACATCACGAAATTTCATATGATTGTTTATATGGCATGAGTTGTCTTCGCGGCATGATATCACGAAGCGGAGCTGAGTGATATTTGTAGTGGAAGACAACAAATGGCATATCAACAATTATATGAAATTTCGTGATGTTTAGATTTCATCCTACCCTGTTACATGTTTTTAACTTCATATGTCACCAGTGGCATATAAATATTTTATGTCATAACCGTGGCATACAGTCAGTCCATGGAGATTTATATGAGGGGTAGGAGAAAACACGGTCACGGTGCGATTGGAGAAGATGGATAATAAATACAATAATCGATGGTTTTTGTGGACAGGCGGCTCTGTAAACCACTCGAGGCTGAAGTCGAATTGGACGAATTGGACGTTAAACTACCCAAACAAACAAACTCTAGGCTGACGCTTGTGTATTACTACGCGTCATCTCTCTCGTGGTTTACGGCCGCCCGTCCACAAAACCATCGATTAATTACTATGTTAAAATTTACCGACGACTCCGTCTTTGACAACAGTCTCTTAGCATGAGACTAGGTTTTCTGGAAACGGAACAAATCATTTTCTTATTCACATCTTTTTCTCATATGAGGTCAGGATATAAGTGCATCGTCTTGGCGTGTTTTGAGGTCGTGTGGTCCTGACAGGGTCCCGTGGTGTGTCACGTGGCGGGGTCACGTGGTGGGGTCACGTGGTGGTGGTGGTGGATCACGTGAGGAGGTTGTGGCGTTCCGCAGGGTGGGGTCAGCCTTGTCGGGGACAGTAAACAGGATCTGTGAAGAACCACACCAAGAGAAGCCGCCCACTGTGTCCTATCACGTGAGTGATGGCTAGTTCCACCTCCATTCGCCATGTATGATGGCGCCACTGTGTGCTACCACGTAGGGCACAGAGTGATTGCTAGTTCCACCTCTATCCACCATGTATGATAGCGCCACTGTGTCCTACCATGTAGAGCACAGAGTGATTGCTAGTTCCACCTCTATCCACCGTGTATGATGGCGCCACTGTGTGCTAGCATGTAGGGCACAGAGTGATTGCTAGTTCCACCTCTATCCGCCATGTATGATGGCGCCACTGTGTGCTAGCATGTAGGGCACAGAGTGATTGCTAGTTCCACCTCTATCCGCCATGTATTATGGCGCCACTGTGTCCTACCATAGGGCACAGAGTGATTGCTAGTTCCACCTCCATCTGCCATGTATGATGGCGCCACTGTGTGCTAGCATGTAGAGCACAGAGTGATGGCTAGTTCCACCTCCATCCGCCATGTATGATGGCGCCACTGTGTCCTAGCATGTAGAGCACAGAGTGATTGCTAGTTCCACCTCTATCCACCATGTATGATGGCGCCACTGTGTCCTAGCATGTAGAGCACAGAGTGATTGCTAGTTCCACCTCTATCCGCCATGTATGATGGCACCACTGTGTGCTACCATGTAGAGCACAGAGTGATTGCTAGTTCCACCTCTATCCACCATGTATGATGGCGCCACTGTGTCCTACCACGTAGGGCACAGAGTGATTGCTAGTGCCACCTCCATCCGCCATGTATGATGGCGCCACTGTGTCCTACCATAGGGCACAGAGTGATTGCTAGTTCCACCTCTATCCACCATGTATGATGGCGCCACTGTGTGCTACCACGTAGGGCACAGAGTGATTGCTAGTTCCACCTCTATCCACCGTGTATGATGGCGCCACTGTGTGCTACCACGTAGGGCACAGAGTGATTGCTAGTTCCACCTCTATCCACCGTGTATTATGGCGCCACTGTGTGCTAGCATGTAGGGCACAGAGTGATTGCTAGTTCCACATCTATCCGCCATGTATTATGGCGCCACTGTGTCCTACCATAGGGCACAGAGTGATTGCTAGTTCCACCTCCATCTGCCATGTATGATGGCGCCACTGTGTGCTAGCATGTAGAGCACAGAGTGATGGCTAGTTCCACCTCCATCCGCCATGTATGATGGCGCCACTGTGTCCTAGCATGTAGAGCACAGAGTGATTGCTAGTTCCACCTCTATCCGCTATGTATGATGGCGCCACTGTGTCCTAGCATGTAGAGCACAGAGTGATTGCTAGTTCCACCTCTATCCGCCATGTATGATGGCGCCACTGTGTGCTACCATGTAGAGCACAGAGTGATTGCTAGTTCCACCTCTATCCACCATGTATGATGGCGCCACTGTGTCCTACCACGTAGGGCACAGAGTGATTGCTAGTGCCACCTCCATCCGCCATGTATGATGGCGCCACTGTGTCCTACCATAGGGCACAGAGTGATTGCTAGTTCCACCTCTATCCACCATGTATGATGGCGCCACTGTGTGCTACCACGTAGGGCACAGAGTGATTGCTAGTTCCACCTCTATCCACCGTGTATGATGGCGCCACTGTGTGCTACCACGTAGGGCACAGAGTGATTGCTAGTTCCACCTCCATCCAGCAGGAAATCGTATAATAGCACTACTGTGTCTTATATGGAAACAGGGTTACTGTGGCTGTAGTGATAAATACACTGTAAAATTGACGATAAAACGAACCAATGCCGAAATTCCCTATATGACAAATAAAAATAATCAATAAATACCATATTTATAATTTACCACCTTGTTGATTCAATGTTCGTACTGGCATAATTGTAGTGCGACGAACGTAACCTTGGACACTTAGTGCGACGAACGTTTAGTAATAGTGCGACGAACGTACGTTAGTGTGACGAACATGATAAATACGATATAGAGAGGAGCGGGCAATAGACATTTACACACATGATACTTACTGAAGATGTGATACTTATGACCTATCGCTTGAAAAATATAACTACCAATATTGGAATTTGTGAAAGCAAATCTCGAATAACCAAACCCGCCAGAGGCTGTTGACCTGCACACGGACAGTCCACTTGTCAACATGTCAGAGCAGGTAGAGGTGCCATTTTCTACAAACTCCGCACCAGTAATAGCCAATTGTGAGAAGAAATCCCCCCTGACCATGACTGGTGTTGACTGTTGTAACGCGTAGTTAACACTTGTGTTCACCTCTTACTCTCCTGGCCAAGTCCACGCTGATTTGTAAAAAGTCGTTATTTGCGTTCAGTGGTGTTCCATTGTTCTCCCTGGCAAACAATTTGGAAAACGAACATTATCGAACAATATAATTCACTATGAACAAATGGCAATCTGGAACAAATAATAAACAATCTGCTCACCATTCATTTAACTGTGAATGGAAAGAGAAACTGTCTAAATCGTAGTGAAGAAGTGAAGTTGACCCGTCTGGAAATAGGTCACTCCAGATTTACACACAATACCTCCTTAAGGGGTAAAAATAGGTAAACATGCAATGTGCTTCTAACTGTACAGCGTATCCTGCATTATCTTAGCCTGGTATAAGGGTCGAATTTTCAAAAACTGCTAAATTGCGCTCTCAGCCTGGGATCAGACACCCAAAAATTAATTTTAGAATAATACTGCTTTTTATATCCTATATCAGTAACCGACCAAGTACCTGCCAGAAAAACTTTATTCCAACAAAATCAGACAAATGGTTTAGATTTGAGAGTCTTTTGAAATTGTGTATAATACTGCATGTTCTACACCCCCCTAAAATATTTGAAATTTCAAGAAACGTTTTAAGAGCTTACAAATTTAGAAAAACTATTATCATATGATGACATATGTTATATTTGACCATAAACACCTTTATCAAATATTAGATTTTAAACAAAAGCTCTGAGCCACGTTTGGGTTTGGGCCAGGCAGGGGTGTCGGACAACACGCGGGGTGTCGGACAACACGTTTTTAAACCTACTCAGAACAATGAATAAAATGATATCAGTAACAATATTCCTTTATATTCTTATTGAAATGATAAAAAGCTATGTTTTTCAAAGCAAACCACTCAATTACTGATAAGAAACAACCACAAAATCAGGATTTATATCAGAGCGTGTTGTCCGACACCCCAGGGTGTCGGACAACACATGTTCACTTTTTTAATCTCAAAAACTATATTTTTTTTTCTAGAAAAAAAAACAACCTGGATATTTTTATCTGCTAGGGACACTTAACATATAAAGGTATATTTGATATTCTATTATGATTATCATTTCTTCTAGACATCTTTTAACAGGCATGTTATCCAACACCCCAATTTTTGGAAAATTATCATCATGGAATCAGAATGTTTTAAATATCAGAATGGATAATCAGATTATGTTGAAACTTTCAGGTATTACAGTCAAGATTTTGGTCAACATTTTACAATAACGGAAAATCAGTTTCTCACTATATATTTCATTATATTTGTCCTCTGAAAATTGGTGTGTCAGACAACATGCTGTATGGGTCTTTATGTTGGAAAATCTGAAGGTCCTGGATAGTTTTGACAATTTTAATATTTTTTCAAACTTTAACTAATTTTCAAACCTATATTGTCTACACTTCTCATGACATATCCTTTAAACAAATCAATAGAAATAATTGGCCGACCAATGTGCCTCCTAGATTTTGAAGGAAAAAAAGTGAAAATCATGAAAAACACTAGTTTTTGCTGATTTTTGGAAGGAAAAATACCTCTGAGCTATAAAAAGCCCAATGTTGGAATGATTGACTATCAAAATATGAACCAAAAACTGTCATTTTTACATTGATAAGATACATTTATACAACATCAGCCTTAAATAAGCCTATTTTGGTCAATTTAGCAGGTTTTAAAAATCCCATCCATAAACATCCATAGCCTTAACATTAGGAACTTGTACTCAACATTAGTCTAATAGAACATATTGGACGTTAAACTACCCAAACAAAAAATTGTACTCAACAGGCTTGTGAGTATGGTAACTCATATTCAACGGTTGGTAAAAAGATGAATATGTCCAGGCTAAGATAAGATTAGAAACATATTCTTGTTTGGTCTGAATCCCCATTCACAATCTCGTTTGAAGTGCTGTCTATGAAAATAGATAAAAGTACATGACAAAGCTATTTGATTGTTTATGAAATATTTGAAAACATTGTAAAGAATTGACTGAAATAAGTCTACAAATGTGACAAGTTTAAATGTTCCCTATATACCCTCAGGGTCCCCTGGGACGTTAAACCACAAACGCACACACTCTACTGAGCAGAACTTTCACAAGGAAAATTAACATTAACTAAGTTAATATCATATCAGGTCACACATTGTCTCTATAATCTTTGTACAAAGAAAGGCTCTAAGGAAAGCACCACGTCTTATGAATATTTTAATGCTACAGGCCAAGCTTGAAGGCATCACGGATAATTCAACTTGAAAAGTAAAACCATGTCAATTTACTGGAAATTGAATATGATGATCTCCTAGTGTTATAGAACACATTGCTAATTTAGAAATCGGGATTCAAGACAGTTTTTGATTTAGAGATAAATATTATGATAATATTATGATAGAATATACGAAATTCTAAAAGGTTGGATTTGACATAGTAAAACCCATGTCATTTTCTTTAAAATTTCGCAGAATATATTATTTTATGCATATTACTACATATTTCAGTTTTAAAAATCGAAAGTTTTGAAAGAATTGAAGAAAACTATATTTTTCAGCACATATTCTGTGTAAACCAGTCAAATGCAGATCGACCTATTTTACCTATAGACATACGTCAAATTTCATAATATTCTATTTTTGACTCATTTGCTATTAGAAGCAAAGGAACCAGTTTGAATTCTATCCGGGCTACCGATACAACTGCCCTCTGGTGTGAACATAATAAAGCATCTTGTTGGGAGCAGCGTATAGTCAGGTTATTCTGGGCTGTATTTCACAGTGTCAAGCTTTGTCAACAAACACAGACTTAATCGTGTACTGTATGTGACATTATACACGGAGCGTAATTCTCAATGTAAACACCGAGTATACGCTGTACTCGTTGATGTAAAGGACTGCAGTGAATATGACCCACTTAACGATCGAGGTGACAACTCCTCGTACGACAAACACTGAGCCTGGTCAGACCGGGCCTGGTACTACATTATCTGTAGGAGGGTTAAAAGAGGAGGGATTAGTCTTCTCCATACTGTCAACACACAACAGGCAGTAACTACAAACACTGCTCTTAAAGGCATATCCTACGATACACAGTGTCGCCACCTGGTGATTTTCAAAATGCCGACAATTATCAATTAACCCTTAGAATGGTAAACCCCCATATATAAAAAAAAATACCAAGTTTATTTCTTTCATTTTAGCGTTTTGATGTAATTGACATATTGTTATGGTTATGTTAAGTTATTCTCATTTGCTTTGTTTGTGACAGACATACATGTATGTTGATCTGTGGGTCACTTTCACTGATTTTGATGATTTATTCTCACTTATTTTATTCTCGACAGATGGACACGTTGGACACATGACGATCGGGCTGTGGTTATTGGCCGGTCTCTTCGCCTTGCTAATGATTCTGACGATTTATTCTCATTTATCTTATTCTCGACAGATGGACACGTTGGACACATGACGATCGGGCTGTGGTTATTGGCCGGTCTCTTCGCCTTGCTGATGATTCTGATGATTTATTCTCACTTATTTTATTCTCGACAGATGGACACATCGGACACATGACGATCGGGCTGTGGTTATTGGCCGGTCTCTTCGCCTTGCTAATGATTCTGACGATTTATTCTCATTTATCTTATTCTCGACAGATGGACACGTTGGACACATGACGATCGGGCTGTGGTTATTGGCCGGTCTCTTCGCCTTGCTGATGATTCTGATGATTTATTCTCACTTATTTTATTCTCGACAGATGGACACATCGGACACATGACGATCGGGCTGTGGTTATTGGCCGGTCTCTTCGCCTTGCTAATGATTCTGACGATTTATTCTCATTTATCTTATTCTCGACAGATGGACACGTTGGACACATGACGATCGGGCTGTGGTTATTGGCCGGTCTCTTCGCCTTGCTGATGATTCTGATGATTTATTCTCACTTATTTTATTCTCGACAGATGGACACATCGGACACATGACGATCGGGCTGTGGTTATTGGCCGGTCTCTTCGCCTTGCTAATGATTCTGACGATTTATTCTCACTTATTTTATTCTCGACAGATGGACACATCGGACACATGAAGATCGGGCTGTGGGTGCTTGCCGGTCTCTTCGCCTTTCTGATGATTGAGAAAATTTTCCCTGATGGCGATGATTCGGAGGATGATGAAGACGAAGACGAGGTAACTACTCATAATTGTCTTGTATTGAAAAAAGATTCAGTCTAGAACTTTGACTCATTTTCAAGAGCATAATGCAAGTGTAGGGGTCGGGTCAGTAAAGTGATGGTGTGTTTGCTCTTCACCAGAGGACGTGGGGTGCCGGTCCCTGCTGTGTGGTGTTTCTGGTGAGCCCGTGCACAGAAGTGCCACGGGTGTGTCCGGTTTACATAATTTGGTCTGTATATAAGGCCAAGTCCACAGCAGGTCGACAGGTTACTCTTAGAAGAAAGAACATCTTGGAGCCTCACAGGGAGAAGTTTTTCCAAACCCCCTCGGTGGTTGGGTATGTAGACGTTAGGGCCCACCACCCAAAAGTCAGGACGTTAGGGCCCACTCATTGGGATGTTAGGGCCCGCCTAAGGCCAACCTAGGATTAGGGTTAGGGTAAGGGTTAGAGATAGGGTTAGGGAGAGGGTTAGGGATAGGGTTAGGGTTAGGATAAGGGTTAGGGATAGGGTTACTTACTTATACTTACTACTAAATATAGTATTTATTCACAGTTGAGATGCTTGAGTAGGGAAGATTTAAAACGGGTCGAGTTCATTACGGGTCGAGTTTTTTACGGATCGAGTTCTCCAGTATTTAAGCATTAACCAATTATGCAAAATTAGGTGGGCGCTAACGTCTATTTCTGCCACATCTCCCTCCCGACACCATAGGTGTGACCGCGGCATCGCGGTGCGGCCGAGGTGCGACTGAGGCTTTCACACACCAGGTGTAGGGTGGGCCCTAACGTCCCGACTTTAAGGTGGTGGGCCCTAACGTCCTGCAACCGGTGGTTGAGCAGGTTTGTTTGCTTCGGCTTATAAACCTGCTCCCTCGGCTGTACCTGACATCCCCGTGTCAGGGTACTGTAGGTGTCAGGGTACTGTAGAGGACGACGACTGTGAATGGAAGCTCAGCTTCCTCTGTTATAAAGAACTATTGATATCTGTATGTAGCGAAAACCAATCAAACTGTTCCATAGAGTAGCAAATCCATCACCGGATTAAATACACGATCTTTCCGTGCGTTGTGAATTTTATTATCCACCTAATACAAAGTATCCATAGAAAACACATAGGGAGTTTGTATGGACATACCCGGAGCATACAGATATATCCACCCAATACAAAGTGTCCATAGAAAACACATAGGGAGTTTGTATGGACATACCCGGTGCATACGGATATGTTGTATGCTCCGGGTGGCGCATACGGAAAAATAGTGCGTGCGGAATAGTAGTGCATAACTAAAACGAACTGATATCGACATGCCACTCGTCAAGAAAAGGTGGATAATAAATACAATATAGACTGGTTTCAGATAAAAGCGTTTGTATGCTCCTCGGAGTTGACTCTGCGCAATATCGTCGCATACGCTCGGATATGACTACGCGTCAACTCCTCGGAGCATACGACCGCTTGTATCTGAAACCAGTCAATATTGTGTACGTCTTGAGAACGATGAGCATCTAACCAGTGTAGTGGGCAGTATTTTCCGGCTAGTTCCGGTTTTTATGATGGACTAGATTTCACCAAATCTTATATTAAAAGTGGATATTCAAATCATGTCCGGCCTTTTTCCTAGACCTCACTGGCAATTCTGTTATAGGTTTTTATTATCCTAACAACAAGCAAACTGATAAAACCTTGTCTTTTCCCGCTTCCCTAGCAGTGTTTTGAGACGTAAGGTTTTAAGATGAATGTCCGCCGGTTTGTTTTATCAAAGGTACCATTCAATGTGAAAGGCACAATATCCCTTTCAAAAAGAATTTCAAAAAGTGTCCCTTGGAACTGTAATGTGTCTTTTTTTGTTGTGTGCGCGAAGGACAAAATGAAAAACGTCAAATAAAGTCAGTTTTACCTGAGAGAAGGTCCTATCGGCGTTCCTATTCACACAGCGTCCTGACAGCGTCTAAACAGCGTCCTAACAGCGTCCTAACAGCGTCCCAGTATCCACAGCGTCCTAACAGCGTCCCAGCAGCATCCGAAAATACGCAGCGTCCTACCAGCGTCCTACCAGCGTCCTGACAGCGTCCTAACAGCGTCCTACCAGCGTCCTGTCAGCGTCCTAACAGCGTCCTAATAGCGTCCTAACAGCGTCCTACTAATATCTTATCACATTCTCCACCGCGCTGGTTTCTCAGACGACACTGTGGTAAACTTGCCGGAACCAGCGTGAGTCGTCGTAGCCAACCTTGCCGACTCCTCCGCACCTGTTCTCCGTACAATGTCTATAACTCCACCCTCCTCACACCGCCCCTCTGGAGTAGTTGTTATATTTCGGGTCCTGTGTCCACGCGGAAAAAAGATGAAGGGACAGGCAGGACGTTTAAATTAGCAAGGCGTTGACGCTACCCCACAGTGAGGCCAGACTCGTCTAGTACCGCCAGCTATATTAAAACGGCCGCTTTGCACGGCCTATAGGGTCCTCAAAGATACGGCCCTCAAAGATACGGCCCTCAAAGATACGGTCTTCAAAGATACTGCCCTCAAAGATACGGTCCTCAAAGATACGCCCCTCAAAGATACGGTCCTCAAAGATACCTCCCTCAAAGATACCGCCCTCAGAGATACGCCCCTCAAAGATACGCCCCTCAGAGATACGCCCCTCAAAGATACGGTCCTCAAAGATACGCCCCTCAAAGATACGGTCCTCAAAGATACGGCCCTCAGAGATACGGCCCTCAGAGATAGGGTCCTCAAAGATACGGTCCTCAAAGATACCGCCCTCAAAGATACCTTCCTCAAAGATACAGCCCTTAAAGATACGCCCCTCAAAGATACGCCCCTCAAAGCAACGGCCCTAATAGATACGGCTCTCAAAGATACGGCCCTCAAAGATACCGCCCTCAAAGCAACGGCACTCATAGATACGGCCCTAAGAGCAACGGCCCTCAAAGATACGGCCCTTAAAGATACAGCCCTTAAAGATACAGCCCCCAAATATACGGCCCCCTTTTTGGTGATCAGTGTTTAAGAATTTCTTTGTCACTCGCTCCGATGCTAACAAACCAGTTTTACGTTTTTATTTCCAGACCCAGCAGAATTACGACACAGCTACAGTTACAGCAGCCACATCAAACGGAACGGTCACTCATAGAAACACGAAGAAAAAGAAGGGTCAACACAAAAACGGGATCGTACGAAACGGAAAGGCTATTCAAAACGGTAAATCTCACCACAACGGGAAGTCACACCAAAATGGCAGCTTAAAGAACAGCAGTCCACAACAGCCCGGCAGAACAATATCAGAAATAAAAGTAAGTCAATCTTATATTGTCCATGTCAAAGGCAGAACAATATCAGAAATAAAAGTAAGTCAACCATGTTTTGTCCATGTCAAAGGCAGAACAATATCAGAAATAAAAGTAAGTCAACCATGTTTTGTCCAGGTTAAAGGCAGAACAATATCAGAAATAAAAGTAAGTCAACCATGTCTTGTCCATTTCAAAGGCAATACAATATCAGAAATAAATGTAAGTCAACCATGTTTTGTCCATGTCAAAGGCAGAACAATATCAGAATTTAAAGTAAGTCAACCATGTTTTGTCCATGATAAAAGAATATAATGCCGATAGGGCCCAGAGTGATTGCTAGTTCTGCCATCATCCACTGGGAGGTTGTAAGATAGCGCCACTGTAGCCAGGGGACAACTACAGTTGTTATAATCTATAGATAATATTGGCATGAGGCTAAAATTCCTCCATGGCAAACCCCAAACAATATTTTTGATCAAATCCATTGTTAATTGGTCCTGCCACCTGGTGTCGAGCCGTAAGTGCTGCTTCCACCAGGACGTGCAATCTGACACGATATGTTGACTCGCTAGGTGAATCGTGTGAGCATGCCTGGCTGGATCGCTGTAGTGGAAGAGGCCGCCGTGAGTGATAATAGGGGCTCCACACGCAGGTGCAATGATCTTAAAAGATTTAGTATGATCCAGCAAGGTGCAGTCAGATGCTGCGTAAAGGGGTGATTCCACCAAGACATGCGATATATGCCGACCATGGCCGATTTATTCACTTGCTAGATTAGGATGAATTGTATGCGAATATCTGGTTGAATCGCTGTGGTGGAATAGCCCCCTTCGACCGATGATAGGGGCTCCACACACAGGGGTAATGATCTTACAAGGTTTAGTACGATCCCGCAAGATGCAGCCAGATGCTGCAAGACACAGCCCGACCCTGCCATCCAAAAAAAGATGGCGCCAGTGGAATCAGCACTTTATAAAGGCTTGTCCAGCGACGCTCCCAGTCCGCGGTCGTGTGTGGCAGGTTGACAGACAGGTTGATTGGTAATTTGATTGGTTTCTCGGGAAGATAGACCCACAGAAAGTTACCGACACGACAAGTCGATAGATTTTATTAGCCTCACTCTTATTCACACACCAGAAGGGTCGATCTTGGAGCACGACTCTTTTAAGTCCATATCGATTCACCGGTGATGGCCTCTCACGAAATTACGCCGCGGAAATAGAGAGAATGATTGATCGAAAAAACGGAAAACCGCCATGATTCTCGTCATGACGTCACGGCAGACGAGATTACACGAGACGTGGGCGTGACGTCGCGGCAGACGAGATTATACGGGACTCTGACGTCACAACAGACGAGATTACGCGAGATGGGGCGAGACTGGTCATTTTCCCGCCTTTGAGCGTGCGCACTGGGCGTGTAATCCCATTTCCGGTGAGCTATAAATAGCTGGTGTGTGTCTATAAATAGAGGGGATGATGGCGGTGGTCGTGGATCGCGATGACCAGTGACGGGTCGAAGTGAGCGGACATTCGTCAAGAGAAAGAGCCTCAGTTTATGGGGCACAGAGCAATTGCTAGTTTCACCATCATCCACCAGGAAATAGTAAGATATTTTGGGATAACTGCTGTAATCAATTATTTATGAGATGAGGATGATCCAACTCTATGGCAAGTCCCAAAAATACAGTTTTTATTTAAATCTATTGATAAGTTGGCATGTTTGTGTCTTTCAGACCAGTGGCTTGCTCCTTCTGATAGTTCAGGTGGAGGCTGTCTCCCCGTGTCATACTGAGTGATAATAGGGGCATGTTTATGTCATGACCATGTGTCGTACTGGGTGATAATAGGGGCATGTTTGTGTCATGACCATGTGTCGTACTGGGTGATAATAGGGGCATGTTTGTCTTTCAGACGAGCGGCTGGCTCCTTTTCAGGTGGAGACTATGTGATCATGTGTCGTACTGGGTGATAAAAGGGGCATGTTTATGTCGTAACCATGTGTCGTAATGGGTGATAATAGGGGCATGTTTGAGTCGTGACCATGTGTCGTACTGGGTGATAATAGGGGCATGTTTGTCTTTCAGACGAGCGGCTGGCTCAATTTAGTCGCCAACGTGATAGACAACTTCACTCACGGCCTCGCCGTCGCCGGCAGCTACTGCGCAGGCACAAAGGTAATACTTCAGATATTCTTATTGTAATTTGTTATCCTTCTCTTTGCATTCCGTGTGTAAGAAGGCGGGGTGGCTCAGTGAGTCGTGGGCAGGCCTCTGGATGGCAGGGTCCAGGGTTTGAGGCTCAGTCACTGTGCTTCCTGTTTATTTGTCATCTTTATCTCTTGCATTCAAAATTACATCAACTTTCCCTCTGATGGTTCTGGGGTATCCCGCTGGAGCCACACCCACAACGTCAGATACACTCAATAAACATATAATCTCATCAAATATCATCAGCACGTGAAGATATATTATCTCACCCCTGGTATTTTGTCCCATAAGCTTGATATTGGTAACTCATTCTCTATACCCCTACGAGTATTGCAGTCTGTTCTCCATAGTCTATATCTTGCGAGTCATCCATTTTTTAGTGTGTACAGGGGTGAGATGAATACAGAAAGCAACTCATTTTGGTCAGAGTTGTTATTCTCCAACTCGTTAGAATGCTTTGTGATATTCACTCAGCTGTCGTCATGTTCATATCACTCCGCATCAAATTCGTAGAGAGCGACGACTTCGACCAAAACCTGTTGGTTTCTCCTTTATTCCTCAAGTATAAAGATGATAAAAAATCAGGATATTTGAGATATTTTGAGACTCTCACCAGTGTTAGAGTGTGACATAATAAAAGGTTGATCTGATTGTTTTCTGTGTACAGAGCGGACTGTTAACGACAGTCATCATCTTACTGCACGAGGTGCCTCATGAAGTCGGCGACTTCGCCATTCTGCTCCGATCAGGATTTGATCGGTGGGCAGCAGCCAAGGCACAGGTATGTACAATAGTTACCTCTCTCTCTGTCTCTCTGTCTCTGTGTCCGTCTTTGATTGGTGGGCAGTGGCAGAAGCTCAGTCATGTACAATAGTTACCTCTCCCTCTCTCTCTCTCCCCTCTCCCTTCCTCCCTCCCTCCCTCCCTCGCTCCCTCCCTCGCTCCCTCCCTCGCTCCCTCCCTCCCTCCCTTTCTCTCTCTCTCTCTCTCTCTCTCTCTCTCTCTCTCTCTCTCTCTCTCTCTCTCTCTCTCTCTCTCTCTCTCTCCCTCTCTCTCTCTCTCTATCTCTCTCTCTCTGTTACTAAGACATTGTTTACATTATGTTTACTTGGCTCCTGTTACAATGATTCTGTTAACTTGTATGTTTTCTAGACTCCTGTTACTAAGATACTGTTCACTTGTATATTTGTCTATGTAGGAAGTTCTAGAACTCTGACCTCATTAAATGTGTAAGGGTGAGACCTAAATTCATCTCATAGATTTGGTCAAACCCAAAGTAAGTCTAATAGAACATATTGAACGTTAATCTACCCAAACAAACAAACTTGTAAATTAATGTGTTACTAAGATGCTGTTAACTTGTGCGTTTACTCGGCTCCTGTTACTAAGATGCTGTTTACTTGTATGTTTACTGGGCTCTTGTTACTAAGGTGCTGTTTACATGTATGTTTACTGGGCTCCTGTTACTAAGGTGCTGTTTACTTGTATGTTTACTGGGCTCTTGTTACTAAGATGCTGTTTACATGTATGTTTACTGGGCTTCTGTTAGTAAGATTCTGTTTACTTGTATGTTTACTTGGCTCCTGTTAGTAAGGTGCTATTTACTTGTGTGTTTACGTGGCTTCTGTTACTAAGATATTTACTCGGCTGTCTTTGTGTTTCAGTTGCTGACGGCGTCGGGCGGAGTGCTTGGGGCTCTTACTGCCTTGTTAGCAGAGTCAGCGTCCTCAGCAGGTACGTCACATTGACGCCAGTCTTACGTCATCCATTATGCGAATCAGTTACACCTACTTATTATATACCTATGCACAAACTCAGTGTAAATACACACTGCTGCTAGGGTGTAATAATTCCATATATTCTGCGTAGTACGCCATGTAGCTTTGTACTCAGATACATTTTGCATGCTTTGACCTCTCTATGGCATGCTTTGAACAAATAACGCAAGCTGATTGGCGTAGCGACCGAAGCACACATCCAGGGGTAGACAATTTTAAAATGGCGAGCCTGATGGCTTCATGTGTTCGGAGATGTTTTACAAACTCTCTGTAATGAGTTATACTACGCGATGACCAAATATCAAGGTCAGTAAGGTGAGGCGTTCAGGTAGTCGTAGTGTGTACCCTAAATCACTGTAACGTCGCTGTGTTAATGTCCAAAGCCAGGAACCCACCGAGCTCCCGACACACTACGACACGTGTCCCGACACATGACGACACAGAATCTTTCAACATCCTGACACAGCGACGACGCCGTTTCATACTCTCACATTTTAGAAAACCCAACTTTTCAGCATTCTGAAAAGGCTATGATGCAGTAATTTTGATTTATACCCATGTCGTAGCCATGTCAGAGCGATATCGTAAGCACTGGGTGCCTGACTTTAGTGTGTCGGAATGTTGTGGCTCTTCGTAGTGTGTCGGAAGCTCAGTGGGTTCAGGGGCCCGTTGAATAATCTAGGATCCTACATGTAGACCCTTTTCTGTATGCCAATGAGACCCATAGACAATGTGGGATAACATTATTCAACACTTATGGACGACGTTATGGACTGCTAATACTGTCTTAGCAAACAAACTTGAATATCATTAAACTATAACCCTTGTACAATGTACAGAAAACTGTCTTCATGTAAGATCCTAGATTATTCAACGGGCCCCAGGGCTGTACTCCTGAGACCTCTTCTCCAGCTAGTCTGAGTCTCTAAACTTTACAACACCATATACCTGTGCCTAACGTGGTTCTGTGTTCTCCCACCAGGTGACACTGTGGCGTGGATCTTACCGTTTACATCCGGGGGCTTCATCTATATAGCGCTGGTGTCCGTCGTACCAGACCTGCTCAAAGAGAAAAATTCCAGGTACCAGTGTTTCATTAGATATTGACGGTTTTAAACGAAAGAATTAAATAGATGTCAACTTTTTCTAGAGTGTTCCTCCTGTCAGCTTCTTAAATTACCACTCCACACATTCACTGTATTGGTGAAGGGTACCTAGTCCCATCACCTATATCCACTTTCTTGAAAATGGTTGCCATGGTGACCATATTCTATTATTTGGAAGAAAAAAAGTTATCTGAAAAATAATCTTCATTAAGCAAAGGTCAAGAAGCTCCGTATAGTTATTGTAATAATGTGCAGTTAACTAATATTTCTTTTTGTTATTGTTGCTGTTAGTATTATGTACTTATGGCTGAACGTCTATGAAATACTATACATTGCTAGGGGTGCAGTATAGATAATGTTTCTTTGCTCAGGGAGATGGACGTTGCCTTGTCCTAATCGGATTTCTTTTTCACTTGGGGAGAAGGCTGTCGCCTGGTCCTAATGTGATATCTTTTTTTCCTTCGTGCAGGGAGCAGGACACCGCCTCGTCCTAATCTAATTTTATTTTTCACTCAGGAAGAAGGACATTACCTCATCTTGACCTGTTGTTTTTTTTCCTTCGCTCAGGGAGAATGACATTGCCTCATCCTGATCTGATATTATGTACAATTGGGTTTTTTTTTCTTCTTCGCTAGGAGAGAAGGACGTCGCCTTGTCCTGATCTGAAATTTTGTTGTTTTTTCTTCGCTCAGGGAGAAGGGCATTGCCTCATACTAATCTGATTTGATATTTATATTTAGTTTTCTTCGCTCAGGTAGAAGGACATCGCCTCGTCCTGATTTGATGTTATATATTTTGTTGTCATCGCTCAGGGGGGAGGACATTGTCTCATCCTGAGTTGATGTTACATATTTTGTTTTCTTCGCTGAGGGAGAAGGACATCGCCTCATCCTGATTTGATATTTATATTTTGTTGTCATCGCTCAGGTAGAAGGACATCGCCTCGTCCTGATTTGATGTTACATATTTTGTTGTCATCGCTCAGGGAGAAGGACATCGCCTCGTCCTGATTTGATATTTATATTTTGTTTTCTTCGCTCAGGGAGAAGGACATTGCCTCGTCCTGATTTGATGTTACATATTTTGTTTTCTTCGCTCAGGGAGAAGGATATTGCCTCGTCCTAATCTGATGTTGTTGATTTTTTGTCAGGGAGTCGCTAAAGCAGATGGTGGCGATGATCTCAGGGATCGGGTCGATGGCAGTTGTCGCGCTGTTCCTGGACGAACACAACCTGCCCTCCTGGGACGCCTCGTAGTGGCACCTCGTAGTGACACCTCGTAGTGACACCAGCACCTCCAAAAACTCACCTCTCTACACTTACCACAGCTGTGAGCTGCTCTGTCGGCACTATACACAAACTGACTTAGTGTTGGTGTACGAAAATATAATACCTGGTAAAAGTGTCAGTCCGATTATTATTTTTGAGAAGTGTTTTTTTAAACTTTTTTTTTCATATTACAATGTTCAATAAGCTTGTTTATTGTATTATTATATACCTTAAATTGTTAAGTTTTTACCTTCATGTTGATCGGATGCCTTGGCTGTTGTCACCGGGTGACGTATGAAATAAATACGACATGGGTAGGAGAGGGTTGTATACGCGGGTCATACGCCCACAGGTATGTACTCATATTGTGTATTAGTGATGGACACCACTGACAATGCTCAGTAAATAGCGGTGTGCTTCCCCAGCGCAAATCACAGATCTAGCCTCGTTTTCACTGCGTACACGAACAAACGGATGAGATTTGTATTTTTTCTAGGAATCTTTTTGTCCTGAAGTAGTCATTATTTGTGTAGATCAGGAAAAGGTTTTCGGGGAGTTTTTTTTATTAATGCCTGCGAAAAAGCTGTGTAAAGAATAGTTAGTACTCGTATGAGGGTAAAACACACAGGGCACATAGCCTACCCTGTATGGTCGCTGCCATTCATCCCTTACGCCGGACATGTGGTGCCACCCTGTGGTTTGGCTCTGAATTATCTATGATAGTATATCGTAGGGACCCTAAGTAAATCCGCTAAAACCAAAGATACCCGTGCTCAAAACATCATTTCCAGAGGCCAGTAATAATGCGGCTTAGAACTAAAGCTATGGGGTTTGAGGCTATAATTTCGTGTTTTTTTTCTAGGTCTCATTTCCTACTTTGAAGTGTGCTTTACTATAATCACCTCTGAATAAGTATCACTATGTTACAATGACAATTGTTGAGTGTATCAAAAATATGCATTTAAAAGATTGGAGAATGAAACATATTTTCTCGAACCTATAAAGTCAGATAACTGAGCACCTTTCTCTGGATATGATGTTTTGAGGATAGATATTTGCAGTTTAAGTGGGGCCACTTCGGCTCCCTATCAAGGTCTCTCCCGACTGGTGGTGCCATCTCGTTGATCGCGCCGAAACTCCCAACGAGCCCTCTAGTGGATGTCCAAGGAAGCAGGGTAGGCTCTGTACCATAGGCACTTATTTTGTTCCTGTTTCCCACCTTCACACAGTTACGCAGGTGTGAGTTTATATACATATATATATATATGTATATAATTTTATTATCCACCAGATATGAAGCTGTCTTTACATCCTAAATTTCAGGGAAAAGATTCCCTGAAACATCACCTAGCATGCAAAGTAGTGCTTGGAAAGATCAGCAGCCATTTTGTCTTTCATTTAGTAACTTAAATTTGTAATGCTGAATAAGGAATACAATATTAACCTGCTTTTGATACTAGTGTAACTCTTTGTAGTTGATGATGCAGTATCCTCGCTCCCGCTCAGATATTACTATGTGTCAGCTACGCGGAAGATATGCCCACTAGTGTCAATAGCAATATAATATTCTTAATGAACATGTATTATATAAATGTCCCTAAAGTATGAAACTTCCAACAGAATCCAGTCAGTTGCATGAAATCAATTTAATGTGCTATTGGGATCTAATAAGTCTTACAAATTGTGGTGCTACTTAAATGTAAACCTGTCCTGTGTCATTTAAAATTTCTACATTTCTATTAAAGGTGTGTATTTTTGTGGGAATAAGCGAAGTAGCATCATGTTTGAGATGTCACCAGCTCAGAAAGTGTGGGAAATAACAAGTAGGCAAGAAAACACAAAGGCAGGTTCTGATTGGCTGTGAAACAGAAATCAGCTTAGCCTTCTATTTAAGAAAATACTGGCTGCAGTATCTGCTATCCGAGTCCCCCATTCTAGACGGTACATAGCATACCCCGTAGGGAGGCCACCATTTGCCCCCACACTGAACATGTGTCTCCACCCTGTGGTTTGGCTCTGAATTATCAATTTTTTCAAATATCTTGGAGGTCTCTCTCCAACTGGTAGCTTTACCTTGTGAGCCCACTAGCGGATGTTCAAGGAAGCAGGATAGGCTATCATAATAATAATAATATATGACAATAACTATCCTCAAACTCTCTTTACCTTTCATATTTAGTTTGACCAGTTTGAACCGTGGCCAATAATATAATACTGGACAATGCAGGATTAGAAAGGATCTCCCGTAGAGGAATTCTGACAGCTGCCGATATGCAAAATGCTGTTTGTTACTTGATGGCAAAATCAGCTGACTCAGCTGTTGGAGCCTGTGTTGATACCAGGTAAATGTTACTGCTGTTACTCAATGACATAGACTATTTAAAATGTTTAAATGTATATTTAAAAACAAATCATAACTGTTTGTACTGGCAGACTAGTATACTTATTACATGTGAATATCTTTTGGAAGTGGATAGCCTTTCACTATTCACACCTCTTTTTGTTATTTTTACAAGCACGATGCACTGGCTTGACCATGGCTAGAGATAAACAATTAAGGTGTATATTGTCTAGGAGTTGATTAAGTTTGTTTTATATCAGAAACTTTTAGATCATAAAGCACCAAGGGCCACTTGAATTGTAAAATTGTAGAAATTAAAACAAAGGAATCTGCTCATTCTTAATAAATACCAGGCTATTGGGGCCAGATGGAAATGGGTACATCTGAGAGCCTACTCTAACCCCCACTCAAAATAAATGGTACGATACAAGAACAAACCTGATATGTGATTGAAACTACAGGTGACACCACCATTACAATTCTTTGACTCTAAATGGGGCCACAATCAGACCAACTAAATTTGTTAACGAGCACCAGAACAAACTAACTGTGCACAGCTCCTGCGATCAGGTTGGTTACTCCATGACTGGTGAGGAACTGGCACAGTGCTGATATACGAATTAACCAGGTTTATAAAATACCCAACTGTGATATTTCAGAGCATTTAGCTCTTTGAATTACTTAGGTACCAAGTTGATTAAGTAAATAAAGAGGATTTTAAAGATTATGACTTATAACTATTTCATAACATGAAATGTATAACTTTGAGTAATAAAAATGCTCAGATTAGTTCATAGTATTGAACAAAATAGAAATATATAAAATAACCAACCTTTTGAGAATTTGCTTAATTGGGCATATTAATGGTTTTCCATTACAGTTTTTATAAAAGATTATTCCCTATCTTAAGTTTGATATTTGTACTAGCACTACTTAATTAACTATTTAACTGAAAACAAATTATACCAAAAATACAAGTAGTTGTGGTAATACTGCAACAAAAGACAGCCACAGAATAGTCTGAATTACTGCAAAAGAGGATTCACGACCAGTCTTTTATTCTGCATTCAAGGCTGACAATAGCACAATACTTACACCGTAGCCACATCCTATCCCAACCTAACTTCTTATCGGTAATTTCAGTTATAAAATGTTATCCCCAAAAATTATATATACAAATAAAAAAATATCCAACCATCCCATGATTTACTTAAATTTGTTAATTTAAATGGTGTTTGAACACTATATATATAATAATCAACTTAGATTTAATTATACCAAAAATATAAGAAGTTGTGGTACTGCAACAATAAAAAGCTACAGGATAGTGAACAAATGACTGAAATAAAGTTAACATCCAATCTCATATTCTACATATTTCGAGTACTAAGTAAAGAACAAAACTGACGTGTAAAGTGATTTTTTTTCTGCTTATTTATGATATTATATTCAGTCTAAGTTTTTTTGTTATTTTCTTGTAGAGTTGTGTTAAACCAGTTACCTCCTGCTGAGAATCCCTTGTGTGTTATAATACCTAATTAGTTATGTGTTTGACTTGTTTTTATTCAGATTGCCATCTGTACGCGAACTAAAAACAAATACTCTGTTATCCAAACATAGGGCTGTACTCTGTATTATCGCTGAAACTATATCTACAGAAAATTAATGTAAAAAGTCCATCTTTTTTTATAATGTGTTCATTGATTGTTAATACTTTCTATGTTGTGAATACATCAAAGTAAAGAAAACTTCATTACTACCTTTAGTTTTGATGGGTGTTTTCACTGTTTTTGTTATCAGCATAGCAATTGTCATCAGGATAACAAAGTGATTATCATGATGACGATTGTTATTGTCTTGATTAAGATGAACGATATTATGATGACAGTCACCATTATTATAATGACACTCGTCATTATTACAATGGAGATTGTTGTTATCACAATGACAGTCATGGAACTATGATGAAGAGCATCATAATTATGATACCGATCGCTGATATCCTGATCAAGCATCGTTATCACAATGATGATTGTCACATTACAATGTTAATCATCTTCATTATGGGATGATCACGATTATAATGATGATCTTTGTTTGTATAATGAAGATCATTATTACTATGCTAATTGTAGTACGTGAAATAAAAAGTTATTATGATGACGATTCTCATTATTGTTATGGCAATCATCCTTGTCACAATAATGATTGCCATTCATGCTGACAATCGTTATTATTTTGATGAAAATTACCATGATCACAATGACAATGATTCTTATTATGATGACTATTGTTTTGTTGTGTTATTCAAATCAAGTTTCATAGATTTCACCAACCAGTCAAGTTTTACCATGGTAAAATAGTGTGTCAAGTTTGAATTCCTCCACAAATTACCCTTACCTCGAAAGGTGACTGCAATGGTTTATGTATATATTCAACCTCTTGCTATTATCATGTGTATCAAGGGTTAGACAACATTATTGAAAAAAGTCATGAAAATCCATACAATTTTTCATATTGCGTTAGTTGTTTTTGTAAAATGATATCACAAAGTGGAGCTGAGTGATATCTGTAGTAGAAAACAACAAACGCTATTTAAACAATTATATGAAATTGAGTGACATTTAGATTTTATCCTACCCTGTCACATGTTTTTAATTGCATATGTCACACATGACATATAGATATATAGCATAACCATGGCATACAGTCACACCATGTTAAGTCTATGGTGATTTATATGAGGGGCAGGATGAATTACAATATGCTATGGAATATAATGGTCATATAGAGTACCAGTATGTTGCATCACCCAGATGGTCTTCCACTCCGCAGATGTACATGTATATAGAACACAGGGTATATTTAGTGAGAAAAATTAAAATATGCTAATAATACAGAATTAAAGTGTTGGACCCACCTGGCACAATATGCTTATCACACTGTGTTTGACTCACCACCTCTCAAACAAACTGCGATACATTGTTGTGTCCTGCTGTATTCATCATGTTTGTTGGAGGAATGAACAAACCATCCTACACATCATGGGAACTTGATGTCAGTGCTATTGTAGAGCGTATTGGTTTAACTTGGGTAGAAATGTCATTTAGTTCCTCCAAAGTGGCACATTTAGTGGAAAATGGTTACTCTACCTGATAGTTGAACAACTAGATCTCTTATATACATATTTTCCATACTATAATATAATTTTCTTGTAAGAAAATAATATTTCTCTGTTTTACAAATCCATGACTGCACTGTTCCCTGGGCTAGTGTTAAACTTGTGTTATCACTTGTAGTTTTCATGAGTCAGATTGTTATGCAAGGTGTGTGCCGTAAAAGATGTACACTATGAATCAATTATTCTGAAATCATTTGATGCACATTGTACCTACACATAACTGCATGTGGTAATTATAATAATACATCTTTGTAACTTTAGGAATTATTGTAATAGTCAAACACCTGTTACCTAGCAGAGTAAATACTTAAGTTGTGGCATTAGGCCTTATATATCATGTACCTATAAATAATTAAAAATGCTTTTTAAAACAAGTCACAAAGTACAGAGTGGACAAATTAATAGTTGTTGTGCAGAATGAGATCTGTACAGCTGACCAGTAAGTGTGAAGACATTCGTGCATAGTTATATAATGATATAAAGTTATAAAGTCCTCTCTAACTCTAGAAAAAACTGTCTTACTCTAGGAGAAAAGTGATAAAATTAAATGGGAAATTCCAAGTTTGTAGTTTAAAAAAAAGAGAATAGATTGTAGATTCTCTACTCTTTCAAACCCATGCACTAGATAATTACTAATTCAAAATCCTATGTATGTACGTCAGATAATTCTTTTGCTGAAGGATTAGAAATATACTAACCACATCAGTTTTTTAACAGATGTTCTCCCAATAGACAACATTCTGTTTGTTACTTGAGTTGTTGAATTAGATAGTCCGGTGTGCAGCACCCTGTTCTGATGTGGGAACTATCCCAGCGCATTTATAATCATGGAGACTTGAAAAAGTATTTCCCATTTAAAAAGAAAAATACTTTTTTGATGATTGTTTTTGGAGGAATGGATGTATATTCTGGTAAGGGACGCTTCGTAGACGGAGGCCCTTGTCCGACAGTAATTGTACATATCAGGCGTTTGACTGAAATAAAATATTTTATTAAAGTGATGCAAAAAATATCTTTGTGTTTTCTTGTCACCTGAAGAATTTGCCATAATGAAATAGCATGGAGTCTGGTTGGATTAATATTGATCACTGTTCCTCGGCAGATATTTTTGGTGCAAATGTCCCACCTGCACTGTTTACATATATGGGAGCCTTCCCGCTGCCAGCTGCTGTACGGTCGAGGCTCACAAAATTCACTCCCACCTAGTGAGTCTTGGGTATAACTAGCTTAACTCAGCTTCCAAAAATCAACTGATAAGGCCACTCAAAAGAACATGTTTCTCATCACCAAGCCATGAAAGAGGGCACTTTTTTTCTTTTTTTTCCACTGGATCAAAGATGGCCTTTGAAGTGTCATAAGATGGGCCTCAGACATACTCATTTAGGCCCTCACTCTAAACTTCTAATATCTCACTTATTTTACTGTTTATAATATCAAAAGGTGTTACAAGTGCTGTGACAAGTACCACAGTGAAGAGAGATATGAATACCACAATTTTGGGAATACTAGATACACGGTCACTGGAGAACTCAATGAGAAACAAACTCCACCCACAGTTGTCAGGAGAACTTTATTGGAGAACTCAACCCGTTTCAGATACCTATGGAAAAGACAGTTTCATGTAGAAGGAAATATCTTACTAGTTAGCATTTAAAAAAATAAACCAGCGGATATAGAAAACAAGTCCAGTTAGGGTTAGGGTTGGGTATAGGGATAGGGTTAGCCAAAGTGAACATGCTAAAATTGCAGATAACCCTGCTCAAAACATCATTTCTAGAGGCCAGTAAGAACAAGGATTAGGGTTAAAGCTATGGAGTTCAAGGCTATAATTTCTTTTTTGGTCTCATTTGCTACTTTTGAAGTTTGTTTTTTCTACAATTGTCGGAATGAGTTTGTCATTAAGTTACAATGTCAATGAATGTATTAAAAATATGCATTTAAGAGATTGGCAAATGAGACATGTAATCTCTGACCCATATAGTGATAGTACTGAGCATCTATCTCTGGATATGGTGTTTTGAGCACAGGTATCTGCAGTTTCAGCGGTTCCACTTTGGCTTCCTATCGCGGTCTCTCTCTGACTGGTGGCGCCATCTCATCGTTAGGACTAAAACTTCCGACGAGCCCTCTAGTGGATGTCCGAGGAAGCAGGGTAGGCTCTGTACCATAGACACCTGTTTTGTTCCTGTTTCCCACCTTCACACAGTTACGCAGGTGTGAGTTTATATATATATATATAGATATATAGATATATATGTATATAATTTTATTATCCACCAGATATGAAGCTGTCATTACATCCTAAATTTCAGGGAAAAGATTCCCTGAAACATCACCTAGCATGCAAAGTAGTGCTTGGAAAGATCAGCAGCCATTTTGTCTTTCATTTGGTAACTTAAATTTGTAATGCTGAATAAGGAATACAATATTAACCTGCTTTTGATACTAGTGTAACTCTTTGTAGTTGATGATACAGTATCCTCGCTCCCGCTTAGATATTACTATGTGTCAGCTACACGGAAGATATGCCCACTAGTGTCAATAGCAATATGATATTCTTAATGAACATGTATTATATAAATGTCCCTAAAGTATGAAACTTCCAACAGAATCCAGTCAGTTGCATGAAATCAATTTAATGTGCTATTGGGATTTAATAAGTCTTACAAATTGTGGTGCTACTTAAATGTAAACCTGTCCTGTGTCATTTTAAATTTCTACATTTCTATTAAAGGTGTGTATTTTTGTGGGAATAAGCGAAGTAGCATCATGTTTGAGACGTCACCAGCTCAGAAAGTGTGTGAAATAACAATTAGGCAAGACAACACAAAGGCAGGTTCTGATTGGCTGTGAAACAGAAATCAGCTTAGCCTTCTATTTAAGAAAATACTGGCTGCAGTATCTGCTATCCGAGTCCCCCATTCTAGAAGGTACATAGCATACCCCATAGGGAGGCCACCATTTGCCCCCCACACTGAACATGTGTCTCCACCTTGTGGTTTGGCTCTGAATTATCAATTTTTTCAAATATCTTGGAGGTCTCTCTCCGACTGGTAGCTTTACCTTGTGAGCCCACTAGCGGATGTTCAAGGAAGCAGGATAGGCTATCATAATAATAATATATGACAATAACTATCCTCAAACTCTCTTTACCTTTCATATTTAGTTTGACCAGTTTGAACCGTGGCCAATAATGTAATACTGGACAATGCAGGATTAGAAAGGATCTCCCGTAGAGGAATTCTGACAGCTGCTGGTATGCAAAATGCTGTTTGTTACTTGATGGCAAAATCAGCTGACTCAGCTGTTGGAGCCTGTGTTGATACCAGGTAAATGTTACTGCTGTTACTCAATGACATAGACTATTTAAAATGTTTAAATGTATATTTAAAAACAAATCATAACTGTTTGTACTGGCAGACTAGTATACTCATTATATGTGAATATCTTTTGCAAGTGGATAGCCTTTCACTATTCACACCTCTTTTTGTTATTTTTACAAGCATGATGCACTGGCTTGACCATGGCTAGAGATAAACAATTAAGGAGTATATTGTCTAGGAGTTGATTAAGTTTGTTTTATATCAGAAACTTTTAGATCATAATGCACCAAGGGCCACTTGAATGTTATAAAATTGTAGAAATTAAAACGAAGGAATCTGCTCATTCTTAATAAATACCAGGCTATTGGGGCCAGATGGAAATGGGTACATCTGAGAGCCTACTCTAACTACTCTCAAAACTAGGAGCAAATAGTATTTTCATCCTAGATGAATGAGCGTGCTATTATTTAAATGAATAACAATTAAAAGGTATAAGTTAGATTTATTGTATGGATAGTTTTATGTAATCCAATTGCACCTGGTCAAATGGTAATTTCTGCAACTGCCTATCTAGGATCCAAACACATCAAGTACAAGTGGGTCTTGAGGTATTTTGGTTTTGGGTGATTGGTCATGGTCAGCTGGGTACCGTATGTCTCTAAGAGACTGTGACTCTGGTTCGCTGCTCTGTTCTCAATATCACAGTGAATAGCACACAGATAGTGAAGGGATAATTTGTATGCAGTACCCTGAAAGTCTATATGGACCCCTCTAAACTCTAGATGATGTATTTAGCGCGTGCAAGCACGCTCTAATAAATGGTATGATACAAAAACAAACCTGATATGTGATTGAAACTACAGGTGACACCACCATTACAATTCTTTGACTCTAAATGGGGCCACAATCAGACCAACAAAATTTGTTAACGAGCACCAGAACAAACCAACTGTGCACAGCTTCTGCGATCAGGTTGTTTACTCCATGACTGGTGAGGAACTGGCACAGTGCTGATATACGAATTAACCAGGTTTATAAAATACCCAACTGTGATATTTCAGAGCATTTAGCTCTTTGAATTACTTAGGTACCAAGTTGATTAAGTAAATAAAGAAGATTTTAAAGATTATGACTTGTAACTATTTCATAACATGAAATGTATAACTTTGAGAAACAAAAATGCTCAGATTAGTTCATAGTATTGAACAAAATAGAAAGAAGTAAAATAACCAACCTTTTGAGATTTTGCTTAATTGGGTAATTATTAATGGTGTTCCATTACAGTTTTTATAAAAGATTATTCCCTATCTTAAGTTTGATATTTGTACTAGCACTACTTAATTAACTATTTAACTGAAAACAAATTATACCAAAAATACAAGTAGTTGTGGTAATACTGCAAAAAAAGACAGCCACAGAATAGTCTGCGAATTACTGCAAAAGAGGATTCCAGACCAGTCTTTTATTCTTCATTCAAGGCTGACAATAGCACAATACTTACACCGTAGCCACGTCCTATCCCAACCTAACTTCTTATCGGTTATTTCAGTTATAAAAGGTTATCCCCAAAAATTATATATACAAATAAAAAAATATCCAACCATCCCATGATTTACTTAAATTTGTTAATTTAAATGGTGTTCCTTAAAAGTTTTGAACACTATATATATAATAATCAACTTAGATTTAATTATACCAAAAATATAAGAAGTTGTGATACTGCAACAATAAAAAACTACAGGATAGTGAACAAATGACTGAAATAAAGTCAACATCCAATCTCATAATCTACATATTTTGAGTACTAAGTAAAGAACAAAACTGACGTGTGTAAAGTGATTTTTTTCTGCTTATTTATGACATTATATTCAGTCTAATATTTTTTGTTATTTCCTTGTAGAGTTGTGTTAAACCAGTTACCTCCTGCTGAGAATCCCTTGTGTGTTATGATACCTAATTAGTTATGTGTTTGACTTGTTTTTATTCAGATTGCCATCTGTACGCCAACTAAAAACAAATACTCTGTTATCCAAACATAGGGCTGTACTCTGTATTACCGCTGAAACTATATCTACAGAAAGTTAATGTAAAAAGTCCATCTTTTTTTATAATGTGTTCATTGATTGTTGATACTTTCTATGTTGTGAATACATCAAAGTAAAGAAAACTTCATTACTACCTTTAGTTTTAATGGGTGTTATCACTGTTTTTTGTTATCATCATAGCAATTGTCATCAGGTAAACAAAGTGATTATCATGATGACGATTGTTATTGTCTTGATTAAGATGAACAATATTATGATGACAGTCACCATTATTATAATGACACTCATCGTTATTACAATGGAGATTGTCGTTATCACAATGACAGTCATGTAACTATGATGAAGAGCATCATGATTATGATACAGATCACTGATATCCTGATCAAGCATCATTATCACAATGATGATTGTCACATTACAATGTTAATCATCTTCATTATGGGGATGATCACGATTATAATGATCTTTGTTTGTATGATGAAGATCATTATTACTATGCTAATTGTAGTACGTGAAATAAAAAGTTATTATGATGACGATTCTCATTTTTGTTATGGCAATCATCCTTGTCACAATAATGATTGCCATTCATGCTGACAATCGTTATTATCATGATGAAAATTACCATTATCACAATGACAATGATTGTTATAATGATGACTATTGTTTTGTTGTGTTATTCAAATCAAGTTTCATAGATTTCACCAACCAGTCAAGTTTTACCATGGTAAAATAGTGTGTCAAGTTTGAATTCCTCTACAAATTACCCTTACCTCGAAAGGTGACTGCAATGGTTAATGTATATATTCAACCTCTTGTTATTATCATGTGTATCAAGGGTTAGACAACATTATTAAAAAAAGTCATGAAAATCCATACAATTTTTCATATTGCGTTAGTTGTATTTCTAGAATGATATCACAAAGTGGAGCTGAGTGATATCTGTAGTAGAAAACAACAAACGCTATTTAAACAATTAGATGAAATTGAGTGACATTTAGATTTTATCCTACCCTGTCACATGTTTTTAATTGCATATGTCACACATAGCATATAGATATATGGCATAACCATGGCATACAGTCACACCATGTTAAGTCTATGGTGATTTATATGAGGAGTAGGATGAATTACAATATGCTATGGAATATAATGGTCATATAGAGTACCAGTATGTTGTATCACCCAGATGGTCTTCCACTCCGCAGATGTACATGTATATAGGACACAGGGTATATTTAGTGAGAAAAATTAAAATGTGCTAATAATACAGAATTAAAGTGTTGGAGCCACCTAGCACAATATGCTTATCACACTGTGTTTGACTTACCACCTCTCTAACAAACTGTGATACATTGTTGTGTCCTGCTGTATTCATGGTGTCTGTTGGAGGAATGAACAAACCATCCTACACATCATGGGAACTTGAGAGTATTGTGCTGCATTCACTACATAATATAACAACAGGTTTAGCTTGGGTAGAAATGGCATTTAGTTCCTCCAAAGTGGCACATTTAATGGAAAATTGTTACTCTAGCGGATAGTTGAACAACTAGATCTCTGATATATATATTTTCCATGCTATGATATTATTTTCTTGTAAGGAAATAATAGTTCTCTGTTTTACAAATCCATGACTGCACTGTTCCCAGGGCTTTTGTTAAACTTGTGTTATCACTTGTAGTTTTCATGAGTCAGATTGTTAGGCAAGGTGTGTGCCGTAAAAGATGTACACTATGAATCAATTATTCTGAAATCATTTGATACACATTGTACCTACACATAACTGTATGTGGTAATTATAATAATACACATTTGTAACTTAAGGTATTATTGTAATAGTCAAACACCTGTTACCTAGCAGAGTAAATACTTAAGTTGTGGCATTAGGCCTTAAAACATTTGAAACCACTCCCAAATTCACCCCATTCTGATGTTGGAATGAGTGGGTAAAAGTGTTTGATCTGAAGATCTATGTGGATACATTTCCAACCAAAACAACAAGGAACACATGTACTTCAGACACTCACCATGTCTCCTTATTATCATGTACCTATAAATAATTAAAAAATGCCATTTAAAACAAGTCACATAGTACAGAGTGCACAAATTAATAGTTGTTGTGCAGAATAAGATCTGTACAGCTGACCAGTAAGTGTGAAGACGTTCGTGCATAGTTATATAATGATATAAAGTCCTCTCTAACTCTAGAAAAAACTGTCTAACTCTAGGAGAAAAGTGATAGAATTAAATGGGAAATTCCAATCAAACTTGTATACAAAAGGGATTTCTGATATTTGCAGAGATTTACATATAAAAGTTTTTAGTTTTAAAAAAAGAAGAATATTTTGTAGATTTTCTACTCTTTCAAACCCATGCACTAGATAATTACTAATTCAAAATCCTATGTATGTACGTCAGATAATTCTTTTGCTGAAGGATTAGAAATATACTAACCACATCAGTTTTTTAACAGACGTTCTCCCAATAGACAACATTCTGTTTGTTACTTGAGTTGTTGAATTAGATAGTCCGGTGTGCAGCGCCCTGTTCCGATGTGGGAACTATCCCAGCGCATTTATAATCATGGAGACTTGAAAAAGTATTTCCCATTTAAAAAGAAAAATACTTTTTTGATGATTGTTTTTGGAGGAATGGATATATATTCTGGTGAGGGACGCTTCGTAGACGGAGGCCCTTGTCCGACAGTAATTGTACATATCAGGCGTTTGACTGAAATGAAATATTTTATTAAAGTGATGCAAAAAATATCTTTGTGTTTTCTTGTCACCTGAAGAGTTTGTGTTAATGACTTAGCATGGAGACTGGTTAGATCAATATTGATCACTGTTGCGTGGCAGATATATTTGGAGCAAGTGTCCCGGCTGCACAGTTTCCGTGAACAGGAGCCCTCTCGCTGCCAGATTCTGCAGTCAAAGACTCACAAAATGTGTAGCATTCACTTTCGCCTAGTGAGTCTCGGGTACAACTAGCTAGTCAGCTTTCCAAAATCAACTCATAACATTTTCCACAGGAACCTCAATGCAGCGGTTTCAGAGATGGCATCTTTTCAATTCTCCTTGAAAATCCAATTTTTCCTTTATGAGTATATACAATTCTTTCTCCTTGTGTAAACTCAGGTATTGAGCTTCATATTTTGGTTTTCCACATTTTCAATTATTTTACATCAAACTACATTTGTCTGCTCATAAAACTGCCCTCTGGAGTTAAGTCGATGAATCCTCATCTCGCCCCTGGCAGTTTTCTCCCATAGGCTTAACATCGGTAACCTGGTTCTCCATGCCCTTAAGAGTATCAGTCCGTTCTCCATGGTCTATGACGTCATGTATCCAGTGTGTCCTCCGTTCTTTTAGTGAGTACAGGGATGAGATAAATACAGAAAGCAACTCATTTTGGTTAAAGTTGTCGTTCTCCAACTCGTTTGAATGCTACATGATATTCACTCAGCTCCGCCTTATTCATATCACTCTGCGTCAAACTCAGTGAGAACGATGACTTTGACCAAAACTTGTTGGCTTCTTCTTTATTCCGTCATAGAATGTCTATGGTGAAGCCCCTTAGAGTTCAGTCGACGAACCATCTCATCAATTATCAAATGGACAGACAGTATTTTCTCATGAGAGTAAGTTTCTTTATCCTACCCCTAATATAAAATCCCATAGGCTTAACATTGAGTTTCCGTATGCCACACAGACTGGCATACGGAGTTTTATATGCCACTAGTGGCATACAGAATTATTATCACGTAATATTCCAAAATCGAGGAGACAGGGTAGGATAAATTCAAAACCTGATTCGTTTTAATCTTGGCTACCGCATGCCGCTGTGGTGCCAAAATTGGTTACACTGCCATAAGTGGTAATTATCGCCCACTAGTATCTTGTGCGCATGCGCGAACATGCGCAGTGTTGAAGTCCACGATTGGAGTGTTGAAGTCCACGATTGGAGAGTGAGAAATTCATCGGCGCTCAAGCCACTAGGTTGTAAGTTGAATCACAAAGTTGAATCACAAGAGGATGAAGTACAACTACAGTTACTTTGAGTGGGAAAGAATTTTAAGTGCGAAATTTGTACGTAATCATGACGTAATAACGTCATTTAAAGACATGACCCCCAATAGTCTGTGATATCTGAACGGAAGAATGTGGCCAGACACATGTGCGTATAGAGTGGGCGATAATTACCACTTATGGCAGGGTTACCAATTTTGGCACCACACCGCTCCTGGTGTTTTGGCTCCGGACTTCACTCGGCTTCGCCTCATGAAGTCACTATGCCAAACTCCAGTCGTGGCATACGGTGGCCAAGATTAAAACTCATCCAGTTTTACGATAATATGCTATTCCTAGCTTCACACGAGTCTCAGTGGTAGATTAGTAGATATTTTTTATCCCACAGTTATCTTCAAAATTCTGAATATAATTCCAATAATGTTTGATCTTTGTCTCTAGCTATGAGAAGTGCTGAGTTTTGAAATAAGCTTGTGAAGTTCAATTTCCTAAATTATGATATTGAGGTGTGTGTCTTGAACTTGCAGGCTTAATGTGTAGTTTCCATGTAAAATACATTTTGGAAGTATCATAATAAATAAAAGCGTCCATGTGTCGATAGCTGGGCTGTCTTCTGGTGGATTTGATAAACTTGATGTAAACCACTAAAGCGATAGAAGTGAAACGATTGCCTCGACACTTCACTCTCCACAGATGTGCTACATAGAAAGAATAGACTGGAAAACTGTTTGGTGAGTGAATGTTCTGGTCATCAATTCGCGATCCGGCTGGTGACTTCCGGTTCAAAATACCCTCCAAATTATGCAAATTCGCCCGACAACAGATCGATCCGCCATCTTGCTGGTGAATACAAAGCGCTGTCGGAGCCTAGAATGGTGAAAATCTATACTAATCGACCTTCTTCTGTGCATTATGTAATGTAATAGTTGAAATAGGATTATTTACATTATTCCGAGGTAATCTAAACGTGCCAACTCAAAGAAAATCGGTTGCTTCGATGATTTGTTGACATTGCATTTAGAGTCTATACTAAAGCCATCACATATTTTTTTAATCTGAAACTTCAAGATAATTCTGATATTGCCAAAAGAAAGGCCTGGGAAATACTTTAAAGAGTCTTACACACCAAATAATATCAGAAATCAACGTTCGAAACTGCCCATAGGCTTAGCATTATGTAGTTGCTTCAACAAAATGGTGGCCACCATATCTCGTAGCGCCACCTACTTCCAGCCCGGTGTAGTGCCAAAAACCCTGCCAAAAACGGTTATTATCGCCCACTAGTATCTTGTGCGCATGCGCGAACATACGCAGTGATGAAATTTGCCGAAATAAAGTAATTCTCATGTCTAAATACTACTCTTTTCATTTATTTACATTAAAATCACATCAAAATAGTAGTACATCCGTTAGTCCGTGAAATCTGACCGGAAGAGCGTGTGCAGACGCATTCGCGTATTGGGTGGGCAATAATTACCATTTTTTGCAGGGTTACCGATTTTGGCACTCCACCGGATCGGAGAATGGGTTTGAGGCCTTTAATCAATGAGTGTGCTTCCTTCTAGATGAATATGTGAGTAACAAATGTAGACAAAGTCTGACTGACGTGTGAAAATATTTAAAATTTGTTTATTTTGTCTTTACGTCATGCTGGTATTATGTACAGGAAAGGTTAGTTCGCTGCATCCACTGGTTACGTCCGTAATATCACAACGACAAGATCGGGGTGGAGAGTGAGATATCAACGTGGTATCTGTATGCTTGTGGAATAACAGGTCCGTACCACACGACCGTGCAGTACGTGAGGCGGTATGATGGCTCCATCCTGTATGCGTCTAGAATGACAGGTCCGTATCACACGACCGTTCAGTACGTGAGACGATATGATGGCTCTATCCTACACGCATGTGGAACAATATGGCCATATCACATGACCATGGCGTATGATAGGGTTATGACACCTCCATCCTACATGCGTGCAGAATAACGGGTCTGTATCACACGACCGTGGAGTATGAGAGTTCTCTTCCATTCTGCACGCTCGTGGAATAACGGGTCGATATTACATAACTGTGCAGTATGTGAGGCTCTATCCTACACGCATGTGGAATAACCGGTCCATATCACACGACCATGCAGTATGAGAAGGTTATTACACCTTCATCCTGAATGCGTGTGGAATAACCGGTCTGTATCACACGACCATGCAGTATGAGAGGGTTATTACACTTCCATCCTACACGCGTGTGGAATTACCGGTCTGTATCACCTGACCATGCAGTACGAAAAGGTTATTACACTTCCATCCTACACGCGTGTGGAATAACCGGTCTGTATCACATGACCATGCAGTATGAGAAGGTTATTACACCACCATCCTGGACATTGCAAACACTGACAACAACTCTCCTTTATTACGCTGCACATCGAAAAATATATATAGGTCATCTCCCAGTTGGCTTTGATTGTGTCGTTCGCGCACACAACAAATTCAAACTCAATCCATTTGTTAAGAACACCAGGAATGATTAGATTGGCTTTTTTTTCTCTTCGGATCCACTCGTTATGTAACAGAAAACCGCTTCACCAAATTCCCTGATTAGATAATCAAGGATGCAAGTCATAGTTAGAAAAAAAAATCGAAAATATATTCGAGAAGGAAAAATGATTGGGCAGTGTGGGGACTGGTAGTAAAACATGCTCAGAGCTGTGGCATGTGTTTATATAGATCAGTTAAGGAGACTCACTCACTCTCTGAAATCTTTTTAAAAAGTCAGCATCGTTCGGCCCCGGTTGGTATCGTCTCGGAGGTGCCGCTGGGGTTCAGTCGGGGTATGGCTGTCTGCCGCCGATTTGTAGAATTCTGATCATTATAAACATAAATCGTTTTGTATATTTGTAATTGCTTAATAGACTTGCATCCCTGAAATAAGGTGCACTGGAACCAGAGATGGTCGACTGAGAAGACACCTCTTTAGGTTATTTCACTTTCCCTGCTGGTGAAATGAGTAGAAGCCTACACTGACCCTAACACAAGCACTCCGCGAGTTAGTCAACACAAGCTCTTATACATACCAACACAGTCCCCGGAAAACACGACAAATTTCCCACAGTCGGTTTACAAACCAACCCCAGCACGATGAGAGTTGTCAGAATCAACTCTTCACAATTTGGTGGAATTTTCCAGGGTTTTTTTTAGAGTTTTAGAATGAAAATCAACAGATTCATGTGAGAAAATGGTGATAGGCAAAGTGCACTGATAAATATCCATGTGTGTGAAACTAGGTCAGGTCAAAGGTCAAATAAGGTGCCACGTGACAGGTTGTGAGATTTGGTGAGATTTGGTGAGATTTGGTGAGATTTGTCCGCTGGGAAACACAAGACCAGATCAACATTGATCATTGACCCCAAAATGAGTAACACTGAGACGCCAGTGTCTCCACCTAGTGGGCTTTCCTCGAACTTCACCTCGGGACGTGATCTGCCATCTGGTGGTCACTCGTAACACTAACTATTCAGTGCAGTGCAATGAAATCCACCAGATTTCTTTTACTGAATGTAAGAGTTGAACCTGAGTTACAAATAGGAAAATCCAAGCTTTTTTAATTTCTTTTCACTAACTGACAGGATGTCGTTTTATTTATACGGAGCCAAAGTGAGCCCGCTTAAACCGCAGATACCCGTGCTCAAAACACCATTTCCGGAGGTCACTAAGAACGAGGCTTAGTGCTTAAGCTATAGGGGTTTGAGATTAAAATATCGATTTTGGTCTCATTTGCTACTATTGAAGCATACTTCACTACAATCTTCTCTGAATAAGTTTGTCAATAAGTCAAGATGAGTTGTTGAGTGTATTCAAAATATAGGCATTTAAAAGAATGGAGAATGGGAGATAATCTCGAAAAACCGTTGTCAAAGTACTGAGCACCACTCTCCGGAAATGGTGTTTTAAGCACAGGTATCTGCGCTTTCAGCGGGGCCACTTTGCAGTTACAGCAGGGCCACTTTGCACTTTCAGCGGGGCCACTTTGCACATTCAGCATGGCCACTTTGCACTTTCAGCACGGCCACTTTGCACTTTCAGCACGGCCACTTTGCACTTTCAGCACGGCCACTTTGCACTTTCAGCATGGGCACTTTGCACTTTCAGCACGGGCACTTTGCACTTTCAGCACGGCCACTTTGCAATTTCAGCGGAGCCACTTTGCACTTTCAGCGGGCCACTTTGCATTTTCAGTGGGGCCACTTTGCAGTTACAGTGGGGGGCAACTTTGCACTTTCAGCACGGCCACTTTGCACTTTCAGCCACTTTGCACTTTCAGCGGGGCCATTTTGCAGTTACAGTGGGGGGCAACTTTGCACCTTCAGCAAGGCCACTTTGCACTTTCAGCACAGCCACTTTACAATTTCAGTGGAGCCACTTTGCACTTTCAGCGGGCCACTTTGCATTTTCAGTGGGGCCACTTTGCAGTTACAGTGGGGGCCACTTTGCACTTTCAGCACGGCCACTTTGCAGTTACAGTGGGGCCACTTTGCACTTTCAGCGGAGCCACTTTGCAGTTACAGTGGGGCCACTTTGCACTTTCAGCGGGCCACTTTGCACTTTCAGCGGGGCTACTTTGCAGTTACAGTGGGGGGCAACTTTGCACTTTCAGCACGGCCACTTTGCACTTTCAGCACAGCCACTTTGCACTCACAGCGGGGCTACTTTGCACTTACAGCGAGGCCATTTTGCACTTACAGCGGGGCCATTTTGCACTTACAGCGGGGCCACTTTGCACTTTCAGTGGAGCCACTTTGCAGTTACAGCGGGGCCACTTTGCACTTTCAGCAGGGCCACTTTGGCTCCGTATCCTGCCCAGTTTGTTTCGCATTGAGCATCTCAGCCCTAAACCCAGACATTCACAAAAATCTACCAAGCAGTGGACTTACTTGTAAACCATCTCCACTTGACAGTGCGCAGTGGTTGGCAACAAACAAAGTTAATAATCGTGTAAATCAGAACACATCACGCTAATTAGTGATCTCTCCGTGATCCATCGGACAAGGGACTTCGGAATATACAGCTGTAACTAAGGATGCATGCAGTTTAAATATATCACAGTTATATATATCATGATTAAAAACCAGTTTTATCATTCTCATTTAAGGTTGCATACACTCCCCTCAACAGATCCAAACTAGAATTCCGAACCGCCACCTTTTAAAGCTCGTTTAGTAACTTTGCGTTTCCTAATTTGAAGTCACCTTGAAATATTATTTCTTCATCGATATAACTTATCAGTACAGTATTTTGTGTATGGTGTCAGACAAAGCAGTTAGTCAACACATGCAACAAACAAAATTCAGAAATCACTCTTCCTTCACATGGTCCCAGGCATGCTAAATACAGACCCCACCCTCCCTAAAATATCAGAAATCTTCCACTGTGCCAACCACTAATATTAATACAACTCCAAATTAACATGCTGATAACAAATGATACCTTTCAACGTGAACAGAATCAACAATGGTGATAACAGGAAATCCCACTTCGGGCTGACAAAAATTAAAGTTCTAATAATTCCCAATAATAACACCACAAAGAGTTCCATGAGAAATCCAGATCAAATCACATACAAATGTACAAGCGAGACTCGACATTCCCCTGCATCATGTGTTCGGGGAGAGAGAGAAGCAGCGCGGTTCATACGCCACGGACGTTGAGTACGGAGACTTGGATGTAAGAGCGGGGTTATTGATTAAAGTAGTTCCTCGGGTTGTCGTTGTTGTATCACTCCGCGTGCAGGTGTATACTGCACGGCTTGGCTTTGTAGGTCGGCCACCGGCACACGGGACAGCAGTGGTTGTCACGTGACAGCCATCCCAGGATGCACTGGTGGTGGAAGCAGTGTCCGCATGGCAGCCCGCACAGCACGACGCCATATTTGTAGCTCTCCAAGCAGATAACGCACTCGGTGCTGGGCAGGATGCCCGGCGGCGTCTGGTTTGGCGTCTCCGAGTCGCTGCCCACCAGTGTCTCCCTCTGTGACGTCACCGTCACGTCACTTCCGGTGGAGGGACTGCGCGTGCGCTGTTTGACCGGACTCGCCGTGTGGTGGCGCCCTGGTCGCGAGGTCTTTGGACTCATTTTGCATAAACATTTGTAGTCTCCGTCCATGAGGAACTTGGCGCATGCGCTCTCCGAGTCGAGCGGTTCATCCTCGTCTTCGTCGTCATCGTGGCCGCCACTTTGTTTGTTCTTCAGGTCCTGCTCTCGCTGCAGGGCGCGGCACTTTTCACAGGTGAATAAATAGGGCAGTTTGGGGCTCTCTGTCCCTGAGGAAGGATCTTCGCCATCCGAGTCGAATCGACTGCTCTCCCCATCACTACACACATCCGAATCTATGCTTGGTCCGTTGTATTTCCACACAGGCAGATCCTTGATGTACTCGGAGCTGATGATCGGGGTGAGCCAGAAGTTGGGGACAGCGAGTCGCTCGATGAGCAGCTCCATACCAACCTCCAGGTCCATGTCCTGCGGAGTCATCGGTCTCGTTAACGTAGCCATGGGTCTGAACAGGTAGTTCACGTACCCGTCCCAGCTGAAGTTCCACCACTCCATCGTGTTGTTGTTATTGTTGTTGTGGGGCGGTGGAACGGGGTTGTCCTCCTCTGCCGACCCTTTGTACAGTCTCCGGAGAAAGCCGGTCACCGCAGCGAAGGCAATGAAAGTCGTACACAGCAAACAGCAGTGGAGAGAGGAGTAAGAAAGCCAGTCCGCTCGCAGCAGGGCAGCCAGCGGAGTGGAACTAACAAGTCGAAGCACCTTTAACATCCAATCAAGCACCATGCCCATGTAAGGCAATTGGAACAGCGCCAGCACCGGTAACCATAGCAGGATGAGAAAACAGTTCCACTTGAAGATACTCCATAGAAGATGTCCTACGCGCTTCAGTAACAAGCCACTAGCCACGAACAGATCGAACCAGCAAGTCACATTCACCACAATAAGACTGAGCAGGAACATGTCATTCACCTCCGGGTGCAATGTTTTCAGCACCACACACATGGAATTGTAGTTCAAATACTCGCCGCGCCGCTGGCCATAAGTGGCATTTCCCTCCGGCGTTAAGATCAGATAAGTAGGGACACGCGACAACCGCAGCCGGTTTAGTATGTTCTTGCCCTCGCGGGACTTGACATTGATGGTGCCGAAGCGTACCCGGCCTGAGAACTTGACGCTCATCACGGAGTAGAACATGGGCGGGATCTTCATGGTCGAGAAGAGCACCACCCGTACTTTGGTGGGCTGTCGGCTCTCCTCCCACGTAAACCAGTCCTTTTGCAGTTCCTGGAGATCATAGATCTGACGTATTCGTGAGGCCAAGTTAAAGTTGACCCAGTCGAAAGCTGCCTGGACGCGAGTGGAGCCGGTGTAGGACCGAAGCACTACCGAGTCCTTGGGCTTGTTGCCCAGTGGTAGGGACAGCACCAGGCGGGAGGTATACCAGTTCTTGCGGTCACATAGCCTTGAAAGAAAACGAGAGATTAATCACTTAAGAGGTAATATGCAGGTGCTATGCTGTAAGGATTGAGCACTGCCTTAAATGTTGCAAATAGTTTTCTTTTATATTAAATATGTATAGTTCCACATTCTGTAGGTAAAGTTCTTCTATGCGTTATCAAAATATTACAAGTCAGATATCATCAGATATTTACATGAAACAATATCAGCTATCATTCTACTTTATGATCTGACTGATTTACTAATATGAATGTAAATATTAGTCTGTATCATAAGATTTCATACAAAGAAACAATGAGCTAAAGCCTTGTATCACTCATTTCCCACTGAACGAAAAATGTAATAATTCTTCATCTTAATACTTCTAATAAAAAAACATTTCATGTAACTCTTACGCAAAGTCCAGAGAGCAGTCGAAAATGCCGGTCCTGACACTGAATCTGCCGAGACGCTTGACGAGGGAGCGCCAGTCCTCCAGCCCCATGAAGGGATGCGCTGCATCACGTACCACCTGAACGTACAGCAGAACAACTCAATCGTCAAGGTCATGGACAGGGATGCCAGTTGGGATCAGGAAAATATCCTACATGGGGACTGAGGCCAGTCTATGTATCACCTAAAACACACATGGTGTATGGGGAACCCCCACCACTCTCCTAGCAGATCCTTGGGCATGGACTGGCATTATAGGACATCTAGAGGTCTGCTATGAGAGTGAATATATGAGTAGTTCTGCACTAGCTGGGGTACTTTTCAAAGAAAATCTTTTAATAAAGATTACCACATACTAGCAGTTCTATATTCTGCAAAATATCTTTACAAGTTCAATAAGCATTCCTTTGATATTTTCTTTTAGACTTAGCAATTCTTTGATAACTCTATTCTCACATGAAACATTTTAAGCCAATCAGATGTCAGTATTTTAGTTTGCCCTTGTCTGTAGGAGCATTTTCTACGGGAATCCTACCATCCTACAGCTCTAGGTTGGAGCAATGGGATCCATAGGCCCTCTAACTGAGTGTGCTGGGGGTAGCTGATTCAGAATTTGATAAAATTATAGAACATGTTTATGGAGTCAATATTGCAATGAAAATCCTACATGTAGGCAAAATCCTACAAACTGGCATCCCTGCATGGAATGAGCTTGTTTGTTTGTTTGGGTAGTTTAACGTCAAATTGGTTCAATTAGACTTCATGGAAGGAGCATCGCAAGTTTGAGGCACATCGAAGGTTAATGCATCAGCAATTTACATGTCAGGGTTGTATTTCGTTACTGAACCCAACAAACTATCTTTACGTTTACAATACTGAAGATAAATAGACTTATACAAAAGAGATCTTATTCATTCTTTAAAGATTAAAAAAAACAAAATACAGAAGTATATGCAATATTGAACGGAATTTGTAGCCCAACAAACTATCTTCCATTTATGATAATGATTATCCCTAAACTTGATCAGTACTACTTCATTTTTAAGTTAAAAAAAAAAGAATACCAGCATATATTATATTGAACCACCAACAAATCACTATATTGCACAATATTTGTAACCCAACAAATCTCCCATTTAGGATATTGATGATCTATAACCTTCATAAGGGCTACAGATATCTCTTTTATCTTTATAAAAAGGAATAGCAGTATATACTAATTGAAACATATTTGTAACCCAACAAACTATCTTCCATTTACGATAACGATTATCCAGAAAAACTACGATAGAAATTTTTTTTTTTTTTAGTTTTTAAAGAACAAAGTCAGCATGTGTTTGTTTTGTAGGAGTGAGTTGCAGACCTGGACGACCCAGACGCTGTCCTTGGTGTCCTCCACCTCCTCGTAGAAGTGTGTGCCGCATGTGAAGTTTGTCGAGGTGGTCACCTCCTCGGTGTGCGTGGCCACGTCCAGTTCTCCCTCGTTCACCTCGCCTGTAAACACAGAGTGCAGCTTGTTTAACACGTATTAAGGTTTAACTCTCGCTGTTTTTCATATTACTATTTACCCGTTCTCCCTCGTTCACTTCACCTGTAAACACAGAGTGCAGCTTGTTTAACACGTATTAAGGTTTAACTCTCGCTGTTTTTCATATTACTATTTACCCGTTCTCCCTCGTTCACTTCGCCTGTAAACACAGAGTGCAGCTTGTTTAACACGTATTAAGGTTTAACTCTCGCTGTTTTTCATATTACTATTTACCCGTTCTCCCTCGTTCACTTCGCCTGTAAACACAGAGTGCAGCTTGTTTAACACGTATTAAGGTTTAACTCTCGCTGTTTTTCATATTACTATTTACCCGTTCTCCCTCGTTCACTTCACCTGTAAACACAGAGTGCAGCTTGTTTAACACGTATTAAGGTTTAACTCTCGCTGTTTTTCATATTACTATTTACCCGTTCTCCCTCGTTCACTTCGCCTGTAAACACAGAGTGCAGCTTGTTTAACACGTATTAAGGTTTAACTCTCGCTGTTTTTCATATTACTATTTACCCGTTCTCCCTCGTTCACTTCGCCTGTAAACACAGAGTGCAGCTTGTTTAACACGTATTAAGGTTTCACTCTCGCTGTTTTTCATATTACTATTTACCCGTTCTCCCTCGTTCACTTCACCTGTAAACACAGAGTGCAGCTTGTTTAACACGTATTAAGGTTTAACTCTCGCTGTTTTTCATATTACTATTTACCCGTTCTCCCTCGTTCACTTCGCCTGTAAACACAGAGTGCAGCTTGTTTAACACGTATTAAGGTTTAACTCTCGCTATTTATCATATTACTATTTACCCGTTCTCCCTCGTTCACTTCGCCTGTAAACCGAGTGCAGCTTGTTTAACACGTATTAAGGTTTAACTCTCGCTATTTATCATATTACTATTTACCCGTTCTCCCTCGTTCACTTCGCCTGTAAACACAGAGTGCAGCTTGTTTAACACGTATTAAGGTTTAACTCTCGCTATTTATCATATTACTATTTACCCGTTCTCCCTCGTTCACTTCGCCTGTAAACACAGAGTGCAGCTTGTTTAACACGTATTAAGGTTTAACTCTCGCTATTTATCATATTACTATATACCCGTTCTCCCTTTAACACACATTAAGGTCAACTTTTGTTTGTTGTTTGTTTCGGTAGTTTAACGTCCAATTTCTTCAATTAGACTTACTTTAGTTTATTTACTAAAATGTGGATATCCTGTTGGAATAACAAGGTATGCTGCCTGGTTGGTCAGGCATCTGATTCTTTTCGATTATATCTTATCTAAAATCTTACATTCCTTGAGGAAGTCAAAAATTTCTCTGCTAGTTTTATGGAAAAAAATCTGCATCACTTTATACCTGTGTACAATTGCCTCATATCTGTAGGCCAGTTATGCAGATTGCATTCATTACTCTGTGATGAATGAATTAAGTTCGTCCCTCTATACCACGTGACTAGCTGTCATTTATAACCATAAGTAATAAAAGGCGTCATTAATAATATTTAGGTATGTAGTAATAAGGAGACGGGATGAGGGTACCTGAATAAATTCTCTTTAATCTCGGTACTTCTTAACACAATAAAACAACTCTGACGGGGTTTATTCTGGCACAATGACACTGTCTCCATATATCATCATATATACACCTATAGCCGAACACTCCATATTTACGTACAACTACTCAGTACTTCATAGCTCTCCTACTCATATCAATGGTGATGTTTTCATATTAAGGCTGAAAGTGGTTTTTTTTATCAAGATTGTGTCAATGACTCTGTTTGCCGGCCGTCGAGTCGACATGTATTTAAGTGAGAAACATAAAATTATTTTATCATTTATAGATATACGACATGGAAACGGATATGGGTGTCAGAATTCATGAATTTTTAGGTGAGCGCCCCAGAAAACACACCACTCAGCCTGACAGGCTGGTGACACTATTCAGGTATGCTGACCTTGCACCCGGAATCAGTTTCCCTATAGTGGTTTAGGACCGACCTCTGTTACATGTCACAGTAAGCAAGTCACTCCTAATTCATATTCAATTCACATGAGGCACCGCTCTACTCCTAACGAACTGCTGCTGCATAAATACACAATATAGACTGAATTCAGATGCGACCGCTTTTGTCTATATTCAGGGATGCCAGTTGGGGTCAGAAAAAATTCCTACATGGGGACTGAGGCCAGTCTAGGTATCACCTCAAATGCACATAGTGTATGGAGAATCTAGCAGATCCTTGGGATTGACAGGCAGTATGGGATATCTAGTTATCTGCTATGAGAGTGCTATGTGTAATTCTGCACTAAATAGGGTACTCTTATACGAAAATTATTTAAGAAAGATTACCACACACTATCAGTTGTATATTCTGCAGAATATCTTTACAAGTTTATTAGGCATTCCTCTGATATTTTTTTACACTTGGTGAGGCTTCAATAATTCTATTCTCACATGATATATATCAAGCCAATCAGATGTCAGTATTCAAGTTTACCCTTATCCATAGAAGCATTTCCTACTAGAATCCTACCATCCTACAGCTGTAGGTTGGAGCACTGGGATCCATAGGGGCTCTAACTGAGTGTGCTGAGGGTAGCGGAATTCAGAATTTTGAAAGATTACAGAACAAGTTTATCTAAGATTTATATTCTAGGGAACCTGGAGTCTATATTGTTCTCAAAATTTCTTGAAATGTTCATCTCTTTGGGACTAAAATGAAAATCCTACATGTAGGCAAAATCCTACAAACTGGCATCCCTGTATATTGAGTCTATATTATATCCATATCCACCTTTATCCAACTTGTGGCGTGCCGATTTTAGTTCACTTTAGACGTTACTAAACTCCCTGTAATCGCCCCGGGTAAGTAAAGGATCCAGTGTAGATTAGCTGGCTGAACTACCGTTTTCCCATTTCTAACTGGAGAAACTGGATATAATCTGGCATGTAAATGTAGAAATACCTGACATTTCCATTTCTGTCATCGGATTTTAAATTTGACGGAATATAAAAACCGTTTAACGTGGCACTGTGCAGCCGTGTATCATGACAAACCTGTTTTCAGCTGAGTACCACACAGGCGGGATCCAGCGCCTGTACTAAGTGGTGGTGAGGATATGACACAGTTTCGTGGAATTTACATGACCCAAGGCCATCGTAAATGTTACTCTAGTGTTTATGTTCTTCTCTGGTATTTTTTCCTCTATTTTTATGTAAACGAGTTTTATTAATGTCATATTTCCTGAGGTCTCACATTCCTTTGCAAAGTAATGTTTATGAATAAAACATTATTCATTTTTATACTTGAGCTGAGTTTCATGGTAATGATACGCCACACTGGGCGTTAACCCTTTCACCGCATGGTGCCTCCTGTAGTCTGTAATTAAGATATGGTAGGGAGAGGGTTAAATAGTGCTATGTCCCATCTACTTATGAAACATGTCCCTGAAATCTGTACCTTTACTTACGCCCCATCTACTAATGAAACATGTCCCTGAAATATGTACCTTTAGTTACGCCCCATCTACTTATGAAACATGTCCCTGAATTTTTTTCTTAGCAATTTTTATCAATGGAATATTGAGTGTACAATCCCTGAATTCATACAGCCATTCTTCCACTCGGGCTCTAGCCCTCTACTCCTCATTCTAACAGTGGTTGTTAAGCTGAATGAGCAGTGGGTACCATTTTTGTGTCTTTCGTATGACCTGACTAGGGTTTGAACCTACGCCCTCCCATGCTTGAAGCAAACACCCCAACTACTTAGCTACCAGCTTTTACTTACACACCATCTACTTATGACACATGTCCCTGAAATCTGTACCTTAACTTATGCCCCATCTACTTATGTAACATGTCCCTGAAATCTGTACCTTTACTTATGGCCCATCACTTCTCAAACATGTCCGTGAAATCTATGCACTTACCTGAGGCGTCGACGAGGTCCGTCAACTCTTGCTTTTCGACCACCCCGGCATAACTGACACCACGCTGATCGAGCAGGATCTTGAGCTTCCTGACACTGAGCGTGACGGGGTCGAGCAGCCTGGAGGCCAGGTACCCGCTGTCGTAGTACGCGACAGCCTCCAGGATCCTGGACAGCACGAAGAGCACCGCCAGGTAGAAGGTCAGCAGCAGCAGCTTCCACCACATGACGCCAGGTGGCGGGCCGCCCGCCGCTAGGGTGCGCCTCTGTGAATGTCACTTATTGCTTCACGGGGACATGGCGTCGTCTGTAGAGAAGTGGTGTCCAGAACGAGGCGTGAACCAAGATGGCGGTCCTCGGAGAGATGGGAAGGAGAATACCGAGTGTTTCGGAGATGCCTCAGTTGCTCGACCTCACTGGATGAAAAAGAAAGACCTATTGAAATTCATAATGTCTGAATGGTTTTATCAATACTCTCTAGATACGAAATGTGCTCCCCTGGTGCATGGAGTTGTCCCTCTCCCTTCACTGCCATATAAGGAATATAGAAGGCATGAATTGACCCAGCAGCCAATGACTGTATTCAGAGCAAACCACGACCTTCACCCTGACCTCCTTACATAGTGTTAATAGCGCCTTAGGACGGTTCAACAGTCCATAGTTGACCTGAATCTAGTGGGCCAAAACCACCCTCCTGTGTAAGTTTGAACACTACCTAAATCTTCTACAACGCTACCTTGCGGACCTCTGATGTAGACTATGACCCTGTTAAATACCCGTCCTTGTGAGATTTGTCCTGTACTCGTGTTAAGGTTCTGCCTGTTCTGTCCACATGTAGATCTATGGTCTTTTATTTCTCTGTTTATTTTTCAGCCGGTCATCTAGTTCCCTCACTTTGTAAGGACTTGGCAACTTAAACTTTTTTTGTTATAAATTGAGCTTTAACTATCACGTAATGACGCAATTTACATATTATGGATCAGGTTCATCAAGATCTAATTCCATTTTGTAAAAGGCATTCCATGAAATCAAAGTGTGAGCATTATAAACCTCAAAACGTGTAACTGGAAGTCTGGTGGGCTGAATATAATTCTCAATGCCAGGTTAGATGCAGATGTAGAGATGAGATAATCACTAAAGTAGAGATGATACTCGCACTAATCAGTGCCAAGTAAACATCGGCTTGGAGAGTTCCTGGTTGACCTGAGTGCCATGATTATGTACATGAGTGTATGTTGGAGGGGGGGGCGTGAGAGGTTATAGATTTAAGATTAACCTTTGGGCTGAATCTCTGATATGAGTGACACAGACAGGTGAACTCTGTGACCTCCTAGACTCGTGATTGACGACTTAAGGTTTCCAGGGCACAGAGTGATTGCTAGTTCAGTCATCATCCATCAGGTCAAAACCTTAGGAGATTCTGTTCCTTTTTAAATGGAGTTCATGTGTTAGGATTCATGTACCTCACAGGGTTCAAAATCTCATGAGATTCTGTTTCTTTTTAGGTGGAATTCACACGGTGGGATTCATGTACCTAACAGGGTTCAAAGTCTCGTGAGATTTTGTTCCTTTTTAGGGGTAAATGTCGCCTACAGGGAAAATCATGTTTCAGGGAAATAGAACCTTACAATTCAGACGAACAGATTGTGTTTGAGTACAGAATCTCAGCAGGATTTGTCTTAGACAAACGCCCTGTGAGGTACATGAATCCCATCCTGTGAATCCCACTTTAAGGAGAATTGTTTGAGACTGGGTTAAAGGTGTGAAGTACACCCGTCTCAGGTACACTAAGCTTGGTAGGTAGCTGGACGCTACGCTTCATAGCATTGGTTTTCAGCAGGTGACTGACAAATACTATGTTTTTGTTTAAATGTAAGAACTCTGTCATGAATTGACATAGGAACTTCAAATAAAGATGTTTTGAAAATTAAAATATAGGTTTTTACAGGTTTTTCGAGGCCCAAAAAGTAGGCTTTATAGGTTTTTAGGGTTAACATATTCAGCATAATAAGAGTCAAAATATAGTCAATCGCTTATTTTGATTTCTTGATTTCTAAAGAACGTACCTAGTACTAAATTGCAGGATATCAGGATGTCTGGCTCATCAGGTTATACCCAGCAAACATGTATACCTTGTTGAGTTTCCAACAGGCAAGCCAGCCTGGCAAGAAGTTACACCAACTGTTGATTCTTAAACACTTTTATGATCTCTTAAATAAAGTGATAACGTGGATTTCTTGTCATTTGACAATCTTACTTTGTGTCAAGATAACTTCTTAGATTTCCTGTACACATCATGCATGGCAGTGAAAATATAGGTTTTTATAGGTTATATAGGTTCCTTGAACAAAATAATGGCTAAAGAATCAAAATGTAGGTTTTTATAGGTTTTAAAGGTTTCACTGGGAGGCCTGAATCTCTGGTGTTTCCTTTGGCATCAGGGCAAGATGGCCACTTCCATAACATGATAGCTATTGGTCCTATGGATGGCACAAAGTATCCCCGTTTGACCATTACTCTTGTTGGAGGCACAGCAATATGAACTACTATCCTACCCCTCATATAAATCTCCATAGACTTAACATGGTGTGACTGTATACCACGATAATGCCATAGAATATCTCGATCAATGCCATGGGTAACATATGAAGTTAAAAACATGTGACTGGATGAAATCTAAATATCGCTCAATTTCATATGATTGTTTACATGCCATTTGTTGTCTTCCACTACAGATATCACTCAGCTCCGCTTCGTGATATCATTCTGCGAAGACAACTCATGGTATATAAAGAATCATATCAAATTTTGTGATATTTCATGATATTATCGGTACACCACTTGTCAGGAAAGGGAGAATGATAGATATAATATAGACTGGTTTCAGGTAAGAGCGGTTATATGCCCCTCAGTTGACTCTGCTCAATATCATCGCATGCGCTCGGATATTACTATGCATCAACTCCCCGTAGCATACAGCCGTTTGAATCTGAAACCAGTCAATATTGTGTAAGTATTTGTATATTGCATTGTAATTTGTAGTTGTGTTTTGTTTTTGAATTATATTGAAGTAGTCGTTGTCATCACAATACTCCAAGCTGTATAGTGTATGTAACACAGTCTGAGTCTCTGGATAGACGCTATTCCTGTTGGCATAAACCACCAGGTTTTTTGTATGTCATTGTCTGTATAAATAGGTTGGACAAATACGCCAATGCTTAAGTAAGATGGCTTATCTAAACCAACTTAGGGACGTGACTTGGACTCGTTGGAGTCTTGGTAATATGACGATTTATATGCATGATTCATTATGAATACTGCACAAGAATACCTCCACCTTGACTAACATGCATAAGGAGGCACATAGGTCACTAGATGCTGAATTTAACCTGGTGTTGTGGTAGAATGAATATTAATTTGGTTTGTTTTGATAAACTGAGACTGAGTGTCAACACAACATTGATTATCAACATTGATTATCGCCCAAATCTCCGGCTGTCAAACATGATGAGGAAAACAACTCCTGACAGATAGATCACACCGATGTTTTATAGTGTGGTTAAACTTGAACATTCTCAGAGCTATATTATGTCAGTTGTAGGAATGCAATGAATGTGACACTAGGCTGAGTCCAAGCCCGGGTCTGGTTGAGCAAAGTAAATATCTTAAAGACCATCATCAACCCACCACGTCAACATTGAGAGACACCCAACCCACCGAGTGAACATCCCCGAAACAGACGACAAATTTACACCAAACAGCACTGCACCTACACTGTCCGCTCCCCCAGCCACGTCTAGAAGAAGTGTGGAATGCTGACAGCTGCCAGGGTGGGGCTCCTCTCTTCCACAGACCCGTGAATTGTCGACGAAACTGGCCGACTTCTGGACGTCCGCCCGCCAGACAGTCCAAAATGGCAGGAGTGGAGTCGGGTCACGTGACCGCGTATTTACAATGTTAGTTCCCGTCTCCGCCCCCAGAGGGTAGGCGGGTGGCGCTGTAGTGCGCGGGGAGCTCACTAGAGGGCAGACGTTTCAAGCGCGACAATAGTTTGGTAACCAACCCCTTCTACGATATAGGGGTTGGTCGGGTTATATCACACACAGTGTCCCCTGGGTATCCCTTTGTGTAGGCCTCAAACCTAGTTGTATTCTATGTATACTGTAAAATCAGATATACTTATTATGAAATATCCATTGCTAACAAATTGACAAAGATACCACAAAATTAGATTCAAAATATTATGAGATAGTACACAGGAAAGGAATTAAGAAAATGGAAAATTGGGTTCGAGGTTATGAATAGAATAACAAACATTACACTGGCCACCCGAGCTACACTACGTTAGCTCTGGTCACGTTAAATTGCGAGGGGCCTTGACCTGGCGTGGTAGCGGGTATCTCATGGTAAGAGAGGTTTGTTAGGGGTTGGAATCTATTTTCACTCTGTGTATCTATTTTTACTGTGTGGTCCGACCACTCTCTGGCCATGCCCCCTTGACCCTGCCATGACCCACATTCTTACCCTGGAAGCCACTTTTCCATGTTCTCATCTTATTCTAATGTGTTTTTTTAATAAAATGGCCACAGAGATAAGGTTCTTAATCAATTTATTAATATGTGGAGATTTCTCTGCAAGTATTTGTACACAGAGTAAAAATAGATACCAAACCCTAAAGCCCTAACTCCCAACCTAAAAATAGTTAAAGTGAAGTTCCTTTACCCACTGCAATGGCATAATATACCCGCTACCACGTCATGTCAAGGCCCCTGTCAATTTAACGTGACCAGAGCTAACGTAGTGTAGCTCGGGTGGCCAGTGTAGCGCGACAAAGGTTGGATCGCCAATCTCGGAGCTCTTTTTATAAATCACGTAAAAACTGGGGATCACTATGCTCGGTTTTCTTTTTTTTAACAAGCACCATGTTTATGATATACAGTAAAACCCCTCTTAAGGGGACACCCTCCGTTCCGGGCCAAGTGTCCCCTTAAGCGGGGTGTCCCCTTAAGCGGGGTTTTCAGTCTGTTAATGGTTATACAATAGAGAATACCTACATAAATGAAGGAAACGATGGTTATTAGATTAAAATGTTTATCAATAACACATAATTAAGTAAATAAATATAAATTATATAATATAAATGAATATAAATATACAACAACAAAAAAAAGATAATAGAGGTTGAATGTGGACATGCCTTCCTTGTGAAATTCGCTCCTTTTTATACCCCCGGTCAATGCCCCCCCCCCCCCCCCCCCCCCCACCCCTGCCCCCCACCCCAGTAACTTCTGATGGAAATCAGCAGCCCTAAAAGGACTCATCGTGAGCCGCCCAGAGCCGCGACGGCTCACTTAATACCACACCTTCAAAGCCCCCAGCCCTCCCTGTGTCGCCCACAGCTAACCTGTAAGCGGGCCTCTTGCCTGGCACCTTCAGCAGGCGCGAAAATCACTGGTACTCATATCCACTCACTGTGGCCCGCCCAGAGTCGCTAGAGATGTGGTTACTACCATGAAAAAACACACTCTGGCCGCCCAGGCCCTCACAGGAATGCTCAGTCTATTGTTCTGTCTGTCCAGTACAAACGGGCACCATAAATTTAGATTTTCAGTGTTTTTAATATGATGTACTTCCAAACTGTCCCCTTCAGCGGGGTTTTTAAGCATTTCTGTACCGAAAAACTGTCCCCTATAGCGGGGTGTCCCTTTAAGCGGGGTTAAAATAAACTTTTAATAGTGGAGAAAATTTCCGTTCCGAGCAAATTGTCCCCTTAAGCGGGGTGTTCCCTTAAGCGGGGTGTCCCGGAAGAGGGGTTTTACTGTATGTCAAAATTTTGACATTTCTAGCCATTTCGACCATCTCATTTTAAAATGAATTTGTTCAACATGATAATTTTCAAATTTTTAGGATAGAGATCTTCAATGTTGTTGTTTTTACCCACCACATATAAAACGTGTAAAGTTATATGGCATGAGCATTGTAGACTTTGAGTCTAAATAGCAATAACGAGGGAAGATGATAGGGAATCTGTATAGTTAGTGACAGAGTTCATATATACATGAATTCAAAATCTTTGGCTGTCATTTACCTCAGAGTTTACAAATGTTCAATAGTGAATCTAGGTATGTCAAATTTCTGAAAATCACAGAATATATTTTCTGAGTTGTCCATCATCCTATAAGTAAAATTGAAATAGGGGTCACCGTGCTTGTTTTTTAGTTGCTTAGGATACTATGATTACATTTAAATGTTATACGTTTCGCAGCAAAACACTGAATAATTATCAATTTGCACAACTTATTGCTGGCATTGTTCTGGGGATATTAAAAAACAACACATTTGGTTTTTGTGTGTGTTTTTTTTTAACGCGGGCTGTCCGGTTACGCGGGGTGTCCGTTAGGCGGGGTTCTAATGTAGTTGATTATTTCATGGTTGGTGGCACCGTATACAAAAACTTCCTAACAAATAAAGAGACTGCCCAAAGTAAAACCCATGTCATCTTCCTGGAGATTGATTATAATGAACTAAACGCAGCTAGCTTAAGAAGTGGGGATCTGCATGCCAGACTTTGAATTATAGATCAATAGTATTATGATATCAAAATAGAAGACACATATGTAGAAATTCTAAGAGGTGGCTTTTCACATAGTAAAACCCATGTAATTTTCTTCAACCTTTCAGATATATGATTTAGTTTGCACAAAAATTAAGACAGAAATATCTGTACAGTATATCAAATTCACCTATTGAGTTAGAATCAATTGGGCTGAACAATTTAATATTTTCCTATCAAAAATAGTTTACATGAAAAAGTTTGAAGTGATACTTATCAATAGGTGGATCACCAGGTTCCACCGCTGTGAATTGTGGGGCATGCCACTTAAGTAGATTACGACCAAGAGAAATAGCGATATAAAACGGCACTTCAGACGATATAAGACCTGGAACTTATGAGAGAAATAAAGATAACGATCGAATTATAATTTAATTGATTAACATTGAACATTGCTCCAAGTAATCCTTACAGAACCAGGATTATCATATTGCAGTGGCTGTTTTAACTATAAGTCAATAGATATCCAATAATATCCTCATTGTATCCTCTGGGTTTTTTTGCAACCAGATCACACACAAAATAACTTTAAAAAAAGACATTTTATTCTAAAGTACCGTAAAGCGGGGTTACTTTGGTCCACTCAGATTAACTTTGGCCCAAGGAAAAAATTATGTTGCTTCTGTTTACCCTACAATTTTTTTGTTTATTGATTCTTTGACAAATACTTCATGCTTCATATGAAAAAAAAAGATATACCGCTAGTCTTTACCAGTAGGGGATGGTGAATGGTGAAGATATTTTCGTAATTCATAAATAAAATATAGACATGTATCATGCATTTGAAACCAAACCAAAACATGAATGTAATAAATGCTGATAAGAAGAAGAATTGGAATGAATAAAAAATAATGTGACACATCCTAAAAAAAACAAAAAAAACCCGAAGAAATAGATGATTGGGGGGGGGGGGGGGGTAGCAAATCCCTGAAATAATGAAAGTGAATACATATATATATAATGATGAAAATGAGAGTAAAGAAAAACAAGCAAATGAGTTGGTTTGAGAAAAAAGGAAACCAACTTCTTTTATACCCCAATTTGAGTTTGAATAGGTAAGAAAATAATTGGGTCAAAGTTACCCCTTGACTAGGATAACCTTGACCCAGCCTGTCACGAAGTAAATCAGTCTTACCGGGGTACTGTAACAAATCAATGATAAAAGAAACTAGATTGGAAAGATATCAATAGGAACTCTACCTTATAACAGTAAATAGTCCTATACACACCCTCATACCATGCTTGGTTTTCTTAGAATATAAAAAAAGTGGACCAAAGCACGGGCCCACATCCAAGTCCGTGCCCAAAGGTATCATATATGCACCCCCCCCCCCCCCCCCATTTTGTATAGCTCAAGTGGGAATGTGCTCTCACATTCACCCTGTAATAATTGGCTTACATAATTATTACAATTATAATCTAGGAAGCTGACCAAATTACTAACAATGCTATTCTACTGAACTTGGGAAAGCATTTTACATTTCCAAACTAAACTATTTAGAATAAATTCACCGGATAACATATAATAGCACCATTGAAATATATGATCCTATAGAACCCGTTTCCAAACTATGTTTAATACTTATTATCAAAGTTAATCATTTAAGTTTACGGATATATCGTGAGCATCACGTGTCTGATGAGCAAAAATGAAAAGATCCGCGTAGAAAATCACAATATCTGTTTCTGGTTTATTTTTGGCGCGCTCGGCGACGGCAACAGCACGAATCCTCGTGACACGTGACTTGGCGCGAGAATCGGCGATATGCAATATGGCCACCCCAGTACTGCTGTGTGGTTGTTGAGCCAATAAGCACTTAAAACTTCTGAGTTAGTTTATTCTTGTAAACTACATTCACTTGAACTATAAAAGAAGATTATGGCGATGTCAAGGAGTGAGGCTTATGAAGTTCTGGAGCTGCCTTATGGTAAGTAATTTGTAATCCATACAAAAAGTTCTCACGGAGTTTGCCCAAGACTCGCCGAAAAGTCTGGGCTGTCTACGTCGCCGAATGTAACCCGAAATCCTTCATCCCATCTTGTTTTCCTCACAATTATTGTAACTTTACTAGTAAAAGACATGAAAGGAGGTGACAGTCAAAGCATGTCCAATGATCATGTTCTATGATAATTGACAGTCGGTCAAGGTTTGACAAGTTGGTGTAATGTAACTCCACTTGGACAGTTTGTTGTTGTCCGGTTATGACTGATGTAAAGTGAGGCTGAGTCCAGGATTTTGTCACAGATTGACACAGGAACTGATACTGTCCTGCTGTTACTAGTACCTCAACCACGGAAAGATGCTCAGAATACATGTCCACAGTTGTCATTTACTGAAATTTAAATCAACATATCACCAGTCCACGGTTTTTTGTCACCGACCTACACTAGAACTACACTAGATCTAGAAGCTACACTCACAATCACATATGATTCATTCAGGTTTTAGTAGACATTGTCTGTGACACATATGGACGGTAAAATTGGGCTTTAGGGTTGTTCCCCTTATTTGTTTTTTTACGTCCTTGATTCACCCCTGCAGCGAATACAGACAAATATTACTTGCTTTTAGAACTACGCTATTTTCAATACCTTTAGAGCTCTATTATATTCATAGATATGGTTCTATGACAGTGTGTCTATCTTTTATATACTAGTACTACTAGCCCTCACATCTATTTAAAATGGTATGTAAAATGAAATGCCGTGTTTTCTCATATTTTCTGTATTCACAAAGTGTTGAGACCAATCACACCGATGTAATTAGTATTGTCAGAGGAACCCTTCAGGATCTCCGGATCCCGGAATTGCCACAGTCCACAGTAGCGGTTTCGTTTTGGCATGGTTTTACTGGTTTAGGAGTGGCTATAACTTCAAAGTCCATTTTAAATTGGTAATAGGTAAACAGGTGATTATTTTATTCTTTTGATTTAGGAATAACCTAGTCTGAATAGTCTACTAATGTCAGAAATGACCAGAAACAGGTTCACCCATGTAAATGAAGTTGAACAATACGGTTTGTCAGAAAATAAAGACTGTTTTTGCCCCAATAGTGAGACAGGTGATAGAATACGGTCGGTTCTATTTATAACTTCTCTGTTTTCTTTAAATTTAAGTCACCAATTGCTAAATTCTTGGAAGAGCAAAGACACTGAAAACCTATTGAAAGTTGTTGAATAAATCCAATATCCTGGTGGGATATAAAAGGTCGAGTGATTTTAAATGTATTTGTCTTTCCTTCTACCGAGTGTTCACAAATGGCTAATGTTATCTTTTTCAGACATTATATGAACCTAACTTGATTTATCGAGAGAGAATACTTTATAATAGAAAAGGGAGTGGTGTAGGCACTATGTGCCTGTGAAATTATAACCTACGCTTACTGTTGGGAGTGAGCTCAGTGGGTAGAGCACCGGACTTGTAACCTCAAGGTTGTAGGACTTTGTGGGTTCAAGTCCCGTCCCCAGCAGTGGTAGATTTACTGCTATATCAAAGGCCAATCCTTCTAATACCATGTCTATGTGGTGTGGGAAGTTAAAGAACTCTCACCTCGGTAAATGTGTAGGGGTGAGATTTCTACCTGAATTCATCACATAGATTCGATCACCACCCTTGTGGTGTAAAAGAACCTTGAGAAAGTCTGATATCTCATCAATAACAAGCAAAAGTAGAAATGTCTTAATATCCCCTATGAATGTCAAGTGATGAACTGCCAATAAATAGTTTTGTACCTGATGTTATAACACATCGTGGTTGGAGATATCTGCCTGTCTGGTATATCAGGCAGGTTTGGCACATGATCTTCTGAATAACCATCCAATGAATGGTATTGTAGATAATGTCATATGTAAAATATCGCTGCCAGGTATACATGATCTTCCCCACAATAAATGGTATTTTAGATAATGTTTTATTACCCTCCTATTACAAAGTCTCCATGGGAAATGTATAGGGCACCTGGAATTAGCTACCCGGAGATTCTGGCATATCAGAATCTCCTGCAGGAGAAAAATAGGCCTGTCCATAATGAGGTCGAATCATCATGTACTTTGAATGTTCATTCAATGTTTATTATTTAGAATCAATCATAATAATATGATTTACCATCAGAAATCACTGTCATAACACACTTTACATGCTAAAATCACAGGTTAATGGCAAACTATATTATTGATGAAAGTCTACACCGAATTACTGCCACGTTTGACTGTACTGTGCTGTCTGGAACTAGATGTCTTGTAGAAACTTTTTAATGGCAATAGACTTGCAAGTGACTGTAATATCCCCGCTAATCGCTCAGATACTACTATTGGTCAACTACTCTGAGATTACGGCCGTATGTAACATATGGCTGTCAGGTATACCTCATATGATTGTCACAAGTCTAATTGAAAAAATTGAACGTTAAACTACCCAAACAAACAGAATTCCCATCTGATAAATAGATTTATAGCTGATGTCATAACATATCACTTTATCTACTTAAATTCCAACAAGATTTTCCCGACACAAAGTGGCTGATAAATGGATGTTTAACTGATGTTATAGCATATCATTGTCTGGTGTAGCTACTTATACTGCAACCTGATCTCTCTGACACAAAGTGGCTGATAAATGGATGTTTAACTGATGTTATAGCATATCATTGTCAGGTTTTCACATAATCTTCTCCTGACTAACTGACAAATAAATACACTTTGTTTTCCACAGGTGCAGATCCAGACTCAGTGCGCACGGCCTATAAAAGACTTGCACTCAAATGGCATCCCGATAAGCATGCCAATTCTTCTGATTCTACCCAAGTGAGTACACAAGGCGAAGTGGGGGTCAAAGTAGCTGTCATGACAGGGCAGGACTTTATGTGGGTTCGTGTATTGTGGGTGTATTGGTGACTGCAGAGTGAAGCTAGATCAGAATTCATGGAATTTTAGAAGACTTTCACCAAGGTAATTCTTTTTAATAGGGATACATTGCCCACTTTTTAAAATAAAATAATCAGGATGTCAAGTAAGCATTTTTCAGTTTGGAAATAAGTAAGATTGAGTTTGATTATAACGAATATGAAAGAATGTCATTAGTGTACTCTCGATATGGCGAAAAAAGAGGGAAAACGCCACACTCTGACTGACACTTAAGGGGTGTTTCCACCGGACCGTGCGATACATCCCGATCATGGCCGATTTGATGACTCGCTAGGTCGGGATGAATCTTGTGCGAATATCTGGTTGAATCGCGGCAGTGGAATAGCCCCCATTTGAGCGATAATATGGGCTACACACATCAGGATAAGTACACAAGCAGATCTTATAAGATGTATCCCGATTCATCAAGATGCAGCAAGATGCTACAAGACACAGCCCGACTTTGCGAGACAAAAAAACATCGTGCTGGTGGAATCAGCCCTTTAGCAGTGCCAGTCCAGAAAGCCAGTGAAAAATGTCGCAAAGCCGACAAAAAAAGTGCCATTTTCTGTCATTTTCACGAAACTAACGAATCCTCTTCAGTAATCTATACACTCGCTTCGCACAACTCTGAGCAGTCCAGTCGTTTGACACTCCGGACTTAATTTCTGATCCTTTCTTTACACCATGACTTGTTGCCCTGATCAACAAATAGATGTTCATGTCATAAGACAGTGACTAGTATAGTTTTCTAAATTATAGAGATTTATTGTCTTAGAAATACATAAATATTCATTATTTCTTTCTTTTCTCACAGAAATTCCAAGATATTAGTACAGCCTACAAAAAGCTAACATCGCAGACTTATGATGAAATACACATGTCTATGGTGAGTGTAGTTAATCTTTGAACTGATAGCTACTTGTCTCTGAATCTATAGAATAGAAATACATGTCAGTGGTAGATTTAATTAATCTAAGAACCAATAGCTCTTCATCTTTGAACCTATAGCTTAGAAATACAGTTGAGTATTCAATTTAAAAACTATACCACTGAAACTACTTATTCTATATTTATTCTACATGTTTCATGATAATAAAGATGACATTATCTTATTAAAACAACAGTCAGTTTTTAACTTCAGTAATGTTCTAACTTATAACCACCTTGACAAAGCCAGTTTCCGAAAAGCAAAATAGTTTCTTTATAGGAAGTTTAGTTCCTGTTCATAAATCATTTCTCGGGATTGGCAGAAGGGAGTGGCGGAGTTCTCAACACAAAACCGTAACTGATTATAAAACATTATACGACCGGTAAGACTGGTCGCTGTTTTTGTGAGTCTAATTCTTGATCCTCTGCTGTTATATTTCAGGCTGATATGTTCAATCTGTTCCAACACATATTTGCTCCACCTATGGGTAAGTGACAAGACGTGCCACCCGGCTCCTTTTATCTGTGTTAAATATAAAGATAATGACCATGTGGTACCTATGGTTAAGTGACTAGACGTGCCACCCAGCTCCGTTTATCTGTGTTAAATATAAAGATAACGACCATGTGGTAGCTATTTTTTTTTTTTTTTAATTCATGTAAAGGGAATTGAAACAATCGCCTTTTTGGGCGTTCTTCCTTGGTCCATTCCAACAAGGACATACTTATGTGCTTAATACACAAACAGGTGTGAACAATGCAGTACATACATAGACATTTTTCTGCAGTTTTAACAATGTCTTCCGTATGCACAGCACATAATAGGAGTACACACATACAATTAAAAAAAATTATTAAAAAAATGGGTAAGTGACTTAGACATGCCACCCGGCTCCATTTATCTGTGTTAAATATAAAGATAATGACCATGTAGTACCTATGGGTAAGAGACTAGACGTGCCACCCGGCTCCTTTTATCTGTGTTAAATATAAAGATAATGACCATGTGGTACCTATTGGTAAGTGACTAGACATGCCACCTGGCTCCTTTTATCTGTGTTAAATATAAAGATAATGACCATGTGGTACCTATGGGTAAGTGACTAGACGTGCCACCTGGATCCTTTTATCTGTGTTAAATATAAAGATAACGACCATGTGGTAGCTTTTTCTTTCTTTTTTTTTAATTCATGCGTCTGGATCGTAGACAAAAAAAAAAAAATTCCGATCAACGATCCAGTCGCTTCCTCACCCCAGTCACATTTGTCTGTTCGACCAGAACTGACAGAACCGTTCGAATTATATTAAATCTTTTTAATATTGACATAAATTACACACATCCATTGTTTGTAACCATCAACAAATGGTAAAACCCTCTGGGGTTCCTGATAATAACCCTGCCTTACCCCATTCCAACATAGAAATGAAAGACAAGCTTATTCACCTGTCACACCTGTTGACAGGGCCGCTTTTTGGAGTTTAGATTATCTTGATAAACCAATCATCTTAATCTACCAACATCAGTGCAGCCTGAAGATTCCCTAGGATTAAACCGCTGTTGTTGTCATACCCACACCCTGACAACATCCGACATACCCAATTTGTTACTCACAAACCGTGTTGTCAACAATTGACACTAAGCAAATCACCACGATTCCGCTACTGTCACTATGGTCGTCACAATTGAACGGTTTCGATGACGTAGCCGATAACAGACATCGAGCTCACTCAAGCGGTAGCTGCCAATGAGATAACACTTAGCCTCGTCTAAACTTTTTTTTAATTCATGTAAAGGGAATTGATACAATCGCCTTTTAGGGCGTTCTTCCTTGGTCCATTCCAACAAGGACATACATATGTGCTTAATACACAAACAGGTGTGAACAATAAAGATAACGACGTAATATAGTAATGGTTATGTATGCCCATGTCATCTTCAGGTGGTTATAGTAATGGTTATGTATGCCCATGTCATTTTCAGGTGGTTATAGTAATGGTTATGTATGCCCGTGACATTTTCAGGTGGTTATAGTAATAGTTATGTATGCCCGTGACATTTTCAGGTGGTTATAGTAATAGTTATGTATGCCTGTGACATTTTCAGGTGGTTATAGTAATAGTTATGTATGCCTGTGACATTTTCAGGTGGTAATAGTAATGGTTATGTATGCCTGTGACATTTTCAGGTGGTTATAGTAATGGTTATGTATGCCCGTGACATTTTCAGGTGGTTATAGTAATGGTTATGTATGCCCGTAACATTTTCAGGTGGTTATAGTAATGGTTATGACTCGAGCGACTATGACGATGACGATGAAGATGATGATGAAGAGTTTTATGCACAATATAGGAGTATACGTCGAGGTATGAACTCTTCACTAACACTCTCAAGTTGCTCCGAATATATTCCAACATAGCTCATTTCTCAGTGGCCGAGTTACATTATTCCAGTAATGAACTAATTGTAGTAACAATAAAGTGAATTTTAAGATATAACAATTACATTGATATACAATTTTTTGTATTTCTGTGTGACCAATCCCCAATGGTTCTGTTGAAGCCCATTGATATGAATTTAAATCAGAAGTTTCAGGAGATTGTTATTTTTCAGATCAAACCGGAAAAATACTTACGCCAGAGGTATGTGAAATTCAACAATGTAATACAAGATTTGTTTGAATATTTTTTTTATATTTCTTTTTTTACTAGATTTGTATAGTAATACTAAATTAAAAGGAAATCATATGTATTTAGAGATATGCATTAAATGTAATTATGCTGGAGCTACTTTAGAAAACTTGTCACTCTGACCCAGACCAGACATATACTAATTCAAAGACAATGGTATTGTAGTTGATAAAGATAATCAAGATAAGAACTATCACTCATTACTTCAGCAGTCTTTAATCCTCAGCACAATGACTTCTTATCTTCTTATCTTCTTCTCTTCAGGATATAGAACGAAATGCAAATGAATTGATTACAGAAGAAGAAAAGGAAAAAAGAAAATTAGAAAAAAGAAGAGCTAAGAAAAAGGTAAATAACATTAACGCTGCCTAGCATTAAATGTGCCTGGGTCGAGGAGGTGGTCACGGTCGGGCCAGTGTACCGTGATATTCATTAGGGTGGAGTTTGTTTATTTTCTCACTCTGCGGCTCTAACACCATCTAACGTTACATGTACCTGGGTTGAGGAGGTGGTCACGGTCAGGTGGTCGGGTCAGTGTACCGTGATATTCATTAGGGTGGAGTTTGTTTATTTTCTCACTCTGCGGCTCTAACACCATCTAATGTTATATGTACCTGGGTTGAGGAGTGAGGAGGTGGTCACGGTCGGGTGGTCGGGTCAGTGAACCATGACATTCACGAGTGCGGAGTTTGTTTATTTTCTTAGGCTGCGGCTCTAATACCTTCTAACGTTACATGTACCTGGGGTGAGTAGTGAGGGGGTGGTCACGGTCGGGTAGTCGGGTCAGTGTACCGTGATATTCATTAGGGTGGAGTTTGTTTATTGTCTCAGGCTGTGGCTCTAACACCGTCTAACGTTACATGTTCCTGGGTTGAGGAGTGAGGGGGTGGTCACGGTCAGGTGGTTGGGTCAGTGTTCCATGATATTCATTAGGGTGGAGTTTGTTTATTGTCTCAGGCTGCGGCTCTAACACCATCTAACGTTACATGTACCTGGGTTGAGGAGGTGGTCACGGTCAGGTGGTCGGGTCAGTGGACCGTGATATTCATTAGGGTGGAGTTTGTTTATTGTCTTAGGCTGTGGCTCTAACACCGTCTAACGTTACATGTTCCTGGGTTGAGGAGTGAGGAGGTGGTCACGGTCGGGTGGTCGGGTCAGTGTACCGTGATATTCATTAGGGTGGAGTTTGTTTATTGTCTCAGGCTGCGGCTCTAACACCGTCTAACGTTACATGTTCCTGGGTTGAGGAGTGAGGAGGTGGTCACGGTCGGGTGGTCGGGTCAGTGAACCATGACATTCACGAGTGCGGAGTTTGTTTATTGTCTTAGGCTGTGGCTCTAACACCGTCTAACGTTACATGTTCCTGGGTCGAGGAGTGGGGAGGTGGTCACTGTCAGGTGGTCGGGTCAGTGTACCGTGATATTCATTAGGGCAGAGTTTGTGCATTGACTCACTTATTGTGCATTTAATAAAACAAGCATGAGTTTTGGTACATGGTTAGGGGAGCCCCTCAGGAAAATATTTAGATGCATTGACATTGCAGATAAGTTCTGGGAGTGGAGTGGCGGCCAATTTGGAAATTAGCCATCACAGAGCACTTTGGCACTTTTCAGAATGGTTTACCAACAACAAACCTATACACTAAAACACTGGCCCGTTGTATGTCAGCTCAAATATGTGTAAGATGAACATAAAGATATGGAATAATTGATTTATAAAGAATTTGCCATATACCAACATGTGGGGAGTGGCTATCTTGGTATTTTCAGCCGACACATGCATAAATCTTGAAGTTCCACACAAATGAGACAAGTCTCAGGAAACGTTATTTCCGATGATTTGGAAGGTTAAACCTCCTTATTAAACATTGTTCGCTCCTTCTAATCAGAAAATGATAAGGGAAAATGAGCTGTAATAGTAATAGTGGCATTAGATCTGCTCCTATTTCACACGGTAATACAATATATAAGCCATGGTTCAGGTGTGCTATCCAGTGAAGAATAGTCCAGGGTTCAAGGTGTCATGCCACTGTGTTTCCCACTTGTATGTCATCAATCATCTTAAGACAATGCATCTATGCAAATTGAACCCCCTTAAAGATAACATAGAAAGACACTAAGGAATGGGATCGCCTTGCAGACTCATTCTAAAACTAGGAGCAAATGGTGTGTTCATCATTGATGAACAAGCATGGAATTATAAATGAATAACAACTAAATGTTTGTGTTATGCTCAGTCTGTGGGTCATTTTCTGTATCCCATGTGCACCCAGTCAACTTGCCATTTCTAAGACAGCCTGTCTAGGATCCAAATATATCAAGCACCAGTGGGCCAATGATGTATTTTGGTCTCTAGTGATTGGTCCTGGTCAGTTAGACATGCCTCTAACACTAAGACACTGGTCCTTTGCTTCCTCCCCAATGTCACAGTGTTAGCATCCAGATGGTGAAGTGTTAGATTTTTTGCAGCGAGCTTAAAGTCTATGTGACCACTCTCACTTTTCGGCAGTATATATGAGCGTGTGGCCGCTGCTCGATAACACCCTGACAAGATAGTTCTGTTTAACAAGGCTGTTTGCACCTCATAGCCCCAACTCGGCTTGAAAGGCAATTTAAATATTATCAACATTTAAACATCATGCCAATATAACCGTGATTTGAGCCTCCACCAGGCCCACTCTCCCATCCTGGCCGCCACTGACTTGTTTTCCATGTTTAATGAGGCAGAAAATTCCACATGACATTTTTTCACTTTTTCTTCTGGCTCCAACTGACTTCCCTGAACAAATATAAAAAGTCAACTTGAGCTTCTCTTGGTGTTATCCGCTACTGGTCCATGTGGTGTAATTGTGTCATGTTTTATTTGACATCTCGTGTACAGTCGTCCATCTACATGTTGACTGTCACGACTCCACGACTCAGGAACTGAAAGCTGCACAATTATTATCTGTCGACTATAATTAGACGGGATCATTATAGTTTAACCGGGTTTTGTTTCGTGCCTACCTAATTATCTTCTCCACCTTACACAAAGTGTCAATAGAAAACACAAAACAAAAAAAGGGTTCCTGGTTTTCCAGATATATGTTGTTAGAAATAAAAGTTGTGCCATGAAACTGAGTATGTTCAACACATTCCCCATCTTTAAGTGTAGAATGGTTTGTTTGGGGTTTTTATTCAGGAAAGATTTATAGACGTGCAACAAGCATCCTTTTTTTTATTTAAAGCTTTTATTTCGACAAAAAAAGTTCACAAGTTGATATGTTGTGATCTTCCACTCAGTTCCGTCATGAAGATACGATAAAAGATTCTTACAAAACAGTTCCAGTGGCAGAGCAAATAGAGACCGAGGTACAGAACCACTATCTTGGGTTGTATAATCATTTTAACTACGTACATTTATTCGACACAAAGTATAAGATGTGACTTTTGATCTTATTATCTGTTCGGCAAGTTACATAATTTTATTAACAGTTTACATAACAATAACACACAATAGGGTGTTCAGTGCAGTAATAAAACAGGACAAAAACATATAATTATGTACCTGTGGCCGTATGACCCACACATACTGCCCACTGCTACCCATGACATATATATATATATATATATATATATATATATATATATATATATATATATATATATATATAGCCATACGTCACAGTGTGACGGGGTGTAACATCACGTGACTAGCTAGAAGTTTGCCAATTTTTAGGTACATGATAATACAACAGCGGGTTGGCTGTCTTAGTACATCAAAATACTTGGTAAAATTATTGATCACATACATCCCGATGCTGAAGGCAGAAGGATGTATCTGATCAATAATTTTACCCCGTCTTTTCCATGTACGAAGAGAGTCAGTTTCTGTATAGTACGAAGACAGTTATGACACATTATCACATACCTATGGGCGAATGTCTCACTTTTACTGACCAGGAGTACAGATTCCATTCGTCACTGAATGACGAAATAGTACCACGTGACCACTGTGGAATGGCGTTTTTAATGATTTACAGGTATATGATAATATTAAAGGAGGCATAGTGAGAGGACCTGAATTCCACCTGCTCCTCAATATTTCCGACCAAAATACCTCTGAACAGATTCAATTCATGCACACTAACCATGTCTTCATATATTACTTCCTGGTGACAGATAACTCTGGTGAGCCAAACGTTGTTAGCATAGAGTTGATTAATAGGGTGACCTATCTTAGCACAATCGGGAAAATGTTGTTCAAAGTTAATACTTTTTAGTCTTTAAATGTTCGTGTTAAATAGTCTTAGTTATTAAATGGACGCTCTCCCATGCAGCAGTCTTACAGGTAAATAATAAACACATAACGCTCACACTCACGGCCACACCATCCCGTAAAGACTTCCCGCGCTCTACAGATGTGAAGATCGTAGATGAATACAATGACGGAAGAGGTGTAGTAAAAATGTAACAGTGACCTACTTTTAACTGTGACCTACTTTTAACAGTGCGCGTAAATACACGGAGGAAGTGCAGTAATTTGATTATTGTGATCTAATAATAACACGAATGTCATTGGAGGAAGTAGGAAAAGTCTCTAGGAAGTAAATGTTTCCGAAAGTATTCCATATCACTGGATCTCGCTATCACACGACCGCCTGGCTCTTTATCTTATCTACACATCCAGACCCCCCCCCCCCCTTTACCTTTCAAACCCTGATAAAAAAATAGGCTCAGACTTGTTCTTTTTTAACTACTCTTAATATGTAATTAATGATTTCTTAAAGTTTATCAAACATTGGGGCCATCCATAAAGTATGTACGCAATATGCGGTGTTTTTTTTATTTTTAAATTATTATTATTATTATTATTATTATTATTATTATTATTATTATTATTATTATTATTATTTTTTTTTTTTTTTTTTTTTTTTTTTTTTTTTTTTTTGGCATCGGCTTGTAGCAGAGGTGTTCTGGCCACGTCTTGTTAAAACCTTTTTTAATTTTGCGTAATCTCCTTCTTTGTTCTATTGTGTACAGGATGGAGAGAGGTAGGGGGGGGGCAGAAATTTCAGAAATTTTGCGTTTATACTTAATGGACGGCCCCTTGTTGAATTGACTTCATTCTTTCTCTTTTTTTTCATGTTGAAAATGGTTAAGTTGTGGCGACATAGGACGCTGGCTGGGAGATACTGTTTGGCTAAGACAATAATTCCAGATTTTAAATCCATCTTTTGGTAATAGAATAAGGAACAGGATTCAATCTGTTCCTAGTCCTGTGTGATATTGCATGTCGGGTGTCCTGGAACACAGGCCTGTTCAACTTGAAGTCACATGAAAATCTCTGCTTTTGTTTCAGCGGCAACGTGAGAAACGAAGAATAGAAAAAGAACAACAGAAAAAGGTACGTAGACGTCGTATTCAGTTAAAGTGTGGTAGAACATTTAATGGACTTACACATCATATGTAATCAAAGCATTTCTAATATGTATTTGTATATTTTTGGGGCAATGGTTGTGCTCCGGAGTGTATTTTTAACCACGTAAGAAAAGACATGATTTAAACATTGTAGAGAATGTACATGACATAATCAAAATGTGGTCAAATGTGGTGTCTTCTGAATTATAGATCATAAAATCAATCAATTGTAAAACATATTGTAGAACATAAAATCAATTAATTGTGTCTCATAAATTGTAGAACGTAAATCAATATTCATCAGATTCATTCTGATGTCAGTTGAGTAAATCTACCTTTTTGTCCAGCTTTTCCAATCCTAATAGGTAAAGTAGGCCGATTAACATTTGTGGTGACCTATGGTTTTTTTTAACTTAAAAGTTTAGTATTATCCATTTCCTATAATCTGTGAAACTTTTTTTTTTTTTTTTTTTTTTTCAAGTAAAAAGTTTAAAGCTCACATGGGTTTTAATATGTGAAAACCTAACTTTTTAGAATTCCGGTATATCCTATTTTAATATTACCATGATATTTATGTCTAAATCAAAAAGTAGCATGGTTACCCCCGATTCTTAAGTTGGATATGTGTTCTACAACACTAGGAGATTATCATATTCAATTTTCGGGATATTGACATGGGTTTTAATTTTCAGGACAAATTGTCTGATATGCCTTTAAGTACTAGGATGTTTTCCTTACTCCAGCATCTGTGTAGAACTCACCACATCCTCAGCGAGCGGGCTCCTGTTAAGCGGGGTCCTGTTAAGTGGGGTTCCATTAAGCGGGGTCCTGCTAAGCGGGGTCCTGTTAAGCGGGGTCCTGCTAAGCGGGGTCCTGTTAAGCGGGGTCCTGTTAAGCGGGTTCCGTGAAGTGGAGTCCTGTTAAGCGGGGTCCTGCTAAGCGGGGTCCTGTTAAGCGGGGTCCTGTTAAGCGGGTTCCGTTAAGTGGAGTCCTGTTAAGCGGGGTCCTGCTAAGCGGGGTCCTGTTAAGCAGGGTTCCGTTAAGCGGGGTCCTGTTAAGCAGGGTTCCGTTAAGTGGAGTCCTGTTAAGCGGGGTCCTGCTAAGCGGGGTCTTGTTAAGCAGGGTTCCGTTAAGCGGGGTCCTGTTAAGCAGGGTTCCGTTAAGCGGGGTCCTGTTAAGCGGGGTCCTGTTAAGCGGGGTCCTGTTAAGCGGGGTCCCGTTAAGCGGGGTCCTGCTAAGCGGGGTCCTGTTAAGCAAGGTCCCGTTAAGCAAGGTTCCGTTAAGCGGGGTCCTGTTAGGCGGGGTCCTGTTAAGCGGGGTCCTGTTAAGTGGAGTCCCGTTACAGGGTCCTGTTAAGCCGGATCCTGTTAAGCCGGATCCTGTTTAGCAAGGTCCTGTTAAGCAAGCTTCCGTTAAGCGGGGTTCCGTTTAGCGGGGTCCCGTTAAGCGGGGTCCCGTTAAGCGGGGTCCCGTTAAGCGGGGTCCTGCTAAGTGGAGTCTTGTTACGGGATCAGTCACATTGTGTGTCTGTCTAAAGACGTCTCCGTAACAAGCGTTTCTACAAATTGTCTTTCAGGAAGAAGAGCAAAGTAAAAAAGGAGGAACGAAGCAAAACGGAGAAATGAAGACAGAAAGTAAAAAATCTAAAAAAGATAAAAAGTGAGTAAGAAGATAGCCTTCTCTTTAGTGTAAGATAGTGTTATTGTTGTCAGTAGTACCGCGCTGGGCCTGTTTTAGAAGCAGATAGTTCACCAGTAACAGGACCCTCGAGCTTATCTTAACACAGATATCAAAACCAAACTGTGATCATCTTCCAGCAATTCTGTCTTTTTATTCATTTATTCATTTTTTATTTTCAGTAAATATAATAATTTTTTCTTGTGTAAAACAAAACATAATATTACTCTTAGCGGTACTGTAATCCATTTTCCCCCTGTATTTCCTGTAAATTCCATGTGGGAAATATAAGTACTTTTTTCTGACCTTAACTGACATCTCTGGTCCCGAACTACCAGAGCACACGGGGTGTTGTTGAACACCTTACAGCAAAGTGTGTCTGCGCACACCCCCCACAAAAAGTAAATACCACCACAATCATACATGACTAAATGATAAGTGTTGTTCTTATTCCAGATTAAAAGATTCTTCTGCATCTGAAGAAGTAAGTTTGATTAAATTATCAAATTGAATATTGTTGAAGTTTAGTTATCTCTTTGATTTTATTGATTCTGTCCTTAAAACTTTAAAAAGTGTATGGTATGATAAGAAAGCGCTTAGCTCAGGAAAAGACCAAATTTATCGTCCAGTAATCATTCTACGTAGGATTTGATATCAGTGTCATGGCCGTACCCTGCAACTCTCGTATCCCTGACTTTTCGCAAGGTCATGTCTTTTTTATCAGTGTGATATTCGTGTATGATTAGAATTTGCAACTAAATATTTATAATTCTTTTATTCCTTTTATTTTTTATAATTTTGTTATTTCAGGAATTTGACGAGAAAGCTGCATTTTTCACAAAGGTAGTAAATAAGAAGAAGAAGGCAGGTATTACGACGGAGGTGGCCTCGAACGGTAAACGTAAGGAGAAGGAGAAGACGACGGTGTCCAAAGACGAAGAGGGGGTAAGTCGTGTCATCGTAATGGTTGACTGGACGTTAAATCAAACCAAACAAACCAATCTCCCCTCCCCGCCCCGCCCCGCCCCGCCCCGCCCCTCCCCTCCCCTCCAGAATTCAATCTGATACCAGCCTGTTGCCATGTTGTGTATAAAAAGAATTAAAAATCCCCTAGTACATCTGTGTTTGAGTTGTTACTCCCTAACTCTTAAGGTCTACACCGAGCTGGTCTAGGCCTCCAGCCTTTACAAGATGATGATGATGATGTATTGACTGACGATTGTGTGTTTTCAGGTACATGATCCAATTGTTCTACGGAGTCGACAGTTAGCAAGTAAGTGGAGATAAATTACGATGATGTCAATTACTCACTTGTTGTGTCATGAGAATTAACGGAGACTCGTGTAAAATGGTTTTTTTCCCTTTTTTCTTGACTTTATTGACAAATTCTGGGATACCCAGTTCTTCATCTGACATAACAATAGGAAACTTCCTGTACAACCTTTTTTACTCAAGGCGTTGATCACATTTTTCATCTTTGTGGTAAAGAAACATATTATAAATCGAGCCTCATTCCGGCCAATACAACACTGTGGTAGAACTCGACATACAGTGCAGGCTATGTGCCATATTAACTCTCATCTTTACTTTAAATCAGCTGACCACATTGTAATCCTGTAACCTCCGTTGTGACCTCTCCGCGCGTGTTTTCAGTCCGGGGAAACCAGATGGCGAACTCCGGCCACTACCAAGCTGCTATAGACCTTTTTACAGAAGCCATTAAACTAGATCCTAAAGATTTCAGGTGAGTTTTCCTCATAGGCTTATATAAATTCAGATTATTGTGATAAATCTTCATTTCCTATTCAGGGATGAGAGTTTTCCACTTTTCCATGGAATTCCACTTTTTTAATTTTCCAGTTCATAAATTTATTGTTCTTGTATAAAACAAAGAGAGTAAATCGATTCTCATTCACGCCAATAAAAGCGTGGTTAGAACCTCCCCACAGACCCTCAGCCCACTCCTTGGCCAATAACGGTTTATTTTCCATGTTTTCTTAGTTTCTCAGAGGCAGTAAATTCCACATGGAAAATATTTCCACTTTTATTGCTGACCCCAACTGACATCGCTGTGTGTTTGAGACGTGGTTAGAAACACCTCTGTATAAAGCCGATGCTACCTTGTGAATGACAACTCCCTGTCAGTTTAAACCAAGTTACTATAGTGTCTCCAGGTTAACTATTGTTCTGGATTAGACAATGTGAGATCCAACCATGGTAACGGATCTCAGATCCGGTCCACACTCTCCAAACATAGGTATAATTTGGAAAAAGGTGAAACCCAAGCGTATTTACTGGTTTCATCCTATGATAGTTACAGAAGGGTTGGAGGGAAAAGGTTTCATCGAGTTTGGACTCATCAGGCATCTCAAGTTTTGGCCAGGGCAAGGCGTGTGACTTTGTCACGTTTGGAACCGGAACTATTTATTTCTGGGCTTACACCTATTCATAGTGATGAAATAGATAAGGGAGACTAAAGCAACAGTCTTGATAATCTGAGGAGGGGAGTATAAAGACTCACACCCCTTTTATTATGAAAATCAACACTATTATTCATAGGGGAAGGGATTAGTTCAAATAAAGAACGTCACAATCTAGTAAAAAAAAAAAAAAATTAAATTAAAAAAGATTGATAAATTTTCATTTCGGCCAGCCATACTACAGATATCCCGACCATAATGGAAGACTATCATGTATAGTGATGAATTGATCTGATAAGTAAATATACAAAAACTTGTGTTAAACAAGACTTGTTTTGTTTGCAGATTTTTCGGTAACCGTTCGTATTGTTATGACCGTTTGGAGCAGTATGATAGGTGAGTGATGACCTGGTGTTCTCTATATAACCTTTGTGTAGGATGAAGTAATTCTGCATAACTTTGTGTACGATTTCTCTCCCTAGATTTTCTGTTTTACCAGCTTAGGCTGCTACATGAATAAATCATCTCTAATTCTGATATAGATCGGTTGGCGGAGTGGTGGTTCGTCCAAATTTTTTCGAAGGAATCGGGGCTCGATTTACTGAAATCGGCACCCCAATTTCCTCGAACGAGTTCCCAACTCTAATTCTGATATATTTTAGAATAAAAGTCCCCGTAATACAGTTTCAGTTTATATCTGAATCAGAATCTGTCTCTGGTTTAAATTGTCTGTGTTCAAGTTCTCTGTAGATTCTAAAGTCTAAAAGACTTCGACACGCCAATTTTTCCCGATCACGCCTCTTCCCAACCAGTCGGTCAGTTCGGTGAGAATCAGCGTTATTTCTGTTGATGTACGCACTTCACATAGGTTTTATAAATGCATCTTGCAGATATGTCATTTTTCCAATTCTCCGTGGAAATTCACTTTGTTTATATCCAGTATATGCAATTGTTTTTCCTTGTGTCAAACAAAGATGATATTGATGTAACCTCGTTTGGGGCTTTAAAACTGGTTTGAACCTCCCCATATACCCTGAGCCCCATGTCATGGCTGATAAGGATATATTATCCAAGTTTTGCCGGTCTCTCTGAGACGGAAAAATCCACCTGAAATTTTGTCCACATTTTCCCCTGATTCTAAGTGACATCTCTTGTACAACGTTAATGTGGATTCGTGAATCTTTCAGGGCATTGCGAGATGCAGACAAAGCAATATCTATAGCACCTGATTGGCCAAAAGGTTATTTTAGAAAAGGAAGGGCTTTAGCAGGTCTAAAGGTGAGTCATCTTCGTATACATTTCTACGTTACATCTCATCTACCTGCCTGGGTGGGTGGCAGGGCGGGGGGCGGGGGGCATTGCTCCACGTTTTGCGGATCGCAGAATAGCAGCACGAGGTCGAAACCGTTGCTCCAGATTCTAAGCAGATTGCATGATAACTATGTTGCCATCTCTATTCAATTAAAAAGTAAAAAGTAGTGATACAACATGAAAATAAGGATATCACACGACACGCTACGCTATTACTGTTTCTCTAAGCAATTTGATTTAGGCCCAGATAGAATGAAATAATTGAATTGGATGCTTTGGAATTCTAGTGTCGATTTGTTTGGTTATGCATTCAGCAGTTTAATAGCAAACCTGCAGTCTAAGTGAGACAAATATTGTTCTTCCAATATGCACTCAAACAGGTCTGATTAAAAAATCATACGTACTGTATCTTCTTGTTTTAGAGTAAATTGTGTTTCCAGGAACTCTCACTGATACAACATAATTTGTTCTTGAACTAATCTTCTTTATCATTTTAGATAAAACAATATTCACTTATAGATTGATAATTGATTCTTTGATGACTGATTTTCTAATCTCTAAGTGGTGCTGTTGTGATTTTCAGTTACATTCAGAGGCGGAGACAGCTTTTACACAAGTGTTGAAGTTAGATCGGAACTGTCAGGAAGCCGTAGATGAACAATTAAGAGTGCGAACACTTCAACTTACCGTAAGTGTACCATGACATCTCAACAACAAACTCAAAGAATTGTAAACATGCTACATTGTCAGGCCACAAAAAAGAGCAGGAAGGAACTCCAAAGGAATAAAACAGCAATGCACAGTGTTTTCCATAACACCGGCAAGAGAGAAATTCCTGACTTCTGCAAGGAATGTAAAATTTTTGATAAGATATAAGCAAGAAGAGTAAGATGCCTGGATCAACCAGGCAGTATACCTTGTTATTCCAACAGAATATGCAAATACTAATAAAGTAAATAAAAGTAAGACTTAGTGAACCAATTTGACGTTAAGGTTAACAAACGTACAAATTCAGATAATACAGTGATACAGCAGTCAGCTGTGCGTTTACAACATGTTCTGGTAGAATAAACCATTCTTATCTATCATTCGTGAAACTGTCCAGTCATTCTTCCCTCTAGATTATATTTCCGATCTTTTCCCCAACCATGGCTTGGAACTCTGCTTCAAATCAAGTCACATTTCCAAAGAGAAAAAAGAAAATAACCGTTGTTAAAAATATATAAATTTATTCTTTACTTATTTTTTTCTGCTTTCAGGAAATGGGCTTTTCACACCAACAAGCACAATCGGCGATCAAACAGTTTGGCTCCGTACAGCAGGCTCTGGACTCGTTATTAGCGGGGCAGGGTAAGTCCGCACTACTCTCCTCCTACCTAACGGACTAAAGAAGATACCAACAAGTTGTGGTCAAAGTCGTCATTCTCTGTGAGTTTGATGCCAAGTGATATGAACAAGGCGACAGCCGTGTGAATATCATGTAGCATTCAAATGAGTTGTAGAACAATGACTTTGATCAAAACGAGTTGCTTTCTGTATTTACGTCAACCTTGTAAACACTAAAAGAATGGGTGACACACAGGGTATATACCATGGAGAACAGACTGCAATACTCATAGGGGCATGGAGAACCAGTTACCAGTGTTAAGCCAATGGGAGAAAAATCCCAGGGGTGAAATAATGAATAATTTTTCTGTTGATACTTTACTTCCTCTTCTTTATATATTGTTGCCATAAAGTCAACTTGACTGCCTCTGGGCTGTACTCTCCACCAACAATTAATTATTATATAACTTTATATTGATGTAAAACTGTGACGTTTGATTGACAGCTGCGGAGAACTCTCTAGTCGGGGAGGTGTATATATCTGACGAAGAAGAAGTCGTTCCGACGGTCACCTCCACTCAGACACCACGCCTTCCGCTCATCGCCATCCACCATCCGCCACTGCCCGGCCAACAGAAGGACGCCAAGATGGAGTGAGTCAACCACGTTAAACTAATTCTCATGACTCTATGGCAGAACTATCAATTAGATTTCTTTTTAGAGCCTGCTCGCACGTCTATATACATTGACAAGAGATTAGAGTGGTCACATATAGACTTCCAGTGTGCTGTAAAAAATCTACTTCACTATCTGTGTGCTATTCACTGTGATATTGAGAACGGAGCAGGGTGCCAGTGTCACAGGGTCTTAGAGGCGTGCCCAGCTGACCATGACCAATCATTCAAGACCGAAATATCTTGTTCACCCACTGGTGCTTGATGTGTTTGGATCCTAGACTCAGGCAGTTGAAGAAATGGCAAGTTGACTGGGTGAAAGTGGGTTACAGAAAACGATCCATATACTGAATGTAGCCAAACCTTTTAATAGTTATTCATTTTTATCCTACCCCTAATATAAATTCTCATAGGCTTAACATTGGGTTTCCGTATGCCACGCTGACTGGCATACGGAGTTTTATATGCCACTAGTGGCATACAGCATTGTTATCACGTAATATTCCAAAATCAAGGAGATAGGGTAGGATAAAATCAAAACCTGATTCGTTTTAATCTTGGCCACCGCATTCCACTCCTGAAGTTTTGGCTCCGGACTTCACTCGGCTTCGCCTCATGAAGTCACTTTGCCAAACTCCAGTCGTGGAATACGGTGGACAAGATTAAACCTCATCCAGTTTTACGATAGTAATTGCACACTCATTCATCAATGATGAACATACCATTTTCTCTTAGACATCGGAGATCACGATAAGGGCTGGGCACGAGAAACATTTTTTCGGACCAGCAACTGACATCCCTGCAACACTGTCACTCACCGCTGTCCTTTCACTTGCTATTGTGACCAGCGAAATCAGATATTGTTTGTTGAAGTTCTAGAAATTATTCATATAAAATCTTTTATTGCTACCATGTTCTTCGTGGAGTTGGTGGCTTCTAAAAAAAATTTCCATGAAGTTCTAGAAATTATATATTTTGATTCACAAAATTTATTGTACACATTGTTTTTTTCCTCTATAGTCCCGCGAATCCAGAAGGCCTTACTGCATTGTGGGTAGGAAATGTTTTACGAGAAGTTACCGAGGACAAGTTAAAAACCATGTTTTCTAAGTAAGTAGTTGTACCAATGCATACATCTTATTTCAATTAAATCATTCCAATGTTAAATTTGATTTAACGTATGACTTTATGTGTAATCACAGGTATGGTAACTAGCGTACGCTGTTTACCAGACAAATACTGTGCTATCGTCAAATAAAAAAACATGTTGTAATAATAAAGGTGATTTAATGTATGATTATATGCATGTTTACAGATGTTGTAATAAATGTACCCCATTTACCAGACGAATACTGCACTTTCATTAATTATAGAACATGTTTCCATATTAAAGGTGATTTAAACGTATGAATTTATGCATGTTTACAGGTACGGTATGGTAACTAGCGTACGCTGTTTACCAGACAAATACTGCGCTTTCATCAATTATAAAACAAAAGAGGCTGCTGGCAAAGCCTTAGGTGGTCTCCAGGTTGGTGGAATCTATTTTACAGGCAATAGCCTCATCCTATTTTATCAATATCTGAATGTGCAATTCCATTTACACAACCAGCCAACATGTGATTGCTTTTTCATATTAGCTCTATATTATTTTAAACTTAGATTTACTCAAATAACCAGCCAACATGTAATTTCTTTTTGATATTTACTGTATTTTTTAAATACTCCTATTAAATTGCTGTTTAGGAATTAGCTGTGGTACTCACTCCTACATTACCTTAATTTCAGGGTGTGGAGTGTGCAGGGCAAAGGCTGCTTATCAAGTTCCCTGACAACCCTATCACGAGTAACGGCAATGTGGTGATTCGACGAAACGGCACAGCCGCCGTGCCTGCTGCTACCACCACCACCACCGCCACCTCTAATAAAAGGTTGGTACATGCTGTGAGGTGTGTCGGTGTTCATCGTGTCTAAGTAATACGAGCTACATCCATGTTTAACTAATACAAGCTACCTGCCACTAACAACGCTCCCCTCCCCGCCCACACCGTACCCACCACCACCACCTCTAATAAAAGGTTGGTACATGCTGTGAGGTGTGTCAGTGTTCATGTTAAACATGAAAAATATGAGCCTCCTGCTGCTAACAGTCGTCTTCAACATGCCAACACTTTGCGCTCCCCTCTCCGGCCAGACGTACCCACCACCACCATCTCTAATGAAAGGCCGGTACATGCTACGTATTGTGTCAGTGTCAGACATATTTAATTAACGGTAACTACACGATACTTACAGCCGTCCTCAATATGCCCCCACTTCCCGCTCCCCCTTGTCAGACATATTTAATTAACTGTAACTAAGCGATACTTACAGCTGTCCTCAATATGCCTCCACTTCCTGCTCCTCCCCTTCAGACATATTTAATAAATTGTAACTACACGATACTTACAGCCGTCCTCAATATGCCTCCACTTCCCGCTCCTCCCCTTCAGACATATTTAATTAATTGTAACTACACGATACTTACAGCTGTCCTCAATATGCCTCCACTTCCCGCTCCTCCCCTTCAGACATATTTAATTAATTGTAACTACATGATACTTACAGCCGTCCTCAATATGCCTCCACTTCCCGCTCCTCCCCTTCAGACATATTTAATTAATTGTAACTACACGATACTTACAGCCGTCCTCAATATGCCTCCACTTCCCGCTCCTCCCCTTCAGACATATTTAATCAATTGTAACTACACAATACTTACAGCTGTCCTCAATAGGTCTCCACTTCCCGCTCCTCCCGTCGGACATATTTAATCAACTGTAACTAAAGGATACTTACAGCCATCCTCAATATGCCTCCACTTCCCGCTCCCCTCCCTGCCCACACCACGCACATCTCCACCACCTCTAATAAAATATTGGTACATGCTTTGTGTCAGTGTTCATCGTTTTTAACTAATACAAGCTACCTGCCACTAAAAGCCGTCCACTCCCCGCTGCCCTCCCCGCCCACACCATACCCACCTCCACCACCTCCAATAAAAGGTTGATACATGCTGCTTGGTGTGTCGGTGTTCATCGTGTCTAACTAATATGAGCTACGTCCATGTTTAACTAATACAAGCTACCTGCCACTAACAGCCGTCCTCTCCCCGCTCCCCTCCCCGCCCACACCGTACCCACCACCACCACCTCCAATAAAAGGTTGGTACATGCTGCGTGGTGTGTCAGTGTTATCCAAGTTTAATTCCGCTCCCTGCTCCCCCCGCCCAGCCCGAACGGTAATGTATTTTGTGTAAAGCTGCAGATCGTGGGTTGGTGCTGCTTTAACAGGCAGATGGCAGAGTATGTGCCCGGATACAGACCTGTGTTTGAGTATTCGGGTTGGTCCGGGCTAATTCCACCGATGAGCGTTAAACTGTCAGTACACAAAGGTCCCTGCAGTTATAAGGAGAGGGATAAGGATGGGATTCTACAATGGAAACTTGGTAAAGATGGTAAGCACTATGTACACTAAGCTGAGGTCAGGAATCCAGCTAAGATTCAGGGGCCTAGATGGCCACCAAACTCCACTGTTGAGCTTTCCAGATTTTTTTGGCAACATCCCAGTTCCATGCCCGATATATGTGTTTGTGGACTTCTGTCTCCATAAAGAAAAAAAAGACATCAGAATGCTTTTTGAATAATATATTTTTCTTTAATAAAAATAAAAACTGCTTGGTTAATGGACTTTCTCTTACCACTAAACAGTATATATTGATTCTGAGTGATGCACTTTAAGAAGACACTAAATCTGTTCCAACTGTCATATATTTTTATTTCCATCGATACAGAGTGTGCTGGGTTGCATCTCTGATTTAAGCAATCAAATTGATTCCCTCCCAAACATCTGTTCTTTTTTTAAAATTCTTTCCCTGGTTACGCATACAGGAAGCACACACATTCAAACCGATATAAGAAGGTAAACCGCCCAGAAATAATTTTGACATTTTATAAGAACTCTTTTCTCGGGATATATCGTGCGACACTTGACCCTGTGCCCCTGATCTCCTTTCCACCTCTCACTCTGTATCTCGCTCGGTGTGTCTGGTATTGTTGGCTGTCGTCTCCGTGCTTGGTCACTGGCTCGTGATATTTCTTTGTGAATTTATTCTAGTTTTGTTTCTCTCCCTCGTGTTATATGAACTCGCAGCAGTCTTTGACCTCCACACACTGGATATGACCTTGACATGACCTCTACACACTGACTTTGACCTTGACATAACCTCTACACACTTACTTTGACCTTAACATAAGCTCTCTACACTGAACTAGGATGTAATTTCTACACACTGACTTTGACCTTGACAATTCTTCTACACACTGAGGTTTACATTGACAAAACCTCTACTCACTGAATATGACCTTGACATGACCTCTACACACTGAGTTTGACCTTGACGTTTGACTTTGGTAATACTTCTACACACTGAATTTTACCTTGATATGACCTCTATACACTGAACTTGACCTTGATGTAACCTCTACACATTGAGTCTCTCTAAGTCTAATTGAACTAAGTCTGATTGAACAAATTGGATGTTGAACTACCCAAATTAGAAAAAACACTGACTCTGATCTTGACATAACCTCTACACACTGACTTAGACCTTGAAATGACCTCTGCACTCTGAGTTTGACCTTAACATGACCTACTAGCTGAGAATGACCATGGAATGAACTTTGCTTTGATGTGACCTCCACACACTAACCGTGACTTTGTCATGACCTCTAAACACCAACTTTGACCTGGGCGTGACGGCAACACACTTAGCATGACCTTGACGTGACCTCTACATAGTGAACGTGACCTTGACCTACCCTCTGCACATTGAGCGTGACGTGACCTTTTCGATGTGCCATCATGACCTTTCAGCTGAGTGTGGATCTATCAATAAACACACTCCTTTAATTCCCTGTGTTTCTCGGGTGTCATTCACACCCTCCCTCCATTCATTTTGTCCACGTTGACCTTGCTCAAAGCTGGTGTGTGAGTATTTTCTTGTCGTTGTATTTTTACAAGTAAGCTAGAGTTATATATACAGGTCCTGTGGAACCGTGGAATGATACGATAGATACAAGAGTGAAAAACATTGAATTATGGAAATATTTGACCATATTAAGTCGATAAGGTAAGCTCGAGTAAGTCTGGAAACGAATCTGAGATTGCCCTCAGCATATAATAGAAACACCTTTTTTTAGGGTCCCCCTTACATTTTCTGTAATAAATTTTCATTATTTTATCCATAAAGATTGAGAAATAAGCAGATTCAAGATTTTTTCTTTCCTCAAATCCCACTGGCTTTTTTGTTTAAAGAGTAGAGAAGCCTGTTGTCAATGACTGTACTAGCTATCACTCCCCGTGATCCCCCTAGCGGATGACAGGGAAGCAGGGTAGGCTCTGTGTCGTATACAAAGTTCTAATTGTTCTTTATAAGCTCCCAACAAGGTTTGTGTAATAGTGGCCACTTTAGTTCAGGAAGTAAGCGCGGTAGTTCTGGAAACTGAATTGCATGGAATACGCGTCAGGCGGCATTAAAGTTCTGATCATTTTAGGAGAGTTGAGGTTTTTATGTGAAACATTGGTGAGAGTAGATCGAGTTCACAACATCACAGGTCAAAGGAAACTTGTGTCTAGAGGGAAGTCCTGGGCCATTTAGTTCTGAAGAGGAAACCTATGAAAATTAAGGGTCAGAGCTTGTATCCCATCAAGTTTGAATCGCTTAATAATTCACAAGGCAAAGCCGCATGAATTACATGGCGATTCAAACGAGATACGATCGAGCTCTGACCGTAAACTTGAATAGGTTTCTGAATTCATCTCACCCTTCACATTGACTAATGGGCTAACCATTGTTACATAAACCCCTATTGAGTATTCTTTCTAAATACTCAATGAGCGTTGAATTTGAGTTCCCATGGGGAAAAAATATCAGGAGTGAGATAAACACTGGATACAGTAGGTGGAGAGAAATGTCGTCTGCTACCAGGTGTCTTATTCTGAAAATGTCATCTTTTTACCCGGGGCGTCATTCTAAAAATGTCGTCTGTTTACCTGGGGCGTCCTTTTACCCGGGGTCTCATTCTAAAATTTTTGTCTGCTCCCCGGGTCTTATACTAAAAATGTTGTCTGCTCCCCGGGGTCTCAATCTAAAAATATTGTCCTTTTACCCGGGGTCTCAATCTAAAACTGTCAACTGCTACGCTGGGTCTTATTTTTAAAGTGTCGTCTGCTACGCTGGGTCTCATTCTAGTTTCGATTTGTATTCTCACATTTTCTTTTCCATAATGTGGTATATAATGACGGTCTTTCAGTGTACCAGCACGTACAAATTACAAAGCAACACTAAATGACACTCTATCTACATGCTATCTTAAAAATATATTACGCTCAAATTTTCTTTAATTCAATTATTATAGAAATACTTCATTGAGAAGAGAATCAAACGTTACAAAACAAGTACAACCGTATAAAAACTATCAACAATTTTTGAACTCTAGAATTCTACGCATCTACATGGGTCCTGACATCTTTATTGACTGGAGTTAATTGTTTAGAATATTGTCTAGAATAATAAGCCAACCACCTCTTTTCTCCCTCTCACGCAGACGAAACCGAAATGAAAAATAAAGCTGGTAAGTTTCCAGTTTCTAGTCCGTAGCTGTGGTCTCACGTACCGGTGGTTTACATGTCAGCCACCAGATGGCATTACTCTCAATTCGTCGTTTTCAGTTAGCTGCACCAATGCATGCTGGGAGCCGTGGTGATTCGGGTACCTGTAGTAAGGGGGCGCTCTAAGCTTGTCCTACGACCTAGTTTTGTTGTCGATGTTGTCACGTTTTTTTATTGTAATCCGTGTTAGACGCTAGATGTGTATTTAGATATTTGTTGAACATTTCCTGAGAGTTAGTATTATGTTGTCTCATTGATTTACTATTAGAATTATTTGATTTTTCATCATTAGCTGTCCTAGGCTACATGTATTGAATCTGCAGACCTATATTGAACAGTGTGTATCAGTATAGATCTTTTATAGCAGTGCAACTGTCTGTGTTGATTAAATGAAACAATCAGAATATTTACTGGGGAAAGCTTGGAGGACTTGATAACTTCTGTCTAACAGTGAAGGAAGGGTTTGTGATCCTCATTACCAGTAGGCTGGGTCTCAGATAATTAGTTTGTTTGTAGACACATACTCATAAAACCGCAGATACCCGTGCTCAAAACAACCATTTCCGGAAGCCAGTAAGAACGAGGCTTAGTGCATAAACTATGGAGGTTCGAAGCTACAATTTGGTTTTTGGTCTCATTTGTAACTAAGTGTATTTTACTACAATCGTCCCTGAAGAAGCTTGTCACTAAGTTACGACGACAGTTGTGTGTATTCAAAATATGCATTTAAAAGATTTGACACATATCATCTCGAACCACATATAGTAGAAGTACTGAGCGCCATTATCCAGAAATGGTTATTTGGGCACGGGTATCTGTTGTTTCAGTGGGTTCACTTTGGATCCCTATAGAACAATTTGACCACGGTCATACATCTGATAGGATGAGAGGAGGCTTGAAGCCGAGTACCTGTAAATTACAGTAGAACCCGCCTATCAGACAATCTGTGTAAGAGGACAACCCGTGTTAACAGACACCTATGCTCGGAACAGTTCCATCTATTAGATGTTTATCTTAACCCCGTGAAAGTGGACACTTTGGCCCGGAACAGAGGGTGTCCACTTTCACGGGGTTCTACTTTATGTCTCTTATCACATATAACCATGGAGTATTGTTCTATATTCATTATATACCTGAAATTATATACCTGAAATCTTTACGTAAATTGCCATAAAACCATGTCAGAGTGAACATCCAGACTCGGCCGATGTCTCAATGTGTTCTGTAAAACAGTGTATTGCTCAGGGTGCCGTTTACAATATATACAGTAAACGGAGCATATACATATATATGGGTATGTAATAGATGGGCGTTCGAGGCTGGAATTTGGTTTTTGGTCTCATTTGTTACTAGCTGTATTTTTCTACAATAGTCCCTAAAGAAGTTTGTCACTAAGTTACGACGACAGTTGTTGAGTATATTCAAAATATGCATTTAAAAGATTTGACACATATAATCTCAAACCACATATAGTAGAAGTACTGAGCGCCATTATCCAGAAATGGTGTTTTGAGCACGGGTATCTGTTGTTTCAGTAGGTTCACTTTGGATCCCTATAGAACAACTTGACCACAGTCATACATCAGATAGGATGAGAGGTGGCCTGAGGCCGAGTTCCTGTAAATTACAGTAGAACCCCGCCTATCAGACAATCTGTGTAAGAGCACAACCCATGCTAACAGACACCTATGCTCGGAACGGTTCCATGTATTAGATGTTTATCTTAACCCGGTGTAAGCTAACCCCCGCGAAAGTGGACACTTTGGCCCAGAACAGAGGGTGTCCACTTTCACGGGGTTCTACTTTATGTCTCTTATCACATATAACCATGGAGTATTGTTCTATATTCATTATATACCTGAAATTATATACCTGAAATCTTTACGTAAATTGCCATAAAACCATGTCAGAGTGAACATCTAGGCTCGGCTGATGTCTCAATGTGTTCTGTAAAACAATGTATTGCACAGGGTGCTGTACACAATATATACAGTAAACGGAGCATATACATATATATGGGTATGTAAAAGATGGGGGTTCGAGGCCAGAATTTGGTTTTTGGTCTCATTTGTTACTAGGTGTATTTTACTACAATCGTCCCTAAAGATACTTGTCACTAAGTTACGATGACAGTTGTTGAGTATATTCAAAATATGCATTTAAAAGATTTGACACATATAATCTCGAACCACATATAGTCAAAGTACTGTGCAGCACTATCCGGAAATGGTTATTTGGGCACGGGTATCTGTTGTTTCAGTGGGTTCACTTTGGATCCCTATAGAACAACTTGACCACAGTCATACAGTAGATAGGATGAGAGGAGGCTTGAGGCCGAGTTCCTGTAAATTACAGTAGAACCCCGCCTATCAGACAATCTGTGTATGCAGACACCCCGCGTTAACAGACCCCTTTGCTCCGAACCGTTCCATGTATTAGATGTTTGTCTTAACCCTGTGTAAGTGAACACCCTGTAAAAGTGGACACTTTTGCCTGGAACAGAGGGTGCCTGTTTTCGCGAGGTTCTGATATATATATATCTTGTATCATGTACAACCATGGTGTGTCGTTCTATATTCATATACCTGAAATTTCTACATAAATTGTCATAGAAACCATGTCAGAGTGAACTTCCAGACTCGGCCGATGTCTCAATGTGTTCTGTAAAACAATGTATTGCACAGGGTGCCGTTTATAATATATACAGTATACGGAGCATATACATATTTATTAGCCACCTAGTATGGAGTCTCCATGCTAAGCCTATGGAGCTTACAGATCGCTACTGAGTAGAATGCGGACCTCTGGAATATGGCTTTTTCGGCCACCTGACGGGCATTGTAGAAACTAATTTATACAAACAAAGCAGGGTGCTAGGGTCGAATTTCTAATTATATACAAGATTTTTTTCTAATAATTACTCGATAGGCGAGTAATAAATACAACATTACCATGATTTCGATCTGTCTGGCCGTATTCTCCTTGTAGGTGACATTACGTAATACTCCTCACTATCACTCGAAGTTTGACTACGCGTCAACTACGCGGAGAATACAGCCACTCAGATCGAAATCATGGTAATATAGTGTATATGGGTATGTAATAGCATGGACAGTGTATCTCTAGTTTTATGTCCATGGTAATAGATACACAATATTGACTGCTCTCAGATACAAGCCGTTGTATGCTCCGAGGAGTTGATGTGTAGTCATATCTGAGCGCATGCGAGGATATTGCACATAATCAACTCTGAGGATCATACAACAGCTTTTATCTGAAACCGGTCTATATTGTCTTTATTATCCACCTTTTCCTGACAAATGGCATATTGATATTAATTCGTTTAGGTACGCACTATTTTTCAATTTACACTATTTTTCTGTATGTGCACTTTATCAGAACCAAGAGCATACAGCATATCTGTATGCTCCGAGTATGGTGATACACACTCTATGTGTTTTCTATGGACACTTTGTATTAGGTGGATATATCTGTATACTCCGGGTATGGTGATACACACTCTATGTGTTTTCTATGGACACTTTGTATTAGGTGGATATATCTGTATGCTCCGAGTATGGTGATACACACTCTATGTGTTTTCTATGGACACTTTGTATTAGGTGGATATATCTGTATGCTCCGAGTATGGTGATACACACTCTATGTGTTTTCTATGGACACTTTGTATTAGGTGGATATATCTGTATACTCCGGGTATGGTGATACACACTCTATGTGTTTTCTATGGACACTTTGTATTAGGTAGATATATCTGTATGCTCCGGGTATGGTGATACACACTCTATGTGTTTTCTATGGACACTTTGTATTAGGTGGATATATCTGTCAGCTCCGGGTATGGTGATACACACTTGCTATGTGTTTTCTATGGACACTTTGTATTAAGTGGATATATACACAATATTACCATGATTTTGATCTGAGTGGCCGTATTCTCCGCGTAGTTGACGAGTATTGCGTAGCATCAACTACAAGGAGAATACGGCCACACAGATCGAAATTATGGTAATGTTATATTTATTACTCACTTATTTTTAGATTTAAGCAATAAATATGATCGTTCATCTAAAAAATCTGTATCCTCCTAGGAGGGTACGGAGCTCCGTATCCTCCTCAGTAGCGATCTGTAATCTCCATAGGCTTATTATGGAGACTCCATATCAGGTGGGTAATAAATTTGTAAGCTCCGGGTATGGTGATACACACTCCCTATGTGTTTTCTATGGACACTTTGTATTAGGTGGATATATACCTGTATGCTCCGGGTATGTAGATGCACACTGTCCATGTGTTTTCTATGGACACTTTGTATTAGGTGGATATATCTGTCAGCTCCGGGTATGGGGATACACACTGTCCATGTGTTTTTTAATGGTGGATATGTGTACACACAAAACATGAATTCACATGTGACATGGTTCTCGTGTTAATTAGTGTGTCTACTTTATTAAGTCATTGCCTCCATAATGGTTCAGTTTCCACTCTACCGAATCATGTTATTTTGACTGTGTTAACTGTTTTAAGTGATGTTCATTTTGTGCCATTCACTTGGAGATATATGTTAAGTATACAGAGTATTTTATCATTTGTAGCCCTTTTGACATTTCCAGTGTTAAATCTACTGTGCACAACATTGGTGATGTTTTCATGGCAGTTGACATCACTTACAAGAAATACAGTAAAACCCCGCTATCCCACATGTGAGTCATGACTGTCGCTCTTATCCCGCACCTGAGTCATGACTCGCTCATATTCCACACCTGAGTCATGACTGTCACTCATATCCCACACGTGAGTCATGACTGTTGCTCATATTCCACACCTGAGTCATGACTGAATTCTGTAGCTCATATCCTACATGTGAGCCATGACAGCACTGTCGCTCGTATCCCACACGTGAGTCATGGCTGTCACTCATATTCCACACGTGAGTCATGACTGATGACTCTCACTCATATCCTACATGGGAGTCATGACAGCACTGTCGCTCGTATCCCACACGTGAGTCATGGCTGTCGCTCATATTCCACACGTGAGTCATGACTGTTGACTATTGCTCATATCCCACACGTGAGTCATGACTGTTGCTCATATTCCACACGTGACTCATGACTGTTGACTTGCTCATATCCCACATGTGAGTCATGACTGTTGACTGTCGCTCATATCCCACACCTTAGTCATGACTGTCGCTCATATCCCACACATGTGAGTCATGACTGAGGAATGTCAGTCAGGCAATAAAACCAATGTTCACTGATCCAAACTAAAAACTTGATTCGATTTGATTGAATTTCCTCACGAACGCCACTCCAGTCCGAATCAGGAGGCTGCCTTAGCCCTGATCGGAATAGGGACCGAACATGGCCTGAGCAGGCTGGGGACATGATTTAGTGAAATGGAATCAAGCCTTGACATTGGCACACCAGTACCATATATGTTGTAGAATTCAGTAGGAGTAGGAACGGTTGGTAGATAAGGCTTCTGTTGGGCTACGCTTCCCTAGATTGACATTTACGATGTGTTTCTGTCACTCACGCCGGGTTTTATCTCATTACACACCCATTGATGATTCTCTTTTGTCTCTCGTCCTCTCGTAATCACGTGACCATTCTGTGACTAGGTGTGCAGAATAAAGGTAAAATGTGTGTGAGATACTGATAACAGGACTTGTGGTGGAGAATGTTACACAAGGTATGAGACAAGCTCCAGAAAACCTGTTCTGTACCAGTTGATATACGCAATATTATGTCTGTAATTAGCAGAAACTGAACGAGAGTTAGTAGTGTGAGGCTTTATCGCAGGACGGGCAGGTCATGTTACTATAAGTGCAGCAAGTAGCCAACCTGACCAGAGTACGATAAACACTAATACTACTAACTCGAGTTCAGTTTAGTATCTAGAAGATTGTTTCCGCTATAATGCTCAGCCAACTCAGGAGAAGATTGTCAACGTCAGTTTAGTATTTATCCTACCCCATCTCGAATAATTCGTTTGTTACCCTCATGCAATAAATAACACTTTACTGCACGCTGCCCGAATGAGGTCAGCCAGTGTTAAGCCTATGGTGTTTTTTTATTAGAGGTAGGATAAATCATCTGTCGGACAGCTACGATTGTTAGTCGCAACCATTCTGGAAATGCCTCTGGGTATGGTGTTTCAAGATTTTCTCTAACAAGATGAACATTTCGACACCCTGATCATGTTGTTATATGCCCGCGTATAAACCCCATCACTGTGCCATGTGACTGACCATATCTCTCTTTTTTCACCCCACCTAGCAGTGACGCCCGGCGACAGACGGATGCCAAACAGACTGGCCCGGTGAATGGAGACGAGTGCTACTTCTGGCGGACGACGGGCTGCATCTACGGCTCGTCGTGTCGCTACAAACACCTGCCCAAGTCCAAGGGCATCGACATGAAACCGTGGCAGAAGGGCACCTGAGCGCCACCCCACTGCTGTCCACTCTACGACGACATCGCCTTTTTGTGTTGTGGATAAATAATGCCAGCCACAACCTATTTGTACTGATCTTTTTTTAATATATATATATCTAGAGTATATGCAGAAAGACGGTTAACATGGGAAGCGCCACAGTGGTGCGGGTTTTTTGGTGGTTTTTTTTTTGTTATCAGTAAGGTGATAAAGGAGTCAGATATCTAAAATGCTTATCTAGGTGCATATAATGCAAAGTGGTCACGTGAGCCTTGCCTTGTTTAGGTAACCAATGAGGTGCCGTCTCTCATATGTAGGTAACCAATGAGGTGCCGTCTCTCTTGTGTAGGTAACCAATGAGATGCCGTCTCTCATGTAGCGGTAACGAATGAGGTGCTTTGTCTCATGTAGCGGTAACCAATGAGGTGCCGTCTCTCATGTGTAGGTAACCAATGAGGTGCCGTCTCTCATGCAGCGGTAACCAATGAGGTGCCGTGTCTCGTGCAGAGAAAGGAGCTGTTTTCTTCCAGGTGTTTGCGCCGACCGTGATCCTGCTCATATATCCATGTAATCAGTTCCGCCGTTTATCCAGCCAAAGACCAACTTCTAGCTTTCTATTTTCTGTCCCGGGTATGAACCCGGCTTGACTTGCCAGGAAATCTTCCAGCGGGGATCTTCTAACCCATGATCAGTTGAGCCATGTTCGGTGACAATAGGGTTGTGTTTCTATCTGCGAGGGAGTGCAAGGGTCCTCAGCTGTGAAAGAGACCCCTCCTCATCTTTACTTTGGCTCCTGGCGATTAACCCAGCAACAGGACGCCGCCTTGTGCGTCACATGACCTGAGGAACGCTGCTGGTGTGTTGTCACTTTCTGTGGTTATTGTACCGTCCTCAGCGTTCACCAGAGACTGTACTTGGAGCTGGATGCGAGATACTCAATAGTCTAAGACGAGGGCCCCTTCTACTGCCTGTCTCCCCATAAACCATGAGCGGCTAAAGGCGGGACTCACCCTGACACGTCCGCTTCACCCACCTCCGCCAGGACTTTGGCATTTCATGTATTTTTATATCACACCCTGTGGTTCAACTTTGCATGTAGGACACATATTTGTATCGTATCCCCCGACTTTCCAACCCAAACTTTTACTAACAGATTACCAGGGTATTAACAAACTGTAGAGGCCCATGCATCTTTAATACGCCCAATCATGTCTAGCTGCTATGCCTTCCATTATGCCAAAACAAATATACAGAAAGCCCCCTTCTTCCTTCTTGACAAAGGCACCTTTTGTTTAACCTTCATTTGACCTTCACTGATAGGTAATGCAATGTGAAGGTCAGCTCTCTGACCTTGTGGTGAGCTGGGAGGTGCGAGGATCAAGTATTATAATGTTATCCCCCACCACCTCCCTAAATTCCTGCACATTCCAAATACTCAGTAGAAATTTTGTCCTGAATTTGAAATCCTTTATTCTTTCTGAATTAACAAATGCATGTAAAATCAAATTATTGGTCTGATGTTTATCGCTGAAAGAAATTAAATTTTAAATTATATTAAATTAAATCAAGGCTGGTGATTCTATCTTACCTAATTAAAAAGATGTGCCCAGTAATTCACTTTTCTTTTCTTGATTTCTTGCAAGCGAGTCACTGAAATGTATTAAGAGGGAAAACTGGATGGTTTTGTAAAATGTGATGAAGAAATTGTCTGGTTCTGAATTAACTAATGCACGTAAAATCAAATTATTGGTCTGATGTTTATTGCTGAAAGAAATTCCCAGTAATTCACTTTTCACCTGCAAAAAGATTGATTTCTTGCAAGCGAGTCACTGAAATGTATTCAGAGGGAAAACTGGACGGTTTTGTAAAATGTAATGAGGAAATTGTCTGGTTTGAAACCCTGAATAATGAGTTGATAACTTAACTATATTATTCACCCACCACTATATCACCCACCAACCTCCCAGCTGCCCACTGGGCCACAGGTGGCTTCCCTAGCGGTGGCTATGTAAGCGACACAGCGGGGGGCAGTTGTTACTGATGCGTCTTTCAACGTAATGATCTGCTGGTTTGATTGTTCTTCCTTTTAGTTGACAGCCAAGTCGGGTCCATGTCAAGTCCAGTTTGTTTTGTTCAGCCGCAGAATGCTTCCAAGTATTCAATTCTCTGGTTGTAGAACATGTGATATATATGAAAACAGTGGCATGCCTTCTAGACCATGCACAGCTTGGTTTCCTATCTCGTCCAGCCTTGATTGGGGACTGACTCCTTTGCGTAAAGAGAAGTGGTTGTGAATGGCAGAAGAGGGTGACCTGGGCACCCATGATCTATCCATGTGGTGATAATCACTGTTATAATCTTCTTTTCTGATTCTGCTGTTCTTCATAGACCTACTGAGCCTGTACACTTCCCTGTATATGCTGGGGTTGTGAGAAGTATGTATATTCTAAATGCTTTATTGTGGAGATTATGTTAATCCTGTACTAGTAACTTGAGCATGCGCAAAGTACTCATATTTTTCCGTAAACCTTGGGATGAGCTGCTCCGTGGAGACCCTCCCTGTGTGGGCTCTATCTGCGGTCACCTGCAGCTTGTTCAGAATAGTATGCTATTGACAGATATATTTTTTCATAATACTAAAGTAGACTATAGCTTGTTCCCAGAAAGCCAATCGTTGATAAGGAACGGGAGGGGGGATATTGCAAAGGAATCTTATCTTAACCTTCAGCTGTTATTATTTAATCACTACTCGTATCTTATTTTCACTACTTATGACCCTGCCCCAATGGCTGATTATTTTGGTGTCCTTTCGTTGTCGCCCTTCCCCGAGGACTGCTGACTTCTTTTAGTACTCACACCAAGGGCTGTCCATACTCAATCAAGTTATCATGGGTTCAGTATTTGTGCCTGTTCTGGCAGAGATCAAGCGATGAGTTGTTCCACGTAACTGTCCAGTCCGCACATGGACAGGAGTATATTTTGCTGTAAGATTTTGGGGTGCTGACTCCATTGGCTGGGGTTGTGATGATGTGTAGAGCCCCGACCCACTGTCAAGAGAAGGGTCGGGTACAGATAAGCAGTGCAAAGTCACTGACTGTATTTAATCAAACAATAATCCATATTTAAATGTTTATTGATCAACAAATTACAAGCGCCTCTTTCTATCCGTTCATCAGCTTTTTTTGTATTTTTTTTGCTTGTCCAAGTGTTCCATATTACTAGATCATAACCAACAGCGAGAAACAAATCCAAAATACAGCTGTCCTGACCCTAAAAAGAAGCTAGTTGTCATCGGATTATCTCAGTTTGTATAACCATCGCTCATCTCTTAACACTATGAGTTAAATAACATGAGATGGGAATGAGTAAAAGTGTACTTGCAATATATTAAATAATACTGGGTAATTTAACATTGATATTGAGGAGTTTGGAAACTCTATAGAGTATTGGTCACAAAGACGCGAATATTTCTATTTTCATCAATCCATGGATTCGGACCTCTAGAGGAATTGATGTTTGATATGTAGCTATAATATGAAATAAAAGCCATGAAATTCAGAAAACTTGATTCCTGACTTGTGTGTACTTTTCTCAAAGATGATCTTTACTCAGAACGCGACTTTGATTTCAGATGGAATGTACTTTTATTAGTTTGTGTTCGTTCCAATCATTCAGGATATTTGATATTTGCTGATAAAACATATAATGTTACAAAGATGACAGTTTTTCTATTTTCCTACGAAATCCTTGTCTTCATTTTAAGTTTACAAAATTCTTTTCTTTTGTGTAACACAACGAGAGAACAAATAGGCCTTTTTATTCTGGCAGTGTTGCCCCTTGTCTCATTGGTTAAGCAATGTATGCGGCCAAACAAACGCCTTGCAATGTATTCTTTAGTATTAGAGGAGTGAGTGTGTGAGGGTTATAAGTTCGTAGAATACAGCTCACTAATACTTTATATATATATTGTTTAGATAAGCTCCTTTATAAAATCAGGGATGCCAGTGTTCCATGTTTCCATGGAAAATCATGTTTTCATTTTCAGGATAAAAAAATGTTTTCTTTGTGTAAAATTAAGCTAACAACTACTAACAAGTCAGTCAGATCCCAGCTGAACCTCCCCACAGACCCATGCAAATATAAAAAGCTTGCCCTATACCCCCTCTCTCCCCACTGACTGAACAGTGGACCTCCCCACAGTCCCTCAGCCTCACCCCGCTGCCCAGAGGGGCACGTTTTCCAGGTTTCCCCATACCACATGGAGCAGCAGACATGGATGTGCCATGGAAGCAGTCCATGGCTCTGATTGGTCAAAATTCTCCAGCTGGCCGGTTTCTACCTGTGTACCCAGGTAGCCAGCGTACCGCGTGTGCGGGTCATTTCCCAATGGGGGGAACCAATGCTGTAAACGTAAGTGGACCATCGCGGCATAAAAGGTTTTTTTTAAAAGGGGGATTCTATGGTGAAAGGGTGGTGGTGGACCGTTTTCAGGAAAATTCTCTATTCTAAAATTATTTTTTTTAATTATCATATTATCTCTATCTTCATTGGGTTTATGTTCTTTATCAACATGCCAACAACTCAATTGATTCAGATGATAGGAATTCCTTTTTACCATGGTTAACAAATTTTCCATGTTTTTTTTTACCCCAACTGGCATCCCTGTAAAATACATGTATACAATCACCCAATATATCTTACCTTTGATCCCATTAGGAATGTCACAATGTATGTGTATTTATACATATATATGATACACATGTATATGTAATAAGTATACATATGTATTATACATATAACCCATTTAACACGTTATAAAATCATTATATATTTCACTTGAATAGTGTTATATGAGATGACAAATAATATATTTCTTGAATTTGTGTTCATTTATAAAACAATGTCTTGCGTTTGAGATTTATGACTAAATATATTTGTTTAAAATAATTGTTTAGACTAAGATTACTTTATCATAAGCAAGTTTTTGTACTATGGAAGTGTGTAGATGATAGATGAAAACGGCAAATTAGTTTGTTATAAGGAAGCGTGTGTTACTATGCAGACCTGTAATTGAAGTAAACGTTATGATTAATAGCAAGGAAGACATTATTAAAATTACAGGATATTGCTTATGCTGCACAATCAGGAAGACAATTTTTAATTTTGATGGAAAACCTTGTTTTCATTTTCAATATATACAACCATAAAACAAATTTATATTAAACCAGCGGTTTTTCAACCTCCCAAAGATACCTCCACCCCAAATCCATGGCTAACACTGATGTGTTATAATGCTCACCCATGTATGGACTGCAGAACGTTCAGAATACTACAGATCTTACAACCCGTGATCAGTTGAGCCATGTTTGGTGACAATAGGGTTGTGTTTCTATCTGTGAGGGAGTGCAAGGGTCCTCAGCTGTGAAAGAGACCCCTCCTCATCTTCTCTTTGGCTCCTGGCGATTAACCCAGCAACAGAACATGGCCTTGTGCGTCAAGTTGCCTGCGGAATGATGCTTGTGTGATGCCACTTTCTGTGGTTATTGTACTGTCCTCAGCGTTGACCAGAGGCTGCTTAGAATTGACCAAAGACTGTACTTGGAGCTGGATGACGAGATACTCAATAGTCTAAGACGAGGGCCCCTTCTACTGCCTGTCCCCCCATAAACCATGAGTGGCTAAAGGCAGAACTCACCCCGACACGTCCGCTTCACCCACCTCCGCCAGGACTTTGGCATTTCATGTATTTTTATATCACACCCTGTGGTTCAACTTTAAATATAGGACACATATTTCTAATATATTCCCTGACTTTCCAACTGAAACTTTCACTAACTGATTACCAGGGTATTAACAAACTGTAGCGGCCCATGCATCTTTAATATGCCCAATCATGTCTAGCTACTATGCCTTCCATTATTCCAAAACAAATACAGAAAGCCCCCTTCTTTCTTAGCATTGGTACCTTTTGTTTGACCTTCATTTAACCTTCACTGATAGGTAATGCAACCTGAAGGTCAGCTCTCTGACCCTTTGGTGAGCTGGGAGGTGCGAGGATCAAGTATTATAATGTTATTCCCCACCACCTCCCTAAATTCCTGCACATTCCAAATACTCAGTAGAAATTTTGTCCTGAATTTGAAATCCTTTATTCTTTCTGAATTAACAAATGCATGTAAAATCAAATTATTGGTCTGATGTTTATCGCTGAAAGAAATTAAATCTTAAATTATATTGAATTAAATCAAGGCTGGTGATTCTATCTTACCTAATTGCCAGTAATTCACTTTTCACCTGCAAAAAGATTGATTTCTTGCAAGCGAGTCACTGAAATGTATTCAGAGGGAAAACTGGATGGTTTTGTAAAATGTAATGAGGAAATTGTCTGGTTTGAAACCCTGAATAATGAGTTGATAACTTAACTATATTATTCCCTGATCACTAAATCACCCACCAACCTCCCAGCTGCCCACTGGGCCACAGGTGGCTTCTCTAGCGGTGGCTATGTAAGCGACACAGCGGGGGGCAGTTGTTACTGATGCGTCTTTCAACGTAATGATCTGCTGGTTTGATTGTTCTTCCTTTTAGTTGACAGCCAAGTCGGGTCCATGTCAAGTCCAGTTTGTTTTGTTCAGCCGCAGAATACTTCCAAGTATTCAATTCTCTGGTTGTAGAAACATGTGATATATATGAAAACAGTGGCATGACTTCTAGACTTGGTTTCCTATCTCGTCCAGCCTTGATTGGGGACTGACTCCTTTGCGTAAAGAGAAGTGGTTGTGAATGGCAGAAGAGGGTGACCTGGGCACCCATGATCTATCCATGTGGTGATAATCACTGTTATAATCTTCTTTTCTGATTCTGCTGTTCTTCATAGACCTACTGAGCCTGTACACTTCCCTGTATATGCTGGGGTTGTGAGAAGTATGTATATTCTAAATGCTTTATTGTGGAGATTATGTTAATCCTGTAGTAGTATTTTGAGCATGCGCAAAGTACTCATATTTTTCCGTAAACCTTGGGATAAGCTGCTCCTTGGAGACCCTGCCTGTGTGGGCTCTATCTGCGGTCACCTGTAGCTTGATCAGAATAGTATGCTATTGACAGATATATTTTTTCATAATACTAAAGTAGACTATAGCTTGTTTGTTTGTTTGTTTTAGTAGTTTAACGTCCAATTTGTTCAATTAGACTTACTTTGGGTTTGATCGAATCTATGAGATGAATGTAGATAGAAATCCCACCCCTACACATTTACCGAGGTGAGAGTTCTTTTACTTCCCACTCCACATAGACATGGTATGAGAAGGATTGGCCTTTGATATAGCAGTAAATCTACCACTGCTGGGGGGTGAAGGAGAAAAGTGGCTGCAGTGGGACCCGAATTACCAAAGTCCCGTGCTCTTTACCACTGAGCTGACTCCCCACCCACCCTGGTCGCTTTAGTTATGCTTGCGTGCAAGCATATCCAGTCTGCACCACGAGGAGGCGAGGCGACCAAGAGGGTGAACAGATTGGTAATTTCTGTCCACCCCAGCAGACCCTATAGCTTGTTCCCAGAAAGCCAATCATTGATAAGGAACGGGAGGGGGGATATTGCAAAGGAATCTTATCTTAACCTTCAGCTGTTATTATTTAATCACTACTCGTATCTTATTTTCACTACTTATGACCCTGCCCCAATGGCTGATTTTGTTGGTGTCCTTTCGTTGTCGCCCTTCCCCCGAGGACTGCTGACTTCTTTTAGTACTCACACCAAGGGCTGTCCATACTCAATCAAGTTATCATGGGTTCAGTATTTGTGCCTGTTCTGGCAGAGATCAAGCGATGAGTTGTTCCATGTAACTGTCCAGTCCGCACATGGACAGGAGTATATTTTGCTGTAAGATTTTGGGGTGCTGACTCCATTGGCTGGGGTTGTGATGATGTGTAGAGCCCCGACCCACTGTCAAGAGAAGGGTCGGGTACAGATAAGCAGTGCAAAGTCACTGACTGTATTTAATCAAACAATAATCCATATTTAAATGTTTATTGATCAACAAATTACAAGCGCCTCTTTCTATCCGTTCATGAGCTTTTTTTGTATTTTTTTTTGCTTGTCCAAGTGTTCCATATTACTAGATCATAACCAACAGCGAGAAACAAATCCAAAATACAGCTGTCCTGACCCCAAAAAGAAGCTAGTTGTCATCGGATTATCTCAGTTTGTATAACCATCGCTCATCTCTTAACACTATGAGTTAAATAACATGAGATGGGAATGAGTAAAAGTGTACTTGCAATATATTAAATAATACTGGGTAATTTAACATTGATATTGAGGAGTTTGGAAACTCTATAGAGTATTGGTCACAAAGACGCGAATATTTCTATTTTCATCAATCCATGGATTCGGACCTCTAGAGGAATTGATGTTTGATATGTAGCTATAATATGAAATAAAGGCCATGAAATTCAGAAAACTTGATTCCTGACTTGTGTGTACTTTTCTCAAAGATGATCTTTACTCAGAACGCGACTTTGATTTCAGATGGAATGTACTTTTATTAGTTTGTGTTCCTTCCAATCATTCAGGATATTTGATATTTGCTGATGAATCACATACACCATTCTATAAATGCACATTTATCATTTAGACAATCTGTTGAAATCATGATGCACAAAATATTTGAGATTCTTGCCAAGATTAAACTTGTCCTTATTTTGTTACAATTTTTATTTCAAATGTCTTCAGCATTTTCCTTACTGAGGCTTCTATTTCGTGTACAGTTATTCTGGGAATAGGTGTATGACATACTAGAGCCTATCCATTTCAACATCTGGTATTGACGTTTTCAACCCCTGTTGCCTGAGGTTTGAGACAAATCCCTTTCTCTCTCTCTGTTACCTGAAGATGAGATTTGCGAACGCCTACAGGGAAGGAAAAGAAGCCAAAGACACCAATGAAATGGTTATTTGTGAACACTAAATGATCTGTCACATCTTCAGAGCAGAATTTTAACTCAGAATCAATCTTGGCAGAGATGGCATGGAGAATGAGACAATTCAGGAAACCGTTGAAGAACTTGATTTAGAGTTAGCAGTTGTCATCTTTCTTTCTTATTTCAGGAATAACAACTTACAGCATCTCAGTGTACGGCACAGAGCCTATCCTGCATCTCGAGTAATCCACTAGAGGATGACGAGGAGTATTACTGCCATCAGTTGGTGGTCGACCTCCGTGATATTCCACCCAACACAACATGAGCGCACCTGCCACCTGGTGTTTAGTTGGTGTCGCGGGCTGATGGCGTTGCTGATACCAGAATGGCTATGTGACAGTATGACAGTGTTGAAATCAATAAAACTGTGAGGAGTCAAACCTCCCGCCAGAAATCCATGTTGCTAGCACCTAAACAACCCCAGTCATAACTTAAGGTGGCAGTTTTAAGAGTGTGTTGAGGGTATCATCTCACCCCTGGTATTTTTGTCCCATAGGCTTAATATTGGGAACTTGTTCTCCATACCCCTAGGAGTATTGCAGTCTGTTCTCCATAGTCTATATTGTGTGTCCTGTCTATTCGTTAAGTGTGTACAGGAATGAGATAAATACAGAAAGCAACTCGTTTTGGTCAAAGAAGTCATTCTCCAACTTGTTTGAATGTTGTAACTGGGCTGTCGCCTCGTTCATATCACTCCACATCAAACTCGTGGAGAATGACGACTTTGACCGAAACTTGTTGATTTCTTTTCGCTGTCTATAATATAGGAAATATTGCACAGATAAATAAGGCAGACTTATTCAGGTGGTTCTTGTGTTTGTTTATGATACCTGATGAAATATGCAAAGGTACTGATCTAAAGAAAATTCAGCTTTCAGGAGAGGACACTTCCCATCACAGGTCACTGATATGAGAACGATGTCTATTGGGCATAGGTGTAGAAGATTCTTGAAACCATTGGAGTAGCAGATTCTTTCACCAACAAGTTCCTCTGCACAATAAAAAAGGCCTATATCAAGACTGCCAATTATATGCAAAATAAGCTGGCAATAAAGCCAGTACTGAGAAACCGCTCAGAACTGGACCCAGCATCCACTCAACATCACATGTCACAGAAGGCACAACTGAATCGTTTGACATTTGAAGATCAATACGAGAATAAGGTGATGAAGCTCCACATGGAACAAAACCTACGTGAATGGAAACCAGGCAATCAGCAACTAGATGAATGGTGGAAACTTGTCTTGGGAAGGCAGCTCTGTCCATCATAACATCACCAAGGGTGGAGTATGCCTTCAGTGAGATGAGAAACATTGTCGCCTCTGGGAAGAACAGGACTAACGTAGACACAATCAATGCTATCTACACCATCAGGAGCTACCTCAAGAACAAGGAGACTGTCAAGGGACCCTGCTCTTCCACATCACTGAATCTGTTGTACAGAGAAGACATCAGACATGACCCTGCTGACTCTTTGATTTGTGAGAAGGTACAAAATGCTCACAGTCAATATGAGAGACTGTCAAAACAAAAGAAAGTAGCAAATGCTAGCCCTCCTAACACATGCTCTCAAAACCCAGCAGCATCTGTTGTGATAAAGAGGAAAAAAGACAATTGAAAAAATGTTTCAGTAGACACAAAATAAATGGGAAAACTACAGAGAATAACAATAGACAATAAGAGTCCATCTGGCTATCTTGCCGCCAACAGTGTCTTAGGGGTAAGATCAGGCGTTTTCGTCAAAGAGCAGATACTGTTGAAGTTTGGAGGGGAGCGGCAGTTGTCTGGCCGCCCACTGTGTTGGGGGTAAGATCAGGCTTCCTCGTCAAAGTGCAGATACTGTTGTAGTTTGGATGGGAGCGGCAGTTGTTGGGCCGTCAACAGGGTGTTGGGGGTAAGATCAGGCTTCTTCATCAAACAGCAGGTACTGCTGTAGTTCGTAGGGGAGCGGTAACTGTATGGCCAGCCACAGTGTGTTGGGGGTAGGATCAGGTGTCCTCGTCAAAGATCAAGTACTGCTGAAGTTTGGAGGGGAGCAGCAGTTGTCGGGCCGCCCACAGTGTGTTGGGGGTAAGATCAGGCGTCTTCGTCAAAGAGCAGATACTGTTGAAGTTTAGAGGGGAGCGGCAGTTGTCGGGCCGCCCACAATGTGTTGGGGGTAAAATCAGGCGTCTTCGTCAAAGAGCAGATACTGTTGAAGTTTGGAGGGGAGTGGCAGTTGTCAGGCCGCCCACAGTGTGTTGGGGATGAGACAGCAGCGTATTGCAACCCACGCATAGTGCTGCAGGGTCTGTACACCTTGTAACGTCCGTAACGAACTCCCCGCCTTGGTCACCAGGTGTGCCACCTGCTCCACACTCAGGCGGTTTCCGGTCAGCATGTACATGCTCACTAAGGGCATGCTGTGCAGCGACTGGAGCTGGTGCTCCCACAGGTTGCTGGTGACCGCCGTACCCAGTTCTGACAAGTTCAGGGTGGCTATTAACGTTTGACATTTGAAGATCAATACGAGAATGAGGTGATGAAGCTCCACATAGAACAAAACCTACGTGAATGGAAACCAGGCAATCAGCAACTAGATGAATGGTGGACACTTGTCTCGGTAAGGCAGCTCTGTCCATAATAACATCACCAAGGGTGGAGCATGCCTTCAGTGAGATGAGAAACATTGTCACTTCTGGGAAGAACAGGACTAACGTAGACACAATCAATGCTATCTACACCATCAGGAGCTACCTCAAGAACAAGGAGACTGTCAAGGGACCCTACTCTTCCACATCACTGAATCTGTTGTACAGGGAAGACATCAGACATGACCCTGCTGACTCTTTGATTTGTGAGAAGGTACAAAATGCTCACAGTCAATATGAGAGACTGTCAAAACAAAAGAAAGTAGCAAATGCTAGCCCTCCTAACACATGCTCTCATAACCCAGCAGCATCTGTTGTGATAAAGAGGAAAAAATGTTTCAGTAGACACAGAAAAAACAGGGGAAATCTACAGAGAATAACAATAGACAATTGAGTCCAGGAGTAAGACCAGAAAGCCTAAGAGAAAGAAACACCCTCAGACCACCTGTTGACAGGGCACTTCCCAACCCCACTCCTCTACATAGACCCCTACAAATCCAAAAGTAAGGACAAACTTAAATTTCTTTTTCTTATACACAGATGCACAGGCAAGTACTGTTACATGTATATAATGAATTTCAGTTGTTTGGGGTGTTTATATGTGATGTTTAAAACTGTATTGCAAATTTTCCTTTTTTTTCTGACCCAAACTCACTGCTGAAGTTTGGAGGGAAGCGACAGTTGTTGGGCCGGCCAGTCTGTTGGGGGGGTTAGATCAGGCGTCTTCGTCAAATATCAGGTACTGCTGCAGTTTGGAGGCGAGCAGTAACTGTCTGGCCACCCACAGTCTGATGGGGGTTAGATCAGGCGTCTTCGTCAAATATCAGGTACTGCTGCAGTTTGGAGGCGAGCAGTAACTATCGGGCCACCCACAGTCTGATGGGGGTAAGATCAGGCATCCTCGTCAAAGAGCAGGTACTGTTAAAGTTTGGAGGCGAGCAGCAGTTGTCGGGCCGCCCACAGTGTGTTGGGGTAATATCAGGCGTCCTCGTCAAAGAGCAGGTACTGTCGTAGTTTGGAGGCGAGCAGCAGTTGTCGGGCTGCCCACAGTGTGTTGGGGGTAATATCAGGCGTCCTCGTCAAAGAGCAGATACTGTTGAAGTTTGGAGGGGAGCGGCAGTTGTCGGGCCGCCCATAGTGTGTTGGGGATGAGACAGCGGCGTATTGCGACCCGCGCATAGTGCTGCAGTGTCTGTACACCTTGTAACGTCCGTAACGAACTCCCCACCTCACCTTCTGTCTTGGTCACCAGGTGCGCCACCTGCTCCACGCTCAGCCGGTTTCCGGTCAGCATGTACATGCGCACTAAGGGCACGCTGTGCAGCGACTGGAGCTGGTGCTCCCACAGGTTGCTGGTGACCGCCGTACCCAGTTCTGACAAGTTTGGGGTGGCTATCAACAGCAGCATCATGATGCTCACGTTGTAGTCGGCCCAGATGGGAGACCCTTCCATCGAGTTGTGGTTCAGCCACACCATCCGCGGATCACTTAGCAGGCTGCCTGTCTCGTATAACAACTGTACACATTGTACATGTCCGTGCCGTAATGCCAGTGAGAGTGGTGTTAGGCCGAAGTCGTTAGGCTCGTCAGGCCTGGCGCCCGCCTGTAGCAGCTTCTTGACACAGTCGTGGTAGCCCTCTTTGGCCGCCAGGTGGAGCGGCGTGTTTCCGCTTCCGTCGGCGCCGTGCGCGTTGACGTCGACTCCGGCGGAGAGCGCGCGGTCCAGCAGGTCCACCATGTTACAGGCCACAGCCAGTTTGAGCTGGTTGGCGGGCAGCATGCTGTTAATCACCACCTCCAGAGGGTTCTCCATGGTGCACACAGAGTCAGGGGGGAGAGTGGAGAGGCATTCACGCAGGGGGGAGAGTGATGTCACGTGCACTCTTCATATCCTGGTCCTTTCTTCGGTTAACTCTGAAAACAAATAATTATAGTCTTTATCGTTCAATCAACAAAAAGATAACTTCTCATACACAAGAATTTGTTGGTTAAGTTTTGTCTTACATTTCAATTTGAGAAACCTTGGCAATTAAGGCTCTGAAAATAAAGACTAGAAAGTCCAATGAACATGAATACTTCTCATATAAAAGAAGTTCTTTGGTTTAATATGTCTAACATTTCATTTTGAGAAACTTTGACTTGTCCAATAGAGATGAGGGCATAAATATTTTGTATCATTGTACGTAGCTGCACATAGTTATATCGGCATATACTAGGCAGAGTTGTCAAATTCAAGAAATCAGAATGGATAACATTAAACGGTGAATTGGTTTATGAGTCTACCTAGTAGTACTTGTCAAGTTGGGAGGTTGTTCTGATTTTTCATAGTTACCGGAGTACCCGGTATATTTGGTATTCATAGCTAAAGAACAATTCTGAACATTGCCATTGTAAATGTAAGGAAACAATGACCCCTATTCCTTTGATACATATTGTGCATTTAACATAACTGGGTGGCGGATCGAGTGATTTACTCTGTGTGAGTCACTGCGTCTGTCTCTGCACCGATGTGAGAGTCCGTCTCATTTTGTGAGACTGAGGAGAGTCAATTACTGATTAAGTCAGAAGTTGCCGGGAACACAACATAGAATCCCGGACATTCTACCACAAGTATTTACAATATTTCACTTTACCTGGACGCTAACTCAAATATTCCCAATTCTCCTGTTGTTTGTTCTTGTTCTTGACACAAATGTGGCTTTTGGAGTACATTTCTTACACGATTCTATCAAACGACCGCATTTTCAGACCGGAAGTTGATATCCGTAGTTCAGTCTTCATCCACTAGATGGAGCGCGACGTCCACACTGCAGCGCTCGAGCAACATACAGAAAACTCGTTTAGCGATAAACTGGAGCGGTGCAGTGTACGCGACGTCTTGCCACCTGGTGAGAAAACTGTATACTAGAGCAACGCGCTTGTTCTCGGTGTGCCTAATTTTAGAGTTGGAGTTAACCAGCGCATATTTTCATCACTCCTCAAGCATTTATCCTGTACGCGATTGGCTTATAGAGTGGTACCAGAGATCTGCGTGGAGAGTGTATTTTCATCAACATCGAGCGCTGCGCAAGAATCGTGCGTTTGAGGCAGACGATATGAAGACCAGTCTCTAAACGGTCGTACGTGTTTACAGCGCGAAAAGAAAGCGGATAAAACCCACCATGGACTACACAGTATAGAATATCGGATCGCGGGTCTTTTTAAAAAGCCGAGGAAAATGATCTACATCCCGCGGAGCGCTGAATATCCGCGAGGAGTTGTCTGAGAATCGTCTGCCCTCTTCTGACAGCTGACAGAGAATTTTGGCCCTTCTACCATTGAACTTGGGTAACTATGATTTATTCATGGCATTATACTCGCTGAATTCGTTTATATGAACCATGTACGTGCTATGAAATGATGTGGATTAAGTAGAATGTGCGATAGGGTGTGTGAACGTGTAGAGATGCTCGCGAAACTTGAGCTCCCGTCGCAAACCTCACCAGCTTCTTCCACGGAGAGGATGCTGACCAACGCTACGGCGGCCCGCAAGTACGAACGTGGCGCTGTGAGCAGCTCACAGTCACTCACTATTAGACAACACCAGAGAATACCAGTTAAACTCAATCAAACCCCAACATCCCAGACCTGGACGTGTCTATTAAGTACAATAATGCGTGTATGGGTACATGGGGAAAGGGGGCGGGGGTGAATGAAATACTTTTCATATGTACAGTTTTTTTTAGATCAATTGATTAAATATGTTTACACTTCGATTCAGCATCTATGCGGTAATTATCGTGATTTTATATTTCACTTTGGGTAAAATTGAACACTTTAGGCGGTCCTATAGATCCGTATTTCAGCAAATAATAATAAAAAAAACCACTTTTATTGTAGCACATCCGATTTTCTTTTCAATGAGTATTTAATAATCAATGAAATACTTTAGGTCTATACGTATTTGTTAGCAAAGGGTCTAGTTTATTAGATTAACTGAAATAATTCTGAGATGATATTTGCAAGAGCTAGAGAACAATCCACAAAGCATACCAAATTAAATTACCTGATATAAAAATAAATTCGTGATAACAGTGAATGGTAAGAAATGATAGAGATTTTCAGAATTTTTTTTTTTTTTTAAAGAAGTTAAGTCACCAAGTCTTCACTAATACAGACTTGCGGAAAGTGATAAATTCGTACTTAAGGGCCACCATCGTCACCATCGCCGCCTCAGGCTCCGCGATTTGGTTCACACAGCTGACTGGTTTACAGCTGACTCTAATCCCTTCTCCCCTAGACATGCCTGGAATAATGATAAGCTGTATTATCCACCCCTACCTGGGCCTGGAATAACAATAAGCTGCACTATTCACCCCCTACCTGGGCCTGGAATAACGATATGCTGAACTATCCACCCCTACCCGGGCCTGGAATAACGATATGCTGTACTGTCCACCCCTACCCGGGCCTGGAATAACGATATGCTGTATTATCCACCCCTACCCGGGCCTGGAATAACGATATGCTGTATTATCCACCCCTACCCAGGCCTGGAATAACGATATGCTGTATTATCCACCCCTACCCGGGCCTGGAATAACGATATGCTGTATTATTATATACCTGTGGTAGTATATCCTACACATACTGCCCGCTCCTACCCATGTCGTATTTATACCCATACGACACCTAGGTGACGTACGGGGTATGTATGTGGCGTACGGGGTATGTACGGCGGCAAAATCCAAATATTCCCCCAGTAGCAAAAATGGCATCGGTTCATCTGATCGCCGATTTTGCCGCGTATTTTATCCGTACGGAGACAGTAAGCCTGTTTATCTATATTATCCACCCCTGACCCAGGCCTGGAATAACGATAAGCTGTATTATCCACCCCCTACCCAGACCTGGGATAATGATAAGCTGTATTATCCACCCCCTACCCGGGCCTGGAATAACGATAAGCTGTACTATCCACCCCTACCTGGGCCTGGAATAACGATAAGCTGCACTATCCACCCCCTACCCAGACCTGGGATAATGATAAACTGCACTATCCACCCCTTACCTGGGCCTGGAATAACAATAAGCTGTACTATCCACCCCTAACTGGGCCTGGAATAACGATAAGCTGCACTATCCACCCCCTACCCGGGCCAGAAATGACATTAAGCTGCACTATCCACCCCTTACCCGGGCCTGGAATAACGATAAGCTGTACTGTCCACCCCCTACCCGGGCCTGGAATAACGATATGCTGTATTATCCACCCCCTACCTGGGCCTGGAATAACGATATGCTGTACTGTCCACCCCCTACCCGGGCCTGGAATAACGATATGCTGTACTATCCACCCCTAACTGGGCCTGGAATAACGATAAGCTGCACTATCCACCCCCTACCCGGGCCAGAAATGACATTAAGCTGCACTATCCACCCCTTACCCGGGCCTGGAATAACGATAAGCTGCACTATTCACCCCCTACCTGGGCCTGGAATAACCATAAGCTGTATTATTCACCCCTCACCCAGGCCTGGAATAACGATAAGTTGCACTATCCATCCCTACCCAGGCCAGAAATGATGATAAGCTGCACTATCCATCCCTACCCAGGCCAGAAATGATGATAAGCTGCACTATCCACCCCTACCCAGGCCAGAAATGATGATAAGCTGCACTATCTATCCCTACCCAGGCCAGAAATGATGATAAGCTGCACTATCTATCTCTACCCAGGCCAGAAATCATAAGCAGTACTATCCACCTATATCCAAGGCAGGAATGATAATAAGCTTAATATCCATCCTCTACCCGTGACAGAGAATGATGATAATTTTCGGGGCCTTGTATTGGTACAGGGTGAGTGATGTGTCATAATACAGATAAGCTGTTGTTAGCATTACGTCTAAGGTGGTGGAATTCTATGAGTCTCTATCAAATGATCAAGTTACCAACATTGACGTACGGCTCTGTATGAAACTGAATGTGGGTTTTCTAGTCCTTCGTTCTCAAATCTTCAATGACAACGAGAAACCCCACTTTTTCCTCTCCTTGACTTTCCTTGACGATGCCCACTCATGCGTGACATTCATCGATTTTCCAACAACATACAAATCAATAGCAGGTGAATTATAGATTTACTCGCGCTTTGTCTCTAATCATCTATTGTCTGATAAATTGGCCGGCGTGGGCCCCTTGTTTCACACCGGCCCCTGCCCATTATTTATTCGTTTTAAGAGCAAATGGAACCCGAATAACGCATTGTAAGGCTCTAAAGTCTCTTCTTGATGCCTATTTCGTAGTAAAATCTGGGAATCAGACACAACATGTAGAATATAATGCTGTTGTCATCTGATTTCTGGATTTTGTGACGTCCCAAGTGAAGTGTCATTATTGAAATCGATGTAAATCCGAGGAGAAAATGATTGAACTTGATGAAAAGAAAGGCCATCTTAGCTCTCAGCTGAGGCCAGGAATTCACTTAGCATAGCCACAATGGTCCTTGGACCATACGCTCAGTAGCCTGTACGCTTGGGACGATAAGCTTCGTAAATTGGACGATACGATTCGTTTTCGGCAGTTGGCGCGGTGGCCACCTCGGATGCTACGCTTTGTTTTCGAATATAGGCGGATCGGAGCGGCCAAACTTCTTCATATTTGCAACGATTATAGGTTATATACAGTAAAACCCCTCTTCCGGGACACCCCGCTTAAGGGGACACCCCGTTCGGAACGGGGACACCCCGTTCGGAACGGAAATTTTTCCCACTATTAAGAGTTTATTTTAACCACGCTTAAAGGGACACCCCGCTTAAGGGGACACCCCGCTTTAGGGGACAGTTTTTCGGTACAGAAATGCTTAAAAACCCCGCTAAAGGGGACAGTTTGGGGGGACATCTTATCAAAAACATTCCAGATTATCACAAAATCCTTGTTTATGCCGGGGAAACACCAAGCGATAAATGACAGCGATCTCCAGAATCGCCAACAAGAATTTGCGTTTATGTGCGATATTATTTCATAATAATATCTCCCACCAATAATTTAGCATCTCTGACGCAATAATCAGGTGAAATATGAAATAATAGCTCCAATATACGCCATTTTGTGTTGGGCCACAATGAGTGGGTTTTAGTCTGAGCGACTTTCGTACCCGTTGAAGGTAGGGGGTTAGAGGCCCCCTTACAGGTTAGCGGTGGGCTTTTGAAGGTGCGGACTTTGAAGGTGCGGTATTCCGTGAGCCGTCGCGGCTCTGGGCGGCTCACGGTTATGGGGCTGCTGACTTCTCTCAGAAGTTATGGGGGGGGGGGGGGGGTCATTGACCGGGGGTATAAAAAGGAGCGAATTTCACAAGGAAGACATGTCCACCTTCAACCTCTCTTATTAATTTTTTTGTACATTTATATTCATTTATATTATATAATTTATATTTATTTGCTTATTTATGTGTTATTGATAAACCTTTTAACCTAATAACCATCGTTTCCTTAATTTATATAGGTATTGTATAACCATTGACAGACTGAAACCCCCGCTTAAGGGGACACCCCGCTTAAGGGGACACTTGGCCCGGAACGGAGGGTGTCCCCTTAAGAGGGGTTTTACTGTAGTCCCCTAGCTCATGATACATAGCTCATTCACTACGTCTCAGTGAACCCGAACATTATTCATACTGCGCCCTAGCAGCGGGTAGTAATTCATAGACGTTCAGCCATAGGTTTATAATAGTTAGGAATTAGTTTCCTGCAATAAAGTTATACATGTTTATCTCACCCCAGTATTTTTTTGCCATAGACTTAACATTGGGAACTCGTATTCAACGCCCGTTAAGTATTTAGAAAAAATACTCAATGAGGGATTGAGTTAGCACATTAGTCAATGTGAAGGTTGAGATAAATTCAGAAACCTATTCAAGTTTACGCTCAGAGCTACGTAATTCATGCGGCTTCGCCTTGTGAATTACTAAAGAAGAAACCAACAAGTTTGGGTCAAAGTCGTCGTTCTCAACGAGTTTGATGCGGAGTGATATGAACAAGGTGACAGCCGAGTGAATATCACAAAGCATTCAAAGGAGTTGGAGAACAACTTCTTTGACCAAAACGTGTTGCTTTCTGTATTCATCTCACCCCTGTACACACTAAAAGAATGGACGACATACAGGATATATACTGTGATGAACGGACTGTAATACTCGTTGGGCCATGGAGAACGAGTTCCCAATGTTAAGCCTATGGGACAAAAATACCAGGGGGGAGATAATACACAATTCAAACTTGATGGCATACAAGGTCTGACCCTGAACTTTCATGTTTGCTCTATAATAATCAATGTTTTGTGCATTGCTAACCAGTGTTTTGACTTCTCCTTAAAACACTATCAATGGTGAACCCCCCTTCCCAGTTGGTGAACTAGTTTCACCTCAGCCTGCCAGGCAGGTAATTATAACGTCCACCACTCAGCGGCCAGTAACAGGTGAGTGCTGAGTGCTCGTTCACTATACAGCCAGGTACATATAGTTATAACGTTCACCACTCAGCCAGGTACATATAGTTATAACGTTCACCACTCAGCCAGGTACATATAGTTATAACGACCACCACTCAGCCAGGTACATATAGTTATAACGTTCACCACTCAGCCAGGTACATATAGTTATAACGTTCACCACTCAGCCAGGTACATATAGTTATAACGTCCACCACTCGGCCAGGTACATATAGTTATAACATTCACCACTCAGCCAGGTACATATAGTTATAACGTCCACTATTGGCCAGGTACATATAGTTATAACGTCCACCACTCAGCCAGGTACATATAGTTATAACGTTCACCACTCAGCCAGGTACATATAGTTATAACGTCCACCACTCGGCCAGGTACATATAGTTATAACATTCACCACTCAGCCAGGTACATATAGTTATAACGTCCACTATTGGCCAGGTACATATAGTTATAACGTCCACCACTCGGCCAGGTACATATAGTTATAACGTCCACTATACGGCCAGGTACATATAGTTATAACATTCACCACTCAGCCAGGTACATATAGTTATAACGTCCACTATTGGCCAGGTACATATAGTTATAACGTCCACCACTCGGCCAGGTACATATAGTTATAATGTCCACTATACGGCCAGGTACATATAGTTATAACGTCCACTATACGGCCAGGTACATATAGTTATAACGTCCACTACTCAGCCAGGTACATATAGTCATAACGTCCACCACTCAGCCAGGTACATATAGTTATAACGTCCACCACTCAGCGGCCAGTGACAGGTGAGCGCTGAGTGCTCGTTCCGGGAAGCGGCGTTACGTTGTTGTTTGGTGGAGAGGAGAGAAGGCCTGGGAACTCGGAGCTGACCCTCCAGGGGCGAGCAGCCCCGGGTGAGTCTCTACACGGGCGGAGGTGGACGCGGGGGGTGGGCGCGCCAGGAGGGTGTTACTCAAACTTGGCCCTCACTCAGCCAGCAACACTGACGAGTCCACGTTACTCTCCTTGTCTCGCGTGCTCAACACCATGGACCCGTTTTTTTTAATAGACGCGATAATCGCTAATAGCGACCGTTTTGTAATTATCATATATTTGGCGATAATTATTGAACCATTGGGGCCAATGGTCGTTGTATTTATCTTGAAAACTCAAGATATCTTAAATAATCGCTATTAACGATTATCGCGTCTAAAAAACCGCTCCATGGAGCGCTATTAAAGATTCTTTTGTGCTCTGAGAAATATTAGCGCCCATTTTGATTTTTGGTAAAATTATTTTTTTAAATCTACACCCAAAAATTGACCTATGTTTCTGACAAAATTTTACTCAAAAATGCCCCTAGAAAGTTATTATGTTGGTTTTGATCCTAGTCTATAAGTGTTCAATAGACCTCTGATGTCATGTAGGGATGTAGCAGTAGGTGTGAGATATTAAGATATTGATTTTGTAAAATGGCTGGAAACCCGGCGGGAGTGTGGGTGAATGTAAAATCCTCCAGAGGATCTGTTGATCGCTGGAGGGATTGCTCAGCGCTGAAAGGTCTGGCAGGAGCTTTTCTGATTTGCTCAGTAGGAGCCCTACATACCTTGGTCTCTTACAGGAGGTTTTCATGTCTCCTTGGTTTCTGTGGAAGCTTATCGATTTTTTCGTCGCAGGACGATAGTCTCAGATCTCAGTCGCAGGACGATAGTCTCAGATCTCAGTCGCAGGACGATAGTCTCAGATCTCAGTCGCAGGACGATAGTCTCAGATCTCAGTCGCAGGACGATAGTCTCAGATCTCAGTCGCAGGACGATAGTCTCAGATCTCAGTCGCAGGACGATAGTCTCAGATCTCAGTCGCAGGACGATAGTCTCAGATCTCAGTCGCACGACGATAGTCTCAGATCTCAGTCGCAGGACGATAGTCTCTGATCTCGGTAGCAGGACGAACTTCTCAGATTGAAGAGGATGGTAAGTGACACTTAACAGGACAGCATTAAGCGTTAACTCCTCGCACACTGAGCATGTTGGACTGACCGTTAGGGGGCCCTCTGTCCGGGATGAGGTGGGCATGTGTCTGTGTATGGGGCACAGAGTGATTGCTAGTTGCTAGATAGCGCCACTGTAGTCAGGGGACACCCACCATTTTCTGCCGTCATAATCTATAGATAATCGTGAGACAAGGCTAAAACCCTTTTATGGCGAACCCCAAAATAATATTTTTGATAAAATCCTTTGATAACTGGACACGCCACCTGGTGATTTGTTTAGCACCAGGGAGCAAGATGGCTGCACCCATAACACAATAGTTATGTGCCCTATAGGTGTGTGTGTGTGTGTGTGTGGTGTGTGTGTGTGGTGGGAGGGGGAGGTCAGTATATTTGCTGGTACCTGGCAGGTGGTGTGTCCATGCAGGTGGACACGTCCTCCACCAGGGTGGGTGGTCGTCTGGGGGGGGGGGGGGGGTGGGGGGGGGGCTGGAGGGGGGGGGGGGGGTTGATATACGTACGTGGATACGGGACTCTCGCGTTTAGATCGTAATAATTCACTCCTAGAAATTCCCACTCCCCTCCCCCCAGGATGCACACGGAGTTACAATTAGAATAAAACAGCTATCCATTATAAATAATAGGTTTCTATTACTGCAATAAGATATCCATAAGAATAGGTTGCAGTTACTGCAATAAGATATCTATAAGAATAGGTTGCAGTTACTGCAATGAGATATCTATAAGAATAGGTTGCTGTTACTGCAGTAAGATATCCATAAGAATAGGTTGCAGTTACTGCAATAAGATATCCATAAGAATAGGTTGCTGTTACTGCAGTAAGATATCCATAAGAATAGGTTGCAGTTACTGCAATAAGATATCTATAAGAATAGGTTGCAGTTACTGCAATAAGATATCTATAAGAATAGGTTGCAGTTACTGCAATAAGATATCTATAAGAATAGGTTGCAGTTACTGCAATAAGATATCCATAAGAATAGGTTGCTGTTACTGCAGTAAGATATCTATAAGAATAGGTTGCAGTTACTGCAATAAGATATCCATAAGAATAGGTTGCAGTTACTGCAATCAGATATCTATAAGAATAGGTTGCAGTTACTGCAATAAGATATCCATAAGAATAGGTTGCAGTTACTGCAATAAGATATCTATAAGAATAGGTTGCTGCTACTGCAGTAAGATATCCATAAGAATAGGTTGCTGTTACTGCAATAGACAATACTGTTCATAATAGAAAGTCGAGAAATATTAAAAGTTAATGAGTTAAATTTTCGGAGATATCAATTACAACTATCTGGGAAGAACGTCCATGGACGACAGTATGTGTCTTTCTTTACTTGAATATAGATAAAAACTCTACTAGCTGGGACCGACTCGTTACTCTATTTCACATGACAGACATCGTTAGCATTACAAAAAATATCCACTCGTCTTCTGTTTCGTGCGAGTTCTCGTTCACGCCGGTAATAAATGTAAATAGATGTGTGAGAACCGAGATGATATACGTGATGGGTCCCGAGCCTGGAGTAGGCGACTCCTCACTCTATTTACCTGACATACTTTGTCTGCATCACTAAAAACCAATCCTACCTCCAGTGTCATATAGGAAAAAGATCTTTGTGTTTCTCCCAGGGTGGTGTAAGGGAAGGGGCCTGGCCCCAGGGTTAGCCCCCCCCCCCCTCCCCCGCTGTTATATGGTTGTAAAAGGTTCCTCAGCTTAGAACCAGCTATGATAATAATGACAATACATACACACGTAAGGCCCATCCTGAGATTTCAATCATTAATCTATAACTATATGTACCTGGGAACTCAGTTGATAACAGGTTTCTATACACGCCCAGTTATCAATCGTTACAATTACCCACTCTGTACAAAATCACATGTTGAGCAGATAAACATATTTACATACAGTGCATAGCAGGTGCATATGATCAATTTGTATGGCAAATCATATTTATGAATATTTATTATCCACCCAGTTTAAAGTGTCCATAGACAACACATGGGCAGCGTGTATCTACATACCCGGAGCATACGGAAATATTGTATGCCCCAGGCTGAAACAGCCAGCGCATACAGAGAAATAGTGCACATGAAAAAATAGCGCATATCTATATGAACTAATATCAGTATGCCACTTGTCAGGAAAAGGTGGATAATAAATACAGTATAGACTGGTTTCAGATAAAAGTGGTTGTATACTCCTTGGAGTTAACTCTGCGCAATATCCTTGCAGGCGCTCGGATATTACTACGCATCAACTCCTCAGAGCATACAACTGCTTGTATCTGAAGCCAGTCAATATTGTGTATGTATGCAGAGTTGCAAGTCTGCTGATAAATTATGGAAATCCGAAGTTTGAAGATTTCCATGCATAGTGACATGCTGCCAATGGGTGCCATCAGGCTGCGGCAGTGAGCCTAGTTTTCTTATTGTCGGTGTCTTTATGGCTGATCATCACACATATCGCTGTATATGTATATATGCCATTTTCCACTGGCCGACTATTAGCCAATGATCTGCAGTCGGGAACCACCGATGCCAGATCAGTGAATGGAAACAGACATGCAGAGAAGTGTTCACCGATTAATTGTGCATAGATTATGCAATAAGGCCACCACCGCGATGGTCATTGTGTATAGAGGACAGTTCTGTCGGTAAGGACCGAGAAGAAGTGCCCACATGTGAAGATCACCTCAGGGATCCAACTGAGAGACATAGCATTGTATTTCTGACAGAGATGACAGTTCTCCACTTTTTTGAAATGGAAATCGTTGTTTTCATTCCCTGTTTACACAATTTTCTTTTCTTGTACGAAACAAGATTCACCCTCATTCACACCAATAAAACAGTGGTTTGAACCTCCCCACACACCCTGAGCTCTATTCCATGGCCAATAACGATGTGTTTATCATGTTTTCTCTGTCTTTCTAAAGCAGTAAATTCCACATGGGAAATATTTTCGTTTTTTTTTCCTGATCCCCACTGACATCCTTCAACATATCACTGATGAGAAGTGTTGACATGTAAGTGAGGGTTCTGAAAAACACCCCCCTGTATTCGTCAAAATACATAGGCCTAACACCTTTTACCTACATGGACCCCCTATGTCTAGAGACTAGATCTAGGTAGTAGCGATATGTAAAGTCATGGGTCTAAAAGGCCTCATATTTAGTGCATTTCACATGACCGGGTGGCAAATTGAAGCCGATCGAGTGATTTATTCTGTGTAAGTCTCGCAAGGTCGGGCGGTGTCTTGTAGCACCTTGCTGTATCTTGATGAATCGGGAGAAATCTTGTAAGATCTTCTCATGCAATTATCCCTATGTGTGTAGCCCCTATTATCGCTCAAAAGGAGCTATTCCATTGCTGCAATTCAACCAGATATTCACACACGATTCATCCCGACCTAGCGAGTCATCAAATCGGGCACGACCGGGATATATCGCATGGTCCGGTGGAATCATCCCTTTATTCAGTAACGGAGTCAGAAGTTGCCTCTGGAAGCCGTGGCAGGATTCACTCGAGGCGGCTCTGAGAAAACCAAGTGTTTACTGGTGTTGGTTTCTTTGCCTTCCCCGACGATTTGCTGACATCGCCAGTACTAGGTCAGCAGAGTGGGGCCAAGAACCACTTACGACTCGGCAAAACTGTCTCCAACCAAGATGCACCATAGTAAAAAGAGAATTCCCCTATTCTCATGTTTGCGTTAAATAATCACTTAGTGCTTTCTTCACCAAAGACGCATCTTTTCCTCGTTACTATATACACAGCCGTATTACTAGAATTGACTGATCATAGTATTGGCATGGACATACAACTCTAGAGATACACTGTCCATGGTATTGGGCATCGTGAGAGTCCTTTGTGTCCTAATTGAGATATGAAACGTCACCAATAAATCAATAAAAATAAGGCAAGGCTCCGGTCTGAATCACTTTAATTTCCTGCAGTATTAGTGTGAACTTTGATTTTTTTTCTTTTTAGCATCGACTTGCCAGTTGTAATTGCCACGTCGTGATACTCGTTGTGTGAATTTTGTTACTCAGTTACAGGACTGAGGCATTACCCTGCGAGGCATTGCCCATAGATGTAGCCAGTGTGACTGTCAATGGAGATGAGGGGTGAATATCTTACCAGGGACCTGTTTCAGTAGTTTCGTGACATGTCTAGATGGCGTCTGTGACACCATACGGACAGATCACAAGATTGCAATCGATGACACACATAGTTTCACTCACTTCTTGTAGAAATTAAGCAATGACACTTTAACATGAGTAGGCGATACATATAATCTATAATCGTTCCAAATATGAAGAAGATTGGCCACTTCGATCTTCTGATAATTGCTAGTCTTTTTCCGCTGTTGCTTGCACTGTTGGTGCCGCTGTTGATGTCTGTCTAGGCCTAATGTCACGAGACTACTGAAACAGGTCCCTGGTTGAGGGAGAGGTCTGGTAGTTAATGGTCTCATTAAGTGCTGCTTTCACCGGATTAGTTCTTGGCTGGCCACATCTTGCTGGACGTAGTAAATCTTGTAAGATCTTGTGATTATACCCTTGTGTGTGTGTGTGTGTGTGTGGGTGGGTGGCCCCTGTTATCACTGAGGGGGTCTTCCACTAGACCGACCCAGCGCGATACACTTCACGCTCTCAGTGATAACATCCCAGCATGTTCCAGCTGTCTACGTTGGCTCCTTACGATCCACGTAGTTTGAGCCTTGCCAGTCACCTCATTAGAGAACCTGATCTAGTCGTTCAAATGCAAAATCGTTCATTCGATGATTAAGATTTAAAGGGGCACCCTAGTTTTTATCCACAAAAATGTTAAAAACGAAACATGGTGTTCCACCAAATTGCGGGCCATAGTAGTAGCCATAGCTTGTATAGAGGAAACCTATGAGAGTTTAGGGTCTGAGCTTGTATCCCATCGAGTTTGAATCACGGAGTAATTCACAAGGCGAAGCCGCGTGAATTACGTAGCGATTCAAACAAGATGGGAGCGAGCTCTGACACTAAACTTGAATGGGTTTCTGAATTTATCTCACCCTTAACATTGACTAATGTGCTGTCATTTGTGACATAATCCCCCATTGGATGTTTTTCCGAAATATCTAATGGGCGTTAGATACGAGTTTCCAATGTTAAGTCTATGGAGAAAAAATGCCAGGGGTGAGATAAAAGTGTACAATAGGCCCAGTCACCAGCAGCAGCCACTGGCTGTTGACCAGCCAGTAACCAACGAGACCTAATAATTAGGTTTTGATCACTCTCCTAGCAGAGATCCTGCGCTCTACTTCCTGCGGCCGCTTGTATCTCTGCACTGACCTGCCTTTTGGGGCAAAATCTGTCCCGTACGCCAGTTTTCCAACTATTCTTAACACTTTGATGAGCATTTTGTATTTTATTCATGAATATGGTAAATATTTTACGTGCATCTCTGTTATTTGTTATGTCAAACCAGACATAGCCTTTGGGATTACTTCTCTTCAGTGGAAAGAACCTCATGTATTACAGGGCTTTCTTTGTCAACATAAGGCATGCGCTCATTCGAAGGGGCAGTCTAATCAAATGTGGATTCACATTGTAAAGTGGTTCAGACCTGAAAAAGAAACATTTGGATTGTCTGTGAAGCTCATTTAACAATTACAGTATTTCGCAACTCATAATATATGAGTTGTTTGAGTTTCATAACTTTTGACAGTTCCCCTGTTTTGAATCTGAAATGTTGGCTGGTTCCCCCTGTCTTTAGTGAAAAACCTCCCCACCCTCAAGTAGAGAATAAATATGTCCTCATTCACACCAATAAATAGGTGCTCAAACCTCCCCGCACCCCCTAGCCCCATTTCATGGACAATAACGATGTGTTTTCCATGTCTCTCTGAGGCAGAAAATTCCACATGAAAAATATTTCCTATATTTTTTCATGACTCTCGTTGACATCCCTGTATCCTGAATAGCATTAAAACATACTCAAATCCCCGCATTCTAAATAAGATAAAATACAAAGAAATCTGGAAATTTGTCTTGAGGTTTCGCATCATCAGCTAAGCGGGTCACCCTCTATATTGAGGCTTTGCATCATCTGTTAAGCGGGTCACCCTCTATATTGAGGCTTCGTATCATCTGTTAAGCGGGTCACCCTCTGTATGGTGTGGTCTGAGTTGCTCAGCATCCTGCTTAATGGGGTACAAAAAGCGGAGTATGTTCTGAGCAGACTGGTCCGCGTTGCCGGGAGGTCCAGCTGCCGGGTTACCCTGTTACCGGGGTTTTACAGTACCCACATCAATACAAAACATCACCGTAAATAGTAAAACCCACATGCCGAAGGTAGAAACCAGCTTCACAATCAGAGCTAGCCAGCCAAGTCGGTTATTATTTTTAGGCAATAGAACCCGCCTATGGTGAGGCTTTAGGCTGAGGGTGTGAACATTCTCAGGCTCACGGAGATCCAGCGTGATGAATCTCAGCCTATAGTGATAGGCTTTAGGCTGACGGTGTGAACATTCTGAAGCTCTCAGAGATAGACTGATGAATCTCAGCCTATAGTGATAGGCTTTAGGCTGACAGTGTGAACATTCTCAGGCTATTAGAGATACAGCCGGATGAATCTCAGCCTAAAGTGATAGGCTTTAGGCTGACGGTGTGAACATTCTTAGGCTTACAGAAATACAGCCGGATGAATCTCAGCCTATAGTGATAGGCTTTAGGCTGAGGGTAGGAACATTCTTAGGCTTACAGAGATACAGTGTGATGAATCTCAGCCTATAGTGATAGGCTTTAGGCTGACGGTGTGAACATTCTTAGGCTTACAGAAATACAGCCGGATGAATCTCAGCCTATAGTGATAGGCTTTAGGCTGAGGGTAGGAACATTCTTAGGCTTACAGAGATACAGTGTGATGAATCTCAGCCTATAGTGATAGGCTTTAGGCTGACGGTGTGAACATTCTTAGGCTTACAGAAATACAGCGGGATGAATCTCAGCCTATCATGATAGGCTTTAGGCTGAGGGTGTGGACATTCTTAGGCTCACAGAGATACAGCGTAATGAATCTCAGCCTATAGAGGTAGGCTTTAGGCTGACAGTGTGAACATTCTCAGGCTCACAGAGATAACATTCTTAGGCCCTCAGATACAGCGGGATGAATCTCAGCCTATAGCAATGGGCTTGAGGCTGATGATGTGAACATTCGAAGGCTCACAAAGATACAGAGTGATAAATCTCAGCCTAAAGTGATAGGCTTTAGGCTGACAGTGTGAACATCCTTCTTTTTTAATGTTTTTTATTAGGGTTATCAAACATACAAGAATGCTTGTCGGAGCTCGGCATAGGCCGGTCTTCCGCTCGGTCCCTTAAGCCCTTAGGCCCTCAGATACAGCCTGATAGCCTATAGTGATGGCCTTTAGGCTGAGAGTGTGAACATTCTCAGGCTCACAGAGATATAGCATAATGAATCTCAGCCTAAAGTGATAGGCTTTAGGCTGACAGTGTGAACATTCTCAGGGTCACAGAGATACAGCGTAATGAATCTCAGCCTATAGTGATAGGCTTTAGGCTGAGGGTGTGAACATTCTCAGGGTCACAGAGATACCGAGTGATGAACCTCAGCCTATAGAGAGTGATGAACCTCAGCCTATAGTGATAGGCTTTAGGCTGAGGGTGTGAACATTCTCAGGCTTACAGAGATACAGAGTGATGAATCTCAGCCTATAGCGATAGGCTTTAGGCTGACAGTGTGAACATTCTCAGGCTCACGGAAATACAGAGTGATGAATCTCAGCCTATAATGATAGGCTTTAGGCTGAGGGTGTGAACATTCTTAGGCTCACAGAGGTGTCGGAGCGTGCAAATTGGTATTGATCCGGAATGTTCCCGGCGAGTCCCGTTCTTTTTGTGTATGCAGGCTGGGTACCAGCAGAGCGGCTCTCTGGTCCCCAGGGGTCGCTGTGGTTTCTGCTTGCCCGACGTTAGCCCGATAAGCCCGGAGCCCGCATTCTGCCCCATTCCTAGGTAGCCCGAGAACAGGACAAAAAGGGATACAAATTGATTCAACAGCTTCATAGATTGAATCGCGGATATTTCATTATACTTAACTGCTCGTATGAAAACTCGTATTGTATTCTGAGCCGAGAATAATTTATTGAACCTAAAGATGTATAAGAGAGAAGTTTATATATAAAAAAGATTAAAGATGCATAAGAGATGTGTGAAACGGAATACCACGTTGAATGTTGAAGTGCCCACTCAGGAGGGAATCTCCACCTTTAGTGCTGAGTATGAATGATTACTGAACTTTTACGAGGCAGACTTTTCACTTTATAGGCGGGTCTTAGGCCCGTCTCAGGCGGGTCTTAGGCGGGTTCAGGTGTTCTCTGTCTGCTTAACACATTTAGACAGGAGCACTGGACGCTGATCTATTTATAGAACAGGGCCTTGTTAACCACGGCGGCCATACTCAGTCTCAACGTGTGGGAAAACTGGGCATTATGCTACAGGATTATGGATATGAACTTAATTAGAAATATCCCTTGATGTGATGTAAATTTTACTGCTACAAGCTGGTGACATAAGACTCAGTGGTTGTGTACTGTCTGCTGTTACAGATTGTAAGTTCAATACTTAATTATCTAATTAAAATGTGGGAAGGCACCAACTCTTTATCTCACCCCTGGTACAAGTTTAGCCATAGGAATAATGTTTGAAAAAAATACTCAACGATCACCCCCGTAAAGTGACAATACTACGCCATGGCCGTGGCAGAGTGAATGTGAGATGACGTCATACTATTGACCAACTAAATTTGTGAAGTAATTTGAATCACTCTGATATTGTGATGATATGTAATGTCAGTGAAAAGTTTGAGATAAATCCAGAATCGCACTCGAATTGTAAAATACTCAATACTCCACAAGTTTGGATGCGCCGTAATCATCACTCGGCTTCGCCTCAATGACGATCGCAGCGCATCCAAACTCGTAGAGTATTATTACGATCCAGTTCTATATACATGTACTTACTTACATGAGAAGTAATTCTGAGTAAAGTTCGGTTATTTTCTTCCCTGGTTTAGGGGACTTCTATCCAGGACTGGTGAGTAGCTTGAGCCTCCCTCGTATTCCAGAAATGAAGCCATTTTCCACTGGCTGACTATTTCCCACTGATCAGAAACCAGCGACGCCAGATCGGTGATTAGAAACAGACATGCAGAGAAGAGTTCATCGACTGATTGTGCATAGATTATACAATAAGGCCCCCGCTGCGATGGTCATCGTGTTTGGAGGACAGTTCTGTCAGTATGGATCTATTAAATGCGGCAAAAACAAGGCATACACACCACTCTCACTAATTTTTAGAGACCGATGTGCAGTTGTTGGCCACCACCAACCGACTTTTAGGAGAACTCTATAAATCGGTGCCCTTTTCGTCAGCCAGTGGAAGATGACTTTTACCCAGACCCAGTTGTAAATTAGCCTTTCACAGAGGTGGTGTAGACAGGATCACCTTTAACCATGGTGGAGTGTTTCGGGTGTTAACAGGGCTCCTTCTAATGGATACATACACAATATTACCACGATTTGGATCTGAGTGGCCGTATTCTCCACGTAGTTGACGCGTAGTAAAACTCCGAGCGATAGCGAGCAGTATTGCGTAGTGTCAACTACAAGGAGAATACTACCACACAGATCGAAATCATGTGAATGTTCTATTTATTACTCACCTTTCGACTGATTATAAGGAAAAAATCTTGTAAATGATTAAAAATTCGACCCAAGCGCCGTGCATTGTTTATATGAATTAGTACCTATAATGCCCGTCAGGTGGCCAGAAAAAGCCGTATTCTCCTAGGAGATTCCGGAGGTCCGTATTCTACTCAGACTCAGGGATGCCAGTTTTCAATGTTTCCATTGAAAATCATGTTTTCGTTTTCAGAATGAAAAAAAATTCCTCGTGTAATAATGATATACAAACTGCTAAATTACCAAATTCACCCACAGCCCATGATCCCCAACTGAACCTCCCCACTGACCCATGTAAAAACTTGAGCTTTCCCTTGATTCCCACTGCAATGCATATGTAATGCGTAAACCCTGTATTTAAATAAAAAATATTTCAATGTTTTCCTCTGACCCCAGCTGGCAACCCTGCAGTCAGTAGCGATCTGGAGGCTCCATAGGCTTAGCATGGAGACTCCGTATTAAGTGGGTAATAAAGAATAGAAAACGCTTATGAGAAAGTTGAAAAGAGTCTCCAATAAATCTCTGCAGTCTGCTGAGAAGAAAAACGGCGAAATAAAATGTCATATTCTTAGTTCAGCAAAACTCACTGGTTTGGTTTCCATCAATTCGTTAATTAAGAAAGCACGATTCTTTGTCTCCTAATTTCAATTAAACACGATCCTGGGTATTATTAGATCTGACTCCAACAGGACAAGTATCTTTAATCCAAGAAAGTCCGCTTTTAACGTTTATTCTGGGCTCGCCAATCAAATCATGGCAATTGGTTGGAATACGTTGCGCACATTCATGAGTGTAACGTTTTATAGGTACATGTATTTCTGACTGAGTTTGTATGTTTTAAGGTCTTAACAGTAACAACAATATTTACCATAAAGGATAAGCAACAATAACAGCAGCAGCAGCAACAACAACAACAACAACAACAACAACAACAACAACAACAACAACAACAACAACAACAACAACAACAACAACGTCGAAATCCACTTATAATCCCAAAAGATGCTGACAAAAAAAACCAGAAAAAACTAAAGATAAATTATTGTCGAATTAGACTGTTTTGATTTTAGCCTTGTATAGAAGGATTTGGTTAGACTCCACAATGCTGTTGAGGGTAGTCTGTCATGGTATGACTTAACAAAATGAACAATAATTTGACAATTATTATTATCTTAAATTTGATTTCAATGTTTTGGTCCTCTAAGATGGACAAGGGACTATCCTTAAAGTACGTACGCACTGAGGGGGGGGGGGGGGGTGAGAGGGGTAAGGTTTTTTTTAAATTTTGCGTATGCCCCTTCTCTGTTCTATTGCGTACAAGACTGGGGGGGGGGGGGGGGTGTCCAAAATTTTGTAATTTCTATGTACTTCCATTATGGATGGCCCCCAACTGGAAAATAAAACTTACTTTACCAGGCGCACGCCCCATCGTTTCATCGTGCCCTGGAGAAAGGCCATCAAAGTAGAATCTATTATCGACAATAAACCTTACCATAACAACCAGCAATATGCCCACAAGTTTGTCAGAAAAGACTCGTGAAACTCTTACTGAACATGTCTCAACCAGACTGGCCCTAAATGAATGTAGAGGTATTTTCATGGAGACACATGTCGGCCTTGAGCTCAGACCTGCCCGTGCTCGTAGCATCTCGGTACAGAGACCCCTGGTGTTGATTCTGCACACTGACTTGGTGGGAGCGGCGTATATATGTTGACATTCTAAAGATACAGGAAGCACGTGATGTTGTACCACACCTGGGCCCAGTTCCCAAAAAACATCAATCTCGGGGAATTCTCACGGAAAATGGTGATGTCAGCTTTTCATGAAATCACGTTTCTACTCCACAGAACACAGACAAAGAGCATCGACCCACGTGATTATTTGTGAATATTCAGTTCTCCTCCACACTTGACGCTGATAAACACGTCCGTGATACTCAGTGGAGAAGGATATCCCCGCTGAAGTTAGGGGTTCGGCACCTGACGGACCATCTATCTGTGTCCTCAGTGTCTGACGGATCACGTGACGTACCCACGTGACCCACTGAACAGCTCCGAGTTCTACCATGTGACCCACTTAACAGCTCTGAGTTATACCATGTGACCCACAGAACAGCTATGGATTATAGCACATGACCCACTGAGCAGCTCTGAGTTATACCATGTGACCCACTTAACAGATCTGAGTTATACCATGTGACCCACTGAGCAGCTCTGAGTTATACCATGTAACCCACAGAACAGATCTGAGTTATACCATGTGACCCACTTAACAGCTTTGAGTTATACCACATGACCCGCTGGACAGCTCTGGGTTATACCACATGACCTACTGGACAGCCTTAAGTTATACCATGTGACCCATTGAACAGCTCTGAGTTATACCACGTGACCCACTGAACAGCTCTGAGTTATACCACGTGACCCACTGAACAGCTATGAGTTATACCCTGTGACCCACTGAACAGCTCTGAGTAATACCCCGTGACCCACTGAACAGCTATGAGTTATACCCTGTGACCCACTGAACAGCTCTGAGTGATACCATGTGACCCACTGAACAGCTCCTGAGTGATACCACGTGACCCACTGAACAGCTATGAGTTATACCCTGTGACCCACTGAACAGCTCTGAGTAATACCCCGTGACCCGCTGAACAGCTCTGAGTTATACCATGTGACCCACTGAGCAGCTCTGAGTTATACCATGTGACCCACTGAACAGCTCTGAGTTATACCATGTGACCCACTGAGCAGCTCTGAGTTATACCATGTGACCCACTGAACAGCTCTGAGTAATACCCCGTGACCCACTGAGCAGCTCTGAGTTATACCATGTGACCCACTGAACAGCTCTGAGTTATACCCCGTGACCCACAGAACAGCTCTGAGTTATACCATGTGACCCACAGAACAGCTCTGAGTTATACCCCGTGGCCCACTGAAAATAAGTTGATAAAATTCTAAAAGCTACATTTGGAATAGGTGAAAGTGCAGGTCCCTGAACCACCAACACTATGCCCAGCTTCCACGTCTTCATTTAATACATTTAACACTAGTGCCACATCAGTTATTAACATCGGTTTTTTATTTATACTAAATCAAGCCTCCAGGTATGGTTTCATGGGCTGAGCCAAAGGTTTCAGGAAATCGGATGCATATATGAAAGCTGGAATTAAACCGCAACAAGGAGTTACGACGAGAACAATGCCCCCTGGTGCGGAATGTGGGAATTACTGAATATTTCATTTTTCTAATTCACGTAAACAGAAAAGAACACACACTGTCGTCCATGGCCGTTCTTCCTAATAATGATCGGTAAAAAGCGTATTTACAGTATATACGGCATGGGTATATAGTAAGAGAACAGGACATTCAGTCTTGCATCACGGACACACACTTAGTAGATACACAGATGGTGTTCTTATAGGTTCATACTTATCATCTAATGAGAACCGTTGTAACTATAACCAAAAATAAATCAAATAAGTCTAGGTCCTCTAGTATAAAGATGTTTAGGAGATTTGTTGTAACCTCCGTTTTAGATTTTTTCCAAGCTGCCTGCTTTCAGTCAGGAGATTCCAGTATTTCAGACCTACAAAATATGAACTGTTTTTATATTTCAGTCTGTTAGATTTTATATTGTTTGAGGATTATTTTATTGCTGTACATGTGCTATGGGGGTGCTATATCAAAGACCAGTCCTTCTCATACCATGTCTATGTGGTGTGGTATACAGCCACCTTTCTCCTTCACCCCCAGCAGTGGTAGACTTACTGCTATATCAAAGGCCAATCCTTCTCATACTGTGTCTATGTGGTGTGGGAAGTAAAAGAACTCTCACCTCGGTAAATGTGCAGGGATAAGATTTCTACCTAAATTCATCTCATAGATTCAGTCAATCTTCATCTCATAGATTCAGTCAATCCCAAAGTAAGTAGAACACATTGGACGTTAAACTACCAAAAAAAGAGACAAATGGGACGTTTGAAAAGTTATTCTGTCACATGGCTTTTTATGTCCGTGCCTCGTCTCTGAAACACAATAGAGGGAGTTTTCTTCCAGTTCGTGTCACACCATAACCCGGTTACTTCACACTCCAGTCACGGATACAAGTCGTATATCCACAGTTTACCTTCTTAGTACGTGTACTTTTATAATGTTTTTGTAATAAAGCTGCAAATATGTTCCGGTTGGTGAGGCCTATTTTTTTCCTTCACAACTTTGCTGATGATATATCCGCAACTCATCTGATTTTATATACTGAGGTGGTATCGACCATCCGTCTCATTAATTCACCTCAAACTTTTTAAATTTTCGTGTAGAAAGTAAACTGATATTTGGCATTGTAGGTCTTGTCAGAACGGACGGTCAGGCTGTGTTAGACATTCAAGTGTTTTCTCAAAGTTACGGAATTTAAAAAAAACAAAACTTGAAGTAGATAAAGATTGTGATAAGAACTTATAAGCGATAAATACCAGCGGCTCAAGGTCACCTTCAGCGACTCGCAATATTTACAAACTTTTTACCTGTATTTTATACCTATGCCACAAAATACTGTGAATACCAACCTCTGCTATGGAAGTGGTAGTTGACATATACCACCATACTGTGCCGGTTTGGCGACGTACCACCATACTTTGAAAACACAATCTGATTGATTAACAAAATTAACACCTATTTATGACGTGAAAGCGTTTTAATTATACGGTTGTAAACAGCGCCGAGTGACGTTCGCGCATGCGCATAGTTCATATCAGAAAGTCACTTCCGCCCCCCCCCCCTTCCCAGCACACCCTGAAGATCGGTTTAACATTTTGAATAATTATCGATATTCAGAGACATATAATACAACTGAAACTTGATAACCATGTTGGGACAGCCTACATGTTACATGTTTCACTAAACTCCCTGTTTTTTTCCTTCTAATTGATACCGGATAGTTCACAGGTAAGATATTGATAGTTAAGGAAGGTGTTTCTCCACTCAGAGTCGGCTATTATACTGAAACTGGCTTGCTGTCTTCGTACGTTAAAAATACGCGGTGAAATTATTAATCAGATACAAGAATCCCGATGCTGTAGGCAGAGGGATGTATCTGAAATATAACTGAAATATAAGTTTTTTTACCTTCGTCAGCCAGTTTTAATATTATTATTTACCTTAAAATGGCGAGATTTTACCTAGTCACGTGATCACATACCCTGTACGTCACAGTGTGACGTAGGGGTATAAATACGCCATGGGTAAGAGCGGGCAGTATACATAGTTGATACTTATATAGAACGTCCTGACCATGCTGTACAAGTCACAGAACGAGATGGTAATTTACGGTTTAACGGACCCAGGCGTTTACGCCGAGTTCCGTACAAACGGTAAATTGTCATCGAGTTCTGTGACTTGAACAGGCAAGGTTGGACGTTATATATTTACTATATACCCGGAATTTTAAAAAATCATTAATTTTATTTGGCTTAACAACCAATATTTTAATAACTGTGTATGGGTAGGTACTCCGTATTTTCCTGTACGGACCAGTGGTCCGTACAGTATTTTTATGTCATATGCTGAAACGGTGCGTATTTACAGTATATACGGCATAGGTATATAGTAAACGGTGCATATTTACAGTTTATACGGCATGGGTATATAGTAAACGGTGCGTATTTACAGTATATACGGCATGGGTATATAGTAAACGGTTCGTATTTACAGTATATACGGCATTGGTATATAGTAAACGGTGCATATTTACAGTATATACGGCATGGGTATATAGTAAACGGTGTGTATTTACAGTATATATATACGGCATGGGTATATAGTAAACGGTGCGTATTTACAGTATATATACGGCATGGGTATATAGTAAACGGTGCGTATTTACAGTATATATGGGTATATAGTAAAGCCACAGGTATATAATGATAACACAAACACAGGACGTCGTGCGGGTCTCAGCGGTCGTCAGGAGGTGACCTGACAACGTTTAACGCCCTGAATACGGACTACAAAGACCGTGTGTATCAGGAGACAGACCTGTGAGTCGTCTGTGTGGAGAAACACCTTACTCAGGTGGTACAGGCTTCTAGCAGCGACCTCCTCTCCCAGGTGAAACCTCCAGTAACTTCCCTCCACCTCCAGGTCGTTGTCCTTCATGTTTATCTCACCCCTGATGTTTATTCCCCAAAGACGCAACTTTGGGAACTCGTACCCAATGCCCATGGAGTATTATTGTAAAGAAATGCTCAATGGGGAATGATGTCACAAACATTAGCCAATCAGTCAGTAATAGGGGTGAGATAAAATAATTAAATATGAACCGCACTTGATCCATAGTCACTTAAAATACACCATGAGTTTCAAAATGCTACGTAATTTCACGAGGCAAACTCCGCAAACAAAACTCATGGCATATTTTCAGTAGCCAGCAGTTCCTTCATATTACTGCATATTTTCAGTAGCCAGCAGTTCCTTCATATTACTCACCAGTCTCACCAATTCCCTTGGTGGCAATTGTGACTGGTAAACATTATAGTGTAGCTCAGTGTTAGGGTTTTCTCACTGCTTACAGAGGGGTGAGAACTTGTCCAACAGGCGTATTACAACTCTCTGGCTCCAGGCCTTTTTTCTTATTATGTACTCAACAGTCTCTCAGCTGTGAGATTTTTTAATCTTTGGCTTAGCAGGTGAGAAAGAAAAGTACCCCTGAAAATGCAGAGAATACACCATGAAATTTGGAATAATTGCAAGAGGCAAAGCTGGCAGGGCGAGGGGCGGGCGGGTGGTGTGTTGTGGTGTGAGCTGGCAGGGTGAGGGGTGGGCGGGTGGTGTGTTGTGAGCTGGCAGGGCGAGGGGCGGGCGGGTGGTGTGTTGTGAGCTGGCAGGGTGAGGGGCGGGCGGGTGGTGTGTTGTGAGCTGGCAGGGTGAGGGGCGGGCGGGTGGCGTGTTGTGAGCTGGCAGTGCGAGGGGCGGGCGGGTGGTGTGTTGTGAGCTGGCAGGGCAAGGGGCGGGCGGGTGGTGTGTTGTGAGCTGGCAGGGTGAGGGGTGGGCGGGTGGTGTGTTGTGAGCTGGCAGGGCGAGGGGCGGGCGGGTGGTGTGTTGTGAGCTGGCAGGGTGAGGGGTGGGCGGGTGGTGTGTTGTGAGCTGGCAGGGCGAGGGGCGGGCGGGTGGTGTGTTGTGAGCTGGCAGGGTGAGGGGCGGGCGGGTGGTGTGTTGTGAGCTGGCAGGGTGAGGGGCGGGCGGGTGGTGTGTTGTGGTGTGAGCTGGCAGGGTGAGGGGTGGGCGGGTGGTGTGTTGTGAGCTGGCAGGGTGAGGGGCGGGCGGGTGGTGTGTTGTGGTGTGAGCTGGCAGGGTGAGGGGTGGGCGGGTGGTGTGTTGTGAGCTGGCAGGGCGAGGGGCGGGCGGGTGGTGTGTTGTGAGCTGGCAGGGTGAGGGGCGGGCGGGTGGTGTGTTGTGAGCTGGCAGGGTGAGGGGCGGGCGGGTGGCGTGTTGTGAGCTGGCAGTGCGAGGGGCGGGCGGGTGGTGTGTTGTGAGCTGGCAGTGCGAGGGGCGGGCGGGTGGTGTGTTGTGAGCTGGCAGGGCGAGGGGCGGGCGGGTGGTGTGTTGTGAGCTGGCACGTCTCGGGGCGGGCGGGTGGTGTGTTGTGAGCTGGCAGGGCGAGGGGCGGGCGGGTGGTGTGTTGTGAGCTGGCACGTCTCGGGGCGGGCGGGTGGTGTGTTGTGAGCTGGCAGGGCGAGGGGCGGGCGGGTGGTGTGTTGTGGTGTGAGCTGGCAGGGTGAGGGGCGGGCGGGTGGTGTGTTGTGAGCTGGCAGGGCGAGGGGCGGGCGGGTGGTGTGTTGTGAGCTGGCAGGGTGAGGGCCGGCGGGTGGCGTGCTGTGAGCTGGCAGGGCGAGGGGCGGGCGGGTGGCATACTGTGAGCTGGCAGTGCGAGGGGCGGGCGGGTGGTGTGTTGTGAGCTGGCAGGGTGAGGGGCGGGCGGGTGGTGTGTTGTGAGCTGGCAGGGTGAGGGGCGGGCGGGTGGTGTGTTGTGAGCTGGCAGGGCGTGTTGTGAGCTGGCAGTGCGAGGGGCGGGCGGGTGGTGTGTTGTGAGCTGGCAGGGCGAGGGGCGGGCGGGTGGTGTGTTGTGAGCTGGCAGGGCGAGGGGCGGGCGGGTGGTGTGTTGTGAGCTGGCACGTCTCGGGGCGGGCGGGGTGGCGTGTTGTGAGCTGGCAGGGTGAGGGGCGGGCGGGTGGCGTGTTGTGAGCTCGCAGGGCGAGGGGCGGGCGGGGTGGCGTGTTGTGAGCTGGCAGGGTGAGGGGCGGGCGGGTGGCGTGTTGTGAGCTGGCAGGGCGAGGGGTGGGCGGGTGGCGTGTTGTGAGCTGGCAGGGCGAGGGGTGGGCGGGTGGCGTGTTGTGAGCTGGCAGGGCGAGGGGCGGGCGGGTGGCATGTTGTGAGCTGGCAGGGTGAGGGGCGGGCGGGTGGCATGTTGTGAGCTGACAGGGTGAGGGGCGGGCGGGGTGGCGTGTTGTGAGCTGGCAGGGCGAGGGGCGGGCGGGTGGCGTGTTGTGAGCTGGCAGGGTGAGGGGCGGGCGGGTGGCGTGTTGTGAGCTGACAGGGTGAGGGGCGGGCGGGTGGCGTGTTGTGAGCTGGCAGGGCGAGGGGTGGGCGGGTGGCGTGTTGTGAGCTGGCAGGGTGAGGGGCGGGCGGGTGGCGTGTTGTGAGCTGGCAGGGCGAGGGGCGGGCGGGGTGGCGTGTTGTGAGCTGGCAGGGTGAGGGGCGGGCGGGGTGGCGTGTTGTGAGCTGGCAGGGTGAGGGGCGGGCGGGTGGCGTGTTGTGAGCTGACAGGGTGAGGGGCGGGCGGGTGGCGTGTTGTGAGCTGGCAGGGCGAGGGGTGGGCGGGTGGCGTGTTGTGAGCTGGCAGGGTGAGGGGCGGGCGGGGTGGCGTGTTGTGAGCTGGCAGGGCGAGGGGCGGGCGGGTGGCGTGTTGTGAGCTGGCAGGGCGAGGGGCGGGCGGGTGGCGTGCTGTGAGCTGGCAGGGTGAGGGGCGGGCGGGTGGTGTGTTGGGAGCTGGCAGGGCGAGGGGCGGGTGGGTTTTGGGTTGTGAGCTGACAGGGCGAGGGGCGGGCGGGGGGTGTGTTGTGAGCTGGCAGGGCGAGGGGCGGGCAGCTGTCCCACTACAGAGTACTCTATTTACCCCTCCAGGCCCGCCACACGCAGGTTGTAGCCACATTCCCCGCTCCCACCCCTCACCCCGCCCCGCTCCCAGCCCAGCCCGGTAACGTACGACACACTCACGTCAAGTTCACCTCCCTACCTCCAGGGGGCGACACGGAGCCTGAGTTTACAGAACGCCGCCGGGTAACAGCGACACCTGGTGAGGTATACAGACACCATGTGGGTAGTGTTGCGACAAGCCGCCTGGGGGGTCGTTGCTCCTGGAAAGCGTTGCTCCAGTAATATCGGATCGTATCGTGTAGTATCGCTTTTTTTCACGTTGTATCGCTATATTTTAAAACACCGCATTTTCAGTGTCATAGATTACAGGTTCATTGGGGTTTTAATTGGATATAGATAGCGACATAGTTATGATGCGATCCGCAAAATATCTGGAGCAACACTTTCGACCTCGGATCGCTATTTTGCGATCCGCAAAACGTGGAGCAACGACCCCCAGGCGGTGTCTCACTCAGAACTCAGGGTTTTTTGTGTGTGTGTTTTTTTTAAATGGCCTGTCTTTCTTTGTTATATGCGCCTCTATCGTTGCCGTCTTGTATTAGCTCTCTTGGTGCACGTCTACGTGAGGGTTTGTTTTTAGAATCAGTCCTGGCCAGGACCTCATTTGATGAGGTTGTCTTGTTGTCGGGGGGTGAGTTGGTTGTAAGAGTTTTTTTTAAAAATAATCTTTATTAGGACTGCAATATAATCTATGGCAGACCTATTTAATCAATGGTCAAACCCAAAATATACAAGATTTTAGGTGTTACAGAAATTGTATGCCATAGTGAAGGAAGAAATAGTTTTAAGTTCAGCCCATTGATAAATCATTTGCTAACCCAGATATTTCATATAAACATCCCACCAAAAGCAATAGGGTCATATGTTTTAAGAAGGAATATTTCACATTTCTAATGAATGTTAATCTGCATTGACTGACCTCCAGATGGTGCTACAGTATATGTAACATATTCCTTTATTACAGATGGTGTTACAGATAAAGCCTGTCTTATTTATATGTGACGTATTGTCTATATTACAGAATAAAGTCTGTCTTATTTATATGTGACATATTGTCTATATTACAGATAAAGCCTGTCTTATTCATATGTGATGGATTGTCTATATTACAGATAAAGCCTGTCTTATTTATATGTGACATATCGTCTATATTACACATAAAGCCTGTCTTATTTATATGTGGCGTATCGTCTATATTACAGATAAAGCCTGTCTTATTTATATGTGGCGTATCGTCTATATTACAGATAAAGCCTGTCTTATTTATATGTGGCGTATCGTCTATATTACAGATAAAGCCTGTCTTATTTATATGTGGCGTATCGTCTATATTACAGATAAAGCCTGTCTTATTTATATGTGGCGTATCGTCTATATTACAGAATAAAGCCTGTCTTATTTATATGTGGCGTATTGTCTATATTACAGAATAAAGCCTGTCTTATTTATATGTGGCGTATCGTCTATATTACAGATAAAGCCTGTCTTATTTATATGTGGCGTATCGTCTATATTACAGATAAAGCCTGTCTTATTTATATGTGGCGTATCGTCTATATTACAGATAAAGCCTGTCTTATTTATATGTGGCGTATCGTCTATATTACAGATAAAGCCTGTCTTATTTATATGTGGCGTATCGTCTATATTACAGATGGTGTTAGGTTCCTGAAAGTAAGCGAGGTGTCACGAGCGCGAGTTGTCGGCGAAGGAAGCGGAAGGACAGAACCATGGAGGACCACATCCACACAAAGAACCCCCCCAAGATCTTCAAACGGGAACCCCACAACAGGTCAGTTACCTCTCACTTTACAATGAGGTACTACTCGTCGACATCTGTGTTCTGGAAATGACGATCGTATAATACCATGGACTGTCCATTTACCTTTCAGTCTTCTCTACCCAGTCCACGTCTATATATGATGGGTTTATTTGATATGAAATCACTGTTAAGTCACTGTAGAAGCTGTATAATCTGTGAGATATTCTACTTGGTGGACAGTTCTGCTGTTTTAAGTTATAACCCAGCCTCAATTAGGGCTTCTGCTGACAGATTTCCCGAAGCAGAAATATGGGACTTGATATACAGGGATGCAAGTTGTCCTATAGGGCACATAGCAATTGCGTTATGGAGGCAGCCATCTCCCCCCCCCCCCCCCCCCACAACACCATCCAAAACACAAAATTATCAATGGATTTTGTCGAAGATATTCCATCGGGCTTAGCATGTAGGAATTTTAGCCTCGTCTCAATATCATCGATAGATTATAACAACTGATAACAATGGTCCCCCCCCCCCTCCCCCGACTACAGTGGGGCTATCTTACAATTTCCTGGTGGATGATGGCGGAACTAGCAATCACTCTGTGCCCTATGGATTATGGTTATCTGATATTTCCTGATTGTGAGTAACATGTCGACAATACGTGTAGGTCGGCCACACCCGGCCCTACACAGACTGAACCTCGGTGGCACCAGGGGCCTGTTTAATAATCTAGGATCGTAGGTGAAGACCCTTTTCTATACCTCGCACACGGGTTGTCGTATAATACTATCTAAATCTGTTCACTAAGACAGTCTTAGCCGTCCATAAGGTCGCCCATAAGTGTTGACCAAAGTTGACCCACATCGTCCCTGGGTATCTGTGGCATACAGAAAATGGTTTGCATGTAGGATCCTAGATTATTAAACGGGCCCCATGCCACAGGAAGACGGCAGAACGACTGACACATGTAGTGACCTTTTGCTTCCCCAGAGTCTTCTTAACTGATCTATGTACACACACCCAACAGCTCGGAGCATAGAGCCTCCAGAGGTTACTAAACTCCCGATTATCGCCCCGGGTAAAGCAAAGTTCCGCTCCCGATAGACTTGGCACACTACAACAAAATGAACCACAGTTTTCTGATTTATAATTGGAGAAACTGAATATAATTTCGGATTCCCATGTAGAAATAGCTGAAATTTCCATTTCTGACATCAGAATTTCAATTTGAGGATGTCTGAAAACCATTAAACTGCATTAATTCTGGGTTACGAGCAAGGGGTCTATCACTATACTACGTCGGTAACCAGCGAAACCCGGAACTTGTCAACAGACTGAATTACGGGATACCTGAATAGGGTCTATGGCGTTCTGCTGCTAGTCCAGATACCGTCCAGTCATTTCCCCAGATGTTCTCCGAAGGAAACTCATGAGATGAAAACAACTTGGTGTGAACTACACCGAGTTTGACCGCAGAGTAATCCACGAGGCGAAGCTGAGTGAATTACTCTGCAGTCAACCATTTTTTTCATCGATGGGTTTCCGATTTATCTCAACCCGTATAACTAGATTCATTGATAAAATAAGTCACCCAATTGGTCATTGAGTATCGGGTTCACTACCATCACGGCCGTGGAGTATGAGTTCCTAACGTTAAGCCTATGGAGAAAAATACCATAACTTGCATTCCTGTATATATGTAAATAAAAGCCCAGTAAAATGGAAGACTCATTGACGGGTCCATACCAAGAACGATAATGAAGTGTGACATTCTGTATGTGTGGTGAATAAGAGACTCTTTGTACTTGTTGAACCCATATATTGGCCTATAAAACAGTATTATAGATTGACTTTGTACCACTTAAGGGCTGATTCCATCAGCACGATCTCTTTTTGCCTCGCAAGGTCGGGCTGTGTCTTGTAGCACCTTGCTGTATCTTGATGAATCAGGATAAATCTTGTAACATCTTCTCATGCACTTATCCCTATGTGTGTGGCCCCTATTATCGCTCAAAGGGGGCTATTCCACTGCCGCGATTCAACCAGATATTCACACACGATTCATCCCGACCTAGCGAGCTAACAAATCGGCCATGATCGGGACATATCGCACGTCCTGGTGGAATCGCCCCTTATTGTATGTGCAGCAGATGAAACTAAGACACCCATCTTACTAACGCCCTTTATATTGATTTTCAGATCCCCTTAGTTATTGAGTGATATAATCTCCTTTATTCAGAATGCTCTGTTAACTGGATTTTCCCACCGTGTACTCAGGAGCTCAACACGGACACTGGAGGAACACTAAATACATCTTTTTTTCTCAGTTCAAGTCCGTCATATACCAAGTCTATGTGTTGTGGGATGTCAGAAATCTCTCACTTCGGTAAATGTGTAGGGGCAGGATTTTCGCTTGAAATCATCTCATGGATTTGATCTGTATCTCGCATATGTAGGTTTCAAGTGCTTTTTACACATACTGTATTTATTCATAAAGTCAGAACAAAGAGTTTTCTAAAATCTAGATTATACAAATTTGATTCCATTTACCTGTACCATGTCCCGATTCTGCTTAGCTAATGCAGCCCCCCCCCCCCCACCCGATTAGAGCCCGATCCTTAACCTTATATATTATAATAGTTAAGGACGCATGATGCCTGGAGGCATCATCTTTAAAGACTTATAATATTGAATTCTTGTGAGGTAATTATCATCGGATTTTGATAAAATTTCGAAACTTTGTTGAATACAAGATATGATTCAGATATGTAAAAAAATCATGTGGTTGCCCATAGCAACGGGTATATGCGACAATATAAGGGTGACATCTGTGATATTCAGTACGCATAAGGAAACTCACGAAAGGAAAATAACTTGGGCGGTTCTCCACTAAGTTTGACTGCAGGGTAGTTCACAAAGCGAAGCTGAGTGAATTACATAGCGGTCAAACGAGGTGGAGTGCAGACCAAGTTATTTTCATCGAGTGGTTTTCTGATTTCATCTCACCCTGTATACTATTATAGATTAATAAAATATCTCACCAATTAGCCAGTGAGTATTGGATACACTACCTTCATGGCCGTGGAGTATGAGTTCCTGAGGTCAAGCCTGTGGGGAAGAATACTGGGGTGAGATAATTACACAATGTTGACTTGTTTCAACATTGCCGTCCTTAAAGGGTTAACACAGCGTAAAGAGCCTGAGTGACCTGGGCACAGGAGGTCGTCCTTAAAGGGTCAACACAGCGTAAAGAGCCTGAGTGACCCGGGCACAGGAGGTCATCCTTAAAGGGTCAACACAGCGTAAAGAGCCTGAGTGACCCAGCCACAGGAGGTCGTCCTTAACGGGTCAACACAGCGTAAAGAGCCTGAGTGACCCGGGCACAGGAGGTCGTCTTTAAAGGGTTAACACAGCGTAATTAGGAGAAACCAAACGAGGGTTAGACATGTTGTTGTTTATCGCACGACGGCAATGTCGCATATTACTGGAGTGCGATAAACAACACGACTAACTCGAGTTTGGTTTAGAATTTATCCTACCCCGTCTAGATAGCTTCAGCAAATTAGGAAATAACTTAAAACTCTCTGATAATCAGTGATAATCATTGGTCTCTTTTCAAATGATGTCATTTGACAACTGTATCCCACTAGAGCGATAAATTTCGTTTTCCTGCACTGTAGACCAAATACAGTCCGCTAATGTTAAGCCTATGGAGTTTTTTATTAGGGGTAGGATAAAGAGCCTGAGTGACCCGGGCACAGGAGGTCGTCCTTAAAGGGTTAACACAGCCTAAAGAGCCTGAGTGACCCGGGCACAGGAGGTCGTCCTTAAAGGGTTAACACAGCGTAAAGAGCATGAGTGACCCGGGCACAGGAGGTCGTCCTTAAAGGGTCAACACAGCGTAAAGAGCCTAAGTGACCTGGGCACAGGAGGTCGTTCTTAAAGGTTAACACAGCGTAAAGAGCCTGAGTGACCCGGACACAGGAGGTCGTCCTTAAAGGGTCAACACAGCGTAAAGAGCCTAAGTGACCTGGGCACAGGAGGTCGTCCTTAAAGGTTAACACAGCGTAAAGAGCCTGAGTGACCCGGACACAGGAGGTCGTCCTTAAAGGTTAACACAGCGTAAAGAGCCTGAGTGACCCGGACACAGGAGGTCGTCCTTAAAGGTTAACACAGCGTAAAGAGCCTGAGTGACCCGGACACAGGAGGTCGTCCTTAAAGGGTCAACACAGCGTAAAGAGCCTGAGTGACCCGGACACAGGAGGTCGTCCTTAACGGGTCAATACAGCGTAAAGAGCCTGAGTGACCCGGACACAGGAGGTCGTCCTTAAAGGGTCAACACAGCGTAAAGAGCCTGAGTGACCCGGACACAGGAGGTCGTCCTTAAAGGTTAACACAGCATAAAGTGCCTGAAGACTGATGTAATCAGCTTCAGAGGTATCACAGAGATCATATGTCACTTAGGTATTGGTTCTTATCTCAATCACAGATGGTAGCTTATCACCAATCAGCCTGCTATATCTCAGTACACTTGACCCTGTTGACCTTGTGGCGATGACCCTGTGACCTCTGGTGACTCATGCACCCTGATAATCGCTATTACAGGTGGCAGATACCTGTAAGTCACAGCTGGTGAACCTCCAGGTACGCACCACCTGTGTCGACTCAGAGATACCGGGTACTGGTGATTGAGACCACTCCAGTCACAGCTCATAGTCACTGCTTAGCCAGCAGGACTTCTATAGGCAGCACATAGCTATCCTCATATACACACTGCCATATGCCCCTCATACACAGTGATTAAACCACTCCAGTCACCGCTCACATTCACCGCTCGGCGAGCAGTGCTTCTGTATGCAGCACATAGCTATCCTCATAGACACACCGCCATTTGACCCTGATACAGCATAAGTAGTGCCCCCCTGGGGTTTTATCGATGTCTAGAATAGCAAGAAGGTTGCCCCCTTCTGTGGGTTCTCAATGTCTCGAATAACACGGAGGTTTGTCCTCCTCTGTGGTCTATCAATATCTGGAATAGCACAAAGGTTTACCTCCGACCGATGGCGCCAAACAATTCAGCCTTCATTAAACTTAAAGGGTTTCGGTTTTCATAATATAAAGGGAAGACCTAACAGATTCAGACCAAGATGAAATTTGTAAAGTTGGATAAGTAAATAAGAAACTTTCTGGAGGATTCTGACTTTCTTCAGCTGTGGCTGTGGTATGCGTTGTGTTTCTCTGATGACGTTCGCCTGGCAGAAAATACAATCAGCCACCAGTAAAAATATACGAGATCCTTTCAGTCATATCTTGGTGTTCATTGACAATAGGACTTTGGTACTCTTGAGTTCTTTTTTTTTCTACATGAGTTGAGATAGCGGAAACAATGAAAGGTAGAGAGCACTTCTGGATTTCGATTCCTTAATGTTGCAAGTACATGCACTGTTTGTCCAGATACTCGGCTACGCGATTCTCACCAATACTAGAGGTATTTCCCAGAATAGATCCGTTTTATAGTCAGTATTCTAGATAGATTTATTGCACTTTTATCAAATCACGGTAATGAATGTTCATTCATGTCTAAATTCGAGATATTGAATGAAAACATATTTGAATGAAATGCAAGTTTCTTTAAGTCTGAACACGATGGAACTGGATATCATACCTCAATAGTGACACCGAAAACTCCTTCAAAACAGTTTAGACACAATGATAGAGAGACATACTCTTAACTCTCTTAATGGTACTTATGGTAGCATCACCAATCATTAGTATCCTGTTCCCTAGGATACCCAGGGGGAATGATTGGGGGCATCATGCTGTGGTCACAACAGAATGCATCGAGGCACCCTAAGAGCGCCTGGTGGCATCATGCTGCGGTAACCCTAGGAATGCCTGGGGCCCGTTAAATAACTTAAGATCGTACATGAAGACCCTATTCTGTACCTCATACAAGGGTTATTGTTCAATAATATTTCGTAAGTTTGTTCGCTAAAACAGTCATAGCCGTCCACATGATCATCCATAAGTGTTGGAGGCATCATGCTGCAGTAACCACAGAATGCCTGGAGGCATCATGCTGCAGTGACCACAGAATGCCTGGATGCATCATGCTGCAGTGACCACAGAATGCCTGGATGCATCGTGCTGCAGTAACCACAGAATGCCTGGAGGCATCATGCTGCAGTAACCACAGAATGCCTGGAGGCATCATGCTGTGGTAACCACAGAATGCCTGGAGGCATCATGCTGCAGAGACCACAGAATACCTGGAGGCATCATGCTGCAGTAACCACAGAATGTCTGGTGGCATCATGCTGCAGTAACCACACATTGCCTGGTGGCATCATGCTGCAGTGACCACAGAATGCCTGGAGGCATCATGCTGCAGTAACCACAGAATGTCTGGAGGCATCATGCTGCAGTGAAGGGTTAATCGTTATTAGTTATTAACCATCTGGCAGTGCCACCTCCCCAGGTGTTCCAGCTAGCTCGGTAATAATGTCATACTGTTGACACCCTCATTGACTTCTCAGATTGATGGAGAGACTGAGACTTTGAGCATGCTGGAAGCCCCACCTCTCCGGTCTTGTAAGATTAGCGCAGGTACTGTACTCCGGGAGTTTTGAGGGACTTTGAGCATGCTGGAAGCCCCACCTCTCCGGTCTTGTATGATAAATGCAGGTACAGTACTCCGGGAGTTTTGAGGGACTTTGAGCATGCTGGAAGCCCGCACCTCTCTCGTCCTGTACGATAAACGCAGGTTCAGTACTCCGGGAGTTTTGAGGGACTTTGAGCATGCTGGAAGCCCGCACCTCTCTCGTCCTGTACGATAAATGCAGGTATAGTACTAGGAGAAAACGCCCTAACTGTGGCCGAACTATGTCTTAGTTCGAGGTCACCTATCGCCGACGTTCGCCCCGATGCCGTAGGCGAAGGGGCGAACGTCGGCGATAGGTGACCTCGAACTAAGACATAGTTCTGGCCACAGTCAGGGCGTTTTCTTATTATTACATACCTTAATTCGATCAGAAACACGCCATTTATCGAGTTCCTAAGTCACAACCGCACCATGTTGACACTGTCTGCTACAAACCGGAAGTAGCGCAGGATCTGTTAATCACGCATGCGCGATAGACCGCAACTCTCCTAGCGGATGTTTGACCGCTATTTGGTACGAGTGCGGTTAGCAGAAGATACGATTGGAGAAGGTTAGGCGTGTGTGGAGGCGGACAAACTGGGAACCAGCGTAAGCGTGTCTGTGCGTCCCCCGCTGCAGATCGTGTTGTTATTATCGATGAATTTCGCATGTTTGAGCAGTTTAAACGGTGTCTGGTGAATCCAAATCGTTAGCTACTTCGATATTTGGTCAGTATGCACTTGTAGTCGTAACGGGGGGCGTGTATCGCGAGTTTAAAGTCGCGATTCGACGTCCTCCGACATGTTGTTTTTGGTCGCGATGACGTCGAATACGCACGCCTAGCGCAGTGCGGCGAGTTAGTTACATACACGTTAGAATCGTGCAGTGCGACAAAGCGCAGTGTAGTGGGCCGTAGTCGCGATATACTACATCCCCGTGAGCAGGTAGTATTTCACTGACGTTCGGCTATAGGTATGTAATAATACGAGAGTTTTGAGGGGAAAACAAAATACACTTCTGATCCCAAAAGATGCTGACAAAAGCAAAACAAAATGAAAAACCTTATTGTTGAATTAGTAGACTCTACAATGCTGTTGAGGGTAATCTATATTGGTGTGACGAAACAAAATGAACACTAATTTGACAATTACAGTAAAACCCTGCTTACAGGACACCCCGCTTAAGGGGACAGTTTTCTCGGAACAGAAATCTTTATTTAGTTTATTCTAACCCCGCTTAAGGGGGCACCTCGCTTAAGGGGGACACCTCGCTCGGAACGGAGGGTGTACGCTTAAGCGGGGTTTTACTGTATTATTCTCTAAACTTATATTGATTTCAATGTTTTGGTTTCCTAAGATTGACAAGGGGCTACGTACGCACTGTGGGTGGGGGGGGGGGGGGGGGTCGGCTGGACCGCTGGCCCAAACGCCACAGAGATCCACAGAAAAACAGCAGCTCCATAGAAAACCAGCGCGTTCCCGGCGACCAATCAGCGGCCGTCTATAAATAGCCCCAGGTTTAAAGAGGCTGCGGCTGGCCTGGTGTGAGGGGGATCCGCCAGGTGGCGGGTCGGAGACTCGGAGGTGTGTGTGTGAGGTGGGTGTGAGGGGTGGGGTGGGGGGTGGGGAGGGGGCAGTGCTCGGAGCTGCTCGGAGCTGCTCGTCAGTCGGACTCAGCCCGTCACTGAGACTCGCGGAGACTCGGAGTGAGACACGCTGTGAGAGGTGGCACTCACTGGGCAGGCCGCTCAGCCGTGCACATCTCCCGTCACGCATCACTTCACACGCGGTCTCTCAGCAGTCGTGCATCCTCACTGTCGTCACCAACTCAGCTCAGGCAGAGTTTGAACGGGGAAGTGCCATAGAAGGAAATACAGAGGAAGAAGACCCACCCAGGCTCCGCTCAGTGTGTGGCCAGTGGAGCGTGACGGTGACAGGCAGCCTGTGACGTGGTCAGTGGAGTGTGACAGTGACAGGTGGCCTGTGACTGTGACTGGTCAGTGGAGTATGACGGTGACTGGTCAGTGGAGTGTGACGGTGACTGGTCAGTGGAGTGTGACGGTGACAGGTGGCCTGTGACGTGGTCAGTGGAGTGTGACAGTGACAGGTGGCCTGTGACGGTGACTGGTCAGTGACAGTGGCAGGTGGCCCGTGATGGTGACTGGTCAGTGGAGTTTGACGGTTCCAGGCAGCCTGTGACAGTGACACTGGAGTGTGACAGTGACAGGTGGCCCGTGACGGTGACTGGTCAGTGGGGTGTGACAGTGACAGGTGGCCCGTGACGGTGACTGGTCAGTGGAGTGTGACGGTGACAGGTGGCCTGTGACATGGTCAGTGGAGTGTGACAGTGACAGGTGGCATGTGATAGTGACTGGTCAGTGGAGTGTGGCGGTGACAGGTGGCCTGTGACATGGTCAGTGGAGGGTGACAGGTGGCCTGTGACATGGTCAGTGGAGTGTGACAGTGACAGGTGGCCTGTGACATGGTCAGTGGAGTGTGACGGTGACAGGCGGCCTGTGACATGGTCAGTGGAGCGTGTTGGTGACAGGCGGCCTGTGACGTGGCCAGTGGAGTATGACGGTGACTGGTCAGTGGAGTGTGACGGTGACTGGTCAGTGGAGTGTGACGGTGGCAGGCGGCCCGTGACGTGGTCAGTGGAGCGTGGTGGTGGTGAGGTAACGTACACACATACAGAGGGACTTCACGGGGAGATAAGCCTGGCTGTGTGTGACACGCGCGGCTATAAAAGGAGCGCGTGGACGTGCCTCGTCTCACTGCTGGCCTCACACCTCCACACACTGACACCGTGAGCCGTACTCACCTCACACCTCCACACACGGACACCGTGAGCCGCACTCACCTCACACCTCCACACACTGACACCGTGAGCCGCACTCACCTCACACCTCCACACACTGACACCGTGAGCCGCACTCACCTCACACCTCCCCACACTGACACCGTGAGCCGCACTCACCTCACACCTCTACACTAACACAGAGAAGGACACATCACCACACAGGAGTCATACTCACCTCACACCTCCACACACGGACACCGTGAGCCGTACTCACCTCACACCTCCACACACTGACACCGTGAGCCGCACTCACCTCACACCTCCCCACACTGACACCGTGAGCCGCACTCACCTCACACCTCCACACGGACACCGTGAGCCGTACTCACCTCACACCTCCACACACTGACACCGTGAGCCGTACTCACCTCACACCTCCACACACGGACACCGTGAGCCGCACTCACCTCACACCTCTACACTAACACAGAGAAGGACACATCACCACACAGGAGTCATACTCACCACACTCACCACACTCAGCATGAAGCCGCAGCGAGACCTCAGCCTGTTCCTGGAGCCGCACGCCCGCAGTCAGAACAGGCAAGCACCTCCTACCTCTACTCTGTAACAGTCTCTGAACCTACCTCTACTCTGTAACACTCTCTGATCCTACCTCTACTCTGTAACAGTCTCTGAGCCTACCTCTTCTCTGTAACCCTCTCTGAGCCTACCTCTACCCTGTAACAGTCTCTGAGCCTACCTCTACTCTGTAACAGTCTCTGAGCCTACCTCTACCCTGTAACAGTCTCTGAGCCTACCTCTACTCTGTAACCCTCTCTGATTGGACATCTACCCGCGCTATACTCTCTGGGGTCAGCGATCCTCAGGTATCAGCGTGTGGACGCGGGGTGTCTTGTATAGTGTTGCAATCAAGACTCAATATTTATCACTAATATCATTTGAAGTTTTCCTATCTTTTTTTCCGTCTTTTTTTTCATTTTGTTAAGGATTATATTTGTATCACATTTCCCCGTCGGCTCCAGCTTAGAACCTTTCCTCTGCAATTTCCGAGTTAAATAGTCTTATATAGCACAGCGGTAATCACTTTTCTCATGCATACAAACAAGGAAAACATTCAACGTATTAGAGGAAAGTTTAGGGTCAGAGCTCGTATCCTATCGAGCTTGAATTGTGTAGTAAGTCAGAAGGCGAAGCCGCGTGAATTATCTTGCGAAATTTACTTGATTTACAAAACTTTTAGAAAACGATACTCTCTGAAATGGTGTCTCTCTTCCCCCAGTGCTCTGAGTGCAGGGTACAGTAATTGGGTGTGCACGCGTCTTCGTATTGTGTGCTTGAGAAAGTCTTGACAGGTCGGGTTGCAGTTTAATATTCATCATTAATACTATTAATTTGCCGGAATTTTATTGAATAGAAATTTCTTCACTAATGTCCTCGAAAATGGACAAAGTTTGCTCCGATTCTGATTTCCTTTAATAGTACATCTTCTCATCTGTACCATACCCAGGAGCACAGACAACTATACATGTATACATCATATCTGTAACTTTACGCTAACGTCCGGTTTAGTCTGAACCGTGAAATTGAAAGTAATAAGTATATAAATAGAGCTGAGATATACACACATACAACGCTACAGCAGTGTAGCTGTGATCACTGACGGGTTCAATGTCCGTGAGAGATTACTGGAGTTAGTTTGGAGGAATACTGCTCTCCCATGGATTGTTATTAGTTAAAAAAGAGATATTGAAATACTGAATATAAGGTGATAAACGTGAGTGGTTCAGGTGTATCATTCACTTTCATTGTGAGTAGGATCTTTACACAAAATGGAGATGAAGTAAGCGTCGTGAACAACATGCCACATAACCACATGTACTCCTGGTTAAAAATAATAGAGGGAAACTATGTTCCGGTGAAAGGAAGTCAAAGTTACGAGGTAAGGCTTGGAAAAATTACTGCCCAAGGCCCTGGCCGCGGGCAGTAATTTTTCCAAGCCTTACCGAGTAATTTTGACTTCCTTTCACTGGTACTTGGTTTCCCTATTCCTATATACCTTCAAATGTGGTTTAATAAGAGACAATCTGATTGGTCTAAATGTCAACCTTGGGTAGTATACGGCAACCTTGGGTAGTATACCAACCTTGGGTAGTATCAGATAGTTACTCCACCCCCCAGAGCGTGGTGTAAGCATAGAGTGTACAGCCATAGGTATATAGGAATTCAGTTTCTTACAATCGATGAATCTGAATTTTTCAATATTCGGACAAGGCTATGATGCGTGAATTTTGATTCATAGCCATGTCGTAGCCATGTCGCAAGCAGTGGGTGCCCGGATTTAGGATGTGGCTCTCTGTCGTAAGGCTATAAAGGGGGTGTTCCACTGGCCCGACGGTGGCCGATTCTGTAGCCAGACAATCGCCGACCATTATTGGATGCCGTAGAATTTCTCAAATCTTTGAAAATTGTCATTTATTAAACTATTATTATCAGAATTAAAGTTTCCTCTACAGGGCCCAGGAACAATTGATAGAGTGAGAAATCGGCCTGGGACCTGTTTTAGTAGTTTCGTGACATGTCTAGATGGCGTCTGTGACACCATACGGACAGATCACAAGATTGCATTCGATGACACACGGAGTTTCACTCACTTCTCGTAGGAATTAAGCAATGATACTTTAATATGAGTAGGGGATACATATAACCTATTATCGTTCCGAATATGAAGAAGATTGGCCTCTTTGATCTTCTGATATTTGCTAGTCTTTTTCCGCTGTTGCTTGCACTGTTGGTGCCGCTGTTGATTTCTGTCTAGGCCTAATGTCACGAGACTACTGCAACAGGTCCCAGGCTGGTGGAGCACACCCTTAAGAAACGTCTACCGACATAGTTCTGAATAAAGGACAGTGAATGATAGCACAGTGAAGTCCTCACCATCCACATTATCAGTGTGAGATACCGCTACATAGTCAGAATACCTTTACAAGATACCGCTACATAGTGAGAATACCGGTACAAGATACCGCTACATAGTCAGAATACCAGTACAAGATACCGCTACATAGTCAGAATACCTGTACAAGATACCGCTACATAGTCAGAATACCTGTACAAGATACCGCTACATAGTCAGAATACCTGTATAAAATACTGCTACATAGTCAGAATACCGGTACAAGATACCACTACATAGTCAGAATACCGGTATAAGATACCGCTACATAGTGAGAATACCTGTACAAGATACCGCTACATAGTCAGAATACCTGTACAAGATACCGCTACATAGTGAGAATACCTGTACAAGATACCGCTACATAGTCAGAATACCAGTACAAGATACCGCTACATAGTCAGAATACCAGTACAAGATACCGCTACATAGTCAGAATACCTGTACAAGATACCGCTACATAGTGAGAATACCGGTACAAGATACCGCTACATAGTGAGAATACCTGTACAAGATACCGCTACATAGTGAGAATACCTGTACAAGATACCGCTACATAGTGAGAATACCGGTACAAGATACCGCTACATAGTCAGAATACCTGTATAAGATACCGCTACATAGTGAGAATACCGGTACAAGATACCGCTACATAGTGAGAATACCTGTACAAGATACCGCTACATAGTCAGAATACCGGTACAAGATACCGCTACATAGTGAGAATACCTGTATAACCCTTTCACTACGCTGCATAGCACCAAATACACACCCTGAAATACGCCGCTGCAGTACCATTTCCACCCCTGTAGTACACTGGTGCTGTACACAATATCCACAGTGACGTCATCATATCACATCTCCATATCAATGAAAAATAATTAGGATGTTATATAATAGTAATGATATCAGCTATGATATAGTTTTACACAGGTTGGAAAAATATTATCAAAATATTCGCATTATTTCTTAAAAAAATGGCAATTACTTGAATTCTTGAAATGATGCCTCAAGGCATCATAGCGTACTACGCCCGGGAATGCCTCCAGGCATCACAGTATCTAACAATGTACCACACATCTTACCATCGTCTCCATCCTCACTCTCACCCACATACGTAGTACGCACGAACTTCTCAAGTGGCTGAGACAAAAGGTGTGTGAGTACAGAGTTCGGGGTGCTGATTGGCAGGTGGCGAGGGGGGCTGGAGTAGGACGAGCGTTGTTGTAACACCAGTCACCGGTAATCTTAGAGAACAAGGTCCGCCCCACGTCACTCACTCGTGATGCCGCCGTCCTCACCTGCCTCCCGTTCACAGGTGTGTTACGTCACGTCACCAGGCGCGGTGTACGGCGCATAGCTACTGTGTTATGGAGGCGGCCACCTTAACTAGGAAGGTGAGGTTACCATAGGGCACATAGTTACTGTGTTATAGAGGCTGCCACCTTAATTATGAAAGTAATGTAATTATACAGTACATAGCTATTGTGTTATGGTGACAGTCACCTTAACTATGAAAGTAATGTAATTATACAGTACATAGCTATTGTGTCATGGAGGCGGCCACCTCAATTATGAAGGTGAGGTTACTACAGGGCATATAGCTATTGTGTTATAGAGGCTGCCACCTTAACTAGAAAGGTGAGGTTACCATAGGGCACATAGTTACTGTGTTATAGAGGCTGCCACCTTAATTATGAAAGTAATGTAATTATACAGTACATAGCTATTGTGTTATGGTGACAGTCGCCTTAACTATGAAAGTAATGTAATTATACAGTACATAGCTATTGTGTTATAGAGGCGGCCACCTCAATTATGAAGGTGAGGTTACTACAGGGCACATAGCTATTGTCTTATGGAAGTGGCCACCTTAACTAAAAAGGCACCGTTATTATAGGGAACATAGCTACTGTGATATTATAGGGAACATAGCTATTGTCTTATGGAGGCGGCCACCTCAACTACGAAGGTGAGGTTATGATAGGGCACATAGCTATTGTGTTATGGACAAGGCCACCTCAACTACGAAGGTAACGTTATGATAGGGCACATAGCTATTGTGTTATGGACATGGCCATCTCAACTACGAAGGTAACGTTATGATAGGGCACATAGCTACTGTCTTATGGAAGCGGCCATCTCAACTAAGAAGGTGACGTTATCATAGGTTCCCTGACCTGTTCCAGGGAGTGTATTAGGTAGTTACATCCCCATGTACATGCTTTATCCCTTACCCTGCAGCAGCCAGTTCCTGGACATAGCCTCACATTACCGGCAGCAGAACCACTCCTTCTGCTGGTGTATTGAGGGACAGGTGGCAGCCTCGATATGAGAATGGCTATGTGCTGTATAGTTGTGAGAGGTGGCCGGTGTGTCAGGGCACAGATAGCAGCCTCTATATGCCTCTATATGAGTTGGCGGGTGTGTCAGGGTACAAATGGCAGCCTCTATATGAGAATAGCTATGTTCCTGAGATTGGTGAGAGTTGCCCGGTGTGTCAGGGTACAAATGGCAGCCTCTATATGAGAATGGCTACGTTCCTGGTAGCCAGTGTGCCAGGGCCGGGTTCCTCTGCCATAGAGCCCTCCACCGGATCGTCATTTCTCACTGGCCGCCATCTGACATGTATGAAATCAAAATTGAATCGATAAAGATGTACCCATTTGTCTTCGCCAACCTTCAAAATAGGTGTTTGTTGCTTTGTAATTGTGTATTTAGAGGTAGTTTTTCAGTGGAGCATGGCTGGTTCTCAAATCCAGCCATTTTGTTCAGTCTTTCTCGCTGGTTCCTAAACTGCCAAGTGCCTCGCCTAATAACATAGGACAGCTGTTCACCCCTGAATAGGGATCAGGGGTGAATACTTTACCTACGTTCCTGGCAGCTCTATGTGAGTATAGCTATGTGTTGTAGAGTGGTGAGAGTTGGCTGGTGTATTCAGGTACAGATGGCAGCATCTATATAAGAAAGTCTATGTTCCTGAGAGTGGTGAGAGCTGGCTGGTGTGTGAGGGTACAAATGGCAGCCTCTATATGAGTATAGCTATGTTCCTAAGAGTGGTGAGAGCTGGCTGGTGGTATGATGCACCGTGTGAACCTGTCCACCACTTCACCCCTGACCTCAGTGTCCACACTTATCTGTCCACCACACTGTCACCCGAACTATAGGCCGCTCAACGTATTATGTCGGTCTGTGTCTGTATGTGCGCAGTCGAGGGGTCAGTATCTTTACATCAAAATACACTTAGGAGGGACGTGTCAGCGGGATGGGGATTATATAAGTAAAGGGTGTACGCACAATGAGTGACCCCCCCCCCCTCACACTCACACTCTCTCCATCTCACATGCAATAGATTAAAGAGTATTAAGATACTATCGGGTCTCTATATTGCTAACTTGGTAATAGATAAAAGAATAGTCAGATATTATGGGGTTTCTATATTGATTGCTTGGTAATAGATAAAAGAATATTGAGGAATCATTGGTTCTCTATATTGCCCACTTGGTAATAGATTAACAGATATTAAAGTATTATTGGGTCTCTACATTGAATACTTAGTAACAGATTAAAGAATATTAAGGTATTATTGGCTCTCTATATTGCTCACTTGGTAATAGATAACATAATATAAAGGTATTATGGGGTTTCTATATTGATCACTTGGTAATAGATAAAAGAATATTAAGGTATTATTGGCTCTCTATATTGCTCACTTGGTGATAGATAAAAGATTATAAAGGTATTATGGGGTTTTTATTTGGTCACTTGGTAATAGATAAAAGAATATTAAGGTATTATTGGCTCTCTATATTGATCACTTGGTAATAGATAAAAGATTATTAAGGTATTATTGGGTCTCTATATTGATCACTTGGTAATAGATAAAAGATTATTAAGGTATTATTGGGTCTCTATATTCATCACTTGGTAATAGATAAAAGATTATTAAGATATTATTGGGTCTCTATATTCATCACTTGGTAATAGATTAAGAAGGGCTGGATGTGAAATTTCTTAACCCCAGCCCCTCTCACCTCGTACGTCATGGATGTCTTCAGATATGAGGTAATTAGTTTGTATCTATGTAATTAGTTTGTATCTATATCCTTATGAGGACTTTCTTATTTAAACCTATATAGGCAAGAAACTAGAGCGACAGGTTCTAAACTTACCAGCACCAGGTGAAGATTTGTCTTCTGCGAGCACCTGTTAAGTAGGCTCGACACTTCAGACTCTGCGCCTCATTGTCATGTTGGGGATTTGTGCGATTATAGAGCTATTTTAAACACCTACATACCTGCCCCTAATGGGTACAGGTATAGGTGTAGTATAGAGCATTATAAACAGCTACATACCTGCCCCTAATGGGTACAGGTATAGGTGTAGTATAGAGCTATTTTAAACACCTACATACCTGCCCCTAATGGGTACAGGTATAGGTGTAGTATAGAGCTATTTTAAACACCTACATACCTGCCCCTAATGGGTACAGGTACAGGTGTAGTATAGAGCTATTTTAAACAACTACATACCTGCCCCTAATGGGTACAGGTATAGGTGTAGTATAGAGCTATTATAAACACCTACATACCTGCCCCTAATGGGTACAGGTATAGGTGTAGTATAGAGCTATTTTAAACACCTACATACCTGCCCCTAATGGGTACAGGTATAGGTGTAGTATAGAGCTATTTTAAACAACTACATACCTGCCCCTAATGGGTACAGGTATAGGTGTAGTATAGAGCTATTATAAACAACTACATACCTGCCCCTAATGGGTACAGGTATAGGTGTAGTATAGAGCTATTTTAAACACCTACATACCTGCCCCTAATGGGTACAGGTATAGGTGTAGTATAGAGCTATTTTTAAGACCTACAACTGACCATAATATTCAAGTACCTCACAAAGCAGTCGGCAGGAGTCTCCCGTATCGCCGTGACGATCGTTAATAGTGACCGTTTCTATTGTATAGTTGAACTGCAGGAAGAAATGTGTTGTCATGATTATGTATACTCTCTTCTACAAATACAACACAAAGTACTATTTAACCTTGATAAAGTCCATGTGATGGACGAAACGTCGGTTCTAAATAAACCCCTATTACTATCAGATTACATGATGGTTATGCTATTCAATACTACACAATTTACTATTTAAAATGTTCAGAGAATAAAAACAATATCTAGTATATATTATGAAGTATATGAGTAGTAAAGTAAAAACATAGTATAAATGTATGCTATATTATAAGAGAGTTCCGAAAAACTACCATAAACTCTGCACTACCTAAATATGAATATGATGTGAAGTCCTGGTACACATACTGGGCACCGCCGAACGAAACCTCATACGTGAGACGGGTAAAGCGATGTCTATACAGTATGGCCGGAAGTGTAAATAAGAGAGGTATGACTATAAATATCATTCATTATAAATACCATTTAAAATGTATTGTCAGTCTGTATGTGTCTGGTTATACTCTGTTGTTGTTGTGTTATGCACCTTGTATTGCCTGGAAGAGCGACTTGTAAAAGCCGAACGCAATAAAGAACTTTATAAAAAAAAAAAAATTATGAAAACTGGCATATGAGACAAATTATGTCCCCAAGACACAATCAGTACAGAATCTCTGCTGGGAGAGTGCAGCAGCAGCAGGGCAACTCTCCAAAAACAGTCTGAGACTGTATTATAAGGTGGATGATAAAATGGGTTAGTTGAGTGTGTATCTGACGATATGGTCAGCCACAATAGGGTTGGAGATAATGTGTGATGTTAATGCCGTATAGAGGCTTATTAAGTAGAAGGGTATGTATGAGCCTCTCTACCTGAGGACAGGTGAGCGGAGACCAACAACCGGGTGGAGGAGGGGGTGGTCGTGTGACCTCGGCTACCTCTAGGCAGGTTTATCTGGGCTTACATAACGCGGTAACATGCACAGCCTGGTATGGATTATTAGTCATACTCTCTGTGTTAGATTAGTGGGCAGATTATGCAGATCAGCTTCCAATCACTGGAGTGGTCAAGGAATAGCACTCGTGATCACAGTCACAAGGTCCTGGGTTCGAGTCCCACTGCAGTCACCTCTCTCCTTCATCTTCTGCAGTTATAGATATACTGCAATATCAAAAGCCAATAAAAGAACCTTTACTTCTAACGTTTAGGGGTAAGACTTCTACCTGAATTCATGACATAGGTTTGATCACCTGTGGTGTAAAAACTGACTTCAAGCACCATCCACATCTGTGATAAACCCGAACACAAACTGTTATACAAAGATGACATTTCGATTGGTCGGAATGCTGCCACCCCTCCTGCCTATGTAACGCTTGCTCCAGTTGACCCTCTCCGTTCACTGCCATATAAGGAATATAGTAGGCGTGCTTTAAACCGACAGCCAATGACTGCATTCAGAGCAAACCATGACCTTCACCCTGACCTCCTTACATATTAGTGTTAATAGTGACTCGGAACAGTTCTACAGTCTATACTTGACCTGAATCTGATGGGCCAAAACCATGCTCCTTTATGGTACGCTGTTTCCTAAAGCATGTGATCCACCAAATCAATGCTCAGAGACAGCCAGAGGTGGCCGGCTGGCTGGCTTTTACAGGGCCAGCCGGCCAGAGGTGATGACCGCACGGTTGCGGGCGACAGGGTTTTCAATGGGCTGGTCCGGCCGATTCTGGCTGATTTGCTGATCCACCAGGCAGATTGTCCAGGCAGATCTGAGCCGATGAGCGATTTGGGCGGCCAACGTTCACAATTCCTCCACATGGTCATCATCCAGCCCTAACTCACTCTTGGTGGATCACTGCTTTAGCTGTAAACTTAGCTATAGGGTAAAACCTTTCATAATCCATTGATGAGCGCATCCACTATCTAGTATTTTCCTTTACAATGACCGCCTCCATACCAGAATAGCTATGTGCCACATACACAGATTAGTGTCCTCTAATATCATTATCATCATCATTATAATCTATTCATGAACGCATCCCTCATCTACGTGTTTTCCTCTACATCAGAACCAATGGCCACCTCCACACCAGACTAGCTATGTGCCGCATATACAGATTAGTATCCTCTAATATCATTATTATCATCATTATTCTCGGTATTATTTACGTGTTGTTTATGTCTCTGGGGCCGGGCGCGTGGGTGGGTTGGCGTAGTGTTAATATTAGACGTGAAAGTGGTCATTGCGCGGCGCAGTGTGCTCTCTGCGCGGGGAGGTGCAGCTCGGCTGATCGCTAATCCCGGCCGATATCAGGCACGGCGCGAAGGTCAGCCCCATTAAGGTGGAGTTTTAATTGGAGCCTGCCTCCCTCAAAGTTCATGCCAATCCAAGCGACACTTCTTTACTCGCCAAAACACGAGTGACTGCACCGCGGCCATCTTGTTTTTATCCGGATGTTAATGAGAGAGGAGAGAGCTGGTCACCGGAATAGTTTATTGAGGTAAATAAACGAGACTCGCCTCTGTGTTTACATCATGATGTATCTATCACAGCCTGGCAATATAGGTATCATATTGATCGTCATGGAAAAGCTAAGATAGGATGTTTATTTCTATAGGTCAGATGGATTTTTCATTAAATCGCTGTGAAAACAGGAAAGTAATATGTTTTAATGTTTTTTTACCCAAACAATTCTGATGTTCATTCTATGACAGGAAATATTGTCCATATAACAGGTATATCATATATATCCTAATAGATAGGCCCAAGTCTCAGCTTTCTAACAATGTATTGTTTATAAAAATCGGCCGATTAGTTAGGACGTGAGAGCGATTTCCATCGTTCAAGTTAGAAAAACACTAGTTTTTATCATTACTCAGGACTGAGTGGAGAGTGCTCGTCTCGTTTTCGATTGACCTACTTAGGCGGCCATTTCAAGATGGCGCTAGTGTGCAAGTCCTGAATGAGGACACGCTCGTATATACGCTGCTGCGAGTGATTCCACGCGGTGTTTGTGTTCACCTTAAAGGGTGTGTTCCACTGGACTTACTGAACTGTGCCGCACAGCCGCCATTACTCACCTCATACGGAGTCTCCATACTAAGCCTATGGAGCCTACAGATCGCTACTGAGTAGATTCAGGAAAGCTGTATACTCCTAGGAGTTAGCGCAGTGGTAAAGAGCACTAGAGTTGTAACACCAAAGTTGTCAGACTTTGATGATTGAGTCCCACTGCAGCCACTTTTCTCCTTCACCCCCAGCAGTGGTAGATTTACTGCTATATCAAAGGCCAATCCTTCTCATACCATGTCTATGTGGTATGGGAAGTAAGAGAACTCTCACTTCAGTAAATGTGTAAGGGTGAGGTTTCCACCTAAATTCATCTCATAGATTTGATCACCACCCTTGTGGTGTAAAAGAACCTTGAGAAAGTCTGGTGAGAACCTGCAATGGTTAACTGGACGTTAAATCAAACCAAACAAACAAACAAAACACTACGCGTCAACTACGTGGAGAACACAACCATGCAGATCCAAATCATGGTAATATCGTGTACATATTGATTGGTTTCAGCACAGATGGGGAGTTAGCTCAGTGGTTAAAGCAGGAACCAGTCAATATTGTGTATTTATTTAACCTCGTCTATGGCGCCCATCAGGTCATTGCTCTCTGCTGATATCTGTCTCACGTAGGATTCCTGGAATGTAATCTCAGGTCACACTCTCGTCACACGCCGAGATGGTCACGTGACGACCCATCAGGCCGATTGCCTTTTACCACAGCGCTGTTAAAATTGACATCAGGCTGGAGTCTTTCAGCACTCCCCGGTGCTGCCCGTCTTTTTTTTTTTTTTTTAAAGCAACTTTTAAAGGAATATTGTGTTACAATACAATCACCAAATTCGGCTATATAGCCGTTCTTCCACTCGGGCCCTAGACCCCTACTCCTCATTCTAATGGCGGGTGTTAGCTGAATGGGCAGTGGGTACCATTTTTGTGCAAGTCTTTGGTATGACCCGACCGGGTTTTGAACCCACAACCTCCCATGCTCGAGGTGAACACCCCTACCATTAAGCCACCGAGCTTGGTCTCTCCGTCTGTTTGTAATGTGAGTTACTCAGGATGAAGAGATCACACCCTCCCTGGAGGGGGTGGGGAGTTAGCTCAGTGGTAAAGAGCACTGGACTTGTAATCCAAAGGTTGTAGGACCATGTGGGTATGAGTCCCACTGCAGCCACGTTAGTGGTAGACTTAATATTCTCACTCATAAGGGCGCTATTTCTTCACCCAGGTGACATGAGAGATCACTACGCCAGAACTAGTCAGTTGAAAGCTACATGGGACTATATCAAAGGCCAGTCCTTCTCATACCATGTCTATGTGGGGTGGAACTAAAAGAGCTCTCACCTCGGTAAATATGTAGGGGTCAGATGTCTACCTGAATTCATCTCATATATTCGACAGCCTAAATAACATCAGTTCATCAGTAATAAGCCACAGACAAATAATGTCAGTTCATTCAGCAATATGCCACAGACAGCCTAAATAGCGTCACTTCATTCAGCAATACGCCACAGACAGCCTAAATAACGTCAGTTCATTCAGCAATACGCCACAGACAGCCTAAATAACGTCACTTCATTCAGCAATACACCACAGACAGCCTAAATAACGTCACTTTATTCAGCCACAGACAGTGTCAGTGCTGTTTCCATGTCATCACACCAGGGGGCAGCTCAGTCGGGCAGACAGGGAGAGAGTCTCACACGTGAACCTAAGCGTCGCACATCAACCTCCTAGAGCAGTCTTACAAGGAGTTCAATGGACACAGTTATATTGGAGACTGACCCAGCTGATTATTATACAAACTCTATGTGCTGTCTTTCATACGATCTTTCAGAGTTAGAGTAGTTAGACGGACATTGAATCTAGTCAATACTATAGAGGAAACCTATGAAAGTTTGGGGTCAGAGCTCGTATCCCATCAAGTTTGAATTGCGTAGTAAATTATGTAGCAATTCAAACGAGATGGGATCGAGCTCTGACCCTAAACTTGAATAGGTTTCTGAATTTATCCCATCCCTCACATTGACTAATGGGCTAACCTTGTGACATAATCCTCCATTGAGAATTTTTTTTCTAATTACTCAACAGGCGTTGGATACGAGGTCCGAATGTTGAGTCTATAGGGAAAAATACCAGGGGTGAGATATATAAATATAAATGTAAACATATACTTGTGATTCTCACTCCATTTACCTCTCTGTGAAGACTGTAGAAGTTATACTTATTTGATGTTAATAATGGCCTTGACTTTTATGCTGTACAATATTATATCCTCTTTATTCCGTCAGGATATTAAAAAATAGATATGAAAAGAAAAGACACAAAACTCTACAATACACACTCAAAATATCATAATTGATAGAATGGCTATCTACCAGGTCATACAGCACTCAGTATTACGTCCCTCTTGAGGAAAATAAACAATTAATTAGTGTGGATTTATTTAGTAATGAAAGAGGACTATTTTCATCGCCTCTATGTATTTAAGTGGAGTCTGGTACGGATTTAGACAGAACAACAAGTCTGGCCTATATCAGTCACAGCCGGAATCCACTTTCTATTTCCATCTGTACACGCGAGTCTTGAAGAAACCCTCGATACCCGCCCCCTTCTGTCTGCCCCGTCTGGTGCCGGCTCGGGCTGCCCGTCAAATCTGTTTTTACTTCCATTAGGGGATATTTGCCCTCTCAGAGAAAAAGCCCTTGGCAAATGAGTGCAGGCAAACTGGCCTTGCCTGGAGCTTGTTCTAGAGTCTGTGGTGGGGTGACATGCCTGTAGATGGGATGCAGGGTTCCCTTTTGAATGGTTAACCAACATGTAAATTGACAGGTCTGTATACAGGTCGGCAGGTCTGTATGCAAGTTGGTAGGTCTGTATGCAGGTTGGCAGGTCTGTTATCGGGTTGGCAGGTCTGTATGCAGGTTTGCAGGTCTGGACACAGGTTGGCAGGTCTGAATGCAGGTTGGCAGGTCTGTATGCAGGTTGGCAGATTTTTATAGAAGTTGGCAGGTCTGTGTACGCGTTGGCAGGTCTGTATGTAGGTTGGCAGGTCTGTGTACAGGTTGACAGGTCTGTATACTGGTTGGCAGGTCTGTATACAGGTTGGTAGGTCTGTGTAGAGGTTGGCAGGTCTGTGTACAGGTTGGCAGGTCTATAATCAGGTTGACAGGTCTGGACACAGGTTGGCAATTCTGTTTACATGTCAACAGGCTTGTGGGTATGTTGGCAAGTTAGCAGGTCTATGGGTATCTTGGCAGTTCTATGCACAGATTGGCAGGTCTGTATAAAGGTTGGAAGGTCTCTGAGTTTGGCAAGTTTGCATACAGATTGGCAGTTCTGTATATATGTCAGCAGACTTGTGGGTATTTTGGCAGGTTAGCAGGTCTGTGGGTATGTTGGCAGTTCTATTCACATATTGGCAGGTCAGCCTTATTTGTACAGACCTGCGTATAAACACTCTGTGTCGACTTCAGTGAACAGGCAGTGTACTCTCAACGCACCGGGCTCTGAGCGTGATCAAACCTCCCGTCCCTCACTCTACTCCCCTCAGAGTACCACCACAGGTAGACGAGTCAGGATCATCAAGACACACCTCCCGTCCCTCACTCTACTCCCCTCAGAGTACCACCACAGGTAGACGAGTCAGGATCATCAAGACACACCTCCCGTCCCTCACTCTACTCCCCTCAGAGTACCACCACAGATAGACGAGTCAGGATCATCAAGACACACCTCCCGTCCCTCACTCTACTCCCCTCCACAGTACCACCACAGGTAGACGAGTCAGGATCATCAAGACACACCTCCCGTCCCTCACTCTACTCCCCTCAGAGTACCACCACAGATAGATGAGTCAGGATCATCAAGACACACCTCCCGTCCCTCACTCTACTCCCCTCAGAGTACCACCACAGATAGACGACGAGTCAGGATCATCAAGACACACCTCCCGTCCCTCACTCTACTCCCCTCCACAGTACCACCACAGGTAGACGAGTCAGGATCATCAAGACACACCTCCCGTCCCTCACTCTACTCCCCTTAGAGTACCACCACAGATAGACGACGAGTCAGGATCATCAAGACACACCTCCCGACCCTCACTCTACTCCCCTCCAGAGTACCACCACAGATAGACGAGTCAGGATCATCAAGACACACCTCCCATCCCTCACTCTACTCCCCTCAGAGTACCACCACAGGTAGACGAGTCAGGATCATCAAGACACACCTCCCGACCCTCACTCTACTCCCCTCAGAGTACCACCACAGATAGATGAGTCAGGATCATCAAGACACACCTCCCGTCCCTCACTCTACTCCCCTCAGAGTACCACCACAGATAGACGACGAGTCAGGATCATCAAGACACACCTCCCGTCCCTCACTCTACTCCCCTCAGAGTACCACCACAGATAGACGAGTCAGGATCATCAAGACACACCTCCCGTCCCTCACTCTACTCCCCTCCACAGTACCACCACAGGTAGACGAGTCAGGATCATCAAGACACACCTCCCGTCCCTCACTCTACTCCCCTCAGAGTACCACCACAGATAGATGAGTCAGGATCATCAAGACACACCTCCCGTCCCTCACTCTACTCCCCTCCACAGTACCACCACAGATAGACGACGAGTCAGGATCATCAAGACACACCTCCCGTCCCTCACTCTACTCCCCTCAGAGTACCACCACATATAGACGAGTCAGGATCATCAAGACACACCTCCCGTCCCTCACTCTACTCCCCTCAGAGTACCACCACAGGTAGACGAGTCAGGATCATCAAGACACACCTCCCGTCCCTCACTCTACTCCCCTCCACAGTACCACCACAGATAGACGAGTCAGGATCATCAAGACATACCTCCCGTCCCTCACTCTACTCCCCTCCAGAGTACCACCACAGATAGACGAGTCAGGATCATCAAGACACACCTCCCGTCCCTCACTCTATTCCCCTCCACAGTACCACCACAGGTAGACGAGCCAGGATCATCAAGACACACCTCCCGTCCCTCACTCTACTCCCCTCCAGAGTACCACCAGAGATAGAGGAGTCAGGATCATCAAGACACACCTCCCGTCCCTCACTCTACTCCCCTCTAGAGTACCACCACAGGTAGCAGCGAGTCAGGATCATCAAGACACACCTCCCGTCCCTCACTCTACTCCCCTCCAGAGTACCACCACAGATAGATGAGTCAGGATCATCAAGACACACCTCCCGTCCCTCACTCTACTCCCCTCACAGTACCACCACAGGTAGACGAGTCAGGATCATCAAGACACACCTCCCGTCCCTCACTCTACTCCCCTCCAGAGTACCACCACAGATAGACGACGAGTCAGAGATCATCAAGACACACCTCCCGTCCCTCACTCTACTCCCCTCCACAGTACCACCACAGATAGACGAGTCAGGATCATCAAGACACACCTCCCGTCCCTCACTCTACTCCCCTCCACAGTACCACCACAGATAGACGACGAGTCAGGATCATCAAGACACACCTCCCGTCCCTCACTCTACTCCCCTCAGAGTACCACCACAGATAGACGAGTCAGGATCATCAAGACACACCTCCCGTCCCTCACTCTACTCCCCTCAGAGTACCACCACAGATAGATGAGTCAGAGATCATCAAGACACACCTTCCGTCCTTCACTCTACTCCCCTCCAGAGTACCACCACAGATAGACGAGTCAGGATCATCAAGACACACCTCCCGTCCCTCACTCTACTCCCCTCAGAGTACCACCACAGATAGACGAGTCAGGATCATCAAGACACACCTCCCGTCCCTCACTCTACTCCCCTCAGAGTACCACCACAGATAGACGAGTCAGAGATCATCAAGACACACCTCCCGTCCCTCACTCTACTCCCCTCCACAGTACCACCACAGATAGACGAGTCAGAGATCATCAAGACACACCTCCCGTCCCTCACTCTTCTCCCCTCAGAGTACCACCACAGATAGACGAGTCAGGATCATCAAGACACACCTCCCGTCCCTCACTCTACTCCCCTCCACAGTACCACCACAGATAGACGACGAGTCAGGATCATCAAGACACACCTCCCGTCCCTCACTCTACTCCCCTCCACAGTACCACCACAGATAGACGAGTCAGGATCATCAAGACACACCTCCCGTCCCTCACTCTACTCCCCTCAGAGTACCACCACAGATAGACGAGTCAGGATCATCAAGACACACCTCCCGTCCCTCACTCTACTCCCCTCCACAGTACCACCACAGATAGACGACGAGTCAGGATCATCAAAACACACCTCCCGTCCCTCACTCTACTCCCCTCCACAGTACCACCACAGATAGATGAGTCAGGATCATCAAGACACACCTCCCGTCCCTCACTCTACTCCCCTCCAAAGTACCACCACAGATAGACGAGTCAGGATCATCAAGACACACCTCCCGTCCATCACTCTACTCCCCTCAGAGTACCACCACAGATAGACGAGTCAGAGATCATCAAGACACACCTCCCGTCCCTCACTCTACTCCCCTCCACAGTACCACCACAGATAGACGAGTCAGAGATCATCAAGACACACCTCCCGTCCCTCACTCTACTCCCCTCCACAGTACCACCACAGATAGACGAGTCAGGATCATCAAGACACACCTCCCGTCCATCACTCTACTCCCCTCAGAGTACCACCACAGATAGACGAGTCAGGATCATCAAGACACACCTCCCGTCCCTCACTCTACTCCCCTCAGAGTACCACCACAGGTAGACGAGTCAGGATCATCAAGACACACCTCCCGTCCCTCACTCTACTCCCCTTAGAGTACCACCACAGATAGATGAGTCAGAGATCATCAAGACACACCTCCCGTCCCTCACTCTACTCCCCTCAGAGTACCACCACAGGTACACGAGAGTCGGGGATCATATTGACGTTCAGAGTTTTCCTCTTACTGATCCACCTGCCTCGTATCAGGATGAATCCCCGAGCATCCCACATGGCCGTGCGATCAGGGGCACATCATTAGAGGCATAACGGACAACTTTTGGCCTGGAAATAAAAACCCATGTCAGAATATAGTGGATGCATAGTACTATACATATTAATCTTAAAGTACATAGGTCACCATCCTCATTTTTGAAAGAAAAGAATTTTCAGTACATTTCCAATGTAAATCAAGCATATGTAAATTGCTCTATTTTAATTAATACGATTGGATAAACTGGAGAAAAAAACGTTAAATGTACACATTTGGCATTATACGGAAACTGGCTTACTGTCTTCGTACGTCAATAATATGTGGTGAAATTGTTGATCACATACATCCCGATGCCGTAGGCAGAGGGATGTATGTGATCAATGATTTTACCAAGTATTTTGACGTACGAAGACAGTAAGCCAGTTTTCGTATTATTATATACCTAAAAATGGCGAAATTTCACCTGGTCACGTGATCACATACCCCGTTCGGCACAGTGTGCCGTACGGGTATAAATACGCCATGGGTAGGAGCGGGCAGTATACGTAGTTCATACAGCCACAGGTATATAATAATAAATGAAACACTAGTTACCAGTTTTGACTGGTCATTGACAATGTTTAAAAATCACCGTGAATTGTGCGATATGCCTTTAACTACCTACAGCAATCTCCATATATACCCTGAAAGCTGAGCATGCTGCCGGCAGACGTGGCAAGACGGTGATATCCGAGTCTTAGACGGGAGAAGGGACTGATATGGAAACAGCAGCTTTGTGGTCGCCGGGTGAAGGACAGGGTGCAGGGATCTGTTGACGGTCGCCCCTTCATCCTCGACATTCCCTGTTTGATGTTTATTCTGGGGTAAAATCCGGCGAAAATAGCGATGATGTTTTTTTTTCTCTGGCTTCGTGTCGTCGCCCAGTCGCCCTGCAGGGACTGTATGGATAACTGCCAGACCAGCCTGGGCAAGAAACGGCACGAGGCGGGAAATAGACTATAATCGATGGTTGTGGACAGGCGGCCGGAAACCACGAGAGGTTGACGCGTAGTAATACGCGTGCGTCAGCGAGGGTATTACTACGTCAACCTCTCGTGGTTTACGTAATATATATGCAATATATCAATGAGGCCTCCTTATGTTGGGGAAATAAAAATAGTTTACAGTCTACAACGAATAGTAGCCAAGTTGGCAGGTTTGTGTACAGGTTGGCAGGTCTGTATACAGGTTGGCAGGTCTGTATACAGGTTGGCAGGTCTTTTTACAGGTTGGCAGGTCTGTGTACAGGTTGACAGGTTTGTATGCAGGTTGGCAGGTCTGTATACAGGTTGACAGGTCTGTATGTAGGTTGGCAAGTCTGTGTACAGGTTGGCAGGTCTGTATGTAGGTTGGCAGGTCTGTATACAGGTTGGCAGGTTTGTATGCAGGTTGGCAGGTCTGTATACTAGTTGGCAGGTCTGTAATCAGGTTGGCAGGTCTGTATACTAGTTGGCAGGTCTGTGTATAGGTTGGCAGGTCTTATACTAGTTGGCAGGTCTGTGTACAGGTTGGCAGGTCTGTATACAAGTTGGCAGGTCTGTATACAAGTTGGCAGGTCTGTAAACATTAGGAAGACTGTAAACAGGTTGGCAGGTTTTTAGACATAGTAACATGTAGTAACCAGTGATCATTATCCTATCCCTCCCCGCCTCAATGGGGCGTTATAAATGGTCGGTCCGCAGACTCACTGAACACCATGTGATCATTATCTAATTCCCCCCCCCTGGATGGGGCGTTATAAATGGTCGGTCCGCAGGTGATCGTTATAAAACAGGCCCCAGGTGTGGCGGGGAGATCCAGGTGTCACGTGTGAGTGCAGTCAGAGCCGGCGACCAGCCTGCGGACACGCGGGAGGATCTCCGCCAACACCAGTCCCGAGTCGTCCCGAGCCATCCCGAATCATCCCTAGTCGACCCGAGTCGACCCGAGCCATCCTGAATCATCCCGAGCCACCCCGAGCCACCCCTGAGTCATACCAAGCCATCCCGAGTTACCACGAGCCATCCCGAGTTACCCCAAGCCATCCCGAATCATCCCGAGCCATCCTGAATCATCCTGAGTCGCCCCCGAGCCATCCCGAGTCACCCCCGAGTCGCCCCGCGTCAGACCGAGTCAGACCGAACCATTCCGAGTCAGACTGAGCCACCCCAAGCCATCCTGAATCTCTCTTTCCCCCCTTGCCCCGAGTCCTACCAAGCCAACCTGAGTCCTCCCAAGCCATCTTGAGTCCTTCTCGAGACCCTGAGTCCTCCCCAGAGTCACCCTGAGTTACCAGACTTACCCCAAGTCATTCTGAGTTACTCAATCAGCCTTGAGTCATCCCGAGTCACCCTGAGCATCCCGAGTCAGACCTGAGTCAGACCCAACTATCCCGAGTCAGACCGAGCCACCCCGAGTCACCCCAAGCCATCCTGTATCTCTCTCGCCCCTAGTCCAACCTGAGTCCTTCTGAGCCATCTCGAGTACTCTTGAGACCCCCAAATCCTCCCCAGAGTTACCAGACTTACCCCAAGTCATCCTGAGTTGCCTAAACGACCTTGAGTCATCCCGAGTCATCCTGAGTCATCCTGACTCAGCCAAGTTATCCTGAGTCAGACTGAGTCAGACTGAGCCGCCCGAGGCATCCTGAGTCACGCCCGAGTCAGCCCGATTCATCCCGAGTCAGACTGAGCCATCTTGGGTCACCCGAGCCATCCCGAGTCACAGTGAGTCACCCTGAGCCATCCCGAGTCACACCGAGTCACCCCAAGCCTTCCCCAGTCACGCCGAGCCATCCCGAGTCACGCCGAGTCATCCCGAGTCACCTCGAGTCATCCCGAGCTGTCCCGAGTCACCCCGGGTCAGGGCGCCTACCTGTACGCACGCGCACGCGGCGTGGGAGCTGCGTGAGACGGTGTTGTGTGAGAGCGGCGCGGTGAGAGACGGCGCGGTGAGAGAGCGCGTGACGCGGTGCGGGACCAGCACCACCAGACACGTGCACAGAGATCACCAGTCACTCAGTCACACCCAGTCAGTCAGTGAGAGAGATTCACAGTCACTCAGTCACACCCAGTCAGTGAGAGAGAGAGATTCACAGTCACTCAGTCACACCCAGTCAGTCAGTGAGAGAGATTCACAGTCAGTCAGTCACACCCAGTCAGTCACAGAGAGAGATTCACAGTCACTCAGTCACACCCAGTCAGTCAGTGAGAGAGATTCACAGTCACTCGGAGATTCACACGTACGGAGATACGCGGACAGCACAGCACGGTGGTCTCAGGTGGGTGGCCGCACGGAGAGCGGTGATCAGAATACAGACATGGCCTCACAGGCGGAGCGCGTGGCCGCCTTCAGCAAGCAGGAGACGTGGGTGAGCGTGGACGAGCGGGACGGGTTCGTGCCTGCCGAGCCGCACACCACGCCGCACAACAGGTAACCGGCCTCAATACTCAGCCTAATGTCAGCCTAGAGTCACTGATACCAGGCTGTATACCCACAAAACAGGGAACCCGGCCTATATACTCAGCCTAATGTCAGCCTATATACTCAGCCTAATGTCAGCCTATATACTCAGCCTAATGTCAGCCTATATAGTCAGCCTATTGTCAGCCTATATAGTCAGCCTAATGTCAGCCTATATACTCAGCCTAATGTCAGCCTATATACTCAGCCTAATGTCAGCCTATATACTCAGCCTAATGTCAGCCTATATAAATACTCAGCCTAATGTCAGCCTATATAGTCAGCCTAATGCCAGCCTATATACTCAGCCTACGGTTAGTTTATAGCAAGCCTACAGTCAGCCTACTGTCAACATATATACTCAGCCTACAGTCAGCCTACAGTCAGCCTGCAGTCAGCCTACACTCAGCCTACAATCAGCCTACACTCAGCCTACACTCAGCCTACACTCAGCCTACACTCAGCCTTCATCCAGTCTACTCTACCAGTACCAGGCTGTATGACCAACGTGAAACCTAAGCCAACCCTCACCCACTACTACCGCAGGTCATCAGTGGAGTCAGTAGTGAGATGCCTGAATCACTGCTCTGTTGACCAGGGTCTCGGTACCCACACACACCCCGGTACACGCGTACCAGGCGTTACTCACTGTTACCTCACTCTGTTGATCAACAATGTGTAGCCCCTCACCCTCTGTCCCTCACTCTGCTCTGTATCCCCACATCGTAGAAATGCCAGGGCCCCGTTTAATAATCTAGGATCCTACATGTAGATGTAGGCCTCTTCAGCTTTAAGATACGCCAGGGCCCTGTTTAATAATCTAGGATCCTACATGTAGATGTACGCCTCTTCAGCTTTACGATACGCCAGGGCCCCGTTTAATAATCTAGGATCCTACATGTAGATCTAGGCCTCTTCAGCTTTACGATACGCCAGGGGCCCGTTTAATAATCTAGGATCCTACATGTAGATGTAGACCTCTTCAGCTTTACGATATGCCAGGGGTCCGTTTAATAATCTAGGATCGCACATGTAGATGTAGACCTCTTCAGCTTTACGATATGCCAGGGGCCCGTTTAATAATCTAGGATCCTACATGTAGATGTAGGCCTCTTCAGCTTTAAGATACGCCAGGGGCCTGTTTAATAATCTAGGATCCTACATGTAGATGTACGCCTCTTCAGCTTTACGATACGCCAGGGGCCCGTTTAAAAATCTAGGATCCTACATGTAGATGTAGACCTCTTCAGCTTTACGATATGCCAGGGGTCCGTTTAATAATCTAGGATCGCACATGTAGATGTAGACCTCTTCAGCTTTACGATATGCCAGGGGCCCGTTTAATAATCTAGGATCCTACATGTAGATGTAGACCTCTTCAGCTTTACGATATGCCAGGGGTCCGTTTAATAATCTAGGATCGCACATGTAGATGTAGACCTCTTCAGCTTTACGATATGCCAGGGGCCCGTTTAATAATCTAGGATCCTACATGTAGATGTAGGCCTCTTCAGCTTTAAGATACGCCAGGGGCCTGTTTAATAATCTAGGATCCTACATGTAGATGTACGCCTCTTCAGCTTTACGATACGCCAGGGGCCCGTTTAATAATCTAGGATCCTACATGTAGATGTAGACCTCTTCAGCTTTACGATATGCCAGGGGTCCGTTTAATAATCTAGGATCGCACATGTAGATGTAGACCTCTTCAGCTTTACGATATGCCAGGGGCCCGTTTAATAATCTAGGATCCTACATGTAGATGTAGACCTCTTCAGCTTTACGATATGCCAGGGGTCCGTTTAATAATCTAGGATCCTACATGTAGATGTAGACCTCTTCAGCTTTACGATACGCCAGGGCCCCGTTTAATAATCTAGGATCCTACATACCCTTTTCTGTATGTCATAGAGACCCAGGGACGATGTGGGTCAACTTTATTCAACACTTATGGACGCCCTTATGGACGGCTAATACTGCCTTAGTCAATGAACTTAGATATTATTAAATGATAATCCTTGTACAGGTACAGAAAAGGGTCTTTATGTAAGATCCTAGATTATGAAACGTGCCCCAGGCTCTCTAGACTCACCCACAGAGGCTCTTGACCCACATCGGTGACATCCAGCTGTCCAGGGAACACCCACACTAACCGCGTTCAATGAGATCTCACCTGGTTATATAGGCGCACATAGCTATTGTGTGGTGGAGGCGGCCATCTTGCCCCTGACGCTAAACAAAACACCGGGGACCTCTTTCATAAGTTTTCTCAGTTAAGATCTGTATGCAGGATCCAATTATCAATTGATGTTACTAAAAAATATGTTTTGGGGTTTGCCATGAAAGGGTTTTAGCCTCTTCTCATGATTATCTACAGCTTATGGCACCAGAACTGAGTCCCCATACATTCACAAGGGGAGATTGTATACTATGGAAAATAAACAATGGGCAGTGGTTTACTGAGTCCCCATACATTATCAATGGGGACTTAGTATACTATGGATAATAAACAATGGGCAGTGGTTTACTGAGTCCCCATACATTATCAATGGGGACTTAGTATACCATGGATTATAAACAATGGGTAGTGGTTTACTGAGTCCCCATATATTATCAATGAGGACTTAGTATACTATGGATAAGAAACAATGGGAAGTGGTTTACTGAGTTCCCATATATTCTCAATGGGGACTTAGTATACTATGGATTATAAACAATGGGTAGTGGTTTACTGAGTTCCCATATATTCTCAATGAGTACTTTGTATAGAATGGATAATAAGCAATAAACTTTGCATATGATAGTAAATGTTCATTGTAGCAGGAGCTCTCTGGACAGCTTCAAGCTGAGATATCCTGAAATGCTTCTAAGTCTAATAGAAGATATTGGAAGATGTTGAACTACCCAAACATCTAAAATATCTTGTACAGTCACAATTGTTGCCAGGATTTATTGTAATTGAGATACTCTAATCTATATCAATCAAGGCAGGTTCCATGCCCCACAATCTCATGCTGTTAATCAACTTTCCATATACAGCCCACACAGATGCCTCACAGAGATGTCCATACAGACAATACCCATACTCCCCCCCCCCCTCCTCCTCCTCCCACACATTCTCGTTCTCGCCCTGAGACCCACAAAGCGGCTCACAACAGACATGGCACGGCTGCCACTGTTCTAGGACTCAGTGCGTTGTAGACATGTTAATTGTCCTTACTTAGAGTGTACAGTAAACATACACCGTTATATAAGACTGAGTACCAGCCACAATGACCAGTGTACCTGGTGCTCGTTTAGTAATCTTATTATGTAAGAAGAGGGTCTTCATGTACGATCCTAGATTATTAAACGCGCCCTGGTGTCCTCCCACTACTACACCCTCCACATCTATCAAGGTGTGTGAAAAGCAGCGCTTAATCTCTACTACTAACGTGGTCTAGGAATAAGTATGAAAGTAAACTAGAGTGAGACTGTGATTATCAACAACCTCTATTTAGCATATTCAAGAATGAGGTTTACAGTCTAGAATCACACATTACTGAAAGGCCTGAACCAGACATTACTGAAAGGCCTGAATGGGTATCTGCTGTCTCAGTGGGTTCACTGCCAATAGCCTGGAAGCCTGAAGCCGGAGACACACCAAGCGAGTCAAGGCAGCGATCTCTGGAATCGCCAATACAAAATTTGTTGATAGTAATATCTCCTACCGATAGATTAGCGTCTTGGCAGCAATGATCAGGTGAAATATAGAATAATAGCTCACGTACTTGCCATTTTGCGTTGGCGATTCCGGCTTGACCTATATGCTTACTCACATCATAAGCCAGGTAACGCCTTCCATTTTTGGTGCACTATGGGTAACGCCTCCATTTTTCTGGTGCATTATGGGTTAATGTTTTCAGCTTGTACTGCGCTGTCACCTTTCTCCTTCACCCCCAGCAGTGGTAGACTTACTGCTATATCAAAGACCAGTCCTTCTCATACCATGTCTATGTGGTGTGGGAAGTAAAAGATCTCTCACCTCGGTAAATGTGTAGGGGTGAGATTTCTACCTGAATTCATCTCATAGATTCGGTCAAACCCACTGACCAGTGAATAAGTCTAATAGAACAAATTGGACGTTAAACTACCCAAACAAACGAACCTATTATTGGCGATTGTTGTATTTATGGGTGAGGATCAATGAAGACCTTCACTCAAACCAGGTGCCGAGAAGATGTCCCTCTGTAGTCTATTCTCTGAAGTCTCCCCGTGTTCTGCCTCACATGCTGGCACGACCTGCAGAGACCTCTACCGACTGGAAAGACACATCAAAGACCTCCTCACTTTTATGGTTATTTTTGTTCTGCTGACTTCACCTCGGGAATCCTGACCAGGCAGAATCGTGCGCTACATCCAGGTGCGTCATATGAGTACAGGCGCGTTATATGAGTACAGGTGCGTCATATGAGTACAGGTGCGTCATATGAGTACAGGTGCGTCATATGAGTACAGGTGCGTCATATGAGTACAGGTGCGTTATATGAGTACAGGTGCGTTATATGAGTACAGGTGCGTCATATGAGTACAGGTGCGTTATATGAGTACAGGTGCGTTATATGAGTACAGGTGCGTTATATCCACAGTTACCTGATACCCACAGACTGTTAGGGCTCTATTAGAGGTCCAATGGATACTCAATTAGAACTCTAAAGCCTTTCGTGTAAGTGCACGAGGCACATAGCGATTACCATCTGCAGGCTGCCATATAGCCTGGAAGCCTCGCCTATGTGTTCACTCACATAGAAGGCAAGTTAACGCACGCCACTTTTTGGTGCATCATGGGTAACGCCGCCATTTTTCTGGTGCATCATGGGTAACAACGTTCAGCTAGTACTGCGCTGGTTCCCCGGTCATCCGCTAGGGGGCTCAGAGGAATCTGTCAGTTTTAGAGAAACATTCCAATAGATTATCTTTTATCTATTGAAAGGTTCCCATTACTTTATCTTTTTATTATCCTTTATTATAAACAGGTAGAATTAAGGTATTTGGGGGATATCTTGAGGGAGACAGGATGTGCTGGTTTTCATTACCGCTGCAGATAAGCAATGGAATAATTCAAGGTCGATCACACGTTGCTCTCGCTGGGCGTTACCTGTCCCATATTTCACTGGGGCAGGGGACCAGGCTAGGGCCATCTTCCCCTGACACTAAAACGTTAGGTTAACAAAGGTTAACACAGGGTGTCCGCTAACGCAGGGTATCTAACAGGCGGGGTTCTACCGTATAATAGTCTCTAGGGATTGGTCATGGTCAGCTGGGCACGCCTCTAAGACCCTGAGACTCTGGCTCTTTGCTCCTTCCCAATGGTACAGTGTGGAGGGTTAGGTTTTTGCAGCGAGCTCAGAGTCCATATGACCACTCTAACCTTTATGCAGCGTGTTTGAGCGTGTGGCCGGCGCTCAATAAACAGCCTGTAACGTCAGTCTCTGGGGTCGCCAGCTGATCCTGTCCTCACGTGGCGTATAACGCATACCGCCGGCAGGGTGTCAGTGTGCCAGGTGCTGGGTGGGACAGGGGGACGGCGGGTACGTAAATAGTCAATAATCGATGGTTTTGTGGACAGGCGGCCGTAAACCACGAGAGGTGGTAGTAATACAAGAGCGCTAGCGAGTATATTACGACGTCAACTTCGAGTGGTTTACAGAACCGCCTGTTCACAAAACCTTCGTTTCTTGTATTTACCATCCATCTGTTCGAATAAATTAAACCCAGTAATTGCCATATTAAGAAATATAACAATAGGGACCAGTTCCTTGCTCTATAGCACAGAGGGACTATTTTCCCGTATACCATGGCTTTCCGTATAATAATTATCAATTATGGTTTTATATGAATTGGGATTTGTATACCATGGATAATAAACAGTGGATAGTTGTTTACTGAGTCCCCATACATTATCAATAAGGTTTTTGTATACGATGGATAATAAGACTAGATCGATGCCTGGTGATGAACCCCGCGACACGCAGGTCGTGGTAGGTGGGGGGAGTTATAACTGGTACGATACCTGGTGATGAACCCCGCGACACGCGGATCGTGGTAGGTGGGGTTTATAACTGGTACGATACCTGGTGATGAACCCCGCGACACGCGGGTCGTGGTAGGTGTAGGTTATAACTTGTACGTAAGACCAGATCGATGCCTGGTGATGAACCCCGCGACACGCGGGTCGTGGTAGGTGGTGGTTATAACTGGTACAATACCTGGTGATGAACCCCGCGACACGTGGGTCGTGGTAGGTGGTGGTTATAACTGGTACAATACCTGGTGATGAACCCCGTGACACGCGGGTCGTGGTAGGTGTAGGTTATAACTTGTACAATACCTGGTGATGAACCCCGCGACACGCGGGTCGTGGTAGGTGGTGGTTATAACTGGTACAATACCTGGTGATGAACCCCGCGACACGCGGGTCGTGGTAGGTGGGGTTTATAACTGGTACGATACCTGGTGATGAACCCCGCGACACGCGGGTCATGGTAGGTGTAGGTTATAACTTGTACGTAAGACCAGATCGATGCCTGGTGATGAACCCCGCGACACGCGGGTCGTGGTAGGTGGGGGTTATAACTGGTACATATAAGACCAGATCGATACCTGGTGGGAGAGAGTGGAGTGGGGGGGGGGGGGGGGGGGTTACAGCTGGCGGAGTGATCCAGTCGGAAAATCACTCCTTGCCAAGTGCTGCCTTATTGCAGAACATTTAGAAATAACAGTTCGCGGTAGATTGAATTAGTACCAGATTAACAATATAGATTTATACACACAATGTAAACAGCCTCTCAGTGCCTACTCTCTGTATACTACAGCTTGACCATACCGGTGGGGAGTTAGATTTCCCGTCCACTAGTCTGCTAGACACATAATACAGAAGCATTTAAGTGAATATTCCTCATCTATACCGCCATATGAAACACATTGAATACGTCATAATCTGTTACCAGATGGGGAGAAACTTTAGTATAAACCTTTCTTTTCGGACCAGAAGTGTCTTTGATTGTTCGTGTAGCGGTCGCCGGCAGTGTAGTACCGAGTCCTATATCTGATCGTATAGGTTACTTTGTGTTAGCGTAAACCGTCTAGGCAGAAAACCCTCTACATAAATATTAAATGGAAGATTTATGTTCCAGGAAGTGAGGGGAGCGAAGATACCTTCAGGCCTCTTAATGAAACTCCTTTCAAATGCTATGAACAGTGGATGTAGAATAAAGGTTTACTTAACGCGTAGACGATAGATATATCGGACTAGAAGCCTCTCATCTTCTGACCCATGATTCATTTAATCACTAACCTCAGCTCATAATCATCGAGAGAATGACGGCATGTCGAAATACCTGTAAAAGAATTATTTTCTCTTCTTTACACATATTTATACTGTATACATTTAGTTATTCATCTTTACTATATACCCATGCCGTATGTATTGTAAATAGGCACCGTTTCGCCATATAACGTAAAAATAACGTCCAACCATGCTTGTACAAGCCACAAAACTCGATGATAATTTATAGTTTGTATGGAACATGGCGTAAACGCCGTGAATTATCATCTTGTTTTGTAGCTTGTGCAGCATGGTCCGGACGTTCTATATAATTAGTCTTTATCTCTATGTCATTTCATTTATTGTATAATATCAAAAAGCTGATGATGGTAGACTGCGTTGTTTTCAGACAGGCGATTCATTTCCAATTAAAAACAGAAAATCTGATCCCTGAAGAAGGTATAATCGAATACCGAAACATGTCGGAAAGTACACCAAACTTTCAATGCGTCCTTATCATTTCCTAAAGAAGAACAGTCTAGATCGGTTCAGAGGGAATATCTTGTCGAGTCAATTAAAAAGAAAATTTAAAAAACTAAACTTAGACGTATCATATATAGATATATAGATTATATACCTTTGAGTGATGTGTGTCAAAGGATGGTGTGATAAGTTCAGAGCCTGGTTATCAGCTGTGAGTGAGATACGAGAAGTGTTTAACAGAGATAAGTGCCCCAGTCAGGTGAAGAAGTGCTTCCTCACTCGTGGAGGTCTCTACAGGTAGATTAGTGAATTCTTTACTACTTAGAAAGAGAAAGTTTTATTTGGGCTCTAGCCCCCTACTCCTCATTCTATTAGCGGGTGTTAAGCCGAATGAGCAGTGGGTACCATTTTTGTGGAAGTCTTTGGTATGACCCGACTGGGGTTTGAACCCCTGATCTCCCATGCTTTAGGCAGACACCCCAAACGCTAAGCCACCGAGCTTGGTAATAGTGGTGGCGTCGACTTGCTCTTTTGGTATTCTCAATCGCCGACATCTCTGTTGAATAAAGATGTCTGGAAATGTGAGGTGCTTAAGTTCAGGCGACGATTCCGTCAGTAAAACTGTCACCACAGAGTTATCTAGTCCTCAGTGAAGATTCCATCAGTGATGAGAAAGTCATTAGTTAAGATTCAATTAGTAAAACTGACATCTTAGAGTATGTAGTCGTCAGTCAAGATTTTTTAGATTCTCTCAGTAAAACTGTCATCGTCAGTTAAGATTCCATCAGTAAAACTGTTACTAATGATTTATTTAGTCGTCATTTAAGATTCCATCAGTAATACTGAAATCTCAGAGCTGTGTTGTCATCAGTCACGATTTTCCCAGTAAAACTGAAAATTCGGAGTTATGTAGTCGTAATTAGAGACTCCGTCAGTAAAACTGTCACAAAAGACGTATTTATTAGTCAGTGACGATTCCTTCAGTAAAACTGACATCTCAGATTTATTTAGTCGTCAGTGAAGATTCCGTCAGTAAAACTGTTACAAAAGACTTATTTAGTCGTCAGTGACGATTCCTTCAGTAAAACTGACATCTCAGAGTGATGCAGTCGGTAAAACTGTTACTACAGAGTTAGTTAAGATCAGAGAAGTGTAGTCGTCAGTAGACTGGCATCTCAGATTTATTTAGTCGTCAGTGAAGATTCCGTCAGTAAAACTGTTACAAAAGACTTATTTAGTCGTCAGTGACGATTCCTTCAGTAAAACTGACATCTCAGAGTGATGCAGTCGGTAAAACTGTTACTACAGAGTTAGTTAAGATCAGAGAAGTGTAGTCGTCAGTAGACTGGCATCTCAGATTTATTTAGTCGTCATTAGAGATTCCGTCAGTAAAACTGTCACAAAAAACTTATTTATTCGTCAGTTAAGATTCCGTCAGGAAAACTGACATCTCAGATTTATTTAGTCGTCAGTGAAGATTCCGTCATAAAACTGTCCGTCACTCTCAGTTTTGTGAACACAGAGCGGTGAGAAAGGAGCCAGCTGAGACGTGTTGGTCGTGAACCTCATGTCACATGTCAACGTCTCGCTGTGTGCTCGTGAATGGCTGATTATGTGGACTTCTCGTCCCAAATATTTAACCAGGCCCTGATCCAAACCCGACCCCACTGCCACACAAAGCAATGCTCGTCTTAGTGAAAGTTTTATCAAAAGGGACCAGATTTCCTTGATTTATCTGGCAGAGGTTGTGCTAGATTGTGGAATTTAGACAAATTGACCCAAAAGGCAGAGATAAGATTAAAAAAAAGTTTTGGTCAAAGTTGTCGTTCTCCACGAGTTTGACGCGGAGTGATATGAATGAGGCGACAGCCGGTTGAATATCATGGAGCATTCAAGCGAGTTGGAGAATGACTTCTTTGACCAAAACGAGTTGCTTACTGTATTTATCTCACCCCTGAACACACTAAAAGAATGGATGACACACAGGATATAGACCATGGAGAACGGACTGCAATACTCGTAGGGGCATGGAGAATGAGTTCCCAACATTAAGCCTATGGGACAGAAATACTGGGGGTGAGATAAATGCTTTCATAGATTACCTGACGGTAGATAAACTGCCTGAGACTTGGACTTCAGGGACAGATTCATGGTCTTCCCACCTGATGACAAAATGATCGGCGATACTTAGGAATAACTCGATATAATATACAAGTGAGGTGAGGATAGATAAACTACCAGAGCGGTATTCATAAAATGGAGCAATGTAGTGCAGAGGTATTTCGTGGACTGGCCCTAACGATACAGGAGAATAATGTCGTATTTTCTTTTGTGTACCATCATAGAAAATGTTGTACATCAATACAAAGAGAGTTAGAAGATTGCATTTTTTGTTTTCGTCTTTTTGGGGATAGGTCTATCATGTTACATCGTTACCTAGTTAATAGAGATAAAAGATCCTGTTTTTCAGTACCTGGCTCATCTGAGAAGTTGCCCTCATTCTACACCTAGTACCACACTCAGCATTAGACCCCCGCGTACGAGGTGTCTGCGTATTACCCTCATTCTAGTATCACACCTCAGCATTAGACCCCCGCGTACGAGGTGTCTGATATTACCCTCATTCTGCTCCTAGTACCACACTCAGCATTAGACCCCCGCGTACCAGGTGTCTGCGTATTATCCTCATTCTAGTATCACACCTCAGCATTAGACCCCCCCGCGTACGAGGTGTCTGATATTACCCTCATTCTGCTCCTAGTACCACACTCAGCATTAGACCCCCGCGTACGAGGTGTCTGATATTACCCTCATTCTCCACTAGTACCACACTCAGCATTAGACCCCCGCATACGAGGTGTCTCAGTATTACCCTCATTCTGCTCCTAGTACCACACCTCACGATAGACCCCCGCGTACGAGGTGTTTCAGTATTACCCTCATTCTAGTATCACACCTCAGCGTTAGATCCCCGCGTACGAGGTGTCTGATATTACCCTCATTCTGCACCTAGTATCACACCTCAGCGTTAGACCCCCTCATAGCGGCCACTGACTCCTTTACCTCAGATATATTTCCCCTCCCAAACCTGTGCCAAGTCTGGTGTACCCAGACCTGGCCTGGAGCCTCGGCCTGTTACTACGAACCAGAGTTTACTGAGCAGTGAGGGGTGGGAAAACTGGCCATGCTCAACCTGCCCAGCGCACCCACAAACCCCAGTCTGTTTCTTTCTTTCTTTATATTTATAAAATTCAGATAGATAGACACATACTGTCGTCCTTGGATGTTCTTCCCAGATATGGCCAAAAAGGGTAGACAGATACAAAGACAAGACATTCATTCTTACCAACAGACATACACGACAGATGGCAAGCAACCTTGATTTTCACGGTCTTACCATGGTAAAATTATCAATTGATTAATTATTATCTTATCAATTGATTTTTGATTATTTATGAACTGTATAGGGTACAGAGGTATTGTTAGTTCCTTTATAAGCTGTTAGATAGCTCACTTGGAGTTCCAGTCTCCAAGCAGATTGTTGATACCCGAATTCGATCAATGCCTCTGTGGCATAAATGAAACCATTTAGAAAAGCTGAACCTTGAGCTAGACCTCATATACCTTCAAGGTCTGCTGAGACAATAACAAGGGAATCCACAAAAACCCTCTGAGATCCGTTTGTGTTGGCTGTTTGATCAAGACAGTTATGATTATCTTTATCTATATCCCCCCTCCCCGACTTTCTCTCTGCTTTTACTTTCCACGAGACGTATGTATATGTGAATTTTTATACTGCCGCCAGTTCTATATGGAGAGAAATGTTTTGTTGTGAATACCCCACCGGCCAAGGTCACAGCCAAGGTCACACCACAAAAACATTGAATCTGTGACAAGACAATATCAGGATCAAAGGCAACGACTCTGAGGCAAATTGATGACCTCACTATTTGCTCAATCTGCTCTACAAGACCTTCCCTCTCTTGGCTGTTTTACTTTTCTGTATGGGCCCTCCTTTTCTTGGCTGTTTTACTTTTCTGTATGGGCCCTCCTTTTCTTGGTTGTTTTTATTTTCTGTATGGGCCCTCCTTTTCTTGGCTGTTTTACTTTTCTGTATGGGCCCTCCTTTTCTTGGCTGTTTTACTTTTCTGTATGGGCCCTCCTTTTCTTGGTTGTTTTTATTTTCTGTATGGGCCCTCCTTTTCTTGGCTGTTTTACTTTTCTGTATGGGCCCTCCTTTTCTTGGTTGTTTTTATTTTCTGTATGGGCCCTCCTTTTCTTGGTTGTTTTTACTTTTCTGTATGGGCCCTCCTTTTCTTGGCTGTTTTACTTTTCTGTATGGGCCCTCCTTTTCTTGGCTGTTTTACTTTTCTGTATGGGCCCTCCTTTTCTTGGTTGTTTTTATTTTCTGTAGGGCACACACACTGCCTGATGACGTCGCTTCTTGTTCTTGTCTGGAGTCCAGTCTGGCTTCTCCATGTTTGTTGTGGATTATCATTGAGCTGACAATAATATTCTCTGCATAAAGTACCCTGAATTGTATCTACCAAAGGTGTTTCTTTCTATATATGTGTGTTATTTATTACGTGATAGTGGTCTCGAAATCAGAAGATCTTTACGTGTAAGACTTTACTGAACCTAAAGAAACCTGCAACTAAGACAAGTCCTGGTGAATGCCTTCAGTAAGACTCACAATCTTCCTACTGAGACGTCCTGTTGTTTCCTTATTATCTAGATTCTCACCTGTCTCTAAGGCAGTGAGATAATTACAGAAACCTGCTTGGAGCCGGGGAGAGTTTCTGAGAGGTGCCTCGTTAATATTCCCTGTTTGCGTGTCCTTACTAACACTGCTCTGTTTCAGGACGTTCTGCACCACGTGACCCGTGCACCACGTGACCCGTGCACCACGTGACCCGTGCGTCACGTGACCCGTGCGTCACGTGACCCGTTTGTCACGTGGTGGGATCACGTGACTCCATGCCACGTGACTGTGCACCATGTGACTGCACCATGTGACCCCTACATCATGTGACCTGTGCACCACGTGACCCCACCACGTGACTGCACAACGTGAGCCCCATCACGTGACCCGTGCATCACATGACCCCACCACGTGACCCCCATCACGTGACTATACACCACGTGACCCCCACCACGTGACCCCCATCACGTGACCCCCCACCACCACGTGACTAGTCCGTGGTGTGTCGTTCTCACATTTATGTGTGGTTGGAGTGACGTGGCTTCATCTGTCTCTGCTTCTCTGTTTCTCTCCCTCACAGCTGCCCCCATATTGAGCCCCATACCTACCTCAAGGACAGGCAAGTATTGAGGAGCGCGATGAGGAGCGCTAAGAGCGGCGCTGTGCGACTGACGGCCGCGCCTCACCGACTCCCCCCTCTCACTGCGGGCCGCCATGCATGGGCGATTTTAATGAACGGAGAAAGTCAAATACTTCAAAATGTGTACAGAATTCCTGGAGAGTGAGAAGGTGGAGTCTTGAGTCCGGCCAGCAGTCCCACAGTGCACCGCTCCACCTGCCGGGGACCACTTCCGGTTCCGGTCGACTGAGGCGCCCCCTGTCGACCTTACTTTGCATCATGCCCCCGCCTTGTGGCGCCCCTGGTGGTGAGTAGGTACAGGTCCCGTCTCACTCTCACACAGAGGGTGTTAGTCAGGAGTTATATAGAACGACCTGGCCATCCTGTACATGCTACAAAACGAGATGGGGAAATGGTGTTTTTATGGAACGAGGCCCCTGGCCGAGTTTCATAAATAACATCAATTCCCATCGAGTTTGGTAGCATGTATAAGCATAGTGGGTCGTTATGTATTTATTGTATACCCGAAATTGATAAAATCTTACCATATATTGGCATAAAAGACATGTCGACGTGAAAGCCCACACACTGCTGATGTTTCAACGTGTTCAGTATAACAGTGTTCTGCACAGGGTTCAGTACACAATTTGTACTGCATAGGGAGCAACAGTACGTAATTATCAAATATACTGCATGGGTATATAATAAAGGTAAAATAGATATTGCATGGACGGGGGCTCAGTGGCTCCCCCTGTGGGCGTATGTGTAGGTGTTTTACTAAATGCGCATGCGTGAAACCGGACCTGTACCTCGTCCCGGGGACTGCGATAAGGGCTTCCATCTTAGACTGTAGGTGTTACACGGCACATAGCCTACCCTGCTTCCTGGATATCCACTAGGGTTCTCACGGGAAGTTCCAGGCTGATCCGTCAGATGGCGCCACCAATCAGGGGCTGACCTCCGTGATATTCAAGATATTGATAGTCGAGAACCAAATCACTGGTGGCGCCACATGTCTGGTGGCAGATGGCGGCACTGATATAGGGTATGTTATGTGCTGTGTAATTTACTCTTCAAAGCCGGGCACCCACTGCTTGCGACATGGCTACGACATGACTATGAATCAAAATTCCTGCATCATAGCCTTGTCAGAATGTTGAAAAATTTGGTTTCATAGAATGTCAGAGTACGAAACTAAATTACCGCATCGTGGCTGTGTCAGAATGTTGAGATATTCTGTGTCGTAGCGTCAGAATACTTGTCGTAGCGTGTCGGGCTCTCAGTGGGTTCCCGGCCGAAGAACCCAATTAGGCGCAGACTAAAGCCGCAGTACATGTTCTATTTTTCATATTTATCATTATTCTGTTCTATACTAGAGCCCGGCTACTGGTTATCTACATTCTTTACGTTCTTCTTTCTCTTTCCAAATCCGTAGTTGCTCTAACGATTTGTTCTCATCAATTATTGTCACCCACAGTTGCGAACTGGTTGTGTTGAATCCCTGAGAGATGATTGTTTATTAAACTCCTCCCTGTTCAGTGTTGTAGGTATTTCGCCAACTCATCAGTTCACTTAGTTTACATGATACACATGTTGTTTCTTTAGACCAGGGCCAGTCAGTGTCTTCTGTATTTTCTACTCTGTAAAGTACTTTTATATATTTTCGTTTAATTTCTGTCTACGGTTGCATGTTTTTCAGTGCTCTTTCAGTGCAGCTTCAATGCCAAGCTTTCAGAATATTTTAATTTTTTGGTGGACTACTTTATATAGTGACTGTGTTAATTTAAGTTTTATTTCTTTGAATCAGATGCTATCTGTACATGCTGCTGCACACATGTTCATAGGCTATGATCGTATCGCATGGGTGTCGTGGATGTCAGCTGTTGTAGAGTTATAGAACTAGTTACCAATATTTTTGCTTAGGATTTTGTCAGAATTTTTATCACGCAACTCGATGTATATTCATGTTTTCTAGTTTTTTACATTTCAGGGTTTATTTAAAAGTATTAAGAAGGAACTGCACCGAGATCCGTAGTTACTGAAAATATGGCATGAGTTTTTCTTGCGGAGCGATCTTACGAGGCAAAACCGAGTGAGATTATGTAGCAAACAAAATGAATGGCATAAATTCAGTGGCTATGGACCAAGTGCGGTTCAGATTTTATCTCACCCCGATTGACTGATTGGCTAACTTGTGATGTCATTACCCATTGACCGTTTATACAATAGTCCATGGGCGTTGACTATGAGTTCCAAATGAAAATAATACCAAGAGTGAGATAAAATATTGAATCATATTTGTTTATATATTGTTTTAATAGTACACGATCTACAAGATGTTTGTGGATAAGGAGGATTGTTCCGTAGACAACTGCATCAGAATATACATGTATATCTAAAATGTCTTAATTTACTTTTTTATAAGGAATAACACCTCTATGGCAAGCTGATGGTTAAAAGAAAAAATGTTTACATATTGGGGTAGGTGCACCCCTCTCATAAGATCTCACACTCTCTAAGTGGTATTCTGTATTCCAGTCCAAAATAAACCACTAGGGCGCCAAGTATATAGTATTCCCGCTAGGTGGCATCATTGTAGGAATCTGATGTATGTGTTTAGCACGGGAGGCAGGCCAGTGGATTCTCAAGGCTCTAAGCCTAGTTTGTTAAGAATTCTTCTACCATAGAGCGTAGTGAGAACCTTACACAGAACACCACTTAGAGAGTGAGAGATCTTGTGAGAGGGGTGCACCACCTTGTACAGAATACCACTTAGAGAGTGTGAGATCTTGTGAGAGGGGTGCACCACCTTGTACAGAATACCACTTAGAGAGTGTGAGATCGTGTGAGAGGGGTGGTAGGTGAGAGGGGTGTGTGACTGTGTGGGGTAGGTGGGAGTGGGGGTCGAGGAAGGGGGTAGGTGACAATGTGGAGGTGGACGTCAGGTCATGGAGTCTGGTCAGAACGTTTTCACAAAGCCTCGTAAGTCACGTGTGAACATCACGTGATGCACCCACAGCCGAGTGAATATCACGTAGCATTCAAACGTGTCGAGGAACTATAACTTTGACCAAAACGAGTCGCTTTCTGTGTTTATCTCACCCCTGTACACACTATAAGAATGGATGACACACAGGATATAGACCATGGAGAACGGACTGGAATACTTGTAGGGGTATAGAGAACGAGTTACCAATGTTAAACCTATGGGACTAAAATACCGGGGCTGAGATAAAGCATGTACTGACGTGACATGATGATGGCGTGTCAGCCTCCGTCACCCCCGACGCTCATACCCAACCCACCCGCAATAGTTTTTTTATTTTATTTTTTTTATTTTGACCTCATATTCTGAAATTTTTATATTTATTTTTAGTCCTATTTTCACAGGACTGAGAGAACCCGGGACATTGACCCTGTACGCCCCGCTAACCGCCAAACACCACCTCGACGGGGATTACCGGGAACCCTGCCAGGATTATCTGTGAACACAGGGTCCCTGTTAGACTGGCCTCAGTCTCTGTGTCCTACATCTACCCCTTCACCTTCCCCACCCCTCCCTGCCAGTATTATCTGTTAATACAGGGTCCCTGTTAGACTGGCCTCAGTCTCTGTGTCCTACATCTACCCCTCCCTGCCAGGATTATCTGTGAACACAGGATCCCTGTTAGACTGGCCTCAGTCTCTGTGTCCTACATCTACCCCTCCACCTTCCCCAACCCTCCCTGCCAGTATTATCTGTGAAAACAGGGTCCCTGCTAGACTGGCCTCAGTCTCTGTGTCCTACATCTACCCCTCCCTGCCAGGATTATCTGTGAACACAGGATCCCTGTTAGACTGGCCTCAGTCTCTGTGTCCTACATCTACCCCTCCACCTTCCCCACCCCTCCCTGCCAGGATTATCTGTGAATACAGGGTCCCTGCTAGACTGGCCTCAGTCTCTGTGTCCTACATCTACCCCTCCCTGCCAGGATTATCTGTGAACACAGGATCCCTGTTAGACTGGCCTCAGTCTCTGTGTCCTACATCTACCCCTCCACCTTCCCCACCCCTCCCTGCCAGGATTATCTGTGAATACAGGGTCCCTGCTAGACTGGCCTCAGTCTCTGTGTCCTACATCTACCCCTCCCTGCCAGGATTATCTGTGAACACAGGATCCCTGTTAGACTGGCCTCAGTCTCTGTGTCCTACATCTACCCCTCCACCTTCCCCACCCCTCCCTGCCAGGATTATCTGTGAATACAGGGTCCCTGCTAGACTGGCCTCAGTCTCTGTGTCCTACATCTACCCCTCCCTGCCAGGATTATCTGTGAACACAGGGTCCCTGTTAGACTGGCCTCAGTCTCTGTGTCCTACATCTACCCCTCCACCTGCCCCACCCCTCCCTGCCAGGATTATCTGTGAATACAGGGTCCCTGCTAGACTGGCCTCAGTCTCTGTGTCCTACATCTACCCCTCCACCTGCCCCACCCCTCCCTGCCAGGATTATCTGTGAACACAGGATCCCTGTTAGACTGGCCTCAGTCTCTGTGTCCTACATCTACCCCTCCACCTGCCCCACCCCTCCCTGCCAGGATTATCTGTGAACACAGGGTCCCTGTTAGACTGGCCTCAGTCTCTGTGTCCTACATCTACCCCTTCACCTTCCCCACCTCCTCGTGGGCAAAATCCTGCTGCATCCCCATCCTCCCATCACTCAAAATCCTGCTCCTTCCTCTTCGTCCCGTCACTCAAAATCACGCTGCATCCCCATCCTCACATCACTCAAAATCACGCTACGTCCCCATTTTCACATCACTCAAAACCCCGCTACGTCCCCATCCTCCCATCACTCAAAATTCCGCTGCATCCTCATCCTCACATCACTCAAAATCCCGCTGTCCCCATCCTCACATCACTCAAAATCCTGCTCCGTCCCCATCCTTCCATCAATAAAAATCACGCTCTGTTTCCGTCCTCATATCCCTGCTCCATCCCCAGTCTCCCATCATGCAAAATCACGCTCAGTCCCCATCCTCATATCAATCAAAATCCCGCTCTGTTCCCGTCCTCCCTTCACTCAAAATCCTGCTGTCCCCATCTGCACATCACTCAAAATCCCGCTCCGTCCCCATCCTCCCATCACTCAAAATCACGCTCAGTCCCCCTCCTCCCATCACTCAAAATCCCACTCCGTCCCGATCCTCCCATCACTCAAAATCACGCTCAGTCCCCCTCCTCCCATCACTTAAAATCCCGCTCCGTCCCCATCCTCCCATCACTCAAAATCCCACTCCGTCCCCATCCTCCCATCACTCAAAATCACGCTGTCCCCATTCTCCCATCACTCAAAATCCCACCCTCAGTCACTCTTTATCATGGTGTTTGTCTGACACAGATTGAGCTCGTCAGTGCTGTCAGTGCCCGTCACTGCAGCGCTCAGCCGTCAGCTGTGGTGAGATGTGGTGAGATGTGCCGCTGAGCGTGCTGCTGTCTAATTGGCTGTGTCTGTTATAACGTGGATGACAAGTTCACTCAATCCTGTGACGCCCGGTACACGACCACGTGACCTCCGCCTCAGAACAGCCAGCAGGGCTCCTTCTCAAAAAACACTGAACCTGAATGTGCCTTAATGTCCCATCTCTCATGTAGACAAGAAAAGACCGAAGCTAGCCTTTATGTCCTGTTTTATGTAGACAGAAAAAAGACCGAAGCTAGCCTTTATGTCCCGTTTCAACTAGAGAAGGAAAGACCGAAGCTAGCCTTTATGTCCCGTTTCATGTAGACAAGGAAAGACCGAAGCTAGCCTTTATGTCCTGTTTCATGTAGACAAGGAAAGACCGAAGCTAGCCTTTATGTCCCGTTTCATGTAGACAAGGAAAGACCGAAGCTAGCCTTTATGTCCTGTTTCATGTAGACAAGGAAAGACCGAAGCTAGCCTTTATGTCCCGTTTCATGTAGACAAGGAAAGACCGAAGCTAGCCTTTATGTCCTGTTTCATGTAGACAAGGAAAGACCGAAGCTAGCCTTTATGTCCTGTTTCATGTAGACAAGGAAAGACCGAAGCTAGCCTTTATGTCCCGTTTCATGTAGACAAGGAAAGACCGAAGCTAGCCTTTATGTCCTGTTTCATGTAGACAAGGAAAGACCGAAGCTAGCCTTTATGTCCTTCTCTACTCAACAAGTAAAGACCGAAGTCAGCCTTTATGTCCCGTTTCAACTAGAGAAGGAAAGACCGAAGACAACCTTTATGCCCCGTATATGGACAAGAAAAGACTGAGACCAGCCTTTATGCCCCGTATATGGACAAGAAAAGACCGAGGCCAGTCTTTATGCCCCTTCTCTACTGTAAACAAGTAAAGACAGAAATGAGCCTTTATGTCCTGAGGTCCTGCATCCCATAAAGATAAGAAAGGCCATCCTTTAGACACAAATTGGCATACATACTACATGGGGCAGCATACAGCAGGATATATATACATGCGTGTATCATGCGGCATACATGCCACACTATTCGGCGTACATGCCACAGTATGCGGCGTATACGCCACCTCATGCGGCGTACACGCCACACGGTGCGGCGTATGCGCCACTCTATGTGGCGTACGGCGGCGTACACGCCACACGTAGCGGCGTATGCCGGCGTATACGCCACTCTCTGCGGCGTTCACATGTAGCTGAGGTCTTTCTGGTGTGACGGGGAATGTGGGGAGTACAGGACCTGCCGTCTGGCGGCCGGGGGGAGGGAGGGGTGCATCATAGCGCCACTAGAGGGCGCTGACTGCTGTCAGGTGACCGTCACCACTCCACCACTCCACCACCACACGCCATCACAGGCCGGCCCATCACCGCCACTATAAACCACATCTCTCCCACACCATCCACAAAGCTGCCAGTTAATCTGCCTCACACACACTGTGAATCACCGCCACCTCGTGAAAACAGGCGCGGAATTCACACACGAACATGGAGGTGCACCGCGCCACACGGAGTGAAGGTGACACCACCGTTAACCATCAGACTAACGGTGAGCTTAACGGTCACCTGACCCGGAAACGGAGCCGTGACCTTGTGATGACCTCTGGTGTGGGTGTGAGATGTGACCATGACCTTGTGTGTACTTGCAGGGTGTTCGTCACACGCTCCTTACACCTGGAGAAGATCAAGTTCTTCGGGTTTGACATGGATTACACCCTGGCCGGTGAGTTTTTTACCTTCTTCTTATTTCTGATTCTGTAGAAATTACCTTTTTTCATATTAGGCCACTCAAAAAAAACAACTTGTTTCTCATCACCAAGCCATGAAAAATATGACGAGGGCCCTTTTTTTTTTTTTTTTTGCTATATCAAAGGCTTTTGAAGTGCCAGACATACAGTAAAACCCCGCATAAGCAGACACCCTCCGATCTGGGCCAAAGTGGGCGCTTACGCGGGGTGTCTGCTTACGCATGCTTATACATTTAATGCATCCTTGACATCAGGAGCTTTAATCTGATACTAAATACACATACCTTTCATAATTTCTATCAAGGTTCACCTATTTTAAAAAAAAAAAAAAATCTTCTAAAATCGTTTTTTCTGATGCACGCGGTGATGAGAAACAAGTTGTCTTTTTTTGAGTGGCCTTGTACAAATTTTTTTTAATCATATCAGAGATCGAGATTTTTTTGGGGGTCACATTTGGACAGATCTTCCACTGGAATCTAACTTTGATATTAAAAGAAAACGTGGTTACTGAGCCCGAAGGGATGACCGTTCAAGGTCTCCTGATGCCATAAATATATCCCATCTCCTGCGGCGAGATGACATATTTTTGGCATCAAAAGTATGAGAATGGCATCCCTACAGACTCAGTCACTACGTTTTCCTATTATTTCATGTATCTAAATATCAAGCAAAATGCCATTTTATATACTTATTTTATGTAGCTATTAACCTGATACATTCACTACGGGCACAGTGCGCCTGAACATTATTTATACTGCACCCCTAGTAGCGAGTAGTATTTGATAGACGTTCGGCCATAGGTGTGTAATGATAAGTAAACTGTACAACCTTCAATGAAAAATAAATGAACAACATCTCCTCACATTGTGGCTATCGCTTGGTTTGTGGCTCTCACAACATCATTTTCGTTCCTGATCTCACTGGCCTCTCTGACGAGACGCAACTCTTCCTGAATATCATTCCTCTCTCAAATCTGTGAAACATCTGATGAGAACGATCATTACTTGTCATCAGAGAATCTGGCTGGATCAATATAGATTTGATATATTGGTTATTTTAGGATTGGTTTAATAAATCTAGCTGTATCAATATAGATTTGTTAAAGTGGTTATTTTAGGATTATATTCATAGTTTCTCTCAGCTGAAGATGATGTATATGATGATGTATAATATGAGTCATGATGACGTTTTTACTTAGTGGTGAACGTGATTTCAGTCAAGTTTGTTGTAGACTGGGATGGGGAAGAGGTGACTTCAGTCAGGAGTTTATGAGATGTACACACAGTGGCCTTGTACGGGGTCACTGCCCTCTCACTGACTCATCTCAAGTCCCTCTCCCAGCCACTCACCCGCCTTAGAGAATCTCACAGGCTCTAAGACATAAACGGTGAGAAATCTCACGGCCTGGAGACGGTTGAGAACATGCCCACTCACTGACTCATCTCAAGTCCCTCTCCCAGCCTTAGAGAATCTCACAGGCCCTAAGCCATACACGATGAGAAATCTCACAGCCTGGAGACGGTTGAGAACTTGCCCACTCACTGACTCCTCTCAAATCCCTCTTCCGGCTTAGAGTATCTCACAGGCTCTAAGCCATAAACGGTGAGAAATCTCACTGGAGACGTTTGAGAACTTGCATAGAAAAAAGCTTAGAAATTATGGGAGCGGTGCGCCGAGGGTTGGATAAAAAGTCTGTAATTGTCCATAATAGTGTGCGCTGCTACCCGCGACATGAGGTACATTGTCGCCGGCCTTAAAGTGGTTTGAACCCCGAGGTCAAGTTGTCCAAGTATGTGTAGCTGCCACTGTGCAGTTTGTAAGCGACATGACTCCGAGTTCTCCTTGTGTAATAATACTTTAGTGGTGTTTAGATTCCAATTCAGTGAAAGCTGAGTAGAGTTGAGAACCGGCTTAGCACTATTAGGAAACGTCCTTACTGTGGACGAAACGGTTCCTGTTCGAGGTCAGTCTTTGATTTCATACTGCCTGACGCCATATATAGGCGGAAGGCAGTATGAAATCAAAGACTGACCGAGAACGAGAAATGTTTCGTCCACAGTGAGGACGTTTGCTTATTATCATATACCTCAAATCGATGAAAAAATGACATTTTGATGACTCGTTAAGTCACACTCACAGCGGGCACGAACATTATTATTACTGCACCTCTAGCAGCGGGCAGTATTTCATAGACATTCGCACACAGGTATATAATAATTAACTCACTGTGTCACTAGTCTCAGTAGACATACAGGTTCTGGTCACTTTAACGGTGGTCATATCGCACTATGTGCACAACTCACTGTATGTAGCTAGTCACTGTAGACTAGTCTCAGTAGACATAAAGTCACCAGGTTCTAGCCACTTTAATTAAGTAACACAGTCTGTCATTATTGGGGTTCAAAGTAAGCTAATTTACGCGATTCTGTATTCTCATAAGATTTCATCATTTTAGAGTCACACAAGTCGTCAGTGTTTAATCATGGTATTCATCATCATCTCGTGAACTGTTCCACTCACTGACTCATCTCAAGTCCCTCTCCCGCCTTAGAGTATCTCACAGGCTCTAAGCCATAAATGGTGAGAAATCTCACTGCTTGGAGACGCTTGAGAACATGCATAGAAAAAGCCTGTCGGTAGTCTTAGTAGACATAGACTCAACCGGTTCTAGCCACTTTAATTAGGTGACATAGTCCGTCATTATTGGGCTTCAAAGAAAACTAATTTACGTCATTCTGTATTCTCATAAGATTTCATCATTTTAGAGCCACACAAGTAGTCGGTGTTTAATCATGGTATTCATCATCACGTGTTTCAGTCTACAAGTCCCCTCAGTATGAATCCATGGGATTTAAACTGATCGCCAACAGACTCGTAGAGAATGGTTACCCGAAGGCAATCAAAGAGTTTCAGTACGACCCCACCTTTCCCATCAGGTAAGCATCTCAACTTCGTGGTTACATTGTGATAACGTTTCAAGAACTGTAAGAATTATTTTAACTTGTGGCTGTTCCGCTAGACACCCACTGGCGGCTGCACGGGTGCCGCAGGCGGATTACAGGCAGAAGCTATGTAAAGCCCAATACACATCTACTGATTCAGGATTGAACGATTAGTTCCCAACTGTCCCAGGGGTAATACGTAATACCTCGGCCTGTGTTGGCCACCCAATCAACTTTCCGTTGTCAGCGATTAGATTTATCAACATAATGATAAACTTTTGGCCATCGATCTAGGAACATAGAAACCACAACTTGTCGGTGACAAAATAACAACTGAAGGAGGTGGTTCACTAATCGTTGCTTGACCCTTGCCTAGCTTTGCTACATCTACCGACTACGGCCGACTCTGATAGGATGCCTCGCCTAAGACAAATTACCGCCTGTTTATCGCCAACAAAGATACATAAATGTTCCGAAATCGGTAGATGCGTATTGGGCTTTAAGGCCATAACGCACTGTACGATTTCAGAACATGAATCTTTCACCAAGCTCAGGCGAGGCCTCAAAACGGAGTCGGTCAGTGTGGTACCCCCCTCCAGAAATTTGCCTAAGATTAGAAAATACCCCCCATGGACATGTACCTTTGGCGCCGATGAATTGCAGCTCCATGTTCCGAAATCAGGACCGAGAGATTAAAGAACCTCTTTATTATGTTGTCTGTGAACATGGAGTTTAAACGGGCCGTAATTGGTATATTTAATTGCTAGGTGAGTTATTCCACACACAGATAATTGGTCAGATGCTCTCCCTAGTCTATGCCCTGTGCATCGTCCATTCTTTTAATGTGTACAGGGGTGAGATAGATCCAGGAAGTGACTCGTTTTGGTCAAAGCCATTGTTCTTCAACTCGTTTGAATGCTACATGATATTCACTCAGCTGTTGCCTCTTTCATATTACTCCAACATCAAACTCGTGGAGAACGACGACTTTGACTAAAACTTGTTGGTTTCTTCTTTATTATTTCAAACAGGTTCAGTATTGTTAGTATAAACTCCACCCACAAAGCAGCACCTTTATCCTGGATGTATCGTGAGTGGAGTAACACTCCGCCCCGACAAAACGTGGGTTTATGTCATAATTGCTGTCATAAAGCATGTTGCCCCAGTTTCTTTTTTCATCTTTTCCCCCTAAACTCATGCAGAGATGACATCTTTCCATGGGCCATGTTTTCATTTTCAAAAGATGAAATTGTTTTTGTTTTTTTATTATAATAATAGATAATTGAGCCTTATTCGTTCCAATCAAACCATGGTTTACACCTCCCCACAGACTTTCAGCCGCCCTACACCGCAACATATTACCAAACATTTTCTCAGTCTCTCTGAGGAAGCTCATTCCACTATAAAAGATTTTCTTTTTATTAGGACTTCGTGATAATAAGTTATTTATCATGGAAACATAACAATATTTTAGTGTTAAAAGTTCAATAGCAGCCTCCATTTAGTCCTACCAAGGTGTTGAATGGTGGTTCGCCTGAGTGTCGGTCAGGTCCAACTTGTTACTGCAGATCTGTGGATGAACCCCCGCCGTGTGTCCGCGTGTCTGAGAGTCTCAGGTGCAGACTCATAAAGTGTGCGTGTCTGGGAGCGAGACTGACACCTTCAGCTCCACTGAGTCTCACTGTGGGACGTCTTTGTGAAGCTGTCCTCTTAGACGGGCAGACAGTATTCAGTGGATCATAGACAGACGGTATACAGTACGCCCCCGTTAGGAGGGTGCCCTGTCCTCTTAAACGGGCAGACAGTATTCAGTGGATCATAGACGGACGGTATACCGTACACCCCTGTTAGGAGGGTGCCCAGTCCTCTTAAACGGGCAGACAGTATTCAGTGGATCCCAGACGGACGGTATACAGTGTACCCCCATTAGGAGGGTGCCCCGTCCTCTTAAACGGGCAGGCAGTATACAGTGGACCCCCGTTAGGAGGGTACCCCGTCCTCTTAAACAGGCAGACAGTATTCAGTGGATCCCAGACAAACAGTATACAGTACGCCCCCATTAGGAGGGTGCCCCGTCCTCTTAAACGGGCAGACAGTATTCAGTGGATCCCAGACAAACAGTATACAGTACGCCCCCATTAGGAGGGTGCCCCGTCCTCTTAAACGGGCAGACAGTATTCAGTGGATCATAGACAGACGGTATACAGTACGCCCCCATTAGGAGGGTGCCCCGTCCTCTTAAACGGGTAGACAGTATACAGTGGATCATAGACAGACGGTATACAGTACGCCCCCATTAGCAGGCTGCCCAGTCCTCTTAAACGGGCAGACAGTATTCAGTGGATCATAGACGTACAGTGTACCCCCGTTAGGAGGGTGCTCCGTCCTCTTAAACAGGCAGACGGTGAACAGAGTACCCCCGTTAGGAGGGTGCCCCGTCCTCTTAAACAGGCAGACAGTATACAGTGTACCCCCGTTAGGAGGGTGCTCCGTCCTCTTAAACAGACAGATGGTGTACAGTACTGTCGTCTTAAACGGGCAGACAGTATTCAGTGGATCATAGACAGACAGTATACAGTGTACCCCCGTTAGGAGGGTGCCCTGTCCTCTTAAACAGGCAGACAGTGTACAGTATGCCCCCGTTAGGAGGGTGCCCCGTCCTCTTAAACGGGCAGACAGTATTCAGTGGATCATAGACGGAGAGTGTACAGTACGCCCCCGTTAGGAGGGTGCCCTGTCCTCTTAAACGGGCAGACAGTATTCAGTGGATCATAGACGGACGGTATACAGTACGCCCCCGTTAGGAGGGTGCTCCGTCCTCTTAAACAGACAGACGGTGTACAGTATGCCCCCGTTAGGAGGGTGCCCTGTCCTCTTAAACGGGCAGACAGTATTCAGTGGATCCCAGACGGACGGTATACCGTACACCCCTGTTAGGAGGGTGCCCAGTCCTCTTAAACGGGCAGACAGTATACAATGTACCCCGTTAGGAGGCCACCCTGTCCTTTTAAATGGGCAGACAGTATACAGTGGACCACAGAAAAGCGTAAAATATAATTAAGTTATTGTCTTGTCATGTAATTGCCTTTAGTCTCTTGTAGGCATATTTTGTTACGGGTATTGAAATATATGTCAATGTGAGGTATTGATTTTGTGATTTGCGATCAGTTATACCATTGTTTAAATAACCCTTAATGTTCAGTATATGGTTTACCACTGGTTATACCATTGTGTAAATAACCCTTAATGTTCAGGATATGGTTTACCACTGGTTATACCATTGTGTAAATAACACTTAATGTTAAGTACATGGTTTACCACTGGATATACCATTTTTTTAATTGATACTTAATGTGCGGTACATGGTTTACCACTGGATATACCATTATTTAATTAACACTTAATGTTCGGTGATACCATTATGTAGCTGTGTCTTAATGATCGTGCTTCTCTGACAGAGGACTCTGGTTCGACACTCTCTATGGCAACCTCCTCAAAGTGGACGTGTACGGCAACATCCTCGTCTGTGTCCATGGCTTCCAGTTTCTGAAACCGTAAGTCAAATTTAAAAAAGTTTTAGATCTAATATGCGACTTTGCAAGGAAGAGAATGGGGCTTTGCTGATGTAAGATGTGTTTACCTGGAATCAATACAAATATTTTTTCATGGACATTCATTGATGAATAGAAAAACATTTGTGAATAAATTAAAAAAATGTCTGAACAAGAATAATCTCTTTTGAATTAATATAAGGAACATTGGGAAAGAGATTTTTGAAATAAAGACATATCTACAAGTTTAAGATTAATTGAATAAAAACAGATGGAGTCATTTGTTAAGTGCACTAGGATATCGAGATGTTTTTTAAACATATTTTTTATTCTTGCATGTACCAGACACGAGGTCCGTGAGCTGTACCCCAACAAGTTCCTGAAGCTGACAGAAGACCGTATCTACGTCCTCAACACCCTCTTCAACCTCCCAGGTGCGTATCAATGTCCCGAACACGCTCTTTAACCTCCCAGGTGCGTATCAATGTCCCGAACATGCTCTTCAACCTCCCAGGTATATATCAATGTCCCGAACATACTCTTTAACCTCCCAGGTGCGTATCTATGTTCTTAACACTCTTTTCAACCTCCTAAGTGCAAATCTTTATCCCGAACAATCTCTGTAACCTCCCAGGTATATATCTATGTCACAACATACTCTTGAACCTCCCAGTTCTGTATCTATGTCCTAAGCAGTCTCCTTAACTTCCCAGATGCATGTCTTTATCCCAAACAATCTCCTTAACCTCCCAGGTGCAAATCTATGTCCCAAACACTTTCTTTAGCCTCCCAGGTACATATTTATGTCTTTCATAGACATTGCTATCGCTTTTGTATTACTACACATCAGCCACTTGTTCTTCATGACCGCCGGGTCATAAAATCATTGATTATTTGTATGTAACTACTCTGAGTGAATTGATTGTGTAAGCTATTACGTTGTTATCATACCGGCCAAATGCGGTGATAGGTTTAGCTGAATGCTGGTGTAAGTGTGATTGTTATTACTTAGGCACCATGCCATATTGCTCGTGTCATTATGGTTGTTACAGCCCAGGCATGCGATACGATGATTTCCACTGATAAAAAGTCCCCAATACAGAGATGGCACTTTTCCTCTTTTCCATGGAAATCCTTGCTTTCATTTCCAGTTTATATATTTCTTCCTTATGTAAAACAAAGATAAGATTAATTGAACCTCATTCACGCAAATATAAATAGAATTTAAAATCTGACCTTTGTATATTATCATAGTGTAGAAGCTCATATATAGTTTAAGGAGTTCATGTATTATCTTAATACTGCACACTGTGCAGTAATTACATTATCCAATAATAAATCACCCATTTTAATGGTAGATATTTGATGGTATTTGTACTGAATACTCGGCACTACGTTCACAGCACCAGTCACTGCTACTGAAGCATTGACAACTCTTTATTCCGCCCTCGTGACCTCATGACCTTTGACCTCTGACCTCTGTCAAGGTCAAATTGGGAGCAGGCACATCAGACTGACTCAGTGAGGTGCATGAAGTGCAGGAAAAAGAGAGGGGACAGTATGACAGCCTCTCATGAAAAACTGCGCGAGAGAGCAGCGTAGGCTATGTGTCACGTTTATATACTGAATCTCCAAAGAGAAAGAGTTGTGTAGGGGAAGAGGGAGTTCTATGGTTAAAGCGCTTGACTTGTTATCACAAGGTAGTGAGTTCGAGTCCCACCGACACCACAGCATCCTTTGCCCTTCACCCCCAGCAGTCCTTCTCATACCATGTCTATGTGGTGTGGTGTGCAGCCACCTTTCTCATGGTATGAGAAGCAGTGGTAGATTTACTGCTATATCAAAGACCAGTCCTTCTCATACCATGTCTATGTGGTGTGGTGTGCAGCCACCTTTCTCCTTCATCCCCAGCAGTGGTAGATTTACTGCTATATCAAAGACCAGTCCTTCTCATACCATGTCTATGTGGTGTGGTGTGCAGCCACCTTTCTCCTTCATCCCCAGCAGTGGTAGATTTACTGCTATACCAAAGACCAGTCCTTCTCATACCACGTCTATGTGGTGTGGTGTACAGCCACCTTTCTCCTTCATCCCCAGCAGTGGTAGATTTACTGCTATATCAAAGACCAGTCCTTCTCATACCATGTCTATGTGGTGTGGTGTGCAGCCACCTTTCTCCTTCATCCCCAGCAGTGGTAGATTTACTGCTATACCAAAGACCAGTCCTTCTCATACCATGTCTGTGTGGTGTGGTGTACAGCCACCTTTCTCCTTCATCCCCAGCAGTGGTAGATTTACTGCTATATCAAAGACCAGTCCTTCTCATACCATGTCTATGTGGTGTGGTGCACAGCCACCTTTCTCATGGTATGAGAAGCAGTGGTAGACTTATTGCTATATCAAAGGCCAGTCCTTCTCGTACCATGTCTATGTGGTATGGGAACTAGAGGAACTCTCACCTCAGTGAATGCGTAGGTGAGATTTCTACCTAAATTCATCTTGTAGATTCGATCACTACCAATCCAAGTAATTCTAATAGAAAATATTGGACGTTAAACTACCCAAAACAAAGAAAGAATGAAACAAACTATAACCTTGTGGTACAGTTGAGTATATCAAGATATTATATTTTTACCTTTCCAGAAACCTACCTATTGGCCTGTCTGGTAGACTACTTCACTCAGAGCTATGAGTATAACGAGTAAGTAACCTTCCTCATTCTTCATCATATAACATGCACAATCTCCCAGCAATTGGTTAGTTGTTGGGTGTAATACAAGCCTTCAACATGTATACCATGTCTATGTGGTGTGGGAACTAAAAGAACTTCCACCTCGGTAAATGTGTAGGGGTGAGATTTCTACCTAAATTTATCACATAGATTTGATCACCATCAAACCCAAAGTAAGTCTAATAGAACATATTGGACGTTAAACTACCCAAACAAACAAATAAACGTTAACAAGTCCCAATCATATTTTCCGGGATGCAGGGTATATTTTATTAACGAGTACTGATACCACTTATGTATAGAAATGCTGAACATTAAAACATCAGAGGGCGGGGAGTTAGCTCAGTGGTTAAGACACTGGACTTGTAATCCAAAGGTTGTAGAACGTATAGGGGTTCGAGTCTCAATGCAGCCACTGTTCTCCTTCACCCGTAGCAATGGTAGACCTACTGCTATATCAAAGACCAGTCCTTCTCATACTATGTCTATGTGTTGCACAGCCACATTTCTCCTTCACCCCCAGCAATGGTAGACCTACTGCTATATCAAAGACCAGTCCTTCTCACACAATGTCTATATGGTGTTGGAACTAATTAAACTCCAACCTTGGTAAATGTGTAGGGGTGAGATTTCTACCTAAATCTATCTCCTAGATTTGATCACATTGAAACCCAAAGTAAGTCTAATAGAACATTTGCACGTCAAATTACCCAAACCGCCAACAAGAAGAAAAATTAACACATTATTGAAGCATACCATAGACATTTGGAAGTTGTTATATATTTTCACGTATTTTGGTGCTGAATGTCAAAATGTTTACATGCTGGTTGTGAACGTTAAAATGAATTAACAAGTACAGTAGACAGTTGAAAGATGGTGCTATGCTGTGTTTTCCAGGCTCTTAGAAGAAGACGAGGAAATTCCATTTCATGTGTACAAACATTTACTCTATTATCTGTTGAAAGTGTTTCGGTTTCTGAGCCTCATCAGGTCTCAGATGTTGTTAACATGTTACATTTAAACACTCGTGCCTCTCACCAGGACGATACGAGATCCACCATCTACATTCCACAAGGGGGAAATGTTTTTTGTAAGGATGTCCTTCTTAGATATTATCTTATTAACCAAACGATAGCTTGGTCTATTGCTGAATAACATCATTTATTTAGGGGGGGCGGGTCATTTATACTAATGAATAAAAAATAATAATCCAATATTGAAAACTAGGTGCATTGGATGACCACCAGGTGGCACCACAGTTGGTGAATTGCCCGGATATTTCTTGTTCGCAGTTGTTAATTTCTGAGGTGGTATTTGTTAAGTTGACCGTACAAAGTTCTAACCTTCAATTTATTACTGATCAACTTACAATACTTCTAGTTCTTTAAAATCTTGAAATCAAATATGTTCTTAGGAGAATCTATTTCTTTCTTAAAATTGCTTTACTACTAGACCCACAGCTGTTACGACGTTCTACTAGAAATAGCACAAGGGATCTATATAAAGCTCTTCTATATGGGAGAAGGAATTTGGTTGTTTATTTACATTTTGTGGATTTAGTTATCATTTATTTGCAGGCATAAGATTTATTTGTGGTGTATTTACATGGGGGAGGAAATTTGTTTGATATTCATTTACAAGGGAGGTGCAATATTCCCATCCTCCTTAGTGCTATAATTTTAAATGGATTTGTTATTCTTTTTGTTATTTTGTTCATGTTGATGTTAATATACATGTTTGGACAAGTTTGTAATTAGCAGTAGCGATAAGTACTGTACTTATTACTCACCGGCTTTACGAAGTGAGAGAGTTATAACTATATACATTTATTTATTACTAAGTGGCTTTATGAAGCGGGGGATAATGTAATGATATACTGTATTTAGCCATCTTTGGTTGAGTATAAAGATGGGTTTAAAGTGAAATACAAGAAGGCAGATTAATATCAATAATTATTCATAACTTTGTCTGAGTCTTAGTGGTTTCATGAAGTGAGTGATTGGCAAGAAACCCATGACAATATCCATGTAGGAAGTGCCTGAGTTGTAATAAAACCACGACTGGTTGTAATGATGTATATTTTATTTATTACTCACTTGTTTTATGAAGTGACAGGGACGTAATAAAACCACGACTGGTTGTAATGATGTATATTTTATTTATTACTCACTTGTTTTATGAAGTGACTGAGACATAATAAAACCATGACTAGTAATAACGATGCATATTGTATTTATTACTCATTTGTTTTATGAAGCGACTGAGACGTAATAAAACCATGACTAGTAATAACGATACATATTGTATTTATTACACACTTGTTTTATGAAGTGACTGAGACGTAATAATACCATGACTGGTTGTAATGATACATATTGTATTTATTACTCACTCGTTTTATGAAGTGACTGAGACGTAATAAAACCATGACTAGTAATAACGATACATATTGTATTTATTACACACTTGTTTTATGAAGTGACTGAGACGTAATAATACCATGACTGGTTGTAATGATGTATATTGTATTTATTACTCACTCGTTTTATGAAGTGACTGAGACGTAATAAAACCATGACTGGTAATAACGATACATATTGTATTTATTACTCACTTGTTTTATGAAGTGACTGAGACGTAATAAAACCATGACTAGTAATAACGATGCATATTGTATTTATTACTCACTTGTTTTAAGAAGTGACTGAGACGTAATAAAACCATGACTGGTAATAACGATACATATTGTATTTATTACACAGGACCAAGACGGGCGTCCGTTATGGTGAGCTGCTCATGTCCTTCCGGTCCATATTCCAAGATGTCCGCTCCGCTGTGGACTGGGTGCACATCAAGGTAAACTCATCAAACTCATGTAAATTTAGATTAAGTTGTTTTCATGTTTTACATACTTGTTAAAAAGTTATAGTGGTGAATGTTAGTGACCTGTTAACACAAAGGTGTGTGTACTTTACGTCCTGTTATCCCACACCGTTCCCTTCTGACTTACAGGGAGGGAGAAGAATAAGGAAAACTGGGAATATAGTGAAACATATTCACCTTGTTGGGACGTCCTCTCGTACCACGTTTCATTCAATGACAATATTAGAGGAGCTCGTAGAGCGAGTTTAATGTTTTTATCAAAAAAAGAAAACAAGGTATGAGAGGATGTACTGATAGGGTAAATATGTTTTATTTGTATTATATACCTATTTTAATCGATAAGTATTTACCAAACATGACAAGCTTCGAACTGCTGTTCAAAGTGTGCTGGGAGTCTACTTTACCTTTTTTTTCCTTTTTTTTTCGGTGTAATTCTGGAGCCTTTTTCATCTTTATGTGACGTCACCACCACTACGTCATAACTAAGGCAGTCTTAACCAATCAGAATGCATATTCAAAGTATGTTGGTATTTTTCCATACCAGCACAGTATGCTGGGATGGATAAAATACTAAATCTACAGCAGTGGTTGGTATCTGTAGTATTTTTCAGCATAGGTATATAATACAAAGAGGATTTGATGTCCAGTTTTGTTGCATCATCTATTGTCAAAAAGGAGGGACTACAAAGTGGGAAATGATATAGAAATGAATAAGATAAACTGGAAGAATATGGAGGATTTGGGGTTTGTTGTCTTTCTTAGAAAAAGGATATGAGGAGAAGGAATTTTAAAAAGGAGAGGAGAGTGAATAAGAATATGGAGGCGTAGGGTAGGATAGAGTGAATGTTTTTCTTGGTTTGTGACAACCCTGGAGTGTAAGGTGTGACCCGACCCTGGAGTGTGAGGTTTGAGCCGACCCTTGAGTGTGAGGTTTGAGCCGACCCTTGAGTGTGAGGTTTGAGCCGACCCTGGAGTGTGAGGTTTGAGCCGACCCTGGAGTGTAAGGTGTGAGCCGACCCTGGAGTGTGAGGTTTGAGCCGACCCTGGAGTGTGAGGTTTGAGCCGACCCTGGAGTGTAAGGTGTGAGCCGACCCTGGAGTGTGAGGTTTGAGCCGACCCTTGAGTGTGAGGTTTGAGCCGACCCTGGAGTGTGAGGTTTGAGCCGACCCTGGAGTGTAAAGTTTTTGACAACCCTGGAGTGTAAGATTCATGGCGACCTTGGAGTGTAAGGTTTGTGATGAGCGTTGAGTGTAAGGCTTGTGACGACCCTGGAGTGTAAAGTTTGTGATGAGTGTTGAGTGTGAGGCTTGTGACGACCCTGGAGTGTAAAGTTTGTTGTGACCTTGGAATGTAAGATATGTGATGACCCTGGAGCATAAGTTTTGTGACGACCCTGGAGTGTAAGGTTCGTGACAGCCCTGGAGTGTAAAGTTTGTGATGACCCTGGAGTGTAAAGTTTGTGGTAACCCTTGAGTGTAAAGTTTAAGACAACCCTGGAGCATAAGGTTTGTGACGACGCTGGATGGTATGTTTTTGGCGACCCTGGAGTGTAAGGTTTGTGACGACCCTGGAGTGTAAAGTTTGTGACAACCCTGGAGTGTAAAGTTTGTGACGACCCTGGAGTGTAAGGTTTGTGACGACCCTGGAGTATAAGGTTTGTGACGACCCTGCAGTGTAAAGTTTGTGACGACCCTGGAGTGTAAAGTTTGTGACGACCCTGGAGTGTAAGGTTTGTGACAACCCTGGAGTGTAGTCTGTGACAGCCCTGGAGTGCCGTGCGGCTCGGAGAGAGCGTTCAGTGGTGTTTTTTACTCACAGGACGGAGCGGTGGCGGCGGCGGGCACCACGTGACCTGTTATCGCGCGACCCCGTCTCACCACGCACGTCTTACGTCAACCTTATCTACCACCACCACCATCCACAGAAACGCCACAGCATATAAGACATCTACTACTCATTGTCTCACTCAAAATTCTAGTAAAAAAAATGTACGATTATTCTGCCTCCATGGTGTGATCTGTCTAAAAAAAATAAAATAACAAAAATATTTGAGTATTCATTTAGAAAAAAAGACGCCCATTATTTTTATTTTTAACTTCCGTTATCTTCACTTAAAATGAAAATGATCTATTTTCTAACGGCAAGTCCATATCAAGTGGATTTTTTCAATGAATTAAAATTATTTTCCTCAATATATCCTATTTCCGAGTGCATTAATGCGAGTTGTATAAACATTGAACGTTCCGATCTGTGTATTTATAATATCTTATTCTTGATTTATAAAAGGCATCAGTGTCTTAAGTTATTCTATGAATCTAAATAGAATTCACATTTTGAGGAAGATTGAAATTCTGAAATGGAATAAATTACAAGTGGGAATAGGGATATTTTTTCTATTGCCCAGATAAAGTCAATGTTCAGAAGGCTGGATGTTTAGTTTGTGCTTTCTTCTTGTAGGGCGACCTGAAGAAGAACACGGTCGAAGATCCTGAGAAATACGTGCACAAGGACGACAGTCTTCCAGTTATACTGGACAGGTAGGTTTGATTGATAACCTAAAATTGCAATTCTGAATAATTATAAATACAACACATGTTAAACCTCATGGTAAGACAATTACAACTCTTGAAGTTATATGAAAAGGGTACTACCCACCAAAAACATATATACATGATCTGTTTGTTTGAAATTTTCTCGTTCCATCGGAGTTTTTTCTCTCGAAAAAAAACCCACCATAGTTGGAAAAAATTAAACGGTGGGATAGGACGTGAACAGCTAAGCCTCGTAAACCAAACATATATACATGATCGGTTTCATATACAAGCGGTCGTAATCGCCTCGGACTAGACCCTAAATATATATTTTCTCGTAAATTCACCTCACGGTGGCTTCAAATTTGATGAAATAAACTTGTATTAGGATTTAAAGCTCACCCGACGTTGCTTCCTTATTGTATTTGATATGCATTATGGGTCTGCTTCATTTTTAAAGGAAGCTTGTCTTTGTTTATTCATTCATTTTATTTTATTTTTCAGAATGCGGGATAACGGAGCAAAAACCTTCCTCTTGACAAACAGTGAATACGAATACACACACGTAAGTCTTGTCAGTGAAACGTGAGACGGGGAGGTTCCCCGACCACTCAGCCACTGGGCTTTGTAGTAATTAGTGTTATATTCTCACATGTAGCTCACCGGTATAGACTCTAAACAGAATCTAGCGAAATGATGCTCCACATCTTCACCAGTTATAGCGAGCACTCACTAGAAAAGGTATTGTTAGATCATTGAGTCTAAAATCCTATTAAAATTGTTATAAGTTTAAACTTTCTTTGAGCATATCATTTCAATCGTGTTTTGTACCTTTTCATCCTGACTGAAATCGCTGCTGAAATAAATGTAACAAAAGGTGTTTTTTTACAGAAGATTTATGTTGTTATTTCAGAAAATAATGCAATATCTCTTGGACTACCCAGACCAACCTGCCGTAAGTAATGTTCTCTGCTGTTCCACCTTTAAGCCATTTTCCACTGGCTGGCGTAAATGGCACCGATTTATTGAGTTCTCCCAAAAGTCAGTCAGTGGTGACCATCGACTGTACGTTAAGCGCCAGATCCACTAAGGTGATTTTCCATGCGAATTTGGGTTCGCAGACGTTCGAATGGAAATGCAAATGCCTTGCGACAATATTCAATATATTGAATATCATCGCCTGGGATTCGCACAGTCGCATGGATCGCAGACGCATTCGCTTGGTCACCTTAGTGGATCTGGCGCTTTAGTGTCTAAGGTGAGGGTGCAATGTATGCCTTGTTTCTGCCACCTCTAACAAGTCATTCTGACAGAACTGTCCTCCAAACACAACGACCATCGCAGTGGTGGCCTTATTGCATAATCTATGCACAATTAATCAGTGAACACTTCTCTGCATGTCTGTTTCCATTCACCGATCTGGTGTCAGTGGTTCGTAACTGCAGATAGGTGGCGAATAGTTGGACGGTGGAAAATGATGTTATATCCTACATTTACCTTTCACAGTGAACATAGAAACACTCATATGTACTTACATTACATTAAGAATTCGTATTAAGAATTCCTGTACATGTTGTAAATCTAAGTGAAATAAACTTATTGACTTTTTTTTTATTGAACCGATTGCGTTCCACAAATAATTGTCGCTCTTTTTCCTTGAAAGGATTTTGGGAAAAGAAAACTTTTTTTTTCTTTAAACCCTTACTTTATTTTCATTTATTTATATTTTTAATGGAATGGAAAAAGATGCGGGACTATCATATTCATCATCATGGATTATAAACCATGGCCTTGTTTTTTAGTGGCGACCATCGTTACGGGCGACATGTTTTTGCTGTCAGTGTATTATAGTCGCGATAGTTTGGGGGGTCGGGTAGTTATCGCCACTCTAAGAGACTTAGGGTGGTCTGAGGTGTGCTATAGTCACGAGACATGTAAGGTCACGTGGGTGAATTTGTCTCCCAAACTGTCTTAGACGTAAGACATCTATGGACATGTCGTACAGATGTGCAACTTCGCCTCCTGTAGGAATTAAGCAATGAAATTTTTACACGAGTAAGGGATACATATAACCTATAATCGTCTCAAATATGAAGAAAATCGACCACACCGTCCCGAAGATATCGGCGTTTCAATTTCGTCATACCAAATGCTGCTCTGGTGGCCAGTGTACTTTCCATCACGTGATCTAATGTGCTTCACTCTCCCAGCAGAGATTCCTTGCTTGACACCGCGAAAGATCTGCTCGGAGAGTGCATGTACGATATGCAATCGATATCCCGATGTTTCAAATTCAAACGCCGATAACTTCGGAACGATACAGCCGTTATTCTTCATATTTGGTACGATCATAGGTGATATGTACTCCTTACTCGTGTTAAAATTTCATTGCTTAATTCGTATGGGAAGTACGGAAAATCCTCTATATACGCACAGTGAGGTTTTATAGAACCTAAGACAGTTCTATACTTGTCGTGACGGCCGACAGTTTTAGCGGCGATCGTCCATGGCGCATTACGACACCGTCTATAAAACACCGGCCATCTTTTGTCGTGAAAACTGTCGTGAGATCGCTGGTTGGTCTTGGGCATTCCTGGCCACACAATGGTCGTGACTAAAAAACAAGGCCCATATTTATCTAATAAAATCCGGCGCATACGGAATAATAGTGCGTATGAAAACATAATGCATAACTAAAGTGAGATAAAATTGGCAAGCTACGAGTTGGATAAAGGTGGATGATAAATACAATATGGTTTCAGATAAAAGCGGTTATATGCTCCACGTATGCTACGGACCGTTTGCAATAACATGGCATGCGCTCGGATATTACTACGCGTCAACTCCTCGGAACATACGGCCGCTTGTATCTGAAACCAATCAATTTTCTGTATATAAGAACATGATATCATTGTGTTTATCATGAGGAAGTTTTGTTTTCTACGTTATGGTCAATATTGTATTTGAAGAGCGATTGTGAAATAGAAATCAATAAAGTTGCCCTATTGAAAAAAAAAACATAAGATAAAAAAAAAAAACACGACACCCTTCCTCAGTGCTATACCTCTTCGTCTCTACTAATTGGCATTGCCTTTCCTGTGATACAGAGACGAAACAGAAAGTGGACGTCCTACTTTGACTACATTGTTGTCGACTCGTGCAAACCTCTTTTCTTCGGAGAAGGAACACTTCTCCGCCAGGTCGACGAGGTGAGTGGTTTCTGATGAGTTGATGGACAGACCGAAACAAAGAGAATTAAAAAAAAGACGGACAGGCACGAGATGTAAAATGCACAAGCATCAACAGGTTGGATCTTTTGGGGCCATCCATAAAGTATGTATGTAGAATTTCTGAAGTTTTTACCACCCCCACCCTCACTCGCAATAGAACAAAAAAGAAGCATATGCAGAATTTCCAAAATGTTTGACTCACCCCCCCCCCCCCCATCCCCCCCAATAAGTACATACTTTATGGATGACCCCTTTCGGGGTTCCTGTCATGTTGTCCTGGTGTATTCTAACATGCGGTATATCTATATTCAGAATAATCTGTTCGTAATACAGGAAGCCATGTTGTCCGGGTGTATTCTAACTCTCGGTATATCTATATTCAGAATGACCTGTTCATAATGCAGGAAGCCATGTTGTCCTGGGTGTATTCTAACAAGCGGTATATCTTTATTCAGAATAACCTGTTTGTAACGCAGGAAGCCATGTTGTCCCGGGTGTATTCTAACGCTCGCTATATCTATATTCAGAATGACCTGTTTGTAATACAGGAAGCCATGTTGTCCCGGGTGTATTCTAACGCTCGCTATATCCATATTCTGAATGACCTGTTTGTAATACAGGAAGCCATGTTGTCCCGGGTTTATTCTAACGCTCGCTATATCTATATTCAGAATGACCTGTTTGTAATACAGGAAGCCATGTTGTCCCGGGTGTATTCTAACGCTCGCTATATCCATATTCTGAATGACCTGTTTGTAATACAGGAAGCCATGTTGTCCCGGGTGTATTCTAACGCTCGCTATATCTATATTCAGAATGACCTGTTTGTAATACAGGAAGCCATGTTGTCCCGGGTGTATTCTAACGCTCGCTATATCCATATTCTGAATGACCTGTTTGTAACGCAGGAAGCCATGTTGTCCCGGGTTTATTCTAACTCTCGCTATATCCATATTCTGAATGACCTGTTTGTAATACAGGAAGCCATGGTGTCCTGGGTGTATTCTAACACTCGGTATATCTATATTCAGAATGACCTGTTTGTAACGCAGGAAGCCATGTTGTCCCGGGTGTATTCTAACGCTCGCTATATCTATATTCAGAATGACCTGTTTGTAATACAGGAAGCCATGGTGTCCCGGGTGTATTCTAACTCTCGCTATATCTATATTCAGAATGACCTGTTTGTAATACAGGAAGCCATGTTGTCCCGGGTGTATTCTAACTCTCGCTATATCCATATTCTGAATGACCTGTTTGTAATACAGGAAGCCATGTTGTCCCGGGTGTATTCTAACGCTCGCTATATCTATATTCAGAATGACCTGTTTGTAATACAGGAAGCCATGTTGTCCCGGGTGTATTCTAACGCTCGATATATCTATATTCAGAATGACCTGTTTGTAACGCAGGAAGCCATGTTGTCCCGGGTGTATTCTAACGCTCGATATATCTATATTCAGAATGACCTGTTTGTAATACAGGAAGCCATGTTGTCCCGGGTGTATTCTAACACTCGCTATATCTATATTCAGAACACAGGTTCCCTCAAACTGGGCATCTACACTGGGCCCATGAAGCCGGGACAGATCTACTCTGGAGGTAAGTTTTTATAAAGGTTTCAACTGTTGAGAGGTTCAGCTTTGCACACTCACAGAAGCCCTCAAACAAACAAGAGAAAATGAACAAACATTTTGTGCCTGTATATGTTGTTATCCCTTTCTGATCCCACTCTACATGAAACATACTTTACTTTATTGAATTTCCATAAATTTCTTATATTACTTCTTAATACTACTCATTCTTCAATACATATCAATTATAGCATATTGTTTTAAGGGTCTTTGGAGGTGTTTTCTCCTTCATACACAATAATTCTATAAAATATCAATAAATGATCACATATTGTTTTAAGGGTCTGTGGAGGTGTTTTCTCCTGTATTCATAATAATTTGATTAAATATTGATAAATGATCACATATTGTTTTAAGGGTCTGTGGATGTGTCTTTTCTCTAGTCACAATAATTCTATAAAATACTAATAAGTCATCACATATTGTTTTAAGGGTCTGTGGGGTGTTTTCTTCTCTATTCATAATAATTCTATAAAATATTAATAAATGATTACATGTTGTTTTAAGGGTTTGTGGAGGTGTTTTCTCCTGTATTTATAATAATTCTATAAATATCAATAAATCATCACATATTGTTTTAAGGGTCTGTGGGGTGTTTTCTTCTCTATTCATAATAATTCTATAAAATATTAATAAATGATCACATATTGTTTTAAGGGTCTGTTGAGGTGTTTTCTCCTGTATTCATAATAATTCTATAAAATATTGATAAATGATCACATTGTTTTAAGGGTCTGTGTGGTGTTTTTTCCTCTATTCACAATAATTCTATAAAATATCAATAAATGATCACATATTGTTTTAAGGGTCTGTGGAGGTGTTTTTTCCTCTATTCACAATATTCTATAAAATATTGATAAATGATCACATATTGTTTTTAGGGTCTGTGGAGGTGTTCTCCCGGATGATCGGTGCTAAAGGTAAAGATGTGCTCTACATCGGGGACCACATCTTCGGAGACGCCATGAAGTCGAAGAAGACGCGAGGCTGGCGAACGTTCCTCGTCATCCCCGAACTCTCACAGGAGCTTCACGTGTGGACCGACAAGCGGTCTCTCTACAACAAACTCCAGTCTCTCGACGCCGGTCTCAGCGACCTCTACAGGTCAGTGCTCGTCTTTTATCTCACCCCTGGAATAAATGCCCATAGACTTAACATTGGGAACTCGTTCTCCATGCCCCTACAAGTATTGCGGTCCGTTCTCCATGGTCTATATCCTGTGTGTCATCCATTCTTTTAATGTGTATAAGGGTGAGATAAATACAGAAAGCAACTCGTTTTGGTCAAAGAAGTCAGTCTGCAACTCGTTTGAATGCTTTGTGATATTCACTCAGCTGTCACCTTATTCATCACTTGTGGAGAACAACGACTTTGACCAAAACTTGTTGGTTTTTTCTTTAATTCTTCATACCCCATGTTTTCTCAGTGTCTCTGAGGCAGTAAATTTCACATGAAAAAGATTTCCTCTCCTTTTTCATGACCCCAACAGATATCCCTGTTTATAATGAGATGAATTCTACATTATATAAATCAGATTAATTAATATATAAATTGACTATAAATTAATAACTCAGGCCTTCAAAATGGGCTAACCTTTTAGTATTTGTCAAGTGAAAATGAATACTCTACTGACACACATCAGAAACTGTCCAATCAGTGAAACATAGCAATATGGCCAAAACCCACTTCAGCCATTTAAAAATCACATATTATAATATGTAGCGGTTGGATAATAATATGTATGTCTACAATTGTTTTATGTCGTATTCTAACTTCAGTAAATACCTGTTCTTAGTTTTGATTTAGTATTTAGAAGACTAGGTTTAGTTGTGTGTGTCATGTCATGTGTGTGATTGAATGTTTTCAGACACCTTGACAGTTCAGCAAAAGAAAAACCAGACATCAGTCAAGTACAAGCAGCTTTAAGGGTAGGTTCTTTGTCCTGCTCCAGTCTCAGAATCTTCACTAACTCATACCGACAAAACAGACAACAACAACAACAACAAAAAAAGACTTACTCATAATTGTGTGCTTGACGTGGCTTAGCGGTGACTTCTGATCAAGTTTTCCCATCAAACAATCCACGATCCGTGTGAAATAGAAAAAAAATATAATAAAACTTAACTCATAATTTCCTATTTCAAAACTATCCAGACATACAACTAACATCAAATCATTCCATTTCAGAAATGAAGGAAAAATCATTGTTAGATTTAAAATATCAATATTATAATGATATAAAGTGGCTTAATGTACAAAATATTTATAGAATTTCAGTTCAGCAAGTAGCTACATGATGTTTTCTTGGATTTTTATATCTGTCCCAATTGTTATAAAATATCTCGTGTATCTTCTCACAGGAAGTAACGCACGAGATGGACATGGCCTATGGCATGCTGGGAAGCCTTTTTAGGAGCGGTAAGATTATTATTGTCATCACAGAGTTCACCTGGTTAACCAGCGTGTAACATTACGAGAATTACTTAGTGATTAGGAGCGGTAAAATGACGATTCTCATCACAGAGTTCACCTGGTTAACCAGCGTGTAACATTACGAGAATTACTTAGTGATTAGGAGCGGTAAAATGACGATTCTCATCACAGAGTTCACCTGGTTCACTGAGAGATAATTAATGATTCTTCTCTCAAAGTTCACCTGGTTAACCAGTGTGTAATATTACGAGAAATAATTAATGATTGGTAGCGGTAGGATGATGATTCTTCTCTCAAAGTTCACCTGGTTAACCAGCGTGTAATATTACGAGAAATAATTAATGATTGGTAGCGGTAGGATGATGATTCTTCTCTCAAAGTTCACCTGGTTAACCAGTGTGTAATATTATGAGAATTACTTAGTGATTAGGAGCGGTAAAATGACGATTCTCATTACAGAGTTCACCTGGTTCACTGACGTGTAACGTTACGAGAAATAATTAATGATTGGTAGCGGTAAGATGATGATTGTCCTCACAGAGTTCACCTGGTTCACTGACGTGTAACGTTACGAGAGATAATTAATGATTGGTAGCGGTAAGATGATGATTGTCCTCACAGAGTTCACCCGATTAACCGGCGTGTAACATTACGAGAGATAATTAATGATTGGTAGCGGTAAGATGATGATTGTCCTCACAGAGTTCACCTGGTTAACCAGCGTGTAACATTACGAGAACTACTTAGTGATTAGGAGCGGTAAAATGACGATTCTCATTACAGAGTTCACCTGGTTCACTGACGTGTAACGTTACGAGAGATAATTAATGATTGGTAGCAGTAAGATGATGATTGTCCTCACAGAGTTCACCTGGTTAACTGGCGTGTAACATTACGAGAGATAATTAATGATTGGTAGCAGTAAGATGATGATTCTTCGCTCAAAGTTCACCTGGTTAACCAGCGTGTAATATTATGAGAAATAATTAATGACTAGGAGCGGTAAGATAACGATTCTCCTCACAAAGTTCACCTGGTTAACCGGCATGTATCATTACGAGAATCAATTAGTGATTAGGGGTGGTAAGATGACAATTGTCCTCACAGAGTTCACCTGGTTAACCGGCATGTATCATTACGAGAATCAATTAGTGATTAGGGGTGGTAAGATGACAATTGTCCTCACAGAGTTCACCTGGTTAACCAGCGTGTAATATTGCAAGAATTAGTTCATGGTTAGGAGCAGTAAGATGAGAATTCTCCTCAATAAGTTCACCTGGTTCACTGGTGTGTAACATTACGAGAATTAATTAGTGTTTAGGAGTGGTAAGATGACGATTCTCCTCACCAAGTTCACCTGGTTAACCGGCATGAAAATAATACGAGAATTAATTAATGATGACAATTGTCCTCTCAAAGTTCACCTGGTTAACCGGTCTGTAACATTACGAGAATCACAAAGTTGAATAATGGTAAATATGTGGTTGGTTTCAGGATCGAGACAGACGTTCTTTGCGAGCCAAGTAACCCGCTATGCGGACCTGTACGCAGCATCGTTTCTCAACCTCCTGCACTACCCGTTCAGTTACCTCTTCAAGGCACCCACCATGCTGGTACGTTCACCTTACACATTACCTTACTGCATGCTGCCACATATGCCGTGGCTTCATGCTGGCCTTCATTTTGTTAGTATTGCATTTATAACTGCACACCTTTAACTCCAGTTTGGTGCTGTTACATATCAATGTACCAGATAAAGATTTGGCAATTTTGCTTTAAGCCTTCCTGTTGCAACTGATGCAAAAATAGATGACAGGAAAGTTGTCTTTGGTGTCAACTTTGAATGTGTTAACCAGCCTATACTCACGAGGTCACCGTTGACCACGATGACTCCCTTGTCTGTAGTAGTGTGTTAGCTATGAGTATATGAGTATGGCCATACTAGGTTCATCACACATGCCCACGTTAACCGGCCCATTGTCTTCACCCACACACACCCACGATAAACGGCCCATTCTCTTCATCCACACACGCTCACGTTAACCGGCCCATTCTCTTCACCCACACACACCCACGTTAACCGGCCCATTCTCTTCACCCACACACGCCTACAGTAACCGGCCCATTCTCTTCACCCACACACGCCTACAGTAACCGGCCCATTCTCTTCACCCACACACGCTCACGTTAACCGGCCCATTCTCTTCACCCACACACACCCACGTTAACCGGCCCATTCTCTTCACCCACACACACCCACGTTAACCGGCCCATTCTCTTCACCCACACACACCCACGTTAACCGGCCCATTCTCTTCACCCACACACGCCTACAGTAACCGGCCCATTCTCTTCACCCACACCCGCTCACTTTAACCGGACCATTCTCTTCACCCACGCACTCCCACGTTAACCGGCCCATTCTCTTCACCCCCACACTCCCACGTTAACCGGCCCATTCTCTTCACCCACACACGCCTACAGTAACCGGCCCATTCTCTTCACCCACACACGCTCACGTTAACCGGCCCATTCTCTTCACCCACGCACTCCCACATTAAATGGCCCATTCTCTTCACCCACACACACCCACGTTAGCCGGCCCATTCTCTTCATCCACACACACCCACGTTAACCGGCCCATTCTCTTCACCCGCACACACCAACCTTAAACAGCCCGTTCTCTTCACCCACACACACCCACGTTAACTGACACATTCTCTTCACCCACACACACCCACGTTAACCGGCCCATTCCCTTCACCCACACACGCCCACGTTAACTGGCCCATTCTCTTCACCCACGTTAACTGGCCCATTCTCTTCATCCACACACAACCACATTAACCGGCCCATTCTCTTTACCCGCAGATGCCTCACGAGGCCACCGTTGACCATGATGAGTCGCCAGTCGGACTACCGGAGCAGTGCCCGATGGCGCCACGCACACGCGAACTGGACGCCGACCCAGGTGTGGAGACGCAGGTGTTGAAGCGGGCCCGGATGCAGCGTGACGATAGCCTGGTGCCGCGCCTCCAAGCCGACATGCCACGCCGCGTCACGCACCACCACGACGAAGACGACTCGGACAACGACGACTGCAGCAGCTCATCGAGTCAGGACAACTCCAAGAACAACAACGGGGTGGTGGCCGCCGACGGCTAGGCCCTGTCCCACATCTCTGTGTGTTATATCAGCAAGTCTTACTACTGTTCATGTTATTATTGTTCCTCTGGTAGCTCTTCTACTTCTACTACTACGACTAGGATGATGAATATACGGGACAGAGCCTACCCTGCTTCTCTGGTCATCCGCTAGGAGGCTCACGGGGAGGTCCGTGAGAGGGCGCCACCTGTCATTGATATTTCAGCGTTAATCCACAAGGTGGCGCTACATTTTTGGTGTCGGGGGCAGTATCTATGCAGGGTAGGCTGTGTTCCCGTATAGGTGCAGCAAATTGAAAAGAAAGGGGGAAAATAATGAATAGACCAAAATGAGAATGAAGTATACGCAATTCACATCAGCATTCTCCTTCACAGACCGTACGGTCAGCGGGGATGGCTGGCTTTTTCACCGGACTACTGTCCATGTTATGCTGAGGGAGACGCATTTTTGGGTAACCGCAGCGTTTCCAACCTGCATCAGGCTGAGTTTCGTCCTGGTTTGTGCACACCGGTTTCGCAGGTGCCGGTTCGCGCAAACCAGATCTGCATATAATAAGCTGCGTAAACCTGTCCCATGTTCTTGCTGTGCACCCCTCTCAGAACGTCTTCCCAGGTTTAATCATGTCTCTTTAAAAGTTCTCTGCATCTCTAAGCAGTGATATATATTACGATCTGGCTCAGAGCCAGTGAGAAAGAAAATGACGGTGGCAAATTCTTTCCTAGCACCTCACTTTGCCCACTTGCTGTTAGTGTTTTTCTCGCTGCTTAGATAGGACGAGAACTCTAAAACCTAAAGATAAAATGCCTAGAGCTGGTGAGAAATTAAGAGAGGGGTGCACCTTGGTAGATTGGTCTGTCTCAAACTCAGAAGGTGCAAGCTTGTCACAGGCATGGGACTTGGCCGGATTTTTCCATAATTCCATTTTTGAGATCTGAGGAAAAAAATTAGGGATATGAATTATCAAAAACATATGGCTTTGTTATATGCTATAAAATGAGTCCGTTGACAAAATTTATAAAAAAAAAGGACCGTTATAGTTCTCAGCTGAGGCCAGAAATACACTTAGAATAAGTGAAACTACATGGCCTATGTGGCCTCCAAACCCCGATTTCAAGATTTTTGTATTTTTTCCGAGTCCCATGCCTGCGCATACACCACTCTGTGCATTGCCGGTGTGCACAAACCTGGTCGGCATATGCCGGTTTCCAGATGCAGGTCACGGGGAGTTTTAAAGCAGGCAATCCTTGACCATGTGAGGCTCAGAATTTACGCATTTTAAGCCGCATGAAGATCATGACAGAGAAGCCCAATGAGCAGTTCTGTTGGGTTCTTCGTTTTCTTTGTTCGTTTCTTCTTCCTCCTGCATAGATCTATACATGTAGTGCTACGGCAGATACGGGTACTCCAGCTCCCAAACCGAATGGCATTTCTTGCACCACCCTCATAGGTTCTCACATGCTGTAAGCCCTCTTCTTAAAGTGCTACCTCACCCCTCTCAGCAGTGAGATTTCTTACTATCTATGGCTTAGTGATCCATTACTGGCATGGTAAATTGTGTACTAGTACCCCATTCTATTATGCAGTTTATCCCTGAGGGATTTTTCTCACAGCTTAGATTGGGGTGAGAATCTTAAAGAAAGTGGCATACGGCCTGTGAGAAGTTACGCAGGGTGTTTCTTCCCCGTCTGTGGTCACTTAAATACATTGTAGTGAGAGGATCCTGGTTCCTTCTCCATCTCAGGGCCGTACGATTAGTTCAGGTTCAGTGCTCTTATGGTGCATGTGTTCGGTGGTCAGGGTGTCTGCCTCGAGCATGAGAAGATGTGGGTTCAAACCCCGGTCAGGTCATACCAAAGACATACACAAAAATGGTACCCACTGCTCTTTCGGCTCAACACCCACCATTAGAATGAGTTGTAGGGGGCTAGAGCCTGAGTGGAAGAACGGCTGTATTGCCGAATTCAGTGATGGTGCACTCAATATTCCCTTTAATAAAAATTGCCAAAAAAGAAAGTAACTAGCTAGCACACCCAATGCAGTGAAGCCACACACAACCTTTATAAAAACTGCATGCTGGTTGGCGACTCTGGTCCACACACCATACCCGTTACAACGACCCTTCCACATCCTCACCAGCACAGAGCACTCTACCTGTGCGGATCACAAGGCGGACCTGGAGAGGCGCAGGCAACCAGCGTATAGTGAGAGTGCAGCGCCCCGCGTGGCAGTCAACCACACCAAAGGGCTGGACCATGTCTTCTTTGAGGTATGTGTTAATGCCGTACCATATATCAAAACATGAAGCATTGTCTTTTTCTCTCTTCCAGTATGTCAGCTTGGGTCAAAGGGGATTTTAATAATGTGCATATCTGGTATGTTCATCTCTATTTTGGGCCGATGGTGGTCCCCTTTCAGTATTTTTTTTGTTTTTTTCTCCTTGATGATATTTTGTTTTATTTTATTTAATGGTATATCATGCATATATACCTAATGGGTCTCATATTTAAATGCTCTTGTTAGCCCGGCATCGTTCATGTAATTCTCTTTAATCTCAAGTTTCTAGATTGTCTTTTCGCTGTAGATCTTCGACTTCCTGTTGCGGAGTTTCAGAGTCGCGGGCTCAGTATTGGGGATGTATGGGATTGTAGAGGAAACCTATGAAAGTTTAGTTTCGGAGCTCGTATTCCATCTAGTTTGAATCGCATAGTAATTCACAGGGCAAAGCCGCATCAATTACATAGCAATTCAAACAAGGTGGAAATGAGCTATGACCGTAAACTTGAATAGGTTTCTGAATTTATCTCACCCCTCACATTGACTAATGGGCTAACATTTGTGACATAATCCCACATTGAGTTTTTTTTTCTAAATACTCAACACCGTTGGATAAGAGTTCCCAATGTTAAGCCTATGGGTCAAAAATACCAGGGGTGAGATAATACCACATACTACAGACAACTCTTGTCATATATAAAACCAGTCCTACTTTCTGCTGGGTTTCTTCATAGAGAAGCAGTGGGTATTCTGTATCTTACCCGTTTTAGTTTTCAGCCCTGTACTTATAGTAAACTTATAAATCTTGGCGCATCTAAAACCCAACCCCTAGACGCTCCGTATGTATATTCGCCTTATATATCATTACTTATTCTATCAAACTTATTGAACTGCCTGACCATGTTACTTACATATTCAAACATGTATCTTCTATTGTTCGTTCTGTGTCAAGATATCTACATTTCCTATGTTCTAATTGTGTATAAGGAATTAATAAAAAGAGAGTCTATACCATCAAAATGGACGAGTATAGTGTGAGAGTAAGGGGTACAACCATTACTGGTATCTACATATCTGTATGTAACGTTAGCTAATAACCATTATACAATTCTGATGATATAGAAGTACTACGTTTGTTGCACTTTGAAAGACAAAAATGGCTTTAAATTTGCTACAGTTCTATCCTAAGAGAAGTATATCAAGGAGTCTGTTGGGTATTCCTGTGTTTAGTTATGTTTATGGCCGGTTCATTAGGTATGTGTCAATCATGAAGATAGAGTTAGTTTTACTGCCCACACCGGCCGCACATGGATGTGAGATAATGAAACCACGAGTCCTGCTGCTGTGTGCGTTTTCAACGACATGTATTCTGAATATTCTGGGTTAGAATCACAGTCCACATTGCCTACAAACTCCACATCCTCGTGGAGTCAAACCCCAGATCATAACTCAGATGTAGTGTAAAATAAACCAAAAGTGTGAGTTTGAAGCGGGACTCGCCCTAGACCTCCGTGTAAATACACAGCCGTAGAAATAACGACACAAAGGACCAGGAACCAGACGTGGAGTAATCTCATCAGCAATAAGGTGACTTGAAGCATTCTAGTTTATTATTGTCCGGGCGTTGAATGGTGGGGAGGTGTCTTAGTTTGTTTACAGCTTGTGTTCCGCTCCATGGTGCCAGGTCAGTTAGTGCCTAGATTCAGGTGCGTTGCAATCCTAGAATAAAACAATTATACAGTTTTACTGAGTCAAATAAACTGCATTGCATGATAAAGGCAACTTCTGTGTTGTTTGTTGTTCAATTGTTGTTCGTCATAAAGGGGATTTCTTTGAAAGGCATATCAAACAATTCCACTTGAAAATTAAAACCATATCAATTACTTGGAGATCAAAAATGGTTATGTAAATGTTGAGTAGAACACACGTTTAACTTAAAAGGTTTTTTTTTAAACCCTAAAAGTGAGGTTCACTGTTCTTGCCTAGATTTTGATCTAGATATTAAAAGAATATAGAGAAATTGTAATATGTTAGATTTCACATGATAAAACCTATGCTTTTTTTCTTCAAACTTTCACATGGTACTGTAAAGGTGTAGTACTACACATTTCAGTAGTAAGATCTATAAGTCACCATCCCTGTTATTAATAGGATTTCATTAAGAAAAACATATTTTTCAGTAGATTTACCATGCTCTCAAGGGCATGGTTTTCATTTAACACAATTTGAGACATTATAGGAATATGTGATTGAGCAAAATGAATAATTTTATTCTATTTTGTTACACAAAGGTGGCCGTTTAATGAGGACCCAACATATATCAATATGGATCCCCAGTAGTTGGTTTTTGTCTTTTTTTATGAATGAATTTTGAAACAGTTGTTTCTGAACTGTTGCCTCTTGATCTAGTAAAGGCATGTTAGGTAGGGGCCAATGCCGTACCATATATCAAAACATGAAGCATTGTCTTCTTCTCTCTTCCAATATGTCGGCTCGGGTCAAAGGCAATTTGATAATACACACATCTGTTATGTTCACCTCTATTATGGGTCCTTGGTGACCCTGTGTCAAGGTTTTTTATTTACTCCTTGATGACATTTTATCTTATTTAATGTGTATATATCACACATATATGTGTAATGGGTGTCCTATTTAAACATTCTGGTTAGCCTGACATCATTCATGTTAGTCTCTTTAATCACAAGTTTCTCATTGATTTTTTTCAATGTAGGTCTATGACTTCCTGTTGCGGGGTTTTATAGTCAGGGGCTCAGTGTTGGGGATGTATGCGATTAACTCTTGTTGTATATATAACAAGTCTCACTTTCTTATGGGTTTTGTCATAGAGAAGCAGTGGGTATTCTGTATCTTACCTGTTTTAGTTTTCAGCCCTGTACTTATAGTAAACTTATAAATCTTGGCGCATTTAAAACCCAACCCCTATATGCTCCATATGATTATTCGCCTTAGATATCATTACTTATTTTATCAAACTTATAGAACTGCCTGACCATGTTACTTACATATTCAAACATGTATCTTCTATTGTTCGTTCTGTGTCAAGATACCTACATTTCCTATGTTCTAATTGTGTATAAGGAATCAATAAAAAGAGAGCCTTTCCATCAAATTGACAAGTATAGTGTGAGAGTAAGGGGTACAACCATTACTGGTATCTACATATCTGTATGTAACGTTAGCTAATAATCGTTACACAATTCTGATGATATAGAACTACTAAGTTTGTTGCACTTTGAAAGACAAAAAGGGCTTTAAATTTGCTACAGTTCTATCCTAAGAGAAGTATTTCAAGGAGTCTGTTGGGTATTCCTGTCTTTAGTTATGTTTATGGCCGATTCATTAGGTATGTGCCAATCATGAAGATAGAGTTAGTTTTACTGCCCACACCGGCCGCACATGGATGTGAGATAATGAAACCACGAGTCCTGCTGCTGTGTGCGTTTTCAACGACATGTATTCTGAATATTCTGGGTTAGAATCACAGTCCACATTGCCTACAAACTCCACATCCTCGTGGAGTCAAACCCCAGATCATAACTCAGATGTAGTGTAAAATAAACCAAAAGTGTGAGTTTGAAGCGGGACTCGCCCTAGACCTCCGTGTAAATACACTGCCGTAGAAATAACGACACAAAGGACCAGGAACCAGACGAGGAGTAATCTCATCAGCAATAAGGTGACTTGAAGCATTCTAGTTTATTATTGTCCGGGCATTGAATGGTGGGGAGGTGTCTTAGTTTGTTTACAGCTTGTGTTCCGCTCCATGGTGCCAGGTCAGTTAGTGCCTAGATTCAGGTGCGTTGCAATCCTAGAATAAAACAATTATACAGTTTTACTGAGTCAAATAAACTGCATTGCATGATAAAGGCAACTTCTGTGTTGTTTGTTGTTCTATTGTTGTTCGTCATAAAGGGGATTTCTTTGAAAGGCATATCAAACAATTCCACTTGAAAATTAAAACCATATCAATTACTTGGAAATCAAAAATGGTTATGTAAATGTTGAGTAGAACACACGTTTAACCTAAAGGTGAGGTCCACTGTGCTAGCCTAGATTTTTTTATCTAGATGGTTTTTTTTTTCAATTTGCTTGCCATAGGGGTGTCATTGCCATATCTGATTAATCTAGATTTTGATCTAGATATTGATATATGATAGAATATAGAGTAAATCAAACCAACCAATCAAATTACTAATGTTGGATTGTACATGATAAAACCTATGCCATTTTCTTTCCCATTATATGGTAAATGTGTAGCACTACACATTTTAGTACTAAAATCTATAGGTCAGCCTCCATGTTGTTGAAAGTATTTAAGAAAACCACATTTTTCAGTAGATTTACCAGGCTCTCCAGGGCACGGTTTTCATATAACCCAATTTGAGACATTATAGGAATATGTGATTGAGTTAAATGAATCATTTTTATTCTATTTTGTTACACAAAAGTGGCCGTTTCATAAACACTCATTACATCAATACGAATTCCCAGTAGCGGCTTTTTTTCTTTTTCTGTTCATAAAGTTAAACCGCATAGTTTTGTTTTACATTAACACATTGTAAAAATAGTAATACATCAATATCAAGCAATGGGATTTTAAATATTAAGAGGGATACATCCCAGTGGGCCTTTGACAGATATAGGCCTCCTTTAATAAAAGTGTGTGTAGGCCTACTTGGCCTAGCCATAACTTGGGCTTTGTCGCTTAGGGATGAAACAGGCACTGAGACAGGGGCTGGATCGTCTTAAGTAACGAGATCTGTTCTCTTACCAACAGCTAACTCATAAAACACTGCCATGTGAAGTGGTTACCATGTGGGTACGAGACAAGTTCAGCTGTATAGGCACACTGCACCGCTCCAGTTTATCGCAAAACCTGTTTTCAGTATGTTGCTCGAGCGGTGCAGTGTGCTGTATAGGCGGATATGGCGGGTAACTTGTGAATGTCACCCCACCTGGTGGACAGATTCTGACTTACTACCGCGTAGCGCCCCCTGGTGTCACGGACTCACAACGCGCGTGTTATGACACGTGACCGCCTTCTCGGCCTCTGATTGGTCAGATCGCCCGCCGAGTTCGAATGGCCTCTGTGCACGAGAAAAGTTTTACCGAAATCACTTCAGTTTGATGAAACGGCAATTAACTGACCACACAGACCTCATTCCGCCAGGTAAGTAACGCCATTCGGTACAATATGCATCTAGGGAACAGTTGACGGTATTACTGGTCTATACAGTCAATAAATACCACGTAAACCGCTTTTAAATGCGAGTGTTCAAAGTTTACAGGGAAGTAATTCTACGCAGTACAAGGACAGACTGAAAGTGGAGAGATTCGTGTGTTTGATTTGTGGTTCAGGAATATAAGAATTGGCGAACTCAATAGGTTTGTTCATCTTAGTTTCGTTTGTTGTAGTAGCTCGTGATATACGTCGTATTTACCAAGTCAGCGGTTTAGGACGCTTTGTCTCGCAGGTGAAAACTGTCACTGACGATTCTCTGTCTTTGAAGTTTGACGTCCCCCCCCCCCCCCATTTAGAGTCCCACAGAAACAGCAGAATAAGTATTGGGAAGGGGGAGGGGGGGGGGGGGCACAAACAGATGACAAATTTTTATTTTTGGAACTACTGCAGTTTTTAAGTCGGTAAAAACAACGCATTGCGGAGGATGTAAAAGTACCGGTAGGTGGAAAGTATGTAATTTATTTCTTTGGGTGAAATCAGAAATGATAGTATATCTGTATTTTGAGCATCATTCACGTCAATAATTTGCAATAAAACAGCGGATTGAATCTCTCCATACACCCTCAGTCCTTGTCATGGTCGTCACAGACATGTTTTCCAGGTTTTCTCGATCTCTGAGAGGCAGTAAATCACATATGAATGATATTTCCACTGTTATTCTGATCCCAACTGACATCCCTGGCCTGTTAGAGATAAAGGTGGGGGATTAAGGGTGAGGATGTTAATTAAGGTATTGAGGGGGTTACAAGGGGGGGGGGGGAGCTGTCAAAGTGTCCTGTGCTAAATCAGTGAGTCTACGACCTGGATAGTAAAACTGCTAAAGAAGGGGAACATATATAGGCTATAATAATACTGAGTATATTATGTGTCAAATTTAATCAGTAAAACTTTCTGTTTCAGAGACACATACTTTTGAGGACAATGGCGTCTACGGCTTTATTTACACCCTTTGTAGACAAGGAGAACATCATCGATGCCGGCGCCAGGAAAGGCATGCTCAAGTCGGGTCATGGCCACATTAAGTCACATGGTAAATCTCACAACCTGTAGACGCAATACAAACCTATCTGAATGCCACTATTTATCTGTTTATATTTAGTTATATTACACAGTTGATAAAACTGACACTGCAGTTTTCTAGAAAGATTCATCATTTATTTGACAGATAAAAATGTCACAATTGGTTCCTGTAATCTTATCAAGAAATTAATGTAATTTATTATCACAGAGGTGGCAGCAGCTTTCAATTTTCTGAAGAAAATACACTTTTTAATTTTCAGTATATTAAATTCCCCTTCCTTGAATAAAGATATTAAATTAGCTTTGTTCATGCCAATAAAACAGTGGTCTAAACCTACCATTCTGCGGCAGGAAAATCCACATGGGAAATACTTTCTCTCAATCTTTTTTATTTTTATTACCTAAACTGACTTCCGTCATGATCATGTGCATATTCTATGGATAAGTAAAGAGGAACAAAACTTTTGTATTCTTACTTTTTAAAACATTTAACATTCTTTAGTCATATCGTTCTCAACAAGGATATAAGGCACATAGCTATAGTGTTTTGGAGGCGGCCATCTTGTCCCCTGACGCTAAACATAACACCAGTTGGCAGGTCCTATTGTCAATGGAATTTATCTAAAATATTTGATGTGGTTTACCGTAAACGGTTTTTAGACTCGTCATGATTATTTTTAGATTATGACATCAGATAATAGTAGTTGTCCCCCGACTAAAGTACACCATCTTATATCTTCCTGGTGGATGATGGCGGAACTAGCAATCACTCTGTGCCCTATACAATGGAGATTTTAGACCAACTTTGGAAAACCATTTTCTATTGATATCTCACTTCCTTGTGGGGAAGGGAGGAATGTTCCTAGACATTTTCTCTATTTTATTTTTCGAGATGATATATAAACTTTGACTACATTGTTTTTCGCTGCTCAGTGGGGAAGACGTTTCAGGCGAACACGAGTCAGACTCCGTTACGTCGAGTCCTCGGGAACGTGAACCGAGCCAACATCCCCAAGTCGGAGGGACCCCAGCAGCAGAAAGGTCAGCTGAAGAGGTCCGACCAGCCCGCCATGTGCCTCCAGCCGCCGGCGCCCGCCTCCAAACCGGCGCGACACAAGACGGAGCGCCCCGCGACCAGCCTCCGCCCGCCCCAGACCGCCCCCAGGACCGGTCTCAGCGCCAAGACCAACAAGTTCGACATCTACGTGGACGAGATCGAGAAGATGCCGCTCCCGCCCGCCGACGACGCGGGTGAGACGCACAGAGGGCAGGGTGCCTCTTGACCGAGGGAATCCAGCGTTTTATTCTCAGTTTATAAAGTTGTTTTTTCTTGTGTCAAATAAAGACAGATTATATTGGGCCTCATTCACACCAGTAATAACGAAGAAACCAACACGTTTTGGTTAAAGGCCTCATTCTCCATGAGTTTGATGTGGAGTGAATATCTCACCCCCGGAATAAATGTCCATAGGCTTAACATTGGGAACTCGTTCTCCATGCCCGTACAAGTTTTACAGTCCGTTATCCATTGTTTATTTTCTGTGTGTCGTCCATTCCTTAGGTGTGTACAGGGTTAAGATAAATACAGAAAGCAACTCGTTTTGGTCAAAGAAGTCATTCTCCAACTCGTTTGAATGCTACGTCATATTCACTTGGCTGTCGCCTCATTCATATCACACCGCATCAAACTCGTGGAGAATGACGACTTTGACCAAAACTTGTTGGTTTCTTCTTAAATATTACATAGCATTCAAATGAGCTGGAGAACAATGACTTTGACCAAAACGAGTTGCTTTCTGTATTTATCTCACCACTGTACACACTAAAAGAATGGACAACACACAGCATATAGACCATGGAGAACAGACTGCAATACTTGTAGGGGCATGGAGAACGAGTTCCCAATGTTAAGCCTATGGGACAAAAATACCAGGGGTGAGATAAACAGTGGTTCAAACCTCCCTTCACATCCCAGCCCCATTACATGGTCAATAACGATGTGTTTTCCATGTTTTCACTCCCTCTGAGGCAGAAAATTCCACATATTTCCAATATTCCCTCTCTTTTTCATGACCCCAACTGACATCCGTGCAGACACATACAACACCCTTCTTTTCACAGATGACACGTTTTCATTTTCTCATCGATCTACGCTTCTTCATTTTCAATGGCTGTATGCTCCTAGGAGTTGATGCATAGTAATGTCTGAGCATATGCAAGGTTATTGCGAAGGGTCAACTCCGAGGAGCATAAGATCTGAAACCAGTCTATATTGTATTTATTATCCACCTTTTCTGGACAATTGGCATATCAACATCATTGCGTTTTAGTTATGCGCTATTCTGTACGCACCAGTTTTTCCTCGGCGTCCCCCCCCCTCCCCTGAGCATACAACATATCCTTATGCGCTGGATATGTCCATACACACCCCCTATGTGGTTTCTATTTGACAATTTATATTAGGTGGATAATGATATCCTTAATTGACGATTAAGGTCAAGCGAGCGGCCGGTCACCTACCTACAGGAAGGTTCAGTGAAATCCTACGTTTTATTCTCAGTTTATAAAGTTGTTTTTTCTTGTGTCAAATAAAGACAGATTATATTGGGCCTCATTCACACCAGTAATAACGAAGAAACCAACACGTTTTGGTTAAAGTCCTCATTCTCCACGAGTTTGATGTGGAGTGAATATCTCACCCCCGGAATAAATGTCCATAGGCTTAACATTGGGAACTCGTTCTCCATGCCCGTACAAGTATTACAGTCCGTTATCCATTGTTTATTTTCTGTGTGTCGTCCATTCCTTAGGTGTGTACAGGGGTAAGATAGATACAGAAAGCAACTCGTTTTGGTCAAAGTCATTGTTCTCCAACTCGTTTAAATGCTAGGTGATATTCACTTGGCTGTCGCCTCGTTCATATCACTCCGCATCAAACTCGTGGAGAATGACGACTTTGACCAAAACTTGTTGGTTTCTTCTTAAAACTCACGTAGCATTCAAATGAGCTACCTACAGGAACTCAAAGATTAGCGACTTTTATCTGTTAGCACTTTACTAAAAGCAGTGTGGTTTGAGGATAATTTACATATGACTTTGTTTACAGATAACTTTGACCATGTGTGGGCAGCGGCTGAGCGGCCGGCCACCTACCTACAGGAACTCAAAGAGTGGCGGCTGTGGCCCTTCGGCCATCACGCTGACCTGAGCGATGACGACGATGTGTCGGACGAGGAGGAGGACAGCCTGGCCATACTCGACACAATCTCAGGTATTTGTGGATTGACTTTTCATTTGTATGACAGTGTACAGCATAAGTTGCTGTTAGATTAAATTCAAAGTAGGCAGTTAAAAGCATATCCTACAATGGTGCCACCTGGTGATTTTTAAATATTGTTAAGGGGCCATCCATAAAGTATGTACGCACTGAGGGGTGGGGGGGGGGGGAGGGGGGGGGGTAAAAAGTCTTGGAAATTTTGCGTATGCTCCCTCTTTGTTCTATTGCGTACAAGATCAGGAGGGTGGGTGGGGGGGTCAAAAATTTTGGAATTCTGCGTACATATACAGGGATGCCAGTTTTCAATGTTTCCATTGAAATTCATGTTTTCGTTTTCAGTGAATAAAAAGTCCTTTTCCTTGAATAATATCGACAATAAAATTCTAAATTACCCAATTCAACCAAAGCCCATGTTTCCAACACTGAACATCCCCAAATAACCATGTAAAAATTGAAATCTCTCCCCTGATGCCTTGAAAACCCAACTCACTGAGAACCCTTTCCCTCCCCACATACCCTCAGCCTCACGCGGTTGCCCTTTTCAAAGTTCTCCCAGTCCCCTGTGAGCAGTTCAATGGGGCTCAGGGATTGAAAACAGACAATGGCTGTGATTGGTCAAAATTCAGTGACAAGTTTTATTCAGTGATAGACCTAACTAAACCCCATTATGTGTATAAAATATGTGTACATATCCTAATTAATACACCATTCAGTGTTTCATGATTAAATTTCTGAAAAATAGTCTCTTTTATATTTTTGAATTTGAATAATTTACTGCTGACACCAACCCATGTGGTACTTGTTATGGAAGCCGCCATCTTGGATTAGCAGACAAAAGAACTGCAGACATGGCAATTCTCTTAAGATGGTATATAGTCACAGTTTCAGCTTAATAATGTAAGTAATTATCACACATATATTGAAACCAATGCCAACAGCAGCAGCTGCTGGTGTTTTTATTGTTTAATTCACCAAGAATGTCCACATATAGACAGTGAGCGATAATAGGGGACGTTGAAAAACTCCGCGAAAATCGGAGATACATAAACGAAAATTGGAGGGTGAAAGTTAGTTGTTATTCTACTGTACTTGTGGACTCATTTCAATATTACTTTACCCAACCCAAAAAGTGTTAAACTTATTCCTATAGATTTCTAATGCGTAGATGAATATGGTTAAACACCACAATGCATACAGAAGCGTAAATAATCGTTGATGAACTTAGCACTGGCACAGTGGCAACGATATTCATTTTGGGGAAGGGGGGGGGGGGATCTTATTGGTCTAGGAATCAACCAACCCCATTCTCCCTGTACAGACTCATAGGCTCCTACAACTAAAAAATAAGTGGGAAAATTAACAAACTAAATTTCATTATTTTTTAAGGCAGATATGTTTGTTAGTGATAATGTTACTTGTGTATAATATTAATACCACATATCAGGTGTTTGTAGTGCAAATATGTGAAGTGTAACCCCTTTATTGCCATAAAAAATATTTCAATGTTTTTTTCTGACTCCAACTGGCATCCCTGCATATATGGATGGCCCCTAATTATCATTCGAATCTGGTTCTTTGTGATTCGTCCTAATGTGTAAGTAAATAAATTCAACGTTTTGTACGGTTTAACCAAATTTGGTAGGTAAAATATGCCAATTTATATTTGCTTGAACTGCCTGAACTATTTATCTGGGTTGACATGTGGTTTGTGGTCAAACTCCCTCAATTTTTATATTTGCTTGATTTACATAAGAAATATTCTGAAAAATATGGTTTTCTTCAATTCTCTCAAAATAAAAACGGTGTCCTATGCTACTTAAAACCTAGATGTGTAGTACTATACATCTACTATATTCTGTAAAAGTTTGATGAAAATTACATGGGTTTTATTATGTGAAAAACAACCATTGGAATTTCCATAGTCTATTGTGAAATCTTCATAATATTGATCTCTAAATTAAAAACTAGCACAGTTAACCCCGAATTTTAAGTGTTCTACAACACTTAGAGATCATCATATTCAAATTTCAGGAAAATTATATCTGTTTTAATTTTTAAGCCAAAGTGTCCGATATGCCTTTAAAAGAATGTGCATAGGTATATGATAAACTATGAAACGATTGGTTTGTTTGGGCATTCCGACTGGTATACTATTAAATGAGTGGCTATTTTTTGAGCACATGGATAAGTAAACTATTGAATAATATGAAGAGACGTCACAAGTTTGAGTCTGAGTTTATTTATGCCACGCATTTTGTTGGCTCCATAATTTCATGAGTCAAAGACGAGTGACATTACGGAGCCAAGAAAATGAGTGACATAAATAAACTCAAACACAAACGAGTTGCGTCTAGATTTTATCCTACCCCGTTTCCATATTTTTTCAGTATCAGAAAGTAGTGACATAAACAACACTTTATGTCACACTTGTGACATAAACAAATCCCATGTTAAGCCTATGGCGTTTTTTATTAGGGGTAGGATAAATTGGTTGCTTCATAGCTCAGTGAAAGGTATACTATTAAACGATCGTTTCTAATGGAGCACTAGGTTCAGTGAAATGTTGACGCCTGGTACTTATATAGAACGTCCTGACCATGCTGTACAATTTACAGAACAAGATGGTAATTTACGGTTTGTACGGTCCAAGGCAATTATGACGAGTTCCATACAAACGGTAAATTATCATCGAGTTCTGTGACTTGTACAAGCACGGTTGGACGTTATATATAATATTTACTATATATACCCGAAATTTTCAGAAAATCATTAATTTCATTTGGCTTAACAACCAATGTTTTGATCAACGTGTATGGGAAGGTAGTCTGCATTTCCTGTACGGACCAGTACTTTTTACATATATGGCGAAACGGTGCATATTTACAGTATATACGGCATGGGTATATAGTAAACTGTCAAACAATTTGCTGTTTTGGAGCACACAGGTCAGTAAACTATTGAACAATTGGTTTGTTTCAGAGCTCTCTGATGACTGGACGTTAAAAGTACCCATAGTTGGCACATCGCTGCTGGCATCCATCCCTCTGCCCACGTGGGAGGAGTTGGAACTCGAGGAAGCCTTCCAGACCACCCTATAACCCCGACCGCCAGCGGCGTGTGTGTGAGGTGGAGGTTTCGTTAACGCTGTACAGTAAACAGACCACCCTATAACCCCGACCGCCAGCGGCGGGTGTGTGAGGTGGAAGTTTTGTTAACGCTGTACTGTAAACAGACCACCCTATGACCCCGACCGCCAGCGACGGGTGTGTGAGGTGGAGGTTTTGTTAACGCTGTACATTAAACAGACCACCCTATAACCCCGACCGCCAGCGGTGTGTGTGTGAGGTGGAGGTTTCGTTAACGCTGTACAGTAAACAGACCACCCTATGACCCCGACCGCCAGCGACGGGTGTGTGAGGTGGAGGTTTCGTTAACGCTGTACATTAAACAGACCACCCTATAACCCCGACCGCCAGCGGTGTGTGTGTGAGGTGGAGGTTTCGTTAACGCTGTACTGTAAACAGACCAACCTATAACCCCGACCGCCAGCGGCGGGTGTGTGAGGTGGAGTTTTCGTAACAGAAATTTCAACAGGTGCATAATAGGCAGCAAGTTGTGTGTATATGAGTTGTGTTGGTGTAGGAAGTGTTTGATTCACTCGAGTTCAGGATTCATAGCGAGGATATCGATTTGTTCAGGTTGTGCTGTGTTCATGAACTCTAGTGAGATTTCTGTTGAAAAAATTGATTTTAATAACTTCACACAAATGGTAGCAGGGATGCAAGTATTATGGATGTTCGAAATTTCAAGATTTTCATTGATAAAGATCATGTTTCTGAAGTATTCACAAGGAGGCCATTGCTGACTTCTTGCTTTTCTGAGTCACCTAAACTGATCTGTATATCAAACGGGAGAATTGTCCACCAAAAAGCAGAGTTCCCTCTATTTTCTCTCGCCTGGCCTATTTCTTTTAGATGCATGTAACTCCGGTGATATATGCGGAGAAGAAGTCTCTAGTGTATTATAAATTCATGAAATTAAAGTTAAGAAGTGCCCTCGAAAGCTCTAGAAAAAAGCTCAAATTCCAGTAGCTTCAACCTGTGGGCTCCTTGCGGCATTATGGTACCCCCCCCCCCCCCCCCCGACTTGTGATTTTCTCCTTCTTATCGCACAGCTTTGAGCATGTTGTACGCGTTGTACCGCCACTTCAGTCGTGGCTGCTCTACATTTTATTCCGGTATAACCCGGTCTTGAATCCCGGTTGACAATAGGAGCTGCACTACTCAGAGGTTCACACTTTCCTACTTTTTTCTTTTTTTTAATTCAGTACAAACGGTTCTAGCACTAGGCTAGGTCTCCCACCACAGTACTTGTCTCTAAGCATGCAAACTTTCACTCTCATTCATGTAAAAAAGGCACCATTTCGTTTATTGTCACTTGTTGTTGTTTAACTCTTTATTCATTCACATTTTACACTAATCGCCGATTACCAAGTATTCCATGATCATGCACGTATCACGCAAGTCGATAACCGGTCAACGTTTGTAAATAGAAACTGCCGAGGAGATGTTAATTAAAGGGTCCATCAGTGTCGACAAATTCCAGAGTAAATGACGACTTTATTTTTTATAACGTGTACATGCTTGTAAATACATTAGCTTCTCATTTTATGAATAAAAACTCGGAAGACAATCTTTTTTCTGCTGTTGTGTTGTGATATGAATTCCATGCACACATTACCACACATCAGGGAAGTGTTTGTTTAATGTTTTTGAAAAATTTCAGGGATAATCTCTTGTCAGGAAACACAAGAATTTCCAGATCTACGCTTAAAGAACTATACTAAAGTTTGTATATGATTAATACAGGGATGCCAGTTTTCAATATTTCCATTGAAATTCATGTTTTCATTTTCAGAATAAACACTTACTGTTCATCAGGTAATATTGATCTACCAACTGCTAGATTACCCAGTTCGGCCACAGCCATGATCCCCCCACTGAACCTCCACACTGACCCACGTAAAAACTTGAGCTTCACATTCGATCACCACCCTCGTGGTGTAAAAGAACCTTGAGTAAGTCTGGTAAGGACCTATAATGGTTGACTGGACGTAAAATCAAACCAAACAAACCAATGATCCCTTGATTCCCCATTGCAATGCGAATGTAATTTTTAATAAATTTATTATCGACAAGTCACTTTCACCCGAACGGGTGTTTTACAAAGCAATAGTCGTACGACTATAGTACAATTTTTTACATTCTTTACCTGTTATATATATATATATATATATATATGTGTATATATATATATATATATATATATAAATATAATAGCAAATAAACACTCCATATGGTTTATAATACATCCTGCAAATCAATTTAAATTTTGGCATGTCCAAGTCTTTCCTTGTAAGAGTTTATCAATCACTTATTCTAAGTCACATCTTAGTGGATGATGACTGATAGGTCGCTCGACCATTTAAGTGGTTTTTACATCTACCTTTTTTTTTGTTTTTTGTTTTTACCATTTTACCAAACCTTATACTACAACAACAAATATTTCAATGTTTTTTTGTGTTCCCAACTGGCATCCCTGTGAATAGAGGAGGAAAAAATACCTGATGTTTTGAACATTAAGGGGTTCTGCTGTGATCTTGCATCATTATCTCGGCAATAGGAGTTGCTAAGATTGGTTTATCTGTACATGATGTTTTGAAAATCATGGCCTTAAATCTCAAATAAAGGGATGGAAGGACAACTTTTTTTTATATAAAAAAACTAGAATTCCATCGGATCCGTTTGGAGCTACGGCCATGGGAACATAAACATCATTTTTTGGCGGAGATTACGACTTAGAGAGTGAGATCTTATGGGAGGGGGGGGGGGGGGTGGCTGTGAGGCCTGGCGCTAGTGAATATTCACCTGAACGGCGCCCCCCCCCCCCCCCCCCGGGCGGGTTGTATGACGTCACATTGATGCGGCCTATTGCAGATCATGAATAATCACCTCAGGGTCACCCATAAAGTAGTACGCAATGGGGGGGGGGGGGGGGGGGGGGTGTCGAGAATTCCGAAAATTTTGCGTATGCTCCTTTTATGTTCTATTGCGTACAAAATCAGGAGGGGGTCGGGTTAAAGTTTTCAGAAATGCTGCGTACGTACTTTATGGATGGCCCACTGGCACCTGTGACGCTAGGACACATTAGAGCCTCAGGACACGCATAGCACCGTGAACAAACATTCTGAAAAGTTTTCCTCCTCAACCACCCACCCCCCCCCCCCCCCCCCAGCCCCACTTCACGGGGCTGACCGTACTCAGATAACCGGTATTGGACTGTGGTATGGCAAACTTCCAACAAGGAGCGCGAATTCATGCTCTATTGACGAAGCTTCTAGTTCCGTAATTAATTTTTCTTTTTTCATGATCGGCATTTAACCTGTACTCAGCGGGGGTCATAGCCTCTCTGAGATGGTCAAATTTACCTCAAAAATTGTTTGAGTCGACATTAAGACGACTACAGATCTTTACGTGATGAACTCAGTGCAAGTAAATATTTCTAAATACTGGGTACTAGTAAAAAAACAGGTGTTTTGATTTTAATTTCTTTATTTTAGAGAAATACCAAATCTAAACGGACTCTTTTGAAAAAATAAAATAAAATACGAGAGTATCTAATAGTAGAGTAGTTGGTATAGTAACCGCATGCAGCTATTTGACAATTTTGAGCTCCTCTTGATACAAAATTTGGAAATTATTACGGAGCTGCCACCTAGTGGGGAAACATTGAACTACATCGTTGTCTGGCGTGGCCTGTAGTGCGGATGACACTCACCAGACGGCGTGCACACCTCCTAGCGGTGTGTAGAAAGACTAGTGCGCTACCTGGTTCAGATAATCTGCTGGGTTTATTATATTTATTATCCATCGTATACAAAGCCCCCATTGAAAATGTATGGGGACTCAGTAAACCACGATCCATTTTATACAAACTGTCAGATACCAAAACTGTGGTATACGGATTCAAACCTGTGGTATACGGCCTCAAGACCATGGTATACGGGGAAAATAGTCCCTTTTTCTATAGAACAAAGAAAGAGTCCCAATTGTTATACCATTTGATATGGCAATTAGTGGGTATAATTTATTCGAAAAGATGGATAATAAATGCAACAAACGATGATTTTGTGGATAGGCGGTTCTGTAAACCACTCGAGGTTGACATCGTAATACACTCGCTAGCGCTCGTGTATTACTACGCGTCAACCTCTCGTGGTTTACGGCCGCCTGTCCACAAAACCATCGATTATTGTCTATGTATTTAATGAAAAGATAATAAAAAGATTTTATATTGATAATATAACATTGGGTTATCCCTATACAAAGGACTTGATGACTAATTGCAAATGAAATAAAACAAGAGTGGTGTCCCCTTGATGCAGAAATCGGAATTATTGAACAGTGTCGCAAATGTAACAGAATCAGGCGTACAATGATATATATACACAATAATGACTGGTTTTGTGTACGAGTAGCCGTAATCTCCGAGTAGTTGACGCATAGTAATATCCAAACGATTAGCGAGGATATTACGTCGTCAACTACGAGGAGGTCAATCACTCGTATACAAAACCAGTCTTTATTGTATTTATTACCCACCTACAAGATTAATAACAAATATATTGCAATTAAAAAAAGTTTCTGTTAGCCATTTAGTTCCAAACACCACAGCACTGTCAAGCATGGCAGTAATTCGGTGTCCAATAATATACACCAATAATATAGTTTGCTATTAACCTGTGACTTTAGCATGCAAAGTGTGTTATGACAGTGATTTCTGATGGTAAATGAGATTATTATGATTGATTCTAAATAATTTGCATTGAATGAACATTCAAAAACTTATTTCGAAGTAAATGATGATTCAACCTTATTATGGATAGGACTATTTTTCCGGAATCTCCTGCAGGAGATTCTGACATGCCAGAATCTCCAGGTAGTTAATTCCAGGTGCCCTATACATTTCCTATGGAGACTCCGTAATAGGTGGGTAATAAATGTCACTGCAACAAGGGCACAAGGGCTGGTTCCACCAACACATTGGATTTGCTGTGGCATATCTTGTTATATCTTAGTGTTGCGGTATTTTTTAAATTTTTTTATAAGGTTTTTATTTATACTGGAGTAAACAGTTAGGCAGCACAAAGCCTATCTTCCACTAGCTCCAGTCCAGGTCCGTACCTCATTTGTCGCAATACATCGCGTGCAATGGTTTTCATACTTTTTTCACGAAATCGTGTGTATATTTTGGTGCTCCACCACCGTGACACCTCAAGATGCATTGCGGAAAATATGCATGCGATTATTCAAAACCTAGCGAGCTTTAGCAAGACACCCTAATTGTAACTGTTCTTGCGTGTTGGTGGAATCAGCACTTATCACTTCCTGTGCAGCTCTGACCAAGTCTGCAGTGAGATGAGGGTGACAGACAAGCAGTAACCACAGCAGCAGGGGGTGTGTAAGTGCAGATCTTTCAAGATCCCAAAAGCATCAATAATCGACAAACACTTAAAAGTGAATAAGATATTTTATTCCATAACAAATTACATAAACAGATATAGCTTTGACAAACAACATTCTCTACACATAATTATATGTGTTGAAAATAACAATATTCATAACACGAATGACGGACTAAAAACCCTGAGGATCAGGTGAAGCTTTCGTCTTCGAGATTAAACTGGAGCAGTTCGGGGTCGACTCCGAGGTGGCGAACGAGCTGCGCCAAGGTGGGTTTGGGGTCTGCGTGGGTGAGGTCGAGCAGCTCATAGAGCGCAGTCTGACTGGTGCTGCGCCACTTGGCGATGAGTCGAGACAAGGTGACAAGGTCGTTCTGTGGAAAAGGTCAATGAAAACATCAGCAGTCAAAACAAGGTGACAAGGTCGTTCAGTGGAAAAGGTCAACAAAAACATTAGGAGTCGAGACAAGGTCACACGGTCGTTCTGTGGAAAAGGTCAATGAAAACATCAGCAGTCAAAACAAGGTGACAAGGTCGTTCTGTGGAAAAGGTCAACAAAAACATCAGGAGTCAAAACAAGGTGACAAGGTCGTTCAGTGGAAAAGGTCAACAAAAACATCAGGAGTCGAGACAAGGTCACAAGGTCATTCTGTGGAAAAGGTCAACAAAAACATCAGGAGTCGAGACAAGGTGACAAGGTCATTCTGTGGAAAAGGTCAACAAAAACATCAGGAGTCAAAACAAGGTCACAAGGTCGTTCTGTGGAAAAGGTCAACAAAAACATCAGGAGTCGAGACAAGGTCACAAGGTCGTTCTGTGGAAAAGGTCAACAAAAACATCAGGAGTCGAGACAAGGTCACAAGGTTGTTCTGTGGAAAAGGTCAACAAAAACATCAGGAGTCGAGACAAGGTCACAAGGTCGTTCTGTGGAAAAGGTCAACAAAAACATCAGGAGTCGAGACAAGGTCACAAGGTTGTTCTGTGGAAAAGGTCAACAAAAACATTAGGAGTCGAGACAAGGTCACAAGGTCGTTCAGTGGAAAATGAAAACATCAGGTTTCATCATGAACAAACCTTCCTCCCCATATCACATCATCAAGTCTTTGTATGTGTACGGAGCCAAAGTGATAACCATGCTCAAAACACTGTTTCTGAATGCTAGTAAGAATGAAGCTTCGCTCTGAAGCTATGGGGGTTTGACGCTACAATTACGTTTTTAACTCATTTGTTACTAGGTGTACTTTACTAGCTCGGTGGCTAAGTGGTAGAGGTGTTTGCCTGGAGTATGGGAGGTTTTGGGTTCAAACCCCGGTCGGGTCATACCAATGACTTACACAAAAATAGTACCCACTGCCCATTCGGTTTAACACCCGCCATTAGAATGAGGAGTAGGGCCGGAGTGGAAGAACGGCTGTATTGCAGAATTCAGGGATTGTACACACAATATTCCCTTAATAAAAATTGCTTAAAAAAAGACCACTACAATCTGAAACAAATATTCAAATGAATATTGCTTACAATTGGAGAAGCTTAACTTTGCGCATGACTGAAAAGTAACTTTTTGAGAGTCCGACGAAGCCCTGCCTTACCTTGGCGCGGTACATCTTCACCATCTTCAGTTTCCGCAGACGCTCCTCTTTCCGCGCCACAGCGTCTCGGAGTTCAAGTCTCGTGAGACGCAGGTTTCTGGGTTCAGCGTCTGTGGATGGCGTCTCTGCGGTGCTGCCACCTGGTGCAGTGTCTGTGTGAGTTTTGGACTTGCCAGCTGCAGTCCCAACTGGGGACCAGTGAGTCGGTGACAGTCTGTCCGTGGTGTTCGCTCGTGGCTCAGTCTGTGGCGGGTCTGCGGATGGAGCGGTCTGTGGCGGGTCTGCGGATGGAGTGGTCTGTGGCGGGTCTGCGGATGGAGCGGTGAGTGGCGGGTCTGCGGATGGACCGGTCTGTGGTGGGTCTGCGGATGGAGCGGTCTGTGGCGGGTCTGCGGATGGAGCGGTGAGTGGAGGGTCTGCGGATGGAGCGGTCTGTGGCGGGTCTGCGGATGGAGCGGTCTGTGGCGGGTCTGCGGATGGAGTGGTCCGTGGCGAGTCTGCAGATGGAGCGGTGAGTGGCGGGTCTGCGGATGGAGCGGTCTGTGTTGCATCCGGTCTGAATCTTTTCGAGCTCACGGGAGAGGAGTGACTTCTACCGCTCCTCTTTAAACGCTCACGAAGACTGGCACTCATCTGAGGTCACAAAACTGAGTGTTATTTCAGAGGGTGGTTTTGGCCCAAGAGATTCAGGTCAATTCTAGACTGAAGAACCATCCTGAGGTGCTATTAACACTATGCAAGGAGGTCAGGGTGAAGGTGGTGGTTTCCTCTGAATGCAGTCATTGGCTGCTGGGTCAATCCATGCCTTCTATATTCCTAATATGGCAGTGAAGGCATAGGGACAACTCCATACAGGTCAGGAATAAGTATCATGGCATTTTGTTAAAATAGACATTAAAAAGAGAAAATTGGCCAAGGATCTGGAGGCCACATGGGGCCCTGAGGTACCCCCCCCCCCCCCACCACGAAGCACCTCGACGTTGAGGTTTTTGTGATGCCTTGTGGGATTTCTAAGTGTTAAGTCAATGTACATGTAATCTGAACTAGAAATTCACCCCAAACCAAGAATGTTCTCATTAAGAACAATGAGTTGATAGAAATCACAAAATTTGCACATAGGGGCCACACATAAATAATTAGTAGAAACCGAATGAGAGTTAGATTTATCAGTGTTTATGTCACGACGGGAAGGTTGTGTATTACTACGCGAAGCGTTAGCTGAGCGTAGTGAGGAACAGACCTGACCGGAGTGGCATAGACACTGACCAGTCTAACTCGAGTTCGGTTTCATATTTAGCCTATCCAATCTCCAGACTTTAGAATATTAAGAAATATGTATACACTCGCAGAAATCACGTTGCCAGTGATCGTTTTAAAGCATCGCGGCAATAGACTGGAAATTACGATGCCAAACTTAGGTTTGGTTAGACAAGTACTGAAGAAGATTTCTTCGCAGCATGGAAATCAACAACATGCATGCATTATGTTTGGATGTCCATATCAAAAATCACGTTTGGGGTGGGGCTTGTTTCATAAATCATTCCTAATACTCTGTATCATGTTAGCAAACATTTGAATGGGCGCTTTCAGTGCAACCGGAACTTTTTCATCATAGCTCACGATCTGGTCGCTGATTGGTCCATTTTTTTTATGCCCCATGTGGCATAAAACACACTTTATGTCACGGCATGCCACATAAAATTAGCCAATGCTAAGCCTATGGTGTTTTTATTAGGGTAGGATAATGTCATGAAGCAGGGGGGTGAGTGGTTTTTAAATTTGTTTTATTATGACCAATAATAATAAGGGCCGTATGACAAAGAATGACAAGGGGGGGGGGGAGTAAAAAGATGTCAAAAATAGCATGACGTCATTTATAAACAGCTCCATATATGTAATAGAACATTGTTCATGGAAATATGAAATCATAATATTGATATCAAATAGTGTGATTAAAATACTTATATAGAACTGGATCACAGCGCATCCAAACGGGTGGAGTAGTGTGTATTTTATGATTCGAGTGCGGTTCTTGATTCATCTCGTCCCTTTCCAGGACATTAAATAGCATCACAATATAAGAATAATAAAAATTACTTCATAAACCCATCTCATATTCACTCCGCCACAGCAATGGCCAAATTGCAATGCCTATATGTGCTCATCACATTATTATGGAGGAACTGTATGGAACAGTCTAACAGCAGCTGTTAGGAGCACAGAGGATTTTAAAACCTTCAAATCTCTAACCAAAGTAATAATGCTAGAATCAATTTTAAACCTTTAATTCTAGGTCCCAGCTAAGTGTAAAATCACAAAATGCTATAATGTATCAATAAAGAAACTTTACAATTTTTTTTCTGTTACACCTATGGCTAAAGTTGTACCAGGGTTGAGATAAATCAAACTGTAAAACGGGACAACCGGAAACGAGCACCACGAACCTGGCGTCCTGCCACTGTCGGCGTTCTCGTGACCTCCTTCTTCACACTCACTTCCGGTCCTTCTCCTCCATTCCTTCCTGACAAATCTGACGGTTCCTCGAGTCGGACTTGACCACTTCCTGCCATCGTGTAAACAATGTTGCCCTCGTCGTGAAGTTTACAAAGATCTAGGAGAGCATAAAACATCTCAGAGTTAGGACAAGTTAATCAACGCGGCAGAAAATGAAACAGAGATATGTTAAATATACTATAAAGAACAAGACCTTCTACCCTACTCACCCCCAATCCCCAACTCAGGGCTCCAGATGCTAGCTCCGGCTGACGCCCATATGTTTGTCGATCTGCGATGATCTGCTCAGTGGAAGAGCCCTGAAGGTGCCACCAGTGGCGCTAGTCGCCCGGCAAGTGGTGCTGGGTGCTCACTCCAGATAGAATATATATACTGCCCCCAGTAAGCTGGCCTGCCCCAAGGCCTGAAAACTCTTCTCCTCCACCAACCCGGCCAAGCGGGTGGTGCAAAGTTATAAGTGGCCATCCAAACTAAAACGTATGATGCTGCCTGCAAAGCATTGCCGCCCAAAAGCTGATTCGATAGGTTATTACGGCCCCGCCACCTGGCCAGCCGGGTACACCACTGATCTGCGTTGAATGCTCTCAACTTTATTATATACCTGTGCCAGTATGTTACACAAATACCAACCTCTGCTAGGGTATTGGTATCAAATAAATACCGGCACAGTATGGTGGTATAAAATGATGTACTACCCTACTTTGAATACAAATTCTGATTGGCTGACAAGAATTGCACTGACCTACTTATGAAGTGCTGGCAGTGACTTGCAGCACTCCGCTAATTTATGTGTGCAAAGGATCACAGGAGTTGAAGGGAAAAAAAGGAGTAAAAAATGTGCTTGGAGCATATTCTGTGCTTGACTTTCAACAAGATGTCAGCAGATATACCAGCACACTTTGAATCCAGCTCAGATGTTGTCATATTTCCTTATGTAATTCATCAAATACTTATATTTGAAGGTATATAATAAAATGAAAATGTACTACCTTACTGGTACATACTCGCATACCTTGTTTCTTTTGATAAAAATATTCCACGAGCTCACAGAGCTTGTGGAATATTTTTATCGAAAGAAACGTGGTATGCGAGTATGTACCTGTAAGGTATATACATTTTATCTTAATACCTCAATGGATGCAGTCAACATGAATGGGCGACACCTACGAACTGCTAACCAATGAGCGGAAACAGAAAGTATGGACAGTTTCAGTACTTTGGGCAGAACTTTAGCGCCAGAGTGTACCATACATATTCATAACATCAACACTTATCTTTATCTACCTTCATTATCTGGTTAAACGCAGTCTTCAGTGGCTTTTTGACAAGCTGTCATCGTTCCCATATAAATCCCAACATGGCAGCACACTGCCTTGTTTGGTCCCCGGGGTTTGCGGTGTGGGAACAGCATAGTGTGTGTTTGAGGTGCCCCACCATCAAATGAACAGGGAAAGAGCAGAACATGATGATGCTGCCAATGTCCACCAGGATGCTTCGCGGTACCCTCACCCTGACCGGTCTCTGGGTGCTCGCTGGGCCCTGTGTGGGCCCCATGTGGTCGTCGGCCAGCTCAAATAAGGTGGATTGGTGGAAGAGCTCAGACTGTTTCACATTCCCAGCTGGCCAGTGGCCCGGCGCCGGCCAGCCTATTAAACCGCCTGTTATAGACCTAGTTGGTGGAACACTCGCTTATACTTATAGTATTGGCGGTCTATATATATTGGTCCGTGGTATAGCCAGGCTAGACTTTACAGCAGTACTGCCAAGTTTGAGAAATGTACTTGAGTGAGATGTTTCAAAATGCTGAACTGACGGGCAGATATATTTCAAACAAAGATTCTCGGATGCTCATGAATTTTGATATCTTAAAGGACTTTGAGAGGGAATTTATGGAAGCATTCTTCTAATCAGTGAGCGTGGTGAGGTCATATTTCAATCCAGGGATGGCAGTTTTCCAAAGAAATCCCTGTTTTCAATGTCACTTCTTATTAAAAAGGTAGGAATTTGTTGTGAAAAAGATTGTATAACATGAGCCTGATTCACTCTACCTTCCCATATTTGAGTGTAGATCTAGATCTCACTTTAAAAGTCGTGTGCGACCCAAACAGTACGTTCCCGTATTTGCTACTGTATAGGGTCTGACTCGTCTGACTAGATCTAGATCTCACTACTACTAGATCTAGTACTAGTCAGACGCGTTAGACCCAATACTTCAATATGTGAAACGTAGCAGTTTGGATCGTGCTACGACAAGATCTCACTAGTCGTGGTGAACCAAACTGCTACGGACGCGTTCGTCCGAGAAACTCTGACTGCCTAGCGGACAGCTAAACAGTCAGAGCCTCTCGGACTACGGACGCGTCTGACTAGATCTAGATCTAGATCTCACGGACTGTTGTCGATGAACCAGATTGAGAACCACATGTACTGTCAAACTCATTTCAAACGGAATAAACCCACAAGGAATACTTACTCAGAGAATCTGAAGAACTCTCAATGATACAAACATTCTCTTGGTATAACTGTCATACTTGATTTCTCCTGGAATTCATCAGAACGAAACACCATAAAAGTTGTCACTTCAAGTCCAACGCCATCTTAAACTACGCGCCGGACGAATGACGGCACAACTCTTACACTCACCTAGCACATGTTTCATCGATCATATAAGACGGGGGATTATAAGATTGCGCATGAAGAGTCCAAACTGAAGCTGGTTTTTAATGAAATCTTAAATGAACAAATCAAAGCGGTTGGTATGTCGTAAATTAGTCTTAACTCCTTCAAAACTCAAATCACAACTTAAGTTATTCTGTGACACACAAATCTCTATCTATCTGTGTCTGTATTAGTTGTCTTTGATTTCAGAGAACGCTTTATAAAATGGTGTGGCGCCACCTGTCGTTTCCGCGTGTCCACCTCACTCCCCGCTGACCCGCCAGATGGCAGCTCGGTGCGCCCTGCCGCCCGTTACGAGCAGGGCGAGGAGAGTTTCGAGCGGGCAACTTTAAACTGAGAGGCTTCCACGATGTACGGAAAGAGGAATGTGAAAAATAGAGTTTCACAGGGAATCGATTGAAACCAGCAAACTATACCCTGCGGACGACACTCCTTGCTTTGTTTTATCGAGTGACATTTCTGAATGAGGTTCGTATATGTAAAAAACAATGGAATGCAATATGGAAAGTTGAAAAAAAGAGGGAAATACCTAAACGATTCCTACTGGTTCACATATGGACAGTGCTTCGCGATATGCAGCCAACGTCGTGGTGGCATTCTAGAAGCATGTATGATATTTTTGAGGGAATATTGAGGGGGGAAATGACCAGAACCCTCACGTGCCCCTTCCTTCCATGCGAGTTGGGGCCCGGGGCCTCCTAAGCCTCCAATAGACCCTATTGAGGTATCCCGTAATTCAGTCTGTTGACAAGTTCCGGGATTCGCTGGTTACCGACATAGTATAGTGATAGACCCCTTACTCGTAACCCAGAATTAATGCAGTTTAACGGTTTTCAGACATCCTCAAATCGGAATTCTGATGTCAGAAATGGAAATTTCAGCTATTTTTACATGGGAATCCGAAATTATATTCAGTTTCTCAAATTATAAATCAGAAAACTGTGGTTCATTTTGTCGTAGTGTGCCAAGTCTATTGGGAGCGGAACTTTGCTTTACCCGGGGCGATAATCGGGAGTTTAGTAACCTCTGGAGGCTCTATAACAACTTTGCTTTACCCGGGGCGATAATCGGGAGTTTAGTAACCTCTGGAGGCTCTATAACAAGTTTGGCTGGTACCCGCCTGTATCAACGATAACAGGCAGGTAGTGTACGTTGGTTGCTGCATTGGCAGAGGTTGAATGCTGGTTTTGCAGTCTACCATGAGAACTGACCGACAGACCCAAAACCAGCTCAATTTTCAAAAGCTAACTGACATTGCACTTGCGACGATGTGGTTTTCATGAGCAATAAACGCTAATGGGTTATAAATCTGATACAATTGCATTGAGATTAAGTTAATATGACTTATGATACACTGCCCTAGCTGAAACATTGTTCAAAAACGAACTTTGATGGCTTTGACAGGTGCTTGAGCGATAATAGGGGCCGAAAACGCTTAACAATGAACTATGCAAGTGCATATTGCTTAAAAATCGACTGTCAGTATGTGCAGGATATTCAAAGGCAAAGGGAGTACCTCAAATACACCACAAAGTAAAGGCAGTGTTGTATAGCATCATTCAATGATGATGTATTCCTTACTGCATCTTTCTCTATGTCAAGAGTGTGATAGGGATTAACGTTCGCCGAGGCATCAGTCACATATGCCATCTTGTTTGTTTTCATTCCTTAGGCCGCGCATGCGCTCGCCGAGGTTACCAAAATATGGTATATCGCATCGATCTGTCCCTGCGGTCTAATTCCGCCGAGCCCCCTAGCGGATGACCCGGGAACCAGCGTAATAACAAGTCTGTAGTAAGCAGGTCTGGGAAATTAAAAATAATATGGAAAACCGGTAGGGGGGTCGGGGGGGGGGGGGGGGGGGGGGCGGGGGGGCCCTGAAGGCCGGTGGTGGTGGCGGAGGTGGGGGGGGGGGGGGGGAACTAAGATCCTCCATTTTGGACTACTTTAAGCGAATTTCTGGCATTTGCTGAACGCTAAATGACCTGAGTACAAATAACCCCACTTAAGGAAAAATTGCCCCCTTAAGCAGGGTGTCCCCTTAAGCGGGGTTAAAATAAACTAAATACAAATTTCTGTTCCGAGCAAAGCGACCTCTTAAGCGAGGTGTCCCAGAATCGGTGTTTTACTGTTTTGTGCAAATATTGCTCAACATCTTTTAGGTTTTTATTTTGACCCTCCCCCTCCCGCAAAAGAATAAGAGCTTATAAAAATGTTCATCTCGGATTCATATTGATCCCCAGAATGACCTTGGGGTGTCAAAAAAAACAAAAACCTGGTAAAATCGCCGAGTGTGAGTGTGACTGTGATGGCCGTCGCCGACCCAGTTCCACACAGATCAATAACCAGGTTCCCCGGGTACAACAGACGGTCGGTCCGCGGGCAGGGCGGGGTGCCGGGTCAAGGGTACACAATGTTAGCTCCGACCGGGTTAAATAAGCCCTTAGCAGGGGGTTGACATAACAGGCTTGTCATCTGTGAGCTCTGCGCTCTCATTGGTTGTTGTACCAACAGCCAATAGGGGAAGCCAAATCCGTTCCGGTTGAGCGCCCGTTCCGGTCTGTCGCACATGTCAGGAGACCGCTCATGACACTGAACAACTCAAAGTGTCATAGGTGGAGCGACCTGTCCTCATGTGGGCAGACTGGGAACTAGAGCTGAGCGATAATAGGGGTATTATATGCCATTCAAAGTATGGCAGCCGTACTGTAAACATCAGGGAGGAGGTTACCAACCAAAATGGCGACTGGTCCAATTCAGTCAATTTGTTCCTCAATAATTAGAGGTGATTTAGATAATTACTTTCTTCTCATAGAAACCAATATTACATGGCCACGATATTGATGTATAGACCAGAACTTTACAACGTGGTTGGCATAGCCTGGGAATTTGGTAATGAACTGAACGCCTAAGACCTCGATAAACCTCTTTAACTGTTCATTGCTAAGGTATACCCCTTCTCCCCAGGGATGTAGATCCAGTCTTGGTCTAAGGGTTGCAGGTTGGTACCATTGCCTGATGTTCACAAGACACATATATCCAGTTCGATTGTTAGATACTTCCGCTGACCCAAATACATGCACAATATTGACTGGTTTCAGATACAAGCGGCCGTATGCTCTGAGGAGTTGACGCGTAGTAATATCTGAGTGTATACGAGGACATTGCAGAGAGTCAACTCCGAGGAGCATACAATCACGTGTATCTGAAATCAGTCTTTATTGTATTTATTATCCACCTTTTCTGGACAAGTGGCATGTGAATATCAGTTCGTTTTAGTTATGCACTATTTTTCCGCACGCACTATTTTGCCGTATACACCACCCGGAGCATACAACATATCTGTATGCGCTGGGTACGTCCATACAAACTCCCCATGTGTTTTCTATGAACACTTTGTATTAGGTGGATATATCTGTATGCTCCGGGTATGGTGATACACACTCCCTGTGTGTTTTCTACGGACACTTTGTATTAGGTGGATATATCTGTATGCTCCGGGTATGGTGATACACACTCCCTATGTGTTTTCTATAGACACTTTGTATTATGTAGATATACCTGTATGCTCAGGGTATGGTGATACACACTCCCTATGTGTTATCTATGGACACTTTGTATAAGGGGGATAATAAAGACCATAATCTAGGAAATTGTCATTATCGCAGATGGTCAGTGCCTGCTTGATTTCGGCCGCTTCTTCTTTGCATGATTGCATCGAAGTCGAGTAAGATGCTGTCCTTGGAGACAGCACGTTGCATTTTGTTTATTGTGTTTGTGTTCCCACACCATTTCTTTCGGAATGACTGCGTTCCACCTGGCTGTTTCGGGGGGTCTTACCACATGGATCTCTTGTGCTTGCTCCATAGATTTACTATACATAGCATTACTCTGTGAGTCCACAGGATTTAACCCTAGTTCTCCAACAACAACAACAACAACAAAAGAGCCTTGGACACCCTAATAATACGAGAGGTGGTGGTAACTGAAGGATGTTATTAAGGCCACTCAAAAAAAACAACTTGTTTCTCATCACCGCGCGCATCTGAAAAAACTATTTTAGGAGATTTTTTTTTTTTTTTTTTTAAATAGATGAACCTTGATAGAAATTATGAAAGGTATGTGTATTTAGTATCAAATTAAAGCTCCTGATGTCAAGGATGCATTAAATGTAGAGCCAGTAAAAATCTGGAAACCCGGCATAAGCAGACACCCCGCGTAAGCAGCCACTTTGGCCCGGATCAGAGGGAGTCCACTCATGCGGGGTTTTACTGTATGTCTGCCCTCTTTGATATAGCCAAAAAAAAAAAAAAAAAAAAAAAAAGCGCCCTCGTCATATTTTTCTTGGCTTGGTGATGAGAAACAATTTTTTTTTTTGAGTGGCCTAATCAGGGTTTCCGGCAGTGGTTTCTGATAACATTACAAACATGACACTTTATTCCCAGCATTGTTTATCAGGTTCACGCATTCCATACCTCAGTCTCGATGTAATACCGACTCTCTGTCACTCTTATCTTACATCCACTTCTCAGATTCCTACCTGCTAGGATGCGACCAGGGGTCTGTTGTTTAAAATCCTACGAACGATAACAAGGCTGGACGATAAGAAGGTAACGACGGGAGACATAACGGACGATTTGAGTCTATTCTCGTTTAGTACGATCGTAGCGAGGCAGGGGCCCGTTTAATAATCTAGGATCGTACATGAAGACCCTTTTCTGTACCTCGCACAAAGGTTATTGTTTGATATCATTTACATCTGTTCGCTAAGACAGTCTTGAAGTGTTGAATAAAGTTGACCCAAATCTTCTCTGGGTCTCTATGGCATACAAAAAAGGCTGATGCTGAACAGAATATAATTGAAGTTCAGCCTCAGCAAGAAAACATTAATTTAAATCTGCGTTCGGCGAGTAAACATAATTTTAAGCTACCCCGTCCGAGAACAGAGTTCTATAAGAAATCAAAAGAATATTGTTGTCATAGTTTATGGAATGCCCAAACCAAGGAATCTAAGGCGATGCAAACCAAATGCGTGTTTAAGAGACACATAAAATCAATGGACCATATCCCGACAAAATGGCCATAGTTATTATAATATACTATAATAAATAAATATCAGCAAATCCGACCCATTAATATATTTGATGCAAACACTGAGTGAGAGTGGAACATCAATCACCAAGAAGAAATATTGGTGCAGCTGTTACATGACCATGCTCATAACTTAACTTTACCAACTCGAAGACCCATATCTGTATGGGTTATATGACTAAATATAGATACGAGTATAGGATATGAATGCCCTAATCATGCTGGCTACCTAGTATATATCCATTCATCAATCATCACCGTATAAAATATGTTTAAGGCTGAACATTACTCAGCCGCATATCATTATTAGTATTATTATTATTATTATTATTTGTAATCTTCAGTATAACTATTCTGAATTGGTTGACTTGAGTAAACCCGGATATGCAAAAGGCCGTTTGAAAACCAAATGTATTATTTGAACTTTTGCCTGATAAAAAAAAAGAAGAAAAAAAGCCTCCAGGCTATGTTGGGGCGTGTCTGAGTGTGTCAGACTGTATCACAGTCCCCTGCAAAGTCCACTATCACATGCTTCAGTTTCAGCTAAGACACCCCTTTGGGGTTTCGTCCGTTTGCGAGCCTTTGAGACGATGTAGGAGAGTGTGAACGAGATTCCTCCTTTGGACGAGTATGTTGTTGAACGAGACTTTCTCATGGCAGCTTTCTCCTATCGTACGGGGCTTGTTCTTGGATGAACGACACACTTGTTGAACGAGACTGGCTGGACGACCCCCGTACGAGCTTTCAAACTCTCGTCCGTCCGATGTTAAACAAACCCAGGGCCCTGTTTTTCAGTCACGACATAATCTTAGTCTTAGAAGCTGAGATATCTCAGCGATTGTAAGACATTTTGCAAGACAAAAGATGGCCGGTGTACTATAGACAGCATCGTAGTGCGCCACGTGAGATGGCCGCTAAAAGTGTCTCAAGTATAGAATCGTCTTAGGTTCTATAAATCCTCATTGTGCGTATATAGAAGATTTTCCGTGTTTCCTGTAGGAATTAAACAATGAAATTTTAACACGAGTAAGGTGTATATATAACCTACAACCGTACCAAATATGAAGAGAATCGGCTGCATATCTTTGAAGATATCGGCGTTTGGATTTCGTCATAGCAGTCGTCTGCTCTGGTGGCCATTGCACCCTCCCACCTCCCGGTGGCAGTGAATGTCGAGGTCACTGTAGAAATTAGGGTCACGTGATGGTAGGGCTACACTGGCCACCAGAGCAGATGACTGCTATGACGAAATTCTAACGCCGATATCTTCGGAGATATGCAGCCGGTCTTCTTCATATTTGGTAGAATTATAGGTTATATGTATACCTTACTCATGTTAAAATTTCATCGCTTACTTCCTACGGAAAGTGAATTTCCGACATGTCCATAATTGTCTTGGGTCTGAGACACTTTCCAAGACATTTTCAACCACGTGACCCTAAGATTGTCGTGACTATAGCACACCTCAGACCACCCTAAGTGTCTTAGACCTATGATCTTAGGCATATCCTCTAAGATATCAGGTCTATAGTACACTGATGCCTCAGAGATGTCTTCCATAAAATTTGTCGTGACTGAAAAACAGGGCCCAGGGCCCTGTCTTTCAGTCACAGCATAATCGGTCAATGATACCCTGGGACATCTCTGCGATTGGAAGACACAAAATGGCGGGTGTACTATAGTGTCTCAGCGCAGCACGTTTGATTGCTGCTAAACGTGTCCCTGTCTAAGACAAGTATAGAATTGTCTTAGGCTCTATCAAACCTCACTGTGCGTATAGAAGATTCCCTGTGCTTCCCATATGAATTTGATGATGAAATTTTAATGTGAGTGAGCAGAAGTGGTCTATCTCCCATGTCCTAGACCATCAGAGCACGCCTCCACTAATTTATGTGGCAACCTTCACAGAAGAGTATTTTGGGAGGTCGCCGCATAAATTAGCGGAGGCGTGAGGGAAAGTACACTGGCCACCAGAGCAGACGTTCAATTTCATTGCTTAATTCTTACGGGAAGTGAAGTTGCGCATTCGGTACGACATGTTCATATTTGTCTTAGGTCTAAGACAGTTTGTAAGACATTTTGAACCACATGACCCTAAGATTGTCTTGTCTATAGCACACCTGGCTACAGCCTAAGTGTCATTGAGGGACAATCGTTGGCCGATCCCCTAAGATCTCTTCTCTATAGTACACTGACAGCTGTAAGATGTCTTACATATAGGTTGTCGTAACTAAAAAACAGGGCCCAACGATACCCTGAGTTATCTCTGTGAGTTTGGAAGACAAAAAATGGCCGCCGTCCTATAGACAGTCTCTCAGCGTGGCACTTTCGATCGTGGCGAAAAATTCCTTGCCTAAGACAGGTATAGAACTGTCTTAGGTTCTATCAGACTTGGACAGTACAAGCGTAACTCAATATTTCAAAATTCTAATGCTAATATCGGCAGATCGGAGTGGCCGGTCTTCTTCACATTTGAGGCGATTATAGGTTATATCCTTCCTAAACTTGTGTTAAAGTTTCATGACTTTATTATAACGGTTTCTACGATTTCGTCCACGACAGCTCATGAGAGGCTGCGATTGAAAACGCCAATCGTAGGGGTCCCGATAACTTCCAACATGTTGGAAATTTCGTAGCCTGTCATAGGGTATCGTAGCCTATAGGGAAGATATCGTGGTCAGCGAGTATGATTCACAGCTCCACGATTTCAAACCATGTCTATGATATGGAGCTATCGGGGACCTCCCGATAGGCCACTAATTGGGCACTTCAAACCGTAGCCATCGGGAAGTATGTCGTAGACCATCGTGGTAGGTGGGGGCCCAGCTTGAGCCTGGGCCTTCTGCGTGTGGTTCAACACTGCCCCTTTTCACTCCTGGACAGCCGCTGATCTTAATTCCGCTGCTTGGAGGTCCAACACGGCTAGGTTGCCCTGGGTGTACAAGTCTTGGTACAGAAGTTCAGTATTCCGTTCTTCTTGGAACCGGCACTTTTTTAATCCTGGGCAGCCGCTGATCTTAATTCCGCTGCTTGGAGGTCCAACGCGGCTAGCTTGCCCTGGGTGTACAAGTCTTGGTGCAGAAGTTCAGTATTCCGTTCTTCTTGGAACCGGCACTTTTTTACTCCTGGGCAGCCGCTGATCTTAATTCCGCTGCTTGGAGGTCCAACGCGGCTAGCTTGCCCTGGGTGTACAAGTCTTGGTGCAGAAGTTCAGTATTCCGTTCTTCTTGGAACCGGCACTTTTTTACTCCTGGGCAGCCGCTGATCTTAATTCCGCTGCTTGGAGGTCCAACGCGGCTAGCTTGCCCTGGGTGTACAAGTCTTGGTGCAGAAGTTCAGTATTCCGTTCTTCTTGGAACCGGCACTTTTTTACTCCTGGGCAGCCGCTGATCTTAATTCCGCTGCTTGGAGGTCCAACGCGGCTAGCTTGCCCTGGGTGCACAAGTCTTGGTGCAGAAGTTCAGTATTCCGTTCTTCTTGGAACCGGCACTTTTTTACTCCTGGGCAGCCGCTGATCTTAATTCCACTGCTTGGAGGTCCAACGCGGCTAGCTTGCCCTGGGTGCACAAGTCTTGGTGCAGAAGTTCAGTATTCCGTTCTTCTTGGAACCGGCACTTTTTTACTCCTGGGCAGCCGCTGATCTTAATTCCGCTGCTTGGAGGTCCAACGCGGCTAGCTTGCCCTGGGTGTACAAGTCTTGGTGCAGAAGTTCAGTATTCCGTTCTTCTTGGAACCGGCACTTTTTTACTCCTGGGCAGCCGCTGATCTTAATTCCGTTGCTTGGAGGTCCAACGCGGCTAGCTTGCCCTGGGTGCACAAGTCTTGGTGCACAAGTTCAGTATTCCGTTCTTCTTGGAACCGGCACTTTTTTACTCCTGGGCAGCCGCTAATCTTAATTCCGCTGCTTGGAGGTCCAACACGGCTAGCTTGCCCTGGGTGTACAAGTCTTGGTGCAGAAGTTCAGTATTCCGTTCTTCTTGGAACCGGCTCTGCCTCTCCTCCTGCTCCATATCTATTTCGGCATCGGTATCTCTACTGGCTCCCTACTGAGACGTTATGCTCCTATACATGCCTTTGAATAAATAAGTTCAAACAAATGCTCCTTCTACATGCAGCAGGGGTATTTTTGAAGGTATTCTGAGTAATTCAATTATTGATTAGTTTAACATTTGGCAGATCGATGTAATAATATCTTGTTTTAACATTGCAATAATATTTTGTTCTGATGCGGATTCTCAAACCCATTGAGATTGTATGGTTTTCTGGATTGGTGGTTCTGTAAGCCAGTAAAGGTTGACTTTGTAATGTATCAAACCAAAATGAATGGCATATCTCGTGTGGCTATGGAACTAGTGCTGTTCAGATTTGACTTTTTTGTTTTTTGTTTTGTTTATTCAGCACATAATTCATCTATACAGACGGTTTTACATTACGGCTTGCAATCAGATGCCTTTGGGCAGTACCTTACCACTCACATGTACATTTTTACTTAATGATATACATCTAACTTAAGTTTGTCGTCGATCATCTGGGTCCAGGGGACCTTACAATTCATCTAGCTTAGAGATTTTATATATGGATTAATGAGATGAGATGGGGTTATGAATTCTTAACTAACTACCTAGCTTATGTGCATTCTCACTCTTTTTAGCCCGCCTCCACATGTATTCTAATGACATTACTGTCATATACTTGTCTTCCGCTTGTTTGGTTATCAGCGCACTCTTGTTCTTAAAATTTCCACTTGTTTTATCGCTTTTTTAAATGCAGACTTTCCATCAATCTTTTTTAATTCTTCATCTAGTGCGTTCCATAAATTTTCCCCTCTATATTTTGGGGATTTCTTATAAAATTCACTCTTTGGTCTCCTTTTCTTAAAAAGATATTTACTGTTTGATCTTAAGTTTCTGCCCATGTCCCTTGTTTCATTCATGCCCAGGGCTTCTGCATTTGTTTGTTCCAGTCTGTATTCTTCCTGCCGAAGATACTCCCTACGCATATAACCAACGAGAAGCTCGTCGCGTCTCCTATCTAGAGTGGCCACCCCAGTGAGACTATGGAGTGCCTCGACAGTGTGCACCCTGGCAAAATCACTCACACATACTCTTAAAAACCTATTCTGCATTCTTTGCAACTTTATCAGCATAATCTTGCTAGCTCCCCCGGAGAAGACCGCGCTATAGTCAATTGTTGGTAGGACTGCTTGCTTATAAAATTTAATTGCCACCTGCCATGACATCATTGATCTGTGCTTTCCGAAACTGAAGAGCTTTTGGTTCAGTTTCTTTAGTAAGGACACCATTTGTTTACCAAAATTTAAAGTGGAGTCAACTATCACCCCCAAATATGGGTAACTGTTGACTTGATCCAGTATGTGGTGATCTATATAAACTTTGGTGTGATTTATGCCAATCTTTTTCATTTTATTTTGTGGCCCGAACCAACAGATCTTTGTTTTCTTTCTTGTTTACTGTAAGAATGTTTTCTATACTCCATTGTTTAAATCTATCCATTGTACTTTGTAAAACCTGTACTACACTCACTATATCAATATTTGAATGATATAAAACAATATCATCTGCATATGCTGTATACTTGACTTGCCCAAAAGCGTCAGACACATCGTTAATGAAGTAAATAAACAACAGGGGCCCTAGGACGGACCCCTGGGGTACTCCATAACCAACTTCTGACCATTCTGATACTGAGTTCGAAAAACGAACTCTCTGCTTTCTTCCTGTGAAATATGACCTAAACCATCGGTTATATTCCTCTGGCATCCCTAGTTTATGTAACTTTCTAAGAAGTAGACCATGGTGCACACTGTCAAAGGCTTTTTTAAAATCTATATAAATGGCTCCAGTGATCTCCTTATTATCTCTTGATAGATATAAACTATTCACAACCTCGTATATCGCATCTATTGTCCCTTTTTTCTTCCTATAACCGTACTGACTTGGGGTGAGTATGTTGTTTTGTTCCAGGATAATGGTAAGGTAGCTGTGCATAATCTGCTCCGCTATCTTAGCAGGAACCGGAAGTAGCGATATTGGGCGCCAGTTATTTGGATCTTTTTTACTGCCAGGTTTCTGCAACGGTGTTACATTTGCAACTTTCCAATCATCAGGAAAAACCCCTGAATCAAATGTACGTTGGTATAAATACTCAAGCTGTTCTATTATCAAAAACATAAACTCTTTTAAGATCGACGACCATACATTATCCAAGCCCGATGATTTTCCAATATTTATAGCATTTACTAGTTCCGAAATTTTTTCTTTATCTACTATAATCCAATGAGGCATAAGTTCTGGATCAGTGATAATCTGGTCCATATGGATAAAGTCTCGATTCGGCATAAGTCCTGGTATATTTCTAGCCATATTGTCTGCCAGTGTTTCACCTATTCCAGTAAAAAACCTATTTAGGTGGTCTGGAGCCTCGGATACATCAATCTCTACACCAGAGTCTTTATCCAGGAAAGTCGGAGCAGGTTGTGTGTGCCGGGGATTTAATATCTTATTCAATTCAAACCAAAATCGCTTGGGGTTGTCAAAATTTTCGTCTAATTTATCCCTTATATATTCAGACTTAGCAGCATTAATGGCATTCCTCACCTCCTTTTTCAACACATGGGCGCGATCCAGATTATTTTTTACTCTGTATTTATAAAACTCAGTTAGCTCATTATCTCGTTCGTGGATTAATGTTCTAATATCATCTGTCATCCATATGCAATTTTTCTCTTTCATCTTCCAAGTTTTAATTGGACAGTAGAAGTCCAAATATTCATTTAATGTATCTATTAAAAATTTCCATAACTCATTAGGGTTGTCCATTTCCCAATACTCATCCCAGTCTACAAAATCAAGCCATTCCCTTAAATTATCTAATTGATGATTCTTATAGGTTCGCCCCGTCACTTCAATTTCATGAGATTTCACTTTCTTCCTATTTCTGGTTACAAAAATAGGTAAATGGTCACTAACAAAGTACTCCAAGACCCCAGATTTATCTACTAGTAGTGAGTTGGTCAAGACGTTATCGATACACGTTCCTCCAAATTTATTTGGTCGTGTGCATTGATTTATCAATCTTTTCATCAGATTATCCTTACAAAAATCAAAGATCAAGTCCTGTTCCCTCCCCTTAGTTTGTAATAAATTAACATTGATATCTCCTATAAACCAGAATTCATGATTACTTAACTTCTCATCCAATATCATATTATTTAAATACTCCAGGGCTTCAGTCAGTTTTCCCTCATGGGTAAAATATATAGTTGTGATAACTATGGGTTTGTTAAATGGCTTGTTTATCTCAATAGATAAGCATTCCAGATCCTTTGATATAGTGCTATGATTATTGAGTACCGAAGTGCACCGGGCTACATCATTTTTAACGTAGCATGCAACTCCTCCACCAATCCTATCTTCTCTATCCAGCCTAAATAAGGTACGTCCCTCCCAACTAACCATATTTTCAGAATAATTATCATTAAACCATGTCTCACTGAAGGTGGCCACATCCGACCTGGCAAAGACCAGTTTAATCTCATCTAGTTTTTTGTAGAGGCTTTGGCAATTAAGGTGAGTAATGCACATTCCCTTCAATAGAGCAAAGTTTTCTACACTTGTAGTCATGATGATGATATATGAAGAATAAATGAATACAGTATGTTTTCAAGCAATATATTGATGAAATTCAAGTTTGCATAAAGCGCAAGAATGAACAGAATGTGCCCGGTATAACTCAAGACCTTGTTCAAGGCCCTCAGTTATCCAGACACCTAACAACGTGAAATAACTTCAATGAATAATACATCGATACAGGGGATGAAATTTGAGGCATGGTTAATTACTACATATGAAGAACTAAATGTGATATAGACATGACTATATCCATTAATGTTCAACTTTTTTAGCTCTTAGCCTATCTCTTTAATATAGAGTCTGTGTCTTCGGATAAAGACAATTCATTGATAAATCTAAATCTACATCTATAATGACTTCACATAATCATTGAGTAATTGGCAAACATTTGCGACATCATCCCCAATTAAGTCTTTGAAATAGATACTCCATGGGCATTGAGTATGAGTTCCCAATGTTAAGTCTATGGGGAAAAATACAATGGGTGAGAAAAATGAATAAATGTTCTCTTATATGCATTTTTTTTTATGGAACAAGACATACAGTTCACCCTAGGTTTGGGCATTTTTCAACGTAGTCAGTTCAAAGTTCTGTATCTACAACTCAGACGTCATAGATGACAAAACACACAAAAGACAAATTACATTGAGAAACAGTTTAATCTATCCAGAGATGTGTCAATGATATGTAAACAAGTCAATGGCTGCATCTTACGAGGGAATTATCAAAACCAAAAAAATCAAAACACAGGTAATGAATATTCATACTTTAGTGTGAAAGTCAATACACGAGTCAGCAATTACATATTTACATTGAAAAAATAAAGTATAATTATATTCTTGAATGATAGACTTGGTTGTATAATGGTGAAGGTATTCATGTATACAGTGAACCCCGTCTGACTATTTATGTCTATGACGGTGAGATTTGTTTAATCCACCACAATCCTCTCCATTCCACACTGTCAAGGATAGATATAATATGGGAGAACTATGTAATTATACCTGTATGGAATGATTACCTCTTTTAGATGGGTGTAAATACACACCTCCGTCTCCGACGTCGGTGTGTATTTACACCCATCTAAAAGAGGTAATCATTCCATACAGGTATAATCACGTTGTTCTCCTATTATTATATACCTCAATCTGTCCGTATATATTCTAATTTTACCGTAATTGGCCGTTAATCACACTGCCACTTTGTCAAGTTTACCACGAAAGGCACCCTGTACAAGAAATTATTAACCGGATGGTCATACACTCGCCCAGCACATTCTTTACATACCCAGCATATTTCTAATAACGTGAAGACTATCGGGATATGTGCTTGGAGAGTGAATGGTAAGATATAAATCATAACAACTGGTCGCGTCATAGTGAAGTCCTTGGTGGTGTAGTTATATAGAACTGCATCGCGAATCGTATAAATAGACAATACTCCACGAGTTTGGCTGGGCCGCAATCGTCATCGAGGCGAAGCCGAGTGACGATTACGGCCCAGCCAAACGAGTGGAGTATTGTCTATTTTACGATTCGAGTGCGGTTCTGGATTTATCATACCCCTTTCTATTGTTTAAATAACATCACAACTATAGAATAATCAGAATATACTTAGCAAATCCACTATGCCACGGCCGTGGCGTAGTATTGTCACTTTACCAGGGTGATCGTTGAGTATATTTTTCTAATGTTATTCCTATGGCTAAACTTGTACCAGGGATGAGATAATGGTTAGGGCGCTCGCTTCTAGCTCGAGACACCGTGGGTACGAACCCCGCTAATGGTAACCGTTTGTATGCTTTTCTTTTTAAATAAAAAAGGAAAAAACGCCAGTGTAGAGACATTTAATACAGAATATAAAAACGAACTTAAAATCTATTCTGAATTATTTTAATTTTATGTGTAAACAATGTGTCCTTCGCTGTTTGTTTACATTTTGATGCTTTGTTTACATTTTGTAGGCTTGCTTCCACTGCCAGCGTAGGGTAGTCAAGACAAAGTGGCAGAAGATCAGTTACAATGCTTTATTATGATGATTCCTTTTGTTTTTCGGAGTAATTCCATAATTCATGTATGGACTCTGTATTTCAATGTCCTACATTCCATAGTTCACGATAACTGACCACTAAATATACCGTAATCGAAGCGATGTCCAACGTCCGCCATTTTTAAATTACCTGCTGCCCATTTTCTGACAAACTCTCGTCCAATCGGATTGCGTTATTTCACCTTGAAAGCACTCCGTATGGTCGATCCAAAGGCGAGCTGTACAAGAAATTATTGAGTACCTTGCCCATATGGTAGATATAAAACACCCATAGCAGCAGTCCGTATTCGTAGAGAGTTTGTGCATAGGTATTTCTGTACCCCCCCATTCACCATTGAGTTCTGGAATATGAATGCAGGAATATGAATGAGGAAATAGGTGAGTGAATATTCTGAAGTGCTTCAAATGAGATGTTTAAAGGGGACACATATCTGATTTTATTTTAGTATTGGACAAGTATCTCCCATTGAATATGACTTACCATACTCACAAGCCTGTTGTGTACAAGTTGTTAATGTTAAGTCTATGGATATTTATACTAGGCTAAGCTAAGGGGCTAAATGAAACACTGCCACTATCATGTACATATGTGCAGCTGATAAGATGATGCTATTATCAAAATAGATGTGCATAGAAATCAACCAGGTATACACTCCTGTGTTTGAGGAAGTAAGATGTTGTATATATCATAAATGCCACTTGGCTGGAACAATATAAGACATATGAAATATAATGAATACATAATTGTTGTAAAAAAACAATTCGATGAGGCACTGACCTGTGTGCCTACCTGTTCCCCGTGCATGTGGTCTGGCTAATTAATTAAGTATACGGTAGGTGGCGCCTGGGTGCCCTTTACATATAAATACACCTGTTTATGTATTTCCCACATAAATGTATTTGTTAGCTAGCTTAACCAAAAATATCCATTACCAAATAGTTAGTGTTCCAAATATTACCTTCCTGATAGTGTTATTCATCACGTTTACACAGTTTACCTCTGGTTACAATATATAGTTTTATAGCCTGCCTGGCACAACCATCAATTTACAACCATGCAGCAACCAGTCGTGGTTTACGGTAAAGAGGAACACTTAAGTTCCTCAAGTGACCTTCTGATTTCACTACGATGTAACCTAGTTGGGTCATAACATCCTCACAAATAGATTCTGTCAGATGCACATGAGAATAGGCAATATGTTTCCTCCAAGCCCAAGCTCTTATGTCTGTATAGGAATTTTCGTTTTTTGTTTGTGCTGTAGCCCATTTGGCAAGAAACCTCTGTTTTTGAACATTCAGTGGTAAATCAACATGATGATACATCTTCTTAACATAACCTACTGGATCCTTAGCAAAGTCTTCATACCTCACTCTCCGATAATTCTCTTGTACTTTGGTATCATACATTAGTGCCTCAAATGAGAGGCGAAGATTTTCTCTATGGACAGCACAGACATGTTCAGCACGTGCTTTAATAGATTTCTTTTTATAGAAATCCAATTCATGAGCAATATTATTTATGGATTCCAGTTGTCCCCTTGGATCTCGCACAAGGTGTATAACCTTCACTCCTTCATGCATCAAAGGTAACAAACTGGTAAAGTTTTTTAGTGTAACTGTTTTGGTGACAACATGTGATCTCCTGTTGCATTGTAGAATGATCCTAGTTCTATTGTATGGGTCACACACATCTATATCCTCTTTACATATGTTCCGTTTTACTCTTTTAACAAACAGCTTTTTGATATGTTCAGGCTTATAGCAAAAAGTTCTCGGTGCAAAGAACTTAATTCTTCCTGGGCCTTTTTCATGAAAAGCTCTGACATTATCCAGGAGAGGACTAGGATTACAAGCCAAAGTGGTGCGCAGAAAAGATTCTCCTCTCTCATTGATTCGCTTCTGCTTTGTAGGCACACCAAAAGGATACAGTTGAAATGGCTCATACATATAAAAGACATCAGGATGATTAGAGAAGAAGTCTCCGATAAATGTTGATCCTGACCTATGCAGGGTATACAAGACAACCCGTGTAGGTACACGATCTTTCCTTCCATGACTGCTGATGTTTTCCTCCACGATCCTCAAATGTCTCTCTGGAACGTTTACAGATAACCACATCCAAATTGAACCCAATAGAAATCCAAATACAAAGAAAATGTATTTTCTTTGGAGATCTCCGAAAATCATGTTATCCATCCAGGTGAAGAAAATATACAGTGTTAATTTAATTTCCTTGGTGGAGTCTTGTTAAGGTCTAGATGATATGTCTCAGATGGTAGGAGTAGGAGTAGGATATAAATATTCAACTCTTGTCTCAGGCTGTGTTCCCATGCCCTCATGGTTAAGTGTGTGACCATTATAGTTTTTGTACCAGCTCTATGAATATCAGCTATCCACACTAACAATCAAAACAAATTATGTCAGACTTATCAGTTGAGTGTTCTCCAGCTTTTGTTGTATGGTTCCACTGCATGAGCAAATAGGTCAATGTCTGATATACACATATTGGTGTATGATGTATATACACGGACATATACATTTTCCATATATCTTACTTACATTTGATATACCTATATGTATTCAAATAGATAAAAACGTAATAACGATATGCCAACAGGCCGTTATAGCCACACCGACCTGCCTGCCCTGGTGCCACCCCCTGCCAACCATGTTGACGTCGGAACGGGGGAAACAAGGCATTGATTTAATGTGCTGCTGCCACCAACACTTTATGTAGGATCTTGGACATGATTTTAAGTCACTAATTGCGACAATATGATTCCCTCCTTGTAATTAGCTTTATTTTACCGACTTTCTCTGATACATTTGATAAGGAAAAAAACTGTCAGGGTATCGACCATGAATGATTTAATTATCGCATTATCCATGCCCTTTTTCTCTTCTCTGTTTTTCTGTAATTAAGGGTTACCAGATCGTCACATCCACATCTAATTGCTGGTAAGATCTATACACTCATCTGAGCTTAGAGTCAACTCAACTCACCATCTCATCATCTAATTGCTTAATCACCCCATTATTCTTTACTGATTTTTGTTACAACTTTGATATATGTGAGGTAGCTTAGCACTCGGATAAGGTAAGATCTGGTAGAACAAGCAGAGCTCTGTGTATTATTATATACCTATGCACAAACTCACTACGACTACGGACTGCTGCTACAGGTGTAATACATTTATCATATGGGCGAGGTACTCCATAATTTCTTGTACAGGTCGCCTTTGGATAGGCCGTACGGAGTGCTTTCAACGTGAAATAACGCAATCTGATTGGACGAGAGTTTGACAGAAAAGGGGCAGCGGGAAATTTAAAAATGGCGGACAGATGTCATCGAATCGATTACAGCAATATTTAGTGGCCATTTATCATGAATTACGGCATGTAGAACATTGAATTACAGAATCCAAACATGAATTAAGGAATTACTCCAGAATACAAAAAGATTTTAACGATATCGGGATTTGTACCCATGACCCCCGGTTCCTGACGCGAGTGGCCTAACCACTACACTACCACGCTCTATGTACATAACATGAAGTCGTCAAAAGAAGAACTACAAGACCACACCTACAGCAGACCCAAAGAAATCAGAGTGCTGACACAACCAAAATATGCAGACGACATAGGATGGGGAGCAGTAAATTGCAAACACATACTAAAAGCTGAGAAAGAAAAGGTTGCAGTGAAACTAATAGCGAGAGGACTATGAGTAAATGAAATAAAAACTGAAAAATTCGAAATAAGGGCAAAAGGAATCACAGAATGGAAGAATGGAAAATCCTAGGGAGCCTACAAGACACCAAAGAAGACATCAAAAGAAGAAAGAATCTCGCCAACAATGCCCTACATAAACTAAGCCACGTTTTTGAAGACAAACGCCTGAAGACCAAGACCAAAATATGAGTGTTCAATGCCTGTGTAGAGACTGTATTTCTATACAACTCCGAACTATGGACCACAAACAAAACCACAAACAACAACTTTGACTCATTCCATGGAAGACTCCTAAGGAGAGCCATAAACATCAGATGGCCCAAGGAAATATCCAGCGAGGACCTCTACCATCAGACAAAACAACGGAAATGGAGCAAAACCATCGAAATAAGACGACTACAATGGTACGGACATGCAGAACGGCTACACGAGGAAACATCAGCCAAACAAGCTTTAACAGAAGCAAAAAGGAAAACAAAGAAACTGTGTGGCGGCCAAGCATCAACATGGCTGAAAACACTAGAGAAAGACCTACAAGACATGAACATTACTCTGAAAGAAGCACAGGAAAAAGCACAAAATGGAATGGAGGAAGGTGGTGAACGGAAAACGTAGCGCCATGTGCTGACACATTCGTGCATCACTGATGATGACACCACCACGCCTATGTGCCCTGGTTACATTGTCTGAAGGGGATTTATATTCATATGTATGTGGGGCTACACACTCTCCGAAACGTAGCCTCTGAATAAAAGTAAGCTGGAGAGGACTTTGCCTCAGCTAGGCGAGTGTATAAGAGTTGTTCCCACACTTCTAACAGATCTCTCGTGGTGTTAGCGGCAAGAGGAGCGCAGAATCTATGCTAGGCGAGTGTGTGACCCACTGCGCATGCACCGTGGGTTAGATAGAAACATCTGGTTGATAATTTCTTGTACAGGGCACCTTTCAGAGTAGACTTGACAAAGAAGCAGTGTGGTTAACGGCCAATTACGGTGAAATTTGAACATTTACGGACAACTTAAGGCATATGATTATAGGAGAACAACATGATTATACTTGTACTCCATGATTAACTCTTTTAGATTGGTCAAAATACCCACCGATGTGGGAGCAGGTCGGTAATCATTCCGTATAATTACATAGTTCTCCCATATTACTAGCTGCCTGTTGGTACAATTTGAAACAACTATGCAGCATTAAAATGTCAGTTTATTTATGATTACTTTCCATGTAAATATGTCTCCTCGGGCATAGATAATTTTGTCTTGTTTGGCTTGTATAATGCCTCTTCGGAAGACATGTCACTTGTGGTGTATTTGGGTGAAAGATGGCTTCAGTTAACTCTGATTATACAGACAACAACAACCTGTAACTGCTCTTATGGATCACCGACTCCATGTGCTGCTCAGCGTTTTATTTCAGGTCTCACTACACAGAATATATATTTAAGGTCTCACAACACAGAGTATATATATAATACTCCTCCCTTTCTAGTTGTTTCTTTGTATACCTTTACAACTCAAATAATGGGCAATACTCTGTTACAGTAGGTATAGTTAAAACTTCATGAGTAGCTTGCTTTTTGCGTTCACTGATAGTCACAGAAACTATATTTGTAGATACACACAATGTTAACTACATTGACTCAATGTTTCTTTACCTGACTCATAACCATACTCAACATTTTATAAATTCAGTTTCTCTGGTGGTTTACTTAGTCTGGTTGACTTTCGAATAGTGGGAGTCAAAACTGGAGCTGTCTTTTGAGTTGTTTTGTTTGGTGTAGGAGGCAGAAGATTAGGTGTAGGAGGCACATCGATGTCTTGCTGATTAGCCTTATGGTCAGTTGATGAAATACTGGGGGTAGGCATGGCAGCAGGGCCTCTGGCCATCGGTGGTGGGTGTGCAATGGAAGTAGGCACTGGAGTAGCATCCACATCGTTGTTGTTCTCACGATAATGTGGCTCCGTAGGTACTCGGACACGAATGTGGTCAATGTGCCTTTTCCACAGTCGTCCATCCTCGAGATGTACTGTATAGGTAACAGGACCTAATTTCGATTCTAATACTCCGGGCATCCATTTGGGCATACCAGCAAAGTTCACTACCCATACTGCATCTCCAACATAGAATTCACGCTTGGTGGACTGGTGATTCTTAATTGCAGCTGATTGTCTCTCTAACACCTTTGCTGATACTGAGGGCCTCAGTACATCTAGTAAGAAACGTGGCTTTCGTTTCATCAAAAGTTCAGCTGGTGTTTGTCCAGTGGTGGTCTGTGGTGTGACTCTATACCTTGCTAGAAAACGATATACTCTAGCCTCAAGTTCTTCTCCCGGTGTTTTTCTTAGTCCTCCCTTGAGCGTCTGCACAGCTCTCTCGGCCAAACCATTACTTGCCGGGTGATATGGTGATGTACATACATGTTTGATAGCATTCTGTTTGCAGAAGTCTTTAAATTCTGAACTGGTGAAACAGGTACCATTATCGCTGACAAGCATCACCGGAAGACCATGAGTGGCAAAAGTCTGTCTTAATTTGTTGATAGTTGCTTTCGATGTGGAGGTATTCATCACATGTGCATCAATGTATTTGGAATGTGCATCCACAATTACCAAAATCATTTTTCCTTCAAAAGGACCTGCATAGTCCACATGGACTCTATGCCATGGTTTTCCTGGCCACTCCCATGGATGTAGTTGGGAAGGTGGTGGAGACTTTGATTGTATTTGGCATTGCTGACATTCTTTCACTTTTCGTTCAATCTCAGCATCAATACCTGGCCACCATACATAGCTGCGAGCCAAAGATTTCATTCTTACAATTCCTGGATGTGATTCATGTAATTCCTCGAGAACCCTGTCGCGTGCTTGAGGCGGAATAATAACTCTAGCGCCCCACAACAGGCACCCTTGTTCCGAAGATAGTTCTTCCCTCCTGCGATAGTAAGGAGATATCTCTTCCCTTACTTCGTAAGGCCAACCTTGTACAACATGCTGGTGTACTGATGACAGGATTGGGTCTTTAGCAGTCCAGGCAGCCACCTGTGGGGCAGTCACCATGCTAGATCCCAGGACCTCAAAAGAGAGTATGATCTCTGCAGGCACAGGTACCGATGATGGCGGCATGGCTACCGGTAAACGACTAAGTCCATCAGCATTTCCGTGGTACTTGCCTGGCTTGTACTCTAGTTTATATTGGTAATTTGACATAATCAATGACCAGCGTTGCAGCCTTGCCGTTGACATCGGGCTGATAAGTTTGTCTTCCTTGAGTGGACCCAACAGCGGTTTATGGTCTGTTTCAATGACAAACTCTCGTCCATAGATGTACTTATGGAATTTGCTTACCCCAAAGATGATAGCCAGTCCCTCGCGTTCAATTTGGGCATAGTTCTTCTCTGCCGGCGCCAGAGATCTGGATGCAAACGCGATAGGTTTGTCTGAACCATCAGACATTCGATGAGAGAGTACCGCACCTACACCATACGGCGATGCATCACAGCCCAAAACCAGGGGCAATGACGGATTGTACGGCACCAGAACCTGCGACGAAAGCAGCAGTTGTTTCGATTTGATGAAAGCTTGTTCTTGGTCTGGTCCCCATTTCCAGATAACTTCCTTCTGTAATAGTTGGTTCAGGGGTGCGAGTGTGGAACTAAGATCCCTAAGGAACTTGTGATAATAGTTCACCATCCCCAGGTAACTGCGGAGTTCACTCACATTGGTAGGTCTCGGAGCCTTCTGTAGTGCTTCTACCTTTTCTGTAGTCGGGTGGATTCCTTGAGCATCCAGCTTGTGACCTAGATAGACAACGGAATCTCGGAGAAAAACACACTTCTCACCTCTTAGGCGAAGCCCTGCTTGCTGCAGTCGACCCAGTACAGTCGTCAAGTTTTGATGTGCCTCCTCCCTTGTCCTGCCCGAAACCAAAATATCATCCAGATAGACCGTCACCATGGGTATACCCTGCAATAATTGTTCCAGGATTCTCTGAAAGATACCTGGTGCTGAAGATACCCCAAAACACAGACGCGTATACTGGAATAAACCTTTGGTTGTATTGATTGTAGTGAGCTCACGAGATTCCTCACTCAGGACTACTTGTTGGTATGCATGACTAAGATCTAGTTTAGAAAAACACACACCTCCAGCTAGTTTCTGATACAAGTCATCAATGTTGGGAATTGGATACTTATCAACCTTAGCAGCTTTGTTTACAGTTAGTTTGTAGTCCCCACATATACGCACTTCCCCATTTGGTTTCAAAATTGGGACAATAGGTGCATGCCAATCTGCAAATTCAACCTTTTTGATAACACCATCACATTCAAGACGATCTAACTCAGCTTCAACTTTGCTTTTGAATGACCAAGGTAGAGGCCTAGCTCGAAATTGTTGTGGTTTAGCATCACGGTCAATGTACAGTTTCGCTTCATAACCTTTCAACTTACCAAGGCCTGGTTTGAATAGTTCTGGAAACAACTTCTTGTAGTCTACCTCAGAGAGTACATGCACAGATGACCAATCTAGACGTAACTGTTCAATCCAATCACGACCTAGTAGACATGGTCCATACCCTTCAACCACCAATGCATCAAGTTGTAATGACTGACCTGCATGCTGTACATTCAATGTCACACGACCAAGTGGAAGAAGACTTGCACCTGAAAACATCTTAAGTACAGGTAAGTTAGTTTTACATAACACCAGATCAGGATTACTCTTCTTGACATTTTCAAATTGAACACCATTCAAAATTGTTACCCCAGAACCTGTATCAATTTCCATGTTCGTAGAAACACCATTTAGATCTACACATACCGTATACGGTTTGACCTTTTTACTACCAGCTGTGTGATATAGGTTATACTGATACTCGACATCATCATCTGGCTGCGATGCCATTGCACCCTGTTCAGCCTGAACAAAGTTAGTTCCAGATTGCTGACACACATTACGAAAATGATTGAAACGAGAACATTTATGGCATTTCTTTCCCCATGCGGGACAGTCATTCGCTCTTTTCTGATGAGGAGTGCCCCCACAGCCAGGACACGATGTCTTCTTGTTAGAGGATGTTTCTTTAGACCTTGGTGCATACTGTCTATTTTTACCTCGTCCCCTTGACATGTGAGGCCTTGACGTCACTTTGTTGACCTTCGACTCAGCCGTCGCTGCAGTAGTAGTTGTCGCAGTAGGCATCGATTGGGCCATCACTTTACCTTGCCTACTTGTAGATTCCACAGTACGTGCAAACTTCATAAGAGCTGTCAGCTGCATATCTGGCTCAGTAAGTCCTTTTTGGCGAACCTTCTCCACCTGGCACTTCTGAATAATCTGCGATTTGATTTCAGCTTCAACATCATGAAACTCACAGTTTTTGGATAGACTGATAAGTCTGGTATGAAACTGATCAATAGTCTCATTTGCTTCTTGGTATGCTTGCCTAAACAGATAAACTTCATACTCCTTGTTACGCTTTGGTGCAAAGTAATCAGTGAGTCTAGTTCTTGCAGTGGCAAACATTGTAGTTTCATCAATGCCTAGGGATGTGGCAACATCCAATGCATCATCTGCCAAATGCAGTATCAATACTGATGTCTTTTTGTTTTCATCAGTGATACCCTTGTACACCAGGAAATGAGGAAATTTTAAGAGCCATCTTTCCCACCGCTTAGCCGCGGACTCTAGAGGTTGTAATTGGAATGGCGGTAGAACAAAGTCACTCATTTTTGCTAAATGCACAATTCACTCAAGAATGTCCAAACAATGTAGATTTGAGAGTACTGACAGTGATGACCAGTTTACCACAACACACAAGTTGGCTAGATCTACTTGGCTAGATCCAGAGTGTGACAGTCTGAAGTGGTAAATAAACTGTAGTTGAGTAAGTGACCAGATGAGTATCACAGATTGAGTTACTCAAACTGCACTTCTGTCTCAATACAAATATGATGGTTCACACAATGTCTCAAAAGTTCTGCCAGAATTATGGGTTTGTCCTACCTATTTTCCTTCCATTTGGTACTGCTGACACAAACTAGTACATTACCTCTGCTTGGGAGCACATGGTGAGCAGTCTGCAGTTGTTGTCAAGAGTTTGCCAAATTTATCTTCTTATTCCCCCATTGCCAGAGAAAACAGTCAATATTTGAAGTCCATGTAGGTTCATTGAAGTCCTCGTCGCCATTTATGTGGTGTATTTGGGTGAAAGATGGCTTCAGTTAACTCTGATTATACAGACAACAACAACCTGTAACTGCTCTTATGGATCACCGACTCCATGTGCTGCTCAGCGTTTTATTTCAGGTCTCACTACACAGAATATATATTTAAGGTCTCACAACACAGAGTATATATATAATATCACTCTTGTAGTTATATGTACCTGTGTGTCAGCTGGGCCCGGTTTCACCAGTTTCGTGACATGTCTGTGACACCATACAGACATCGGGGTTGTCTAGTTTCGAGACAACACAAGTAGCTGCCCTTAGGAAAAGACAGACCCCAAACATAAGAATTAGACAAATATACACATCATGGACTTGTTTCACTATTTCGTGACAAAACGAATTGAAAAAACAGTCTATGTGGAAACCTCCTCCGGTTTCCACCAATTTAGAAACTTTCATCAGCAATGTAATATCTGGACGATATCCAGAATTTGATGAATAAAATAATGAAAAAAAGCCCAGGCAGTGAACCTGTCTCTCATAAACTCCTTCTACCAACAATAGTTTGGAATACATCATCTAAATTGTTGCAAACCCTCTGGCAATTCAGGGAGCTGTTTCAAAAGTCGGGAGGATGCTAATACCGGAGACACACCAAGCGAGTCAAGGTGGGGATCTCTGGAATCGCCAATAGTATATATCTGAGATATTTTTTCATAATAATATCTCCCACTGATAATTTATCGTATCAGAAGCAAAAATCAGGTGAAATATGAAATAACAGCTCACATACACGCCATTTCGTGTTGGCGATTCCAAGAATCGCTGCCTTTCTCGCTTGGTGTGTCTCCAACATAAACGAGAGTACTCATCGCCAAAGCGAGAGCTAACAATGGCACTTGAAACGTCGCTGTCGAGGTGGAGGTGCCGCTCGCTATTGGGTATTGGTAGCGGTTTTGCTGCTGCTTTGATTCAAAGTGCCGCTCGCTGTTGCGGCCTCCCGCTTTCAAAATGTGACGGGCCGCTAGCGAGACCTCACTCGACTTTTGAAACAGCTCCCAGTAGAAGTGATACAAAAAACAATAATTTTAGGATATGAAAAAATATCAGTAGATATTTGTATAGAATAATTGTAGTTTAAGTTAAAGGCATATTGGAATGATAAAATTATTAATTAAATATTCCATTCATTATGCTGGCATAGCGGACGGCAGGAGTACCTCAACAGCGACACCACTTATGAAACAAAACTTTATAGACCCTCTTCACACTAGCGCCATCTTGTATTGGCCGCCTAAGTAGATCGGACGAAAACGAGGCGAGCCCTCTCAAATCAGTCCAGACTATTGATAAAAACCTAGTGTTTTTCTAACTTGAAAGATGGAAATCGCTCTCACGTAAAAAATAATCGGCCGATTTTTATAAACAATACATTGTTAGAAACCTGAGACTTGGGCCTAGAAGGTAACATGCTTGTTTTTTTTTTACGCAAATAATCTGGATGTTCAATCTGGGACTGGAAATCTTAGCCAAAACATAGGTATATGATATTATACCAACAAAAGGGCCCAAATGTGTCCGCTGTAAGTGCCGTTATAACTCCCGCTGTAAGTGCCGTTGATCGCTCTCGCTGTTGTGGTGGCTATTCTCTTTTACTCCCCAAACTAGTGAAACGGGTCCCAGGTCTACGTCCATTTAGGTTGGGTTTATAGTTAGTCTTTAGGTGTGTTTTCTTTTGTTTCTTCTGGCTTTCCTTTTGCAACTCTTGGCACATCATCCTATTCGGGATGCAGAGAGTGAAGTAGCCGGGGTCGGGAGGGATGTACTACTCTTCAGATCCCAGCTTTTACTATAGTAACGTGAGATATAATTATTAGACTAGCACATAGAAAATCCTACCTTCTTCTTGATCGATTTTCTCCTGGTTTGCTATAAGATATTTACATCATAGGTTCTAGAAGTTTGTAACAAGGGCAATTAGAGAATTTTCATTAACTATGACATCTTTGTAGCTATAAATAGCAACAGTGTGGTGCTTGGGCCTCTGGAGTAGACAGCAGTCTCCTCTACTTCTCAACAATGATGACCACGACCACCCCGATGCACCGCCGCTGATTACACAACCAACTGATGAATAAGGACCACTTGTAGCTAAGCAACATGTAAACAAACCCCAACCTATTTACATAGACTGTAGTACGTCCCGTTGTCACCAGGGCCAGGGTGCTCAGGCTCTCAAACTGGGACTGTGACACTCTCCCAGCAGAGATCTTGCGCTCTACTTCCTGTGGCCGCTTATATCTCTGCCCCAACCTGCCTGTTTGGGCTCAAATCTGGCCCATACGCCAGTTTTTGAAATATCCTAAATTCTTAGCGCTTTGGGGAGTATTTTGTGGTTTACATGTGAATAGATATCGATCTATGTATATGGTAAATGATTTACACTCATTTCTGTTATTTGTTATATCAAATCAGGCATAGTCTTAGGGATTACTTTCTTCATTGGAAGGCACCCCATGTGTTACAGGGTTTTGTTTATCAACATAACACATGTGCTCACTCGAAGGGGCAGTCTAATCAACAGTAGATTCACATCATAAAGTGGTTTAGAGATGAAAAACAAACAGCTGGATTGTCTGTTAACCCCATTTAACAATTCCAATATTTCCTAACTAATGCTATGTCAGTTGTTGACTTGTATAACTTTTGACAAGTGCCTTGTTTTGAATCTGAGATCTTTGCTGGTCGCCCCTGTCTTGAGTGGATACCCAGGGAACAGGCTTTGGGTTGGGGCAGAGATTAAGCCAGCTCTAGCGCCGTGAAAGATCTGGGGGGAGAGTGGGACTGTGAAAGGCTGCCATTTTAGGTTGGAATTCCATCCGGTGTATCCCAGCAGGCAGCGCGATAATGGCCGTTCGCTGGTCCCAGCTTTTGACACTTGCTTGCCAGCAACCAGATTCTCACGCATGCGCAGTTATCTGTAAACAAACCACGGACAATGGTAGCTGTCATCATCAGTTTGTCATAAAGTACACTGCTGGCAGTGGTGCAAGTAATAATCATCCGCCTCCTGGCGGAGTCCGCCCTGCCGTCCGCCGTCTGCGGGCGGGAGAGAGCGTGACCTGGGCCCTGTTTTTCAGTCACGACAATCGTTATGGGCGACGTGTTTTTGCCGTCAGTGTTCGATAGACACGACACTTTAGTGAATAAGCGATATGTCGTGAGTCTAAGAGGCGTAGGGCAGCCAAACGTGTTTTTCAGTCACGACAATCGTGGGGTCACGTGATCGAAAATGTCGCCCAAAGTGTCGTCCGTTCATGACACCTATGGACATGTCGTACAGAATGCGCAACTTCCCTTCCCGTTGGAATTAAGCGATGAAATATTAACACGAGTAAGGTATACATATGACCTATAATCGTACCAAATATGAAGAAAATCGGCTGCACCGTTACGAAGTTATAAGCGTTAGAATTTCGTCATAGCAATCGTCTGCTCTGGTGGCCAGTGTATTTTCCCGATGCCTCCGCTAATTTATTCAGGGACCTTGACATCGACTGCTCATCGGGAGGTGGGAGGGTGACTGGCCACCAGAGAAGACGATTGCTATGACGAAATTCAAACGCCGATAACTTCGGGACGGTTTAGTCGATTTTCTCCATATTTGGTACGATTATAGGTCATATGTATCCCGTACTCGCGTTAAAATTTCATTGCTTAATTCGTATGGGAAGCAGGGAAATCCTCTATGTACGCACAGTGGTTTGTTATAGAACCTAAGACAGTTCTATACTAATCTTAGCAGACGACAGTTTAGTGGCGATCGTCAGTGGCGCACTACGATCGTGTCTATAGAACACCGGCCATCTTGTGTCTTCCAAATTGTCGTGGAATCGCTGGACGATCGTAGGGTATCGTTGGCCGACGATGTCGTTACTGAAAAACAGGGCCCTGAGCTATGTGCCGCCTGGTTGACTCTCCGACCCTCCCGCCAACAACACACAGCGTGTTTACCTCGGCTAATTATGAAATGATCCCGTATCTAAATCACAATAGCTGGTATCGTTATGTCAATAGCTATTTACTAGTCTTTATCCCGTCTTTCTACGTCAATTATTGGGGGAGTTATAACCTGATGTGTAGTTGTCTTGCTGCCATTGCCAAGTGCTATTATAAACGGCTCCTGTCACACACCCTGGCAAGCAACCATTTGGAAATAACGGTAAATTCGAGGTAAATTATATCATTTCTAGGTAAACTGTATGTGTAGCTTCTGATTCTATGATTGTCATTGTGCGGAAATCAACTGCTATGTTCGAAAACATCAAAGATCGTAGGCGAACAGGAAGGGCCGCTGAGGTTCTTACTTGTCAGACTGATGCTATAAATAGAACAACGAATCACGATATCCCTTCCGCGCGTAGGAGACTGGCCAATGACAGCCATGCACACTGTACACTCTTACGTACCGTAACTCGAAGGGGGCGCAGTGTGTGGATGGACTACCTATTTACGCCGCCATCTTGATTTCATTGCTAGGCAACATGTAAACAAACCCACACACTCCCAACATCATGGTCCCAACATAATAATATTTACACCACCATCTTGGCTTTGACCAATCAAAACCCTCAATTTCTGTGCCGCCATTTTAAATTTTAAAACTAGGTCCTGACCTATTTCTTTAGTGATGCCCCCTTTCTAGGTTAATGTACATGCACAAAGTTAATGCATGTTGGCCTAGATACTAGTTCCAGTCTCGCGACCAATCAGAATGCTCCATTTCCGTGATGGTGCAATATACAACCCAAATTAGGTTATTGGGGTTCATTTTTCTCCCTAACTTCTTTGTATCCCTCACACCTTGCGGGGTGTTGTTGGAGATCTTTATTCAGTCATGAAAAAAAAATGTTGCTCTATAGTCACGTAAGCCGCCACATCCACCCACCCAAATTAGGTTAATATATGCATCTGTTGACCTAGATAATACTACTTCTAGTCTCTCAACCAATCAGAACGCTCCATTTCCGTGACATCACAGCACTTCCGTTCTGCAAGTAGGTCAACCGGAAGTTGCACTTTAAATCATACGCGCTCAAATACTACTGTTAATATTTACCCCCTTATTTACCTGTTTTAGAAAAACGGGGAGTGTCTGTACCCCCATCATACTACTGAACTGTCTTCCTCAAATTCATTTGTTAGTTATAAGGATTTGTAAAAGTATCATATCATATTAGGGCCATTTATCTGATATCTGTGCTAATCTCTTTACATGCCTCTTAAATGCATATTTTGTGGGTTCTTCCTTCAAATCTCTGAACTGGGCATTCCTAGTTTTGAGGCTCTATATTCACCAGGCTGAAGACACTCAGCAAGGCTAAAACATCACTCACCTAGGGTTTCCTCCCTGTTCTGACCGAACTGGGCACCGGGGCAAGCACAAACCCCGGTTTGGGAGTTGTTCTGACCGAAAAACTCCATAGGAACTGTGTGACATGGCACACAGCAACCCACAAGCCGACAAGATCGGGCGATGTACACACATCGAACACAGCCGGCCGTAAAAACGACAACACGGGTCACATGACGATCACGTGACACGCCGTCCAATCAGAAGCGTCGAACCGGGTATGCTAATGAGGCCGCGTCGTCCTCCGTGGTCTGCTTCCCACTTATCTCTATTCCGTGGTCGCTACATGGTGGGAAAGGAGCTCTAACCCTGCAAAGCCCCGTGACAAAACAAAACGCTCTATATTCAGGAGCTTTTTTTCGTGTGTGAAAAAAGATTAAAGATTAAAGATTAAAGATTATAGGGGGCCAATGATCAGAAGTTTCTACATGTCTTTCCTTCTTTCAATTTCACTCTCCCCCCTCTCTCTATCTTCTAAGAGGCCAACCGTTCGGTATGAGCGGAAGCCTTTTTACCCTGTTTTTGAAGACAAATTTGTTCGGGAGTTTCTTTATCTCTGTGTCCTGCGAATTCCATAGGACACAGCCTCTGTAGGCAGGTGATTTTTTTGTAAAACTCAGTATGTGGTCGTCTGACGTTAAAATTAAATTTAGAAGAAGAGCGTAGGTGCCTTTCCATTCCCACCTCCTGAGTACTTGTGTCAGCATCACTGCTGAGATTCAGTTCAGCAGGACACATTTCACCATTGGACTTAACATAAACTTTTCTCATATAAGATAAGGTTAGCTCAGCTCTGCGTCTATCTAACAACCGAGTACCAGTAAGATCGTGGAGTTGTTCGACTGTGTACTCCAAGGTACGGTCACTAATAGCGATTCTTAGCGCCCTATTTTGGAGTCTTTGCATTTTGACCCGCCATTTTAAGATAGTGGCGTCAATTAGGATGCAAGCATAGTCAAATAATGGGAGGATAGTTTGTTTATATATTCTTACTGCTACCTGTCTTGATATTAGGTGTCTAATCCTACTAAGTATAAACAACTTATGATTTACCTTCTTGATAATGAGTCTGCTGTGTTTTTCAAATGATAGGTTGGAATCTAAATGTACTCCAAGATACAGATATGAGTTCACACAGTCAAGTTTCTCATGATTCATGTACAAATTATAGTGTTAGGTCTGAGAAATTTTGTTTTTGGGAGCATACCAGCAGAGCTTTGTTTTCCTGGTGTTCACAGTCAATACATTCAAGTGGCACCAGGAGCTGAAACTATCTAGAGCCTCTTGCAGTCTATTAGTTATAGCATTTAGATCCTTGCCTGATGAATAAATGACCAAGTCATCAGCATATGATATGTAGTCTACAGTGGTTAAACAGTACACAACATCTTTTATATAACAATTGAAAAGGACAGGGCCAAGAACCGATCCCTGTGGCACTCCATAAGTGACATCTGCCCATTCTGATCTGGATGAACCAAGAACAATCCGCTGTTTGCGCTTGTTAAGATATGACAAGAACCACTCAAGAACAACCGGTGGTAGGTCAAGGCTAGTTAACTTCATCAACAGTCGGCAATGGTGTACACTATCAAATGCTTTGTTTATCTATGTAATCGATATAAATTTATATCTCCCAATATAAAAAGGTCTGCATTATTATCGTTTGTTTACGACCTTGTTGTTCGCGAGTTGAGTATCAGTTCTTAATGGTAAGCCTATGGACGTTTATACCAGGCTAAGATAAGAAACTAGAATGATAAAGCGCAAACAAACACCTTAAACACCACGTAGTATAGGCGGAGGCCATACATTCTATTTGATGTCTTTCTTGTATGTTTTGGCTAAAGTGAGATCGTTTAAATTTACATGATCTCAGTAGAAGCTATCGCCCACTCGGGATCATATTTCTTTACTTCTCTACGCCCACCCATCAGTTACCCTCTGAAGCTCCAGTAAAACCCACCGACAGGCGATGAAGAATGCAGGACAATGAATGCGTAATACGTCACGGCTTCCTGAGTAATACGTCATAGATGGCGTACTACGTCACAGCTTGTGGGGTGGCGGCGTCCCATGGCGGGTGGCGGTGATTGGCAAGTGTCGTGAAAACTTAATCGGGTCATAAAAACGCCAGCTAATTCTCGTCTGCTCTGTGAAAGGCGTGAAGTATTGACCCAGGAGTAGTTCAAGTTGTCGGGAGAATTACCAAGTTCAATCTGTTCATGCTGGCAAGTCGTGGGGAAGCAGTTTTATAAAGTAAAGGGGGGCGTCCACCAACCACGACAAGGCTACGACAATGGCTTTCCGACAAGGTCCACGACAGGCCTACGATTGGAGGCCTTGTCGTAGCCTTGTCGTGGTTGGTGGACCCTAGTTCCCGACAAGAGGCTACGACAAGGCCACAACAGGCTGCGACATGAAGCTTGTCGGGGGACTTCCGACAAGGTTACAATAAAATCGAACATGTTCGATTTTGGAACCTTGTCGTGGCGTTTCGTGGCGTGTCGGGAGGTTGTCGCAGAGGTCTACACTAGAATATTTAGGTGGAGCATACGACTTACAAATCGCCCCGACAACGCTGTCGCAGAGCCTCCCTTCTCACAACAAGGCTACGACAAGGCGCCGACGGGAACTTTCTTGTCGGGGCTTGTCATGGTTGGTGAACGCCCCCCTTAAGGCCCGGCGTCCACCTACTACGATATGGCTCCGATATGGTCTAGATGCACCTCCCGATAAAATATCAATATCGCATCAGAAGGTCCCCTAATATCGGGGCAGTTGACCACGTTTCTGCGATTAGACACCGATAAAAACCCCCATACAATGCGTGGTGAATTGGCATGTCTAGATATATGTCTACGATTTTACACCTTTCCGATATGTTTCCGATATTGACTTTTCATATCGGTGCCATATCGGAAGGTCTAAATTTCTATCGTAGTAGGTGGACGCTGGGCCTAACACAACAAACTAAAAAAGACTCAACCCCGAAAAACAGGAAATGCTTCATTATCTTACCCCTGGTATTTTTTCTCCATAGACTTGACATCGGGAACTCGTATCCAACACCGATGAGATATTTAGGAAAAATATCCAATTGGGGATTATGTCACAAATGTTAGCCAATTGGGGAATGTGAAGGGTGAGATATATTCAGAAACCTATTCCAGTTTAGGGTCAGAGCTCGATCCAAGTTCGTTTGAATTGTTACCTACTTCATGCGGCTTTGCTTTGTGAATTACTACGCGATACAAACTCGATGGGATATGAGCTCTGACCCTAAACTTTCATAGGTTTCCTCTATACTATGTAACTGAAAACCTTTGAGGATATGCAATATATTCAACACGGTCTATCTCCTTAAATGTATGATATCCTGCATGAATGCATGAAGATTAATTTCATTTACTTTGAAATGATCAAAATTGTGAGCTTTCTAAATCCTGTAAATATGACTTGATGGGGACATTCGTTTTGAAATTGACTGCAGTAGTGAGTCAAATCACAATTAATGACTGCCGACGGAAATGAGGAGTCATTGCGCCGATATTGGAGCATCAACTGAGAGAAGTTAACCTGTCATGGCCATGAGAAATGGCGAGAGAAAGGAGAAGGAGAGAAAGAGATGGGAGAGAAAGAGAGAGAGAGAGAGAGAGAGAGAGAGAGAGAGAGAGAGAGAGGGGGAAGTCAGGAGAGAGGGGGACATAGAGAGAGAGAAAGATAGGGAGAGGGAGAGGGAGAGGAAGAAATATAGGTGAGAGGGAGTTGGAGAGAGGGAGAAGTGTGAGGAGAGAGGGAAACAGAAAGGGAGAGGAGAAATGTAAGGAAAAGGGAGACACAGAGAGAAAGAAAGAGAGAGGGAGAGAGGGGGAGACAGAGAGAGGGGGAGACAGAGAGGAGAGAGAGAGAGAAGGGGAAAGGGAGAGCAGAACTATGAGGAGAGAGGGAAATGGAGAGAGAGAGGGAGGGAGAGAGAGAGAGAGGGAGAGAGAGAGAGAGGGAGAGAGAGAGAGAGAGGGAGAGAGAGAGAGAGAGAAATCTAGCACGGTGAACCCCAGTCTTTAAATCAACATTGTCTTCTGTATTAAACTCTTGGAAATCATAATATTGAATTATCAGGAAATTGACATGGGTTTGTACTTTTAAGGTATATCATTTGATGTGCCTTAAGATACTCTCTGTGGCCTATCGCTTGGACTCGGATACAAGAATTTCATCAAATATTTAATGAAGCTGACTTCTGAGCTACCTGTGTGGGAGTCAGCAGCGAGCTTCTTCACAAGGAATCCACTTTACTTGACGTTCATTGAGCTTTTCCATAATAGAGCAGCAATAATTACATTAGTACACTGCTTTAAAGATGTTATATAAGAGCTCTGTCAAGTATTACAATAATGCTTTTACTGAATTTCGTGATTTAGAACATATTACATCAATTTGAAATACATTTTATTGAATTCCTCATGCTAGGTTTAGTGGAAAATGACACCTTATTTGCCTCTCTACCTCATCTAGATCTATGTGGGTGACCGTTTTTGGCCGTCAGTGCCATCCTCGGGTGAATTTTAAAAAATGTGTTATTTCAGAGTCTTCCCCCACCTACTCAGAGGGACATAGGAGCTAAATTTTATCAAAATGGTCCCCTCTACACAACCAAAGTGAGATATGGAGGTTCAGAAGTCATGGTCATGGGACTATCGATTTTTACCCAACTATTCATTGAGGTCTTTTATAATAGAACAGCAATGATTACATCATTACTCTTTCTCTGTGGATATTGTCAATGAGTAGTCTTCTCACAGTGTGAGACAACATCAGAAATATACCCATGAAGAGCTTTGCAAATGCACAACATTATAGTGAATATGATTTTATCTCACTGCTGGTATATTATCACTTTCGACTAAACATTGGAAAATCGTACTCAACGCCCATGGAATATTGCAGAAAAATGCTCCATATAAATGGCGGATGGTGTCACAAATACTGGCCAATTATTTAGTGATAGGGCTGAGATAAAATCTGAACCGCACTCGATCCGTGGCCACTGATGATATGCCACTCATTTTGGTTTGATCCATGCCTCTTGAGATTACTCCGCAACCGAATCTCATGGCATATTGTCAGTGGCTATGGATCTCCGTGCGGTTCCTTATTAGTCTCTGATGAATCGTTCCGTCGGGAAGATTAGAATACTGATGAAGCTCAGCCCACAGTGGCGTCAGTATAGCGGCAGATACCCTCGTCTATAAGTCAGATTACACAATGCGGATCGCACAGCAGTGTTTAGCCCTATCAGTCCCAGTCTAGCGGCAGATACCCTCATCTATAAGTCAGATCACACATAAGGATCGCACCGCAGTGTTTAGCCCTATCAGTCCCAGTCTAGCCGCAGATACCCTCATCTATAAGTCAGATTACACAATGAGGATCGCACCGCAGTGTTTAGCCCTATCAGTCCCAGTCTAGCGGCAGATACCCTCATCTATAAGTCAGATCACACATAAGGATCGCACCGCAGTGTTTAGCCCTATCAGTCCCAGTCTAGCCGCAGATACCCTCATCTATAAGTCAGATTACACAATGAGGATTGCACCGCAGTGTTTAGCCCTATCAGTCCCAGTCTAGCTGCAGATACCCTCATCTATAAGTCAGATTACACAATGAGGATTGCACAGCAGTGTTTAGCCCTATCAGTCCCAGTCTAGCTGCAGATACCCTCATCTATAAGTCAGATTACACAATGAGGATTGCACAGCAGTGTTTAGCCCTATCAGTCCCAGTCTAGCTGCAGATACCCTCATCTATAAGTCAGATTACACAATGAGGATCACACCGCAGTGTTTAGCCCTATCAGTCCCAGTCTAGCTGCAGATACCCTCATCTATAAGTCAGGTTACACAATGAGGATCGCACAACAGTGTTTAGCCCTATCAGTCCCAGTCTAGCTGCAGATACCCTCATCTATAAGTCAGATTACACAATGAGGATCACACCGCAGTGTTTAGCCCTATCAGTCCCAGCAATGCCTTCAGGCACTCCCACCCAGGGGACGAGGAATGCCTTGAGGCACTCCCAGGCAGGGGACGAGCAATGCCTCCAGGCAGGTTTTGGGGCCATTACTTAAAACAGTATTCTACACAAAATTTCTCAATTGTCAGTGAAATAATCGAAAAACATATAGAGGCATCATTATTCAGTATGAGACTTATATATGTAACTAAGACAATGCATATCAAATGCACCTAATAGATACATTCTGGTACTATTGCCATAAGAGCATCGTCCCCTTGGGGTATATTGGTAAATATCTGTTGGACTTGATATGCAGGACTCCCGCTGGGTCGGACTGAAAGTGATTTATGACCACGATCAGTGCATTTTGTGTATTTTTATCGGAACAAAAACCTCCTTACAATTTATATTGAATCATAATCAAAGACCAGACAAAACACCTGGTTTTTGTAATAGTAAACTGGATCAGTAAAAGAGAAAATATTACGACAGAACATAATTCATGTATTTCCTTAAAGTTATTTAAATATTCATCCTAAAGCAGACAATAATTCCTTGATAAAAACAATTACAATACAAATCAAATAGAGGTAAATAAATAAAATTTAATCCCGTCTCAAAACAAGCGATCCCAGAAGCCTCTAGGGCGGTCCCCGCGCTGGTGCCCCGCGATAAGCCTTTGTGATGAATGTTGATGGTGGTTTTCTGCTAGGTACCAGCGGTAGGTCAGGGACGCTGGGCAGGAAAAAGTTAAGTGTGCCATTCACCATCAATAATCGTCTGAAGCTTAATGGCCTTCCTTGAGACTCCCAACAAAGCGGCGAGGAGTGAAACGCGTCCTTAGCATCCACCTCATACCCCCACTCAGCCCCCCTCACCCCCACATCCACCTCATACCCCCCTTCAGCCCCCCTCAGCCCCTCACCCCCCACATCCACCTCATACCCCCACTCAGCCCACCTCACCCCCACATCCACCTCATACCCCAACTCAGCCCCCCTCACCCCCACATCCACCTCATACCCCCACTCAGCCCCCCCCTCAGCCCCTCACCCCCCACATCCACCTCATACCCCAACTCAGCCCCCCTCACCCCCACATCCACCTCATACCCCCACTCAGCCCCCCCTCAGCCCCTCACCCCCCACATCCACCTCATACCCCCACTCATCCCCCCTCAGCCCCCTCCTCCCCCTCATTCCCTCACCCCCTCACCCCCTTCAGCCCCCCTCAGTCCCCCTCAGTACCCCTCAGCCCCCCTCATCACCCTCAGCCCCCCTCATCACCCCTCAGTACCCCTCATCACCCCTCAGCCCACCTTATCGCCCTCTGCCCCCTTCAGCCCCCCTCAGTACCCCTCAGCCCCCTCACCCCCTCACCCCCTCACCCCCCACACCCACCTCATACCCCCCTTCAGCCCCTCACCCCCCACATCCACCTCATACCCCCTTCAGCCCCCCTCAGCCCCTCACCCCCCACACCCACCTCATACCCCCCTTCAGCCCCTCACCCCCCACACCCACCTCATACCCCCCTTCAGCCCCTCACCCCCCACATTCACCTCATACCCCCCTTCAGCCCCCCGCAGCCCCTCACCCCCCACATCCACCTCATACCCCCACTCAGCCCCCCTCAGCCCCCTCACCCCCCACATCCACCTCATCCCCCCTCAGCCCCCCTCAGTCACCCTCAGCCCCCTCAGCCCCCCTCAGCCCCCGACAGCTCCCTAGTCCCCCTGACCCCCTTCAGCCCCCTCACCCCCCTTCAGCCCCCTCACCCCCCGTAAGATATCAGCTAAGTCTCCGCAATTGTAATTGGATAGCTCAAGCACCGGCGGGCTTTTTATCCTCCTTGGAATTTCCTGAATTTATGTCAGCAAAGGCAAGGAGGATGCGGAGGTAAGAGAGAAAAATGGAGTAATTAATTGAGGTGTGTTTTACTGGTGTCTGGAGTCTATAGTATACGGGGAGGGGATGTGTGGGGTTCTAGTGCCCTCATTCAACATTTATGGGCGGCCTTAGGCCGGAGACACACCAAGCGAGTATTGCAACGATTTCCGTAATCGCCAACGCAAAATGACGTCTATGTGAGCTATTTTTTCATATTTGAACTGATTATTGCTTCTGAAACTATCAGTGGGAGATATGACTATCAAACGATGTCTCACATACATGTCATTTCGTGTTGGCGATTCCAGAGATCGCTGCATTGACTCGCTTGGTGTGTCCCCGGGTTCATGGACGGCTGATACTGTCTTAGCCAACAGACTTTAATATTATTAACACTGCACGAAACTAACGCCTTTATTCCTATATACACCATCGTGGCAGCGCACGTATCGGCTGTATATAGACTTGTTTTCATTTGTATCCGCTTCTAATCCGTACCAGCGTATGAGGCGTATACAAAACTGTTTCCTTTTGTATACGGACGCGACTTGGCTGTATTTCAGTCCTGGCGTATCCAAGATAAAACATCCACTGCGCGATATATATACGCCAGGCGTTTATGTATACCAATAGAAAATAAAAAATACCTCCTCCTGGCCTAGACCCCGCCGCGAATTATCATTGTGTTGTTTTAGCACTTTAGGTAAATGAAATATGCTACCAGTGGTGTCCCCAAGTGGCAGAGATCAGAGCTATTCGATAGAGGCGTAAATACAACAGAATCAGGCGTCTATATGACGTATATATGACCGCACCATGGACATGTATATATGCCAATAGATAAGGCGTATACACACGGGGAATAGGACGACCTTGTATACGCAAAAGCATACTTATATACGCCGTTCGCATATATAAGTGGTTAGTTTCGTGCAGTGTAAATGATAAAGCTTGGACGAGGTACAGAAAAGGGCTTTCATGTACGACCCTAGATTATTAAACGGGCCCCACAGCTCATCCTCGCCTACTCATCCCATTCTAACCGGGAAAACGTGTGTCAATACAGACTGTATTCAGCCAATCATAAATTCATTACCACCTCCGATGTGAAAATCCATTTCTTCTTAATCTATTTCCCAACCGTGCATACATAATACATAAGGGTCTCTGATATCACAGATAAAGTAGCGTCGATGCTATCTCACATCTCTCACTGTTCTTGCCATCCATCTATACTTCGTTCATTTCTTCTGTGAATGTGATAAAAGCTCTTAATTGCCAATAAGGCCTCACAGAGGGTCTCAGCGAGGGAGTGGAATGTCCGCTATGCTGAAGGTAGTAAGCACAGTGCGAGGCATGGACTACATGTGTGGAGGAGAACAGAGGTTATTTAACTTCACATTGTATCGAGCCACGCTCCTTTGAAAGACGTCCATTTCCAGCCAGTTCCCATCATGCACCACCTCTCGCCTTTATTCTGTAAATATTCCTTTATTTTTCTATTTTCCTATTCTGTAGACATGTCTTATTCGAATAACTGTCGCTATTTTAGATGCCACATATGAGAGGAAACGTTTAGTGCATCCACTCAAAGGCAGTTCATGTATTATTGCAAACCTGTTTGCAAATATCTCGGACGAAGGAATAGAGTTTGTTTCTCCCCACCACATGAATTGCCGTTGAACGCATAAAAGCACATGTAATACTGTGGCGTTTTTAAGCCTTTCCAGGTATAATGATGAGGAGACGGGGCAATTCTACGTGGAAATCCGATAACGGAGTATTTCTTCACACCCACTCATTTTGTTTCCATATATTGCTCTCCGACCATTCTCATATTCAGAGATCGCCATAGATTTTAACATTACGCGAGACAGACATTGATGTTAAAATCGAATGGTTGAAAGCATACAGAAGATCTGTATGGTGGATACATAAAACGTAAAATGTTTCAGTTAGATCTATTCATGGAGGTATTCTAACCAGAGTTCTAACCTGAACTGGGCTGTACTGTTCCCTCAAAACTCCTTAAGTGGAATTCACACGGTGGGATTCATGTACCTCACAGTATTCAAAATCTCATCAGATTCTGTTCCTTATTATAGCGGAATTCACACGCTGGGATTTATGTACCTCACAGGGTTCAAAATCTCATCAGATTCTGTTCCTTTTAGTGGTAAATGTCGCCAACAATTGTCTCAGGGGAGGGGAACCCTATAATTCAGACGAAGAGATTGTGTTTGTGTACAGAATCTCAGCAGGATTCGTCTCAGATAAACACCCTGTGAGGTACATGAATCTCAGCAGGATTTGTCTCAGACAAACACCCTGTGAGGTACATGAATCTCAGCAGGAATTGTATTAGACAAACACCCTGTGAGGTACATGAATCTCAGCAGGATTTGTCTCAGACAAACACCCTTTGAGGTACATGAATCTCAGCAGGATTTGTATTAGACAAACACCCTGTGAGGTACATGAATCTCAGCAGGATTTGTCTCAGACAAAGACCCTGTGAGGTACAGGAATCCCACGGTGTGAATCCCAATTTATTATTCCCATCCATGCACTTAGGGTGAATCTATTGAGAACGGAATCCCCATGTTCTCCTTTATTTTTCCTTATCAGAGTGGAATTCACACGGTGGGATTAATGTACCTCACAGGGTTCGAAATCTAATGAGATTCTGTTCCTTTTTAGGGGTAAATATCGCCAACAATTACAGGGGGGAAAACATGTCTCAGGGAAATGGAATCATAGAATTTAGACGAAGAAATTGTACAGAATCTCAGCATGATTTGTCCCGTGAGGTACATGAATCAAGCGGGGTACTCGCCCCCTGGGACTGACCTTGTTAGTAAGGTGGGCGGCTTCGCTGGGCTCTACTGTAGTCTTTTAGACCTGGAGACTCTATATACAAGCATGATCTGCCATCAATCTTCAGTGTTTCCTTCATGGTCTAGAGCAGCCACAGCACAACCATTCATCCCTGTCAATTAACCGAGGCTCGATCTCCATACATAGGTCGTCACTCTCCTCACTGCGACACTCTCCATACGTAGGTGTGATTCATGTTACGATGGTTCTATATCCGTCTTCACTCTCCTCTGTCCTACACTCTCCATACGTAGATGTCATTCATGTTACAATGGTCCTCTGTCCGTCTTCACTCTCCTCTGTCCTACACTCTCCATACGTAGATGTCATTCATGTTACAATGGTCCTATGTCCGTCTTCACTCTCCTCTGTCCTACACTCTCCATACGTAGATGTCATTCATGTTACAATGGTCCTATGTCTGTCTTCACTCTCCTCCCTGCTACACTCTCCATACGTAGGTGTGGTTCATGTTACAATGGTTCTATGTCCATCTTCACTCTCCTCCCCACTACACTCTCCATACGTAGGTGTGATTCATGTTACAATGGTTCTATGTCCGTCTTCACTCTCCTCCCCACTACACTCTCCATACATAGGTGTGATTCATGTTACAATGGTTCTATGTCCGTCTTCACTCTCCTCTGTTCTACATTCTCCATACGTAGGTGCGATTTCTCTCTACTACACTCGCTATACGTAGGTGTGATTCATGTTATAAATAATGGTTCTACAGCCGTCTTCACTCACCTTTGTACTTCACTCTCCATATATAGGTGTGATTCACGTTACAGTAGTTCTATGTCCGTCTTCACACTCCTCTCTACTACACTCTCCATACGTAGGCGTGTTTCATACTACAATGGTTCTATGTCTGTCTTCACACTCCTCTCTGCTACACTCTCCATACACAGGTACAATTCATGTTACAATGGTCCTATGTCTGTCTTCACTCTCCTCCCTGCTACACTCTCCATACGTAGGTGTGATTCATGTTACAATGGTTCTATGTCTGTCTTCACTCTCCTTTCTACTACACTCTCCATACATAGGTGTGTTTCATACTACAATGGTTCTATGTCCGTCTTCACACTCCTCTCTGCTACACTCTCCATACACAGGTACGATTCATGTTACACTGGTTTTACAGCCGTCTTCACTCTCCATCCTGAGGACTGCTATTCATCGTGTGAGGTGCCTTGTTGTTTGTCTAACAGAGCAGCGCCTTATCTTCTACCCCTGAGACCACCGTGCTGCTTCCCTTATCTCTCTTCTTGTCCTGTGTGCGGACTCTATTCCGTCACTCGTACCAAGTCTTTATTATCCGTCTATACAAAGACCCCATTGAAAATGTATGGGGACTCAGTAAACCACGACCCATTATATAAAACCTGTCAGATACCATAACTGTGGTATACGGAATCAAACCTGTGGTATACCGCTTGAAAGCCATGGTATACGGGGAAAATAGTCCCTTTTTACTATAGAGCAAAGAAATAGTCCCTATTGTTATACCCTTTAATATGGCAATTACTGGGTTTAGATTATTCTAAAAGATGGATAATAAATACAACAAACGATGGCTGTGTAAACCACTCAAGGTTGACGTCATAATACACTCGCTAGTGCTCGTGTATTACTACGCATCAACCTCTCTTGGTTTATGGCTGCCTGTCCACAAAACCATCGATTTTTGTCAGTGTATTCCGTCACTTGTACCCAGTCTGTATTCTGTCACTTGTACCCAGTCTGTATTCTGTCACTTGTACCCGGTCTGTATTCTGTAACCTGTACCCAGTCTGTATTCTCTCACTTGTACCCAGTCTGTATTCTCTCACTTGTACCCGGTCTGTATTCTGTAACCTGTACCCAGTCTGTATTCTCTCACTTGTACCCAGTCTGTATTCTGTAACCTCTACCCAGGGTACATTATGTGCTTGTTCTCAGCCGGCTACCCTCATGAATGTGCATGTGGCTGTGTTAATGTGACAAAGGTGCGTTATTATCAGTGGCCATTTTGTACCCGGAGACTCATATAGCAAGAAATATGTAGAAAGAAAGTAAGAAGAAAAGGCAGAGGAAGTTGGGAACGAGAGGAAGAGTCGCAGATAGACGAGAAGGAGAGGGTATGTTTATGTTTATGTGTTTGTTATAACCGTGACACAAGGATGAAATCATTTACTTCCCTCATTGTAAGGAGCCTGGATATTTACATTCAGGAAAACTTGTTTTATTAACAATACGTAGCGAAACCGTTATGTGTCCGTTATGTGGCGAGTTCCCTAATAGAGGCTCCAGGATAAATAGAATTTGAAAAAAGAGCGAGTGAGAGAAGCAGAAAGGGGCAGTTAGGGAGAAGAGAGGGAGAGAGAGAGAGAGAGAGAGAGGGAGAATAAACGAGAGAGAGGGAGAGACAGAGACAGAGAGAGGGAGAGACAGAGAGACAGGGAGGGGGTGAAAGAGAGAGAAAGAGAAGGAAAGACAGAGAGGAAGAGAAAGAATGGGAGAGAAAGAAAGATAAAGAGAGGGAGAGAAAGAGAGATAAAGAGAGGGAGGGACAGAGAGGGAGAGACAGAGAGATAAAGAGAGAGAGGGACAGAGAGGGAGAGACAGAGAGGGAGAGAAAGAGAGAGAAAGAGAGTGAGAGAAAGAGAGAGGAAGAGGGGGAGAGATGGAGAGGAGATGCATAAAAGCGGCAGAAACAAAGGGAAAAAACAGTGTTGGAGATAGTAACAGAGAGACACACAGAAGTAAAGTATGTAAGTCCTCATCATATATATTCATTTTCCTTTTTGTAAACTCATAAACGTGAACGAGCAATATGTGACTGAGAGATATGGCCAGATAAAAGGGCCGATTTAGGCTATCATACTTACTTTTTTATATTCCAATACATAGAGAACATCATGTTTGACGTGATGTCGTGGTACTCAACGAACACGCCATTTCCTTATTGCATTTACTGTGAAGCATTTCAAGTTGAGTGTAAAAGCAAACTTCCCTGTAGTACATGTTTGTAGATCGTGTTTCTGAGGGTCGGCTCTGGTGATTGCATGTCACCCAAAGCTATGATTCTTCATCAGAATGTAAGCAGGGAATGTATTGAACGAACCCGGAATAGTAAGAAATGCAGGCTATTCATGTCTACAAGACTCTTGCCACTCAGTGAAGATCAGGGAACACAAAGTAAGTACCTACCACATAGAAAACGTGTACATTCCGTCCGGATCCGCTTGGAGTTTCTCCCGCACATAGAGACAGAGTGAACCAAACCTATACTAAAGGGCCACGAGATTCTCGTGTAGTGTTAAACTTAATTAATCTTACTATTCTTTTTTGTATTAATCTACTCAGATATACTTCTATCCTTAGAATTTATTTTTTACCATACTGAAAACATAATTTAGAACTGTAGTTCTCTTATCTCCTTTCCTTGAGAGAATGCAATGAGACCACACCATTTTGTTGGCTACCGACCTATGATTCTGGTCGGATCCGCTTGGAGTGTCTCCCGCACATAGAGATAGAGTGAACCAGACATAGGCTTGGAGACTGAAGAGCCACGAGAATGAGACTCTTTTACTAAGAAAGAAATTGATGAGTGTTTGGTCTGTGTTCCCGTACACCATCGAGTTTGGAGTGTGTAGTAATATGAACGAGGCGATAGCCGAGTGACTATTCCACAGTGAAATAGTGAGCACAGTGACGTAGTACACACAGTGACATAGTACACACAATGACGTTGTGCACACAGTGACACAGTACACACAGTGACATTGTGCACACAGTGACATAGTGACCATAGTGACGTAGTGAATACAGTGAAGTGGTACCCACAGTGACATAGTGATCATAGTGAAGTGGTACCCACAGTGACATAGTGCAAACAATGACGTACCCAGAGTGATGCAAGAACACAGTGATGTAGTGCACAAAGTGACATAGTGCACAGTAACGTAGTACACACACTGTGACGTAGTACACATACAGTGACGTAGTACACACACAGTGACGTAGTACACACACTGTGACGTAGTACACACACAGTGACGTCGTACACACACAGTGACGTAGTGCACACACAGTGACGTAGTACACACACTGTGACGTAATACACACACAGTGACGTCGTACACACAGTGACGTCGTACACACAGTGACGTAGTACACACACAGTGACGTCGTACACACACAGTGACGTAGTGCACACACAGTGACGTAGTACACACACAGTGACGTAGTACACACACAGTGACCTAGTACACACACAGTGACGTAGTGCACACACTGTGACGTAGTACACAGTAAGAGAAGGAACACACAGACATTATTGCATGCTGTAACAGAGATTATTGCACGCTGTAACAGTTGAGAGCTGAGAGAAGTACAGGTGGCCGGCTCCCACAGGGTCAGGCTAATTTGTACAGAGACCATACATCGTGAATGTCATCATGAAGATATGCTCCGAGCAAACGGAAACGGGGGGAGGTCTATCTTTGTTTAAGACATGTTCGTGCAGTCACAAATCTCTGTTCCCCATCCAGGGGAAAAAAAGGGGCCGAGTTTTCCCCCCTTTAAACAGAAATGCAAATACTGCGATCTTCCATCACAGCAGGGGATCACAAAACACATGCATTTTAGCGTACATTAGTTCAAATCGTTAAATGGGATAACACAATGAAGTCCTCGATATTCCCACTTCTCATAATGATATTTCTTCTATTCGTTCCACAGGAGAGACCGATAAATGTCCACGAGAACGTGAGGTCGTGTCGGAGAGAGAACAACTCTCTTAACACCCATTACAAATAACGAGACGGCCTTTACTAAGTCATGGGCCATGTTCAGTATGTGTGAGATTATCTTCACTAGTTCACAGGCTGGTATAGGAAGTATGTGTGAGACGGCCTTTACTAAGTCATGGGCCATGTTCAGTATGCATGAGATAATCTTCACCAGTTCACAGGCTGCGTATAGGAAGTATGTGTGAGACGGACTTGTCTGTTTTGTGGGTCGTGTATACGCCATATATATGAGACGGACTTCTCTGTTTCGTGGTTCGTGTATACGCCGTATATATGAGATGGATTTGTCTGTTTCGTGGTTCATGTATACGCCGTATATATGAGATGAACTTGTCTGTTTCGTGGTTCATGTATACGCCGTATATATGAGATGGATTTGTCTGTTTCGTGGTTCATGTATACGCCGTATATATGAGATGGATTTGTCTGTGTCATGGTTCATGTATACGCTGTATATATGAGATGGACTTGTCTGTTTCGTGGTTCATGTATACGCCGTATATATGAGATGGACTTGTCTGTTTCGTGGTTCGTGTATACGCCGTATATATGAGATGGACTTGTCTGTTTCGTGGGTCGTGTATACGCCGTATATATGAGACGGACTTGTCTGTTTCGTGGTTCATGTATACGCCGTACATATGAGATGGACTTGTCTAGTTCGTGGGTCATGTATACCCCATATATAAGATGGACTTGTCTGTTTCGTGGTTCGTGTATACGCCGTATATATGAGATGGACTTGTCTGTTTCGTGGGTCATGTATACGCCGTATATATGAGATGGACTTGTCTGTTTCGTGGGCCATGTATACGCCGTATATATGAGATGGACTTGTCTGTTTCGTGGGTCATGTATACGCCGTATATATGAGATGGACTTGTCTGTTTCGTGGTTCATGTATACGCCGTATATATGAGATGGATTTGTCTGTTTCGTGGTTCATGTATATGCCGTATATATGAGATGGACTTGTCTAGTTCGTGGGTCATGTATACGCCGTATATATGAGATGGATTTGTCTAGTTCGTGGGTCACGTATGTGCAGTTTATATGAGATTGCGCATGTGCAGTATGTGTGAGACGGACTTGTCTAGGTCACAGAATGTGTATGTGCAGTTTGTATGAGATGGACTTCTCGTGGTTCTCGTCTAGTTCGTGGGTCATGTAGGTGCAGTTTATATGAGATGGACTCTGGTTGCGCATGTGCAGTATGTATGAGAGGGACGGTGGCGCCAGCTGGTGGCTTGAGATATAACTTGAAGGCCACCTCGACCACTCAGACCAGGCTGAAGGACGCCCTGTCTCTGCCCTCCTCCCCGCCCACCTGACCTTCACCTGACCTTCACGGCTCCCGCCGCCCGCCGCAGCGCCCTCTATATCCGGTGAGCGTCCAGGGAGGGATGCCCCCGCCAGGGGTGCCCTCGTCAATCTGCCCCCGCCCGCACACAGTTGCGTTTATGACCGCCGCGCGCGCTGACCTCTGTACAGCCAGCGTCCGCGAGAATCACACAAATTCTCGCGAGATTTCAGATCACGTGATGGCGCCATCTTAGCGTCGGATGCGGTTTGAGAAGCGGTCTGCAGATAGCGCTGAGGAGGAGGTGTGGTAGAGAGTGTGGATGAGGACGGAGGAGGCAGCGTGTTGGGGTGGAGATGTGCAGTGACGGCGGGGGGAGAGTGAGGCGTTCTGTGTATGTTGGGGGAGAGTGAGGCGTGCTGTGTATGTGGGGGGAGAGTGAGGCGTGCTGTGTATGTGGTTGGAGAGTGAGGCGTGCTGTGTATGTGGGGGGAGAGTGAGGCGTGCTGTGTATGTGGGGGGAGAGTGAGCCGTGCTGTGTATGTGGGGGGAGAGGGAGGCGTTCTGTGTATGTGGGGGGAGAGTGAGGCGTGTTGTGTATGTGGTTGGAGAGTTAGGCGTGCTGTGTATGTGGTTGGAGAGTGAGGCGTGCTGTGTATGTGGGGGGAGAGTGAGGCGTGCTGTGTATGTGGGGGGAGAGTGAGGCGTGCTGTGACGGCGTGCTGTGCAGGTGGGGGGAGAGTGAGGCGTGCTGTGTATGTGGTCGGAGAGTGAGGCATGCTGTGTATGTGGGTGAAGAGCGATGCGTGCTGTGTATGTGGGGGGGAGAGGGAGGCGTTCTGTGTATGTGGGGGGAGAGTGAGGCGTGCTGTGTATGTGGGGGGGAGAGGGAGGCGTTCTGTGTATGTGGGGGGAGAGGGAGGCGTGCTGTGTATGTGGTTGGAGAGTGAGGCGTGCTGTGTATGTGGGGGGAGAGGGAGGCGTGCTGTGTATGTGGTTGGAGAGTGAGGCGTGCTGTGTATGTGGTTGGAGAGCGATGCGTGCTGTAACGGCCACCTTTTTGTTACTGTAGGACACAGAATTGTCCTTCTGTAAAGGTCGATTCTCCTTCATGCCTTCATCATATCTCATTGGACGTTCGCACATTGGACGTCCGACCTAGATGGGAGAACAGAAAAAAAACACAGTTTAGATGTTTTCAAATTGCCACATAGTCCCGGAGCTCATAATACAAACTATTGAAATCAAAACGATCAACTCTATATTAACCTGCACATTGTGACCAATCCCATATACTACTAGTTCTATTCTATCGTAAACATCCTTATTCTAATTGAGTTTTATTGCCGAATTAATATGATATTTAGAGATGCATTGACCTCAATTCTACCAGCAAAACTAATCAACATTGAATATTCATCAGTAATCCTATAAACAAAGATATGTGTCTCTTCTCCACCTGAAGAATAAAATCATTCCCTATCATAACGGATTTAAAATAAGGTCTGTTTTCTAACACTGAGAGCCAGCAGCAGTCGAAACGTCTCTGAGGTCGATATTGTCACGTACGGCCCTGCCAATGTCGCGTACGACGATGCCATGTCGCGTACGACGATGCCAATGTCGCGTACGACGATGCCAATGTCGCGTACGACGATGCCAATGTCGCGTATGACGATGCCAATGTCGCGTATGACGGTGCCAATGGCGTATAACGATGCCAATGTCGCGTATGACGGTACCAATGGCGTACGACGATGCCAATGTCGCGTACGACGATGCCAATGTCGCGTGCGGCCATAAATAGCCAATATCACAGAAAAACTTGGGAAAACTAATATTAAGCAAATCACTGAAGTCTAGCTATAGATAGTATGTTACATTAAGATACAGCGGCACCCTTACAGGAGAATTTCCTTTCTTTCTAGGAAATACCCAGTGAAACTGGTCACTTTAACCAGTCTTTTATTTTTCTTATTCTTTTATTATTTCTCCTGGGCATGTGGCCAAAAGTATTAATATATATACATATATATTTCCTATTATTTATTCTCTGCCTATATATGTTTCCCCTTTATAGATACGACTTAAACATGGTCAGACAGGGAAAATATATATTATATGGAAGAGAGAGGCGAAAGTCGCCGGTGGGAAAGTTCCTGTCTCCGCGTGGCTGTGTTTATGTGCACATCCGTGTTGTATCCGCCTCTAGTCTCAACAAGTCGTTGCTCATGACGAGCTCATGACAGCTTGTTTGTGAGAACCCCTGCTCGCATGTCCGGCTTTCTCACGCTCTCAAGGGGAAACATGTGTGCATGCTTCTATATGTTAAAGGCAAACCGTAATTCTTCTTATGTGAGAAATAAGATTTCAGTTGTGGTAAATGATTAGGGATGAATACCTGTTGTGCATGAGAAGGGAGAAATACTAAAGTTATTATCTTCCCTGAAAATATTATCTTCCCCAACAATTATTATCTGTTCCAAGCTAATATATTTTCCAAGCTAATATATATCCTTTTGTGTATGCTATGTATGTGGAGGTTTTACCTCAAGACGTTGCACGTGGCAGGACATGTCAGGATCCTCCCGGAGGGACGCGCAAACATCTTTGCGGTTCCCTTCATATTATGGGATGGAGACCCCCTGACGGAAATGACGTCTCCATATTAGGGGGAGCGTCTTGTTCTTGCATGTGTGACGGAAGCGACGTTTCTATATTAGGGAGAGCGTCTTGTCTTTACACGTGACTATTTGTAACCAATAGAATAAAATGTAACCATGTTTGGAACCAACTACCACGCCTGGTATAATCTGTAAAAGAAATGGTATGTGAATTGTGACGTACTCACCCGTTGTGACGTCTAAATGTATTCCAATATATAATAAAGCGACTGCCGGCATACGGCAGATCCATCTTCTCCTCAGCTTCAGCCACACGTTGTCACTAGAGTTGTTTTGTTACGGAGCCTCACCCCACTGTGCGACCATAGCGGTTTCAGTGGGGGAAGCAACTCAGCACGCAGGAGGTGTGGACGAGCTTACAATAGGCCCCATCTGACAAATGGTGACCCCGACGTGATGACATATAGTATGAAGTGACGAACGTGATGGACCCTGAGGAGGCAGCCACCACAGGGATCTCTGGTATACACCCACTTTACCGTGCATCCGACACTGACTGTTATGTCCTCATAGTCTGGTTTAGCTCAGGAGAGCCGAACTGATAGCTGGTGTTTTATCTGAAGTGGTGTGTAGAGACAGACACAGGACGATGGGACGAGACAACTCATCACGGTTCTGCCCACGGGAGAGTGTCGACAGTGATAGAGGGAACACCTGCCCACCTAGGCTGTGGAGACCTCAGAACCTCGGGAGGCTGGCTGCGACAACCCTGTGTCTGGTTTGGTGAGTAGGAGTACATCTGTTTTGCATGGTAGTAATGGGTTCGGGCATTGTATTTGGAATGTGGCATGAAAATTTAATTTAGTACCTTTAAAACCCTCTTTTTGAACGGGAGACCCTATACCTAGATGGTTGATACACCCAGGCATAAATATGATACCAGACAAAATACCCCCCTACCACGTTCCGCCCCCCCTAGGGTCACCTCTACCCCTTCCATCTCCGATCCCTCCACCACCACCTCCCCATGTAGTAAAGTTTTACGGAATGTAGGGTTGCAGACAGATACTGTACAACGAGGTAACCGACGATTGGGAATGACAGATAAAGAGGAAACCACCGCTTCTCGGTCCGAAGCTAGGGGGAAAAGTAAGGAAAGTACCACAGAGTCCGTTAAAGCCAAGCCTAGTAGTATCTTTGATTTTTCCGACGCTGCAGATAGTAGTGCCGACGCTGCAGAGCGTAGTGCAGAGAAAGCAAAAATGAGTAAAAAGGGAGATAGAGAGGAGGTGAGAACGAGGTATACGTATCTCACTGAGGTAGATGAGGATACGGATGATGAGGCAACTGAGATAGATGAGGATGAAGGTATAAATAGAACACAGGATGATGAGAATATGACTAAGTTATTGGCGGCCGTGGCTGATAACCATTCATTGGGTCGTTATTCTCGCGATGTAGGTAGGTGTGAGGGAACAAACCCAGCCAAAACCCTAGCTTGGCTGAGGGAGTTAGACAAATTACCGGAAAACATACGTCTAAAGGTAGCAACTCTTACAGCTTCTGATCCTTTGGGGGCTAGCCTGAGACGACTAATAACCAACCCTGAGAACACCTGGCCTATAATAAAGAACACCCTGGCCCATGCGTATGTATCAGCAGATTTCCAACAGGCCCAGAGAGATAAGTTAAGAAATTTAGCTCAGAGATCAGGGGAATCTATCCGTGCCTATGTCTCTGCCTTTGAGACTCTCTTTAATGAGGGATACGCAAACCTGCCACAAGATCAATCCGACCTAATAAGGGATCTCCTTAGCGGGATGGAGGACAGGACAGCAGCATGTAGGATTGCGTCCCGCAGACCTATCTCCCTCCGGGTAGCCATAAAACAGATTATCTCATATAGTCAAAGAGAAGACTATCTTAAACCTAGAGATAGTGGGAAGATAAATTCACTCGAACAAGAAGTCAATGAAACCGCCCTCTTGCGGGGTGTAGTAGAAGAACTGAGGCAGGAGGTGGCTTCCGCCAATAGGTCCCATCAGGAAATGAGAGATAAAATGAAACAAGTTTTAGCAGTGCAAGGCACTCAGAAGAAAACCGAACCCAATACAAATCCAAGAAAAAAGAAACCACGTACAGCCACCCCACAGGATAAATGTTTCCGGTGTAATAGGTTGGGTCATTTTGCAAATGATTGCAGGGATGGGCCCGGGCCTACAGATTCTTCTAGTGGGGCTAGATCGCAAGAAGTGGCAGAAGATGCCTGCAAGAGGTGTCGCCAGATCGGCCATGTAGTAGAAGGGTGTCGGGCTCGACCCCCGACTCGTCCTTGCTATTGTGGAGAACAGCACTGGAGGTACGATTGCCAAAACAAAGGTAGTTTTCCTACGCCTGTGGCTCCTCCAGCCAACCAGGGAAACTAGCTAAGCCCTCAGCCCTCACCCCTTGGCCAGGGGATGGGCGCTGTTGCGGCGCGACAGGAGCCGTACGACCTAGGGTACGACTCGATGTAGAAGGAGTACAGGTAACAGCCCTGATAGACACTGGTAGTACACATACTCTTATAACCGCTCAATTGTATACCCGCTTGCCAAAGCTTATTCCTTTAGAAGAACCGCCCATGGTGCGGAGTATAACCGGACACACCCTGACTGTAAGGGGTACCTGTACTGTCAATATAGGGGGATTCCCTACAGAGGTTTTAGTGTGCGATAATGCAGGGGGAGTCGATTTGTTAATCGGGTCCAATCTATGCCGCCGGGCATGTGTAATCGATTTTGTACAAAATATAATGAGGCTAGGAGAGAAAGTATATCCGCTTGTAACCAATCCATCACAGTATTGTGGTCCTGTAATGTCTGTATCCCAAGTTCCAATGTCGAGTAGTTCCCTCGTTAATGACGTCTTAACGAGGTATCGGGATGTGTTTAGTGAGAAGGAGACGCTAGTCCGAGTTGCTCGATCACTGCCGCCAGCAGTGATTGACACAGGTGACAGCGGCCCTATTCATCAGAACCCCTATAGAATGCCATTGGACAAAAGAGGAAAGGTAGAACAATGCGTACAAGAAATGCTAGCTGATGGGGTAGTAAGGCCGAGCACGTCCCCCTGGGCGTCTCCCATTACCCTGGTCCCGAAAAAGGACGGTGGTACTCGGTTTTGTGTAGATTACCGTAAAATCAATGCAATGACAAAAGGTGATGCTTATCCGCTGCCTTATATTCAAGATATCTTTGACACACTAGAGGGGGCCAAGGTTTTCTCCACCCTAGACCTTAAGTCCGGGTACTGGCAGATGCCTATGGACCCCGCCTCTATCGAAAAGACGGCCTTTACCTGTCATCTCGGGCTTTTTGAGTTCACCAGAATGGCCTTTGGATTAAAGAATGCCCCGGCTCAGTTCCAACGAGCCATGACCAAAGTGTTGACAGGGCTCATCGGGCGCTGCTGCATGGTGTTCATAGATGATATTGTTATCTATAGCAAGAACGAGAAAGAGCATGTAGAACATCTGGGGAAGGTCCTTGACAGATTGAGAGAGGCAGGTCTGCAGGTAAAACCATCAAAGTGTAGCTTCTATAAGACCCAAATAGAATTGCTAGGGTATGTGGTCGATGCTGAGGGCATCCGCCCCCATGAGTCGAAAACTGAGGCCATAAGGAATATGGAACCGCCAAAAGATAGATCGGCAGTAAGAAGTTTCCTTGGTATGGCAGGATACTATCGTCAGTGCATTCCAGGATTCGCGACCCTGGCGGTGCCACTGACGGAGTTGACTAAACCAAAGAACGAGTTTATCTGGGGTGAAGAACATCAAAAATCCTTCGACCAGCTGAAGGCTGCTTTGACCAAAGCACCTGTCTTAGCGCACCCCGATGTTAACAGGCCCTACATCTTATACACCGATGCATCTGATCGATGCATTGGTGCTATCCTTGTCCAAAAAGATGATAAAGGGGTAGAACGGGTCATACATTATGTCTCGCACAAACTGTCCGATCGTCAACGATTGTGGCCTATCATAGAAAAGGAAGCCTATGCTATTGTGTATGCCCTTAAGAAGTTACACCCGTACCTGGGAGGGGGTGCCTCCTTTGAAATCCATACGGACCACAAGCCCTTAAGGTGTCTTTTCCAATCAGAAATCAGGAATACCAAGCTCCAAAGGTGGTCGATCCAGATATCCGAGTATGCCGCCCCGATTTTGTATCACAAGGGAAAGTTAAATGTCCGGGCAGATATGCTGTCTAGGATAGCAAGTGTAGCCCCAGATAGTGACCAAGGTGGGGAGGAGACCTGGGCGTCAGAAACCCCAGACGTCTGGAACACTGACAGCATTGATCCTCTGGCTTTGAAGAAGCTCCAGAAAGAACAGTTCAAAGATGGGTTCATTGAGGCTGAGCAGGGGACAGACGAAACCCGTTATGTGATATATCAGGGAATCCTGTATAGCATAGCAGAACCATTTAAAAACGGAGGTACCTATCCTCGGTTGATGTTACCCCAGCAGTATAGGAAGAAAGTAGTAGATCGTTGCCATGGAGAAGTGGGGCATTCGGCCCCAGAAAAGACCCTAAAGAGGGTACAGGAAAATTACCTTTGGCCCGGAATGCGGAGAACCATTAGGGAGTACATAGGTAGCTGTGTGTTATGTAACACCCTCACACCGGCGAATGCTGCTGCCCCAAGGGGACAAATGCCTACGCCCCCGTGTTCGTTCCACACCTGGGGAATGGACTTGGTGGGACCCTTCCCTAGAGATCAAAGAGGTCGACAGTACCTGTTAACGTGTATAGATCATCTCACTGGCTGGGTAGAAGCAATACCAATAGCATCAAAGAAATCTGCTACTGTGTGGGAAGCCTTCTCACGGGAGATAGTGGCCAGATATGGGCTCCCCACAGCCGTAGTGACTGATAATGGTGGGGAATTCACAGAGTCCCATTTTGAGGAATGGCTGAGAAATAATGGTGTTCAACACCGTAAGACCTCGCCGTATCATCCCCAGTCCAATGGGATGGTAGAGCGATTCAATGGAACCATCCAGAAGTTGCTATTGAAACTGACAGGGGGAGACCCACGAAAATGGACAAGGTACCTGTCCGAGGCGCTATATGCGTATAGAATTACGGCTGGTCCCGCCGGCATCAGCCCGTACCAATCAGTGTATGGTAGGAAAGCGCGCCTGCCCCGAACCACTACCGGAAACCCTGACGAAGGTGAAAGGTTACAGGCAATACGGCTAGCCCAGAGCCTATTGCGTGAATTCCGCCTGGAAACGAGAGCCGCCTATAAGACAAAAGAGCCGGGTCGGGCTAAACGCTTACCCGTTGGGGCCTTTGTCACGGTGCGCGCTCTCTTTCCCCGGAAAGGGCAGCCTAAGTGGCAGCCCGGCTACCGGGTGATCTCCAATCATGACGGAGGTCTCCGCGTAGAGGAACTCGAAACGGGACGCATCGTTAGAGTTAACCAAAGGAATGCTCGGGTCATTCCTGAAGCCAAGTCGTATGAGGAGGTAGATCCAGTGCCTGCCCCAATGAGTAAAGAATCAAGGCTTCCACCTGCCGAAGCTACCCCGATTCCCTTAATCCCAAACCCCCATCTGTCCACAATCCTTACGCCGGCAGCAGCTGCTGTTAACACTTCCTCGAGTAAGAGCAGGGGGTGTCCTAATTCTTTTGAAATTAATTGGAATTCATGGCTGGAAACGGTGAGACTCTGTACTAACTGAGTCCTCATCTTGTTTCAGGTGCCTGACGCTATCCAGCGGACAGGAGATAAGCAGGATAGAAACTGGGGCCATTATATCTCATGAAGAGGAGGTGAGAGAGATACGCTCTTATGCCCAAGTTTATGTATACCTAACGGCCGACCATTCACTGGATGTGAAATGGCTGCAGATGTGTGACAGTATAGAGAATCGCATAAGAGAAAAACAAATGCGATATAATTTTAACCACCCCAACACAGATGCACTGGCTTTCACCGAAAATTTGTTGAGAAGACTTGCTGTCATTCGGACGCGGATAAGGCATGTCAGTCGACGGAAGAGGGGACTTTTGAATATAGTGGGAAAAATTTCTTCATTTTTATTTGGAACAGCCACTGAAGCCGATATTGAAGCCCTGCAGGCGGCAGATTTGGCATTGGCGGAAGAGATTGAGGGTGTGGTAGACACACAAATAGGACTAGTTGCCAAAGTAAACCTGTTGGGAGTGCAGGAAGAGAAGTTGACCCATACTGTAAACTCAATAATACAAAGGCAAAACGCGCAAGAAGGAAACATAATACGCCTAAGTCATATGGAACCTATTGTTGAGTATAATGGGGTAGTACTGGGATTCACGGTGGTGATGGATTTAATAGATGAACATCTAACTAGTTACGAAGCAGCGGTGGCTGAGGCCTCTAGCGTACGGGTCGCCTGTGAAGCACGAGTTGTTTCTGATCAAGTAGTGCCTGTGCCATTAATGGAGAAAATACTCTCTTCAAAAGATAACGGCCTACAAGTTAATACCCTAGCTTACTATGCCTATGTCCGGGTGGAGAAGATAATAGTTGTCGACTCCCAGGCCATTTGTGTCCTGCAAGCACCTTTATTCGGGTCCCATGAGCAGCGTTTATACACTGTAAACACCATGGCAGTATGTGAAGGGAAGAAATGTATAAAAATCCGCCAGCCACAACCGTTTGTTCTAGATTTGACGACTGAAGATCTGTATTTCCCGTATGAATGTTATGGTCCAGACCCGCGAGCGTGTAAATCAGGGGTGAAGTATGATAGACGGCAACAACCGTGTTTGCATGGGTTAATAAATGGAGACGCGGAACAACAAGCCAAGTGTCCGGTGACACTTTACACTGGGCGACCGCCACCATCTAGAATAGTCTCAACTCCCCTAAATAGATTCATTGTAGAAACAGAAGACACAACTTACCACTATGCATGTCCTCATAAAAGTCCAGTTACTGGAAAATTAACTGCCGGAAGTTATGTTATCCAAGTAGACCAGCGATGTGGACTTGACACCGATTTCTGGAATCTTAGAGGTTTGCCCCTTACTCGGTTTTTCCACAACATAACCATCCCACCACCACAGCCCGTAGATTTGTCTTGGTTGAATTTTTCCCGGTACCCAATAAGAACGCATAAAGTTTGGCAGACTAGCGGCATATCTGAGTTAAATTTTCCCTCCTTTAATGCCCTTGAAATCCCTCCTAGTAGTAGAATTGTATCAAGAATAAAAACTATACAAGCTAGCGTATCAGGTAGAGCCTGGTGGTTTTGGTTTATAGTAACCCTAGCAATAGTAGTGGGATTTGTAGTATTTTTGTATCTTACAAAAACAGGTTATAAGATTCGAGAAAAGATTGGGAAGCAAGGATTTTTACTATGCTGTAAGAATAAGAAATGCTATAGTATAGAGAGGAGTAAGAGGAGAGAGGTTCTTCCTAATGTGGGGTACAGTGCTCGAACCTGTGAGGCTATGATTCAGGTGGACGTGCCAGACGAGGGGGATGAGGATGACGAAATTAGTCGTTCCCGCAGTCCTAGCCCACCGAGATAGAAAAGAGAGAGAGAAAAAAAAAAAAAGAAATGAGGGCATGATCAAAAAGCTCAAAACTAACACCTGTTTCTGCGATCCTTCCTGACTGTTGTCCTGATGACCTGTGCAAAGACCGAAATAACTGTTTCTCACACCCTTGGTGTTCTACTTTGAGGTGCTGAACCATGCTGCACCTGGTGGATGAGGTGTTGAACCACGCTGCGTCTGACGGAACCATGCTCGGACGGGGTGTGTGAGAACGAGGGCGTCCGACGGAACCATGCTCGGACGGGGCGTGTGAGAACGAGGGCGTCCGACGGAACCATGCTCGGACGGGGTGTGTGAGAACGAGGGCGTCTGACGGAACCATGCTCGGACGGGGTGTGTGAGAACGAGGGCGTCTGACGGAACCATGCTCGGACAGAGTGTGTGAAGAACACGGATGACACTATAAAGACAATCTTCTCTTCAGTCCACATAATAAGAACAAAATTCTGATACAACTGGTGGTACAACTGTCACAGGGTTGACAGGATGAGAGTGGTACTGTTTCTTTTCTTTGTTTTTGTTTTTACTTATGTTCTTTTTGTTTTAATTTTAATCGGATATTCTGCGTCTTTTAACTGGTTTTCCTCCCAGGTCACATCGACCACGCCCATCTTGTATGACGATTACCCCCTGTGACCATTCCTCTCTTTTACGCCGGAAAGTGGTTACAACCGGTGTTACTGCTAAGTGTGGTAAATGACCTTGAAAGTAGTTGTTTTGAGCTCATTTGATGCGTGAAAATCAGATGAGCCTTGAAGAATTCTCTCTCGTAGAAGGTGTCGGAGGGTCCGATGATCAGCATCTCCCAGTTAAAGATGTCCTCGTCATCAATGAGACCCGCAGAGAACCCTCCTTCCAATTTCTTGAGGGATAGCCTTACCCTCCTTCCAATTTCTTGAGGGATAGTTTTTTGGCTTAAACTTGCCCTCATCTTCTAGATCAGAGGCACTCGATCTAATGTTTGACGGTTCCAACGGAGAAAGTGATGGAGTGGAGAATGTTTTGTCTGATGGTAACGCAGAGAACCCTCCTTCCAATTTCTTGAGGGATAGCCTTACCCTCCTTCCAATTTCTTGAGGGATAGCATTACCCTCCTTCCAATTTTACGAGTGATTTACCCTTACTCTCGTTTAACAAAATAAAAAGGCCACGAGTGATTTACCCTTACTCTCGTTTAACAAAATAAAAAGGCCACGAGTGATTTACCCTTACTCTCGTTTAACAAAACAAAAAGGCCACGAGTGATTTACCCTTACTCTCGTTTAACAAAATAAAAAGGCCACGAGTGATTTACCCTTACTCTCGTTTAACAAAATAAAAAGGCCACGAGTGATTTACCCTTACTCTCGTTTAACAAAATAAAAAGGCCACGAGTGATTTACCCTTACTCTCGTTTAACAAAACAAAAAGGCCACGAGTGATTTACCCTTACTCTCGTTTAACAAAATAAAAAGGCCACGAGTGATTTACCCTTACTCTCGTTTAACAAAATAAAAAGGCCACGAGTGATTTACCCTTACTCTCGTTTAACAAAACAAAAAGGCCACGAGTGATTTACCCTTACTCTCGTTTAACAAAATAAAAAGGCCACGAGTGATTTACCCTTACTCTCGTTTAACAAAATAAAAAGGCCACGAGTGATTTACCCTTACTCTCGTTTAACAAAATAAAAAGGCCACGAGTGATTTACCCTTACTCTCGTTTAACAAAATAAAAAGGCCACGAGTGATTTACCCTTACTCTCGTTTAACAAAACAAAAAGGCCACGAGTAATTTACCCTTATTCTCGTTTAACAAAAATGGAAAAGCCCGCGAGTGGTGTCCCTTTTTATTTTGAAATGAGAATAGGATTATCAGATTCTTGCTGCCAACATAAGAGGTCGATGTAATGTAACCTTATTCTAGCATGATGCCGCTGGGCGCTTATTCTAACACAATGATCTTGATGTCTCGAGTCTTGGAGAAGGACCTGCCCGTGACCACTGGGTGACGACCTCCAAAAACTAGAACCGTGAAATCCTTTTTGCAACAGACTATGGTGGCGTCTCATATGGTCTGTGAGGCTGTGCGGCCTCCCGTCATGCGACCCGCCATGTTGTTTCTTAGCAGATTTATACTATCTGACTGAAGGAAATGTTTGGACTTCTTCGAATGCAGGTGACATTCATTGTTAGGAAAGGCACAGCACAATCAAATCTCAATGAGAATTCCTTCCAGGACTTTTGAGGAGTGCTCTAGGAAAAAAGGAACAATGACAACTTTTTCATGAACCTGAAATCATTGGTTACAGAACGTCTAATAGGTAGACGATTCTAGTGGTGCTATCTCACAGCTCTGGTGTTCAGTCTAATCTAAAGATCGATGATCCTATGAACAATACTGAATGTAATAGTCTATAAGGTGATGTGGTGTGTCGTCAAAAGACGAAAGGTTGTTGTAATATGTTGTAAGTGAACAGTTCGCGTTCCTGTCGCTGAAACAAATAGAGTAGAAGGAAAATTGGAGAACCTAGGTAACATAGAAAAACGGCACCCAACGATTTCTTATGGAGTGTTTGTTAACCGAGTCAAAGCTCCTAAGGTGGGGACGTGTGTTTCGTGTGCCTAAGGCCACCATCAGCGGCGTAAGAACAGTGGTACCCAACGATGCCTTCTCCTTATGGAGCGTTTGTTAACCGAGTCAAAGCTCCTGAGGTGGGGACGTTGCGGAAACTACTTGACTTCGTGCCTCTGAGGCCACTATCCATAAGCACAGGACGGGACGGGTGTGAGTGAGGAAGAGTGACGTTCAGTGAAGGGTGATTCAAAATGGCTGTCTCCGCCGAGTTTATTTTCCCCGAGCTGGAATATGAGAAACTAAGTCGGTATAGCAGGTATTTTCGTGCTTTGTGGAAGTATGATGGTGAGATGGGTGTAACGACCATAACTCTGCCACCTATATTTTCAGATACTGAATATATCCAGGTATTTAAAGCTTTCACTAATCATAATAATATATATGCTTTGGCACGCGCACTATGGCCGTTAGTGAAGGAAAGCTCCGGTAACGCATACGTGGAGTTTTGTAATTTCTTTGGGTGCGATGAGCTTTACCACTTAATAGTCGAAATCGCATTTACTCTAGAGCCTGAGAAGGCACACCATTTCTTGGGTGAGGTATTAAACTATTATCCCCCAAGAATAGCAGGTCGAGGGGAGCTAGTTATGGAAGCCCTGACTAACTGGACAGGCACTAACCGACAAGACCTTTTTCCGAGAATCTATGATGAGAGGCGTGGGGAGTTCTCTAAAGCGGGAATTAGAAGAGTGATACGGCACGGTGCTAGGAGAAAAGCTTTCCTTCGACAACATAAAACTGGACTGTGTTGTATATGTTTGCAGACTCTTACCTATATTGAATGTAGGAATAGGTGGGATGTCCGAATGGCGGCGCGAATGACCTGTTGCGGCGCTCTCGTGCACCAAAAGTGTTTCTGGATGATTCTCAACCAGATGGTGCGACGATGGGAAACGTGCACGTTTTGTGGGACAGTACTGCAGGGTAACGGAAGGGTTGAGACGGACCTGGTGAATTGGGGAATGGCCATGAGGCAATACAGGTGCCGTGACCTTTTGGGGATTCCTTCCCATGCGGTAATAAGATTACCACCCATCCCCTCCGATCACACAGAGAATTGGGGTTAAATAGTCGTTTTCAAAAAAAAAAAAGCAGATAGAGCCGTATGAACTAAGCATATTACCCTGTTTAAAGGTGACTCTGGGCATCAGGTATATTGGAGAGTTAGCAAGAGGTCTGCAAGACGCTGTGGTATGCTTTTAGCGGTTGCCCTCTAAAACCCCTGGACTAGTCTTTTTCGAATTGAAAGGCTGTCGAAAGGAGGTCTGAATCTCCACCTTGTATTGATAGATCCCGTCTTTGGACCTCGCTTGGGTGGGCAAGTGATTGGTGCGAATGGATACTTGCCGTCCAGCAATAGCACGTTCCTTAAGGTCGCTAGGACCTATTCCTCCTAGTTTTAAGTTTTCCCAAACAATTTAGTTTTAAGTTTTTCCCAAATAATTTAGTTTTAAGTTCTTCCCAAACAATTTCTCCAGTTTTCCTTCTTGTCCAGTCTTCCTTCCTAAATAAATTGAGAAGATCGAGTGTATGTGTATGATATAACCCTCGGCAAAATGCTCGTGAAAAATATAATGTGAGTAGCATAAGAACTTGTGTCGCGACCGACTGTGCCTTCCTCCTTCTTAGACAATTTGTTAAGTTCCTCCTTCTTAGACAATTTGTTAAGTTCCTCCTTCTTAGACAATTTGTTAAGTTCCTCCTTCTTAGACAATTTGTTAAGTTCCTCCTTCTTAGACAATTTGTTAAGTTCCTCCTTCTTAGACAATTTGTTAAGTTCCTCCTTCTTAGACAATTTGTTAAGTTCCTCCTTCTTAGACAATTTGTTAACTTCCTCCTTCTTAGACAATTTGTTAAGTTCCTCCTTCTTAGACAATTTGTTAAGTTCCTCCTTCTTAGACAATTTGTTAAGTTCCTCCTTCTTAGACAATTTGTTAAGTTCCTCCTTCTTAGACAATTGTTAAGTTCCTTCCTTTTTAGACAAATTAAGTTCTTATCCTTCTATGAAGTAGTCCTTCGATATCTCCTTCAGGGGCTGAAACCCTGACCTCAGTGGGTGACCGAACTAATCATGTTCGGGGAAGGAAAATAGATTCAAAGAAGTTGTCCTTCAATATCTTCTTCGGGGGCAATAGAATGGTCGACCAAATCACTTGGCGAGCTACTGCTGTCAAGAGGTCCGGCCCTACTTCCTGATGTCTACCTCCATCCGGAGGTGTTATGCCCATTCTTACTCCCAGTCAGGGCACAGGGAGTGTTCCTTGCTGCACTAAGTAGCCATAATTGGGGAGTGTTCCTCACTGCACATGGCAGCCGTGACTGAAGTCCCGAAATTATCTTCTTTTGTCTTAAATCATCAGCAACCTGGGGAAGATTGCGGATTATTTTAAGGTGGGGGGGCAGATGTCACGTACGGCCCTGCCAATGTCGCGTACGACGATGCCATGTCGCGTACGACGATGCCAATGTCGCGTACGACGATGCCAATGTCGCGTACGACGATGCCAATGTCGCGTATGACGATGCCAATGTCGCGTATGACGGTGCCAATGGCGTATAACGATGCCAATGTCGCGTATGACGGTACCAATGGCGTACGACGATGCCAATGTCGCGTACGACGATGCCAATGTCGCGTGCGGCCATAAATAGCCAATATCACAGAAAAACTTGGGAAAACTAATATTAAGCAAATCACTGAAGTCTAGCTATAGATAGTATGTTACATTAAGATACAGCGGCACCCTTACAGGAGAATTTCCTTTCTTTCTAGGAAATACCCAGTGAAACTGGTCACTTTAACCAGTCTTTTATTTTTCTTATTCTTTTATTATTTCTCCTGGGCATGTGGCCAAAAGTATTAATATATATACATATATATTTCCTATTATTTATTCTCTGCCTATATATGTTTCCCCTTTATAGATACGACTTAAACATGGTCAGACAGGGAAAATATATATTATATGGAAGAGAGAGGCGAAAGTCGCCGGTGGGAAAGTTCCTGTCTCCGCGTGGCTGTGTTTATGTGCACATCCGTGTTGTATCCGCCTCTAGTCTCAACAAGTCGTTGCTCATGACGAGCTCATGACAGCTTGTTTGTGAGAACCCCTGCTCGCATGTCCGGCTTTCTCACGCTCTCAAGGGGAAACATGTGTGCATGCTTCTATATGTTAAAGGCAAACCGTAATTCTTCTTATGTGAGAAATAAGATTTCAGTTGTGGTAAATGATTAGGGATGAATACCTGTTGTGCATGAGAAGGGAGAAATACTAAAGTTATTATCTTCCCTGAAAATATTATCTTCCCCAACAATTATTATCTGTTCCAAGCTAATATATTTTCCAAGCTAATATATATCCTTTTGTGTATGCTATGTATGTGGAGGTTTTACCTCAAGACGTTGCACGTGGCAGGACATGTCAGGATCCTCCCGGAGGGACGCGCAAACATCTTTGCGGTTCCCTTCATATTATGGGATGGAGACCCCCTGACGGAAATGACGTCTCCATATTAGGGGGAGCGTCTTGTTCTTGCATGTGTGACGGAAGCGACGTTTCTATATTAGGGAGAGCGTCTTGTCTTTACACGTGACTATTTGTAACCAATAGAATAAAATGTAACCATGTTTGGAACCAACTACCACGCCTGGTATAATCTGTAAAAGAAATGGTATGTGAATTGTGACGTACTCACCCGTTGTGACGTCTAAATGTATTCCAATATATAATAAAGCGACTGCCGGCATACGGCAGATCCATCTTCTCCTCAGCTTCAGCCACACGTTGTCACTAGAGTTGTTTTGTTACGGAGCCTCACCCCACTGTGCGACCATAGCGGTTTCAGTGGGGGAAGCAACTCAGCACGCAGGAGGTGTGGACGAGCTTACAATAGGCCCCATCTGACAGATATAACGTAGAATAAGACATTAAATACAGTAGAGATCATTGTCACAATATGACACGCAGTATCCCAGTAATTCAGGAAGGATGAAATAAAACATGGTCAAAACGGCTGCACATCTATCGTGGCATTATTATCATAACGTCCGCTCCATGCCTGGCGCCATGTGTTGGACATCACTACCTCTGACAGTACCTAGCACCCTTGGCAGTACCCCGATAGCTCTAACAGTATATGGCACATAGCCTATGATCCATGGGCGCCGCCATGACGCCCCCCGAGTAGGTGTTCTTCACTAATGGAGGTGAAAAAGCAGGTGTTCTTCACTAATGGAGGTGCAAAAGAAGTGAGTGATAATTGGGAAGTCTTACAACTCTAGCCTTGTTCACATATGTATATAAAGTGTTCCATGTGAAAAACATTATGTCCCGGGTTAAATCAGTATCTCATCCCCCTCTGGGATGGGTGTAGAGAGTCAAAGCAACCATGGTAAAACATTGAAAGGCAGTTGAATTTCATAAGAACAAAGAGCCAGAATATAGATCTGTCCCCACAAGGGACCTGCCATACTGGTAGCCACCTAGTGACTGCTTCATGAACTAACAATGGCTCTGTCCCCTATAGGAAAGTACCCTGCTACCTCTGAGATTATCCCAACACCTCTGAGATTACCCCAATACCTCTGACAATACCCTCCACATCTCAAAGTACATCATGACAATGTCTAGAACCACTCTCTGAGTCAGGGAGTTAACGGACATACAGACTACATTCTCAGACTGTCGGCTTGGTCCAGACCCACTCTCTGAGTCAGGGAGTTAACGGACATACAGACTACGTTCTCAGACTGTCGGCTTGGTCCAGACCCACTCTCTGAGTCAGGGAGTTAACGGACATACAGACTACATTCTCAGACTGTCGGCTTGGTCCAGACCCACTCTCTGTGTCAGGGAGTTAACGGACATACAGACTACGTTCTCAGACTGTCGGCTTGGTCCAGACCCACTCTCTGAGTCAGGGAGTTAACGGACATACAGACTACATTCTCAGACTGTCGGCTTGGTCCAGACCCACTCTCTGAGTCAGGGAGTTAACGGACATACAGACTACATTCTCAGACTGTCGGCTTGGTCCAGACCCACTCTCTGAGTCAGGGAGTTAACGGACATACAGACTACATTCTCAGACTGTCGGCTTGGTCCAGACCCACTCTCTGAGTCAGGGAGTTAACGGACATACAGACTACATTCTCAGACTGTCGGCTTGGTCCAGACCCACTCTCTGAGTCAGGGAGTTAACGGACATACAGACTACATTCTCAGACTGTCGGCTTGGTCCAGACCCACTCTCTGAGTCAGGGAGTTAACGGACATACAGACTACATTCTGGGACTGTCGGCTTGGTCCAGACCCACTCTCTGAGTCAGGGAGTTAACGGACATACAGACTACATTCTCAGACTGTCGGCTTGGTCCAGACCCACTCTCTGAGTCAGGGAGTTAACGGACATACAGACTACGTTCTCAGACTGTCGGCTTGGTCCAGACCCACTCTCTGAGTCAGGGAGTTAACGGACATACAGATTACATTCTGGGACTGTCGGCTTGGTCCAGACCCACTCTCTGAGTCAGGGAGTTAACGGACATACAGACTACATTCTCAGACTGTCGGCTTGGTCCAGACCCACTCTCTGAGTCAGGGAGTTAACGGACATACAGACTACGTTCTCAGACTGTCGGCTTGGTCCAGACCCACTCTCTGTGTCAGGGAGTTAACGGACATACAGACTACATTCTCAGACTGTCGGCTTGGTCCAGACCCACTCTCTGAGTCAGGGAGTTAACGGACATACAGACTACATTCTCGGCTTGGTATTAATCTATTCTATTATGTCTTCTGTTTCAAGTTCATCATATATTTTATTCTTGAGTTTTATCTTAACATGGAATAAACGTCCATAGGCTTAACGTTAGGAACTCGTACTCAACAGGCTTGTGAGTACAGTAACAAATTCTCAACGGGTGATAAACAGATAAATATTTTCAGGCTAAGATGAAATCAGAAACATATATTCATGCTTGGTCCGAGTCCCCGTATGGCATCTCGTTTGGGGCGCTATCACCTCGTTCATATTACTGAGCACCCCAAACTCAATGGCGAACGGGGACACAGACCAAACACTCATCAATTTCCTTCTTATTCTGTGCCCTTCATTCTTATTCCCTATGTGGTGTCTATATATATTCTGCACCTGTCCCAGGGGAGTGGAGGGACGTCATAGGGTGAGGGGAGCTGTAGGGATTCAGGGTGGACGGTGGGGGTGTGGGAGGGGGAGGGGAGAGGGGTGAGAGTGCTGGGGAAGGCAATGTGGGCGAGTCACAGGAAATTGGAAAAAGTGCTGGGAGAGTGAAGCAGGGCGCGTTTGGTTCAGTCAGAACAATTTCCAAGAAGACTGAGCCAGCCATTGAATTATAGATATAAAAAAAATCTTCAAAAAAAGTTGACTATCAGGAAAGATTGAAATCTTAATGCGGAAAATGATGATAATTCCAGAAAGCATTAGAACTTGCTGAAATTGAATGGAACATTTTGAAAATCTCATTATAGTCTATTAGAAGACCTAGGAATGTCAGTAATCCTCTCAACACTCCGATTCAGAAGCAGAGGGACGTCGGAACAGTTCCCCGATAAAGACATTTTCTACTGGCCGACTATTTGCCACCGATCTGCAGTCGGGAACCACTGACGCCAGATGGGTGAATGGAAACAGACATGTAGAGAAGTGTTCACTGATTAAATGTGCATAGATTTTACAGTGAGGCAACCACCGGGTATAGTGATACACACTCCCTATGTGTTTTCTACAGACACTTTGTATTAGGTGGATATACCTGTATGCTCTGGGTATGGTGATACACACTCCCTATGTGTTTTCTATGGACACTTTGTATGAGGTGGATATATCTGTATGCTCCGGGTATGGTGATACACACTCCCTATGTGTTTTCTATGGACACTTTGTATTAGGTGGATATATCTGTATGCTCTGGGTATGGTGATACACACTCCCTATGTGTTTTCTATGGACACTTTGTATTAGGTGGATATACCTGTATGCTCTGTGTATGGTGATACACACTCCCTATGTGTTTTCTATGGACACTTTGTATTAGGTGGATATATCTGTATGCTCCGGGTATGGTGATACACACTCCCTATGTGTTTTCTATGGACACTTTGTATTAGGTGGATATATCTGTATGCTCCGGGTATGGTGATACACACTCCCTATGTTTTTTCTATGGAGACTTTGTATGAGGTGGATATATCTGTATGCTCCAGGTATGGTGATACACACTCTCCATGTGTTTTCTATGGACACTTTGTATTAGGTAGATATATCTGTATGCTCTGGGTATGTGTTTTCTATGAACACTTTTTATTAACCACCTAATACCTAGTCTCCATAGGAATAGCATTAGGTGTGAGTATTTTGCTACCAGGAGATTACAGAGGCCTATAATTTTCCGCAGGAGATTACTGGAAATAGTTTCCCAAACGTCATCGGGCCCCTATGTGGATATATCTGTATGCTCCGGGTATGGAGATACACACTCACTTAAACTCCGAGCATAGCAAGGAATATTGCATAGTTTTAACTACAAGGAGAATACGGCCACATAGATCGAAATCATGGTAACGTTGTATTTATCACTCACCTTTCGACTAATTTTCATAAAAAGAATCCTGTAAATTATTAGAAATTCGACGCAAGCGCAGTGGATTGTTTATATAGAATAGTTCCTATAATGCCCGTCAGGTGGCTGAAGTAACCGTACTCTCCTAGGAGAATACGGGCATTCCGCATTCTATTCAGTAGCGATCTGGAGCCTCCATAGGCTTAGTATGGAGACTCCGTATTAGGTGGATAATGAATACACAATATTAATTGGTTTCAGATACAAGCGGCAGTAATCTCCGAGGACAAGACGCGTAGTAATCTCCGAACGATAGTGAGGTGATTACGAAGAGTCTAGTCCAAGGAGATTGCGGTCGCTTGTATCTGAAACCAGTTAATATTGTATTTATTAACCACCGTTTCTTGCTAATAATTACGATGCTCATCTGAAACTTGACCGATGCGCCTCCTATAGTTGGTGAAAATATACAGCTGTAGTTTTTAAATTACCCACGAGGTGGCAGTTAGTTTGAATCAATTCGCCATGTTGGTTTTATACGGTCACCAGAGGATGGATTTTACACCAAAATACGGAAATAAGACAAGGTAAGAACTCGTTGAAAACTGTAATGTGACAGATTATGGAGTTTAGGAGACAATGCCGCAGATGAATTTACCAAACTTGAACTATTCTGTAATTCACATTGATTTTGACGTTGTGTGATTGTCTGCTGTTGTCATTGTGTGTAGTAGTTCACGTTTCGCTCGCTAGGGGCCAATGACGTTTTGGGAACTATTTACAGTAATCTCCTGCAGGAGGTTACGGGCCTCAGTAATCTCCTAGTAGCCAAATACTCAAACCCAATGCTATTCCTATGGAGACTCCGTATTAGGTGTATCATAAAAACACCGACACGCCACTAAAACTGCGTCCTACCTGGAAACCCGAACCAGCGGCAGATTTCCCGACTGTTCACCGCCAGGGGGAGCTGGAGTGCATGTGGACGATCCGTTACTTGACACGATCTGCTTCATTTTCTTGTCAGAATATTAATTATCCACACATTCAGGAAGTACAGTAAAACGTGCCGAGTCACATAATGGATGATTGTTACCGCGCCAGGCAGCGACAAAAGCGGGAACCTCATTTCTAACCCGGAATGCCGTGTTTGTCCTCCTCCTAAACCCCCCCCCCCCCCCCAACCACCACCCTCCTCCCTCCCTCACGGCCTCAGGCAGAGTTAGCAAGTGAAATCCCAAAACTACCAAATAGTGACTCGTGCAGAAGTAGAGTAAATGAGACATTACAATATGCTCTAACTGAGAATGATACAGCGAGAAAGTAGTGAAGTCGACGATTATAAGATTGCAGAAACAACGAACTAACGGAAATGAAGGAAATAAATGAATCAGATCAACACGACATCTTCATGTATACTATGAGCTGTGTACTGTATTCTCTCGTAGGGTAAATGATGTATTTGTATTTTGAGTATATCACAATGCCGTAGATTTAACACTGGAAATGTGACACGTGCCACAATTAATGCTAGAAAACTGCGTAAACTCCATCGAGTTTGATTGCAGAGTAATTCATGAAGCTAAGCTGAGTGATTTACGTAGTGGTCAAACGAGGTGGAATGCAGACCAAGTTGTTTTCATCAAGTTGGTTCCTGATTTTATCTCACCCTGTATAATATTATTAATTGACAAAATACCTCACCTAATTACACATTGGGAATTGAGTACACTACCTTCACGGCCGTGGAGTATAAGTTCCTAACGTTGAGTCTAAGGAGAAAAATAACGGGGTGAGATGATGTGAGAAACTTTAGAAAATCAGTAGAGGGTTATACCATAAGTTGTAGTAGTTTGCAGAAAGAATCAGTTAGTGAAGGGTTATACTATGGGCTATATTACTCAATAAATTCAAACAAGCAATTGCCATATTATACGGTACACCAATAGGGACTATTTTTTTGCTCTATAGCACAAAGGGACAATTTTCCCGTCTACAATGGTTTTGAGGCAGTATACCACAGTTTTGAATCGAAATACCATGTTTATGGCATCTGACAGTGGTTAAACAATGGATAGTGGTTTCCTGAGTGCCCATACATTCTCAATGGACACTTTGTACACCATGGATAGTAAAGCTGAAGGAATAAGTCACTGAAGGGTAACTCTCAGAGCTGAGATGATTTAAGCTGGTCTTCGTTTCACACTGCCTGCCACAAGGGGGCAGCACACGGGCGGCTCACATCTCAATGACCAGCAATCTGTCACTTCAGTCGTCCTTAAACAACGCATGCGCACCAGCACGCCTCCTGCCGGAATGTACACCGTAAATCCTGGAATTTATAAACGGAGCCTCAATGATACCTCCTGGTTGACTGTAAATCCCGGAATTTATAAACGGAGCCTCAATGATACCTCCTGGTAGACCGTAAATCCCGGAATTTGTAAACAGAGCCTCAATGATACCTCCTGGTAGACCGTAAATCCCGGAATTTGTAAACAGAGCCTCAATGATACCTCCTGGTTGACCGTAAATCCTGGAATTTATAAACGGAGCCTCAATAATACCTCCTGGTTGACTGTAAATCCTGGAATTTATAAACGGAGCCTCAATGATACCTCCTGGTTGACTGTAAATCCTGGAATTTATAAACGGAGCCTCAATGATACCTCCTGGTTGACTGTAAATCCTGGAATTTATAAACGGAGCCTCAATGATACCTCCTGGTTGACTGTAAATCCTGGAATTTATAAACGGAGCCTCAATGATACCTCCTGGTTGACTGTAAATCCTGGAATTTATAAACGGAGCCTCAATGATACCTCCTGGTTGACTGTAAATCCTGGAATTTATAAACGGAGCCTCAATGATACCTCCTGGTTGACCGTAAATCCTGGAATTTATAAACGGAGCCTCAATGATACCTCCTGGTTGACTGTAAATCCTGGAATTTATAAACTGAGCCTCAATGATACCTCCTGGTTGACCGTAAATCCTGGAATTTATAAACGGAGCCTCAATAATACCTCCTGGTTGACTGTAAATCCTGGAATTTATAAACGGAGCCTCAATGATACCTCCTGGTTGACTGTAAATCCTGGAATTTATAAACGGAGCCTCAATGATACCTCCTGGTTGACCGTAAATCCTGGAATTTATAAACGGAGCCTCAATGATACCTCCTGGTTGACCGTAAATCCTGGAATTTATAAACGGAGCCTCAATGATACCTCCTGGTTGACCGTTAATCCTGGAATTTATAAACGGAGCCTCAATGATACCTCCTGGTTGACCGTAAATCCTGGAATTTATAAACGGAGCCTCAATAATACCTCCTGGTTGACTGTAAATCCTGGAATTTATAAACGGAGCCTCAATGATACCTCCTGGTTGACCGTTAATCCTGGAATTTATAAACGGAGCCCAAACAATACCTCCTGGTTGACCGTAATTCCTGGAATTTATAAACGGAGCCTAGTTGAGAATTTTGAAACATGGTAAAATGAGGTAGTGCTGGGTTCCACCATATTCCTTTTTTTTTAAAATAAGCAATTTTTTCTCTCTTGTGTGTAGTGCACACCAGTCGGTAGTGTAAACATTTCTAAACATTTGACACATCATTTTTGATACACTTCCTAACTCTGTGGTCTTTTTCTTTTGCTCCCTTTTTGATTCTAGCATTGATATCTAAAACTAAACAACTAATTCTGTTTTGAAGACTTTACAATCTTTTGTCGGTTGCCATACATGTATTAGTAAAGTTCCTTTTGTCCTTTCCATATTTTCTATATTTATCATAAGAATAGTCCATGTAAAGCTGTTTCTTCTACTTGGGTTTATATGACACAGTGTCTCGGTTATCTCAGACATGTCATTGTACATGTATCTTCAAATAAAGGTATCTTCCTGCTGAGCCCTTTAAATGTCTCAGTATTCATTCATAGTTTACACAGTTTTCTATACATACTTCATATAATTTCTAGTAGGCTCTCAATACACCCGGATATAAATGAAAGAGTAATAGTGTCCAATAAATCAGTACCTAGAGGGTAGCTATTAGTGCTCGGTAGAGAAATCTCTAAAGTGTCTTAAATGTATTTTGTTCGTATTTAGTTTGCACCAACCACAGAGGAACGTTTCAGGAACAATGGTCTGTAAAGGGTTTAAGGTAATATCTGTCATTGCTTTTCCTGGTGATAAAGATTTTAAAAGTTTACGGTAATGTCTGTATTGTCACTGTTTTCCTGATGCTGGAGATACGTAGAGGGTTTACGGTAATGTCTGTATTGTCGCTGTTTTCCTGATGCTTGAGATACGTAGAGGGTTTACGGTAATGTCTGTATTGTCACTTTTTTCCTGATACTGGAGATACGTAGAGGGTTTACGGTAATGTCTGTATTGTCACTGTATCCTGATACTGGAGATGCGTAGAGGGTTTACGGTAATGTCTGTATTGTCACTGTATCCTGATACTGGGGATGCGTAGAGGGTTTACGGTAATGTCTGTATTGTCACTGTATCCTGATACTGGAGATGCGTAGAGGGTTTACGGTAATGTCTGTATTGTCACTATTTCCTGATGCTGGAGATACGTAGAGGGTTTACGGTAATGTCTGTATTGTCACTATTTTCCTGATACTGGAGATACGTAGAGGGTTTACGGTAATGTCTGTATTGTCAGTGTATCCTGATACTGGAGATGCGTAGAGGGTTTACGGTAATGTCTGTATTGTCACTATTTCCTGATACTGGAGATGCGTAGAGGGTTTACGGTAATGTCTGTATTGTCACTGTATCCTGATACTGGAGATGCGTAGAGGGTTTACGGTAATGTCTGTATTGTCACTGTATCCTGATACTGGAGATGCGTAGAGGGTTTACGGTAATGTCTGTATTGTCACTGTATCCTGATACTGGAGATGCGTAGAGGGTTTACGGTAATGTCTGTATTGTCACTGTATCCTGATACTGGAGATGCGTAGAGGGTTTACGGTAATGTCTGTATTGTCACTGTTTCCTAAGGCTGGAGATACTTAGAGGGTTTACGGTAATGTCTGTATTGTCACTGTATCCTGATACTGGAGATGCGTAGAGGGTTTACGGTAATGTCTGTATTGTCACTGTATCCTGATACTGGAGATGCGTAGAGGGTTTACGGTAATGTCTGTATTGTCAGTGTATCCTGATACTTGAGATGCGTAGAGTGTTTACGGTAATGTCTGTATTGTCACTTTTTTCCTGATGCTGGAGATTTGGGTGTTTACATTGTAAATGGAGTCTCAATGGTCCCTAAGCAAGCAATCATTTTACATCCTCTTGGCAAGGGTTCCAGCGTGCCCCGAATGAAGCCAGTCAGAATTGACATTCACTTGACACTCAACAGATAGATGTGCTGTTTGATGGCTGCATAGTGGAATCACCGTCCCCACTCAGCGTCAATATGGGACATTACTATATATACCTATGGCGTATATATACTGTAAATATGCACCGTAAAAATACTGTAAATAACGTAAACATACTGTACGGACCACTGGTCTGTGCAGGACAATACTGACTACCTTCCAATACACGTTAATTGAAATATTGGTTGTTAAACCAAAAGAATTTTGGGTATAAAGTAAATATAAAGCGACCTACCATGCTTGTACAAAGCACAATACTCAATATTTTACGGTTTGTATGGAACTCGGCGTAAACACCTCATTCCGTATGAACCATAAATTATCATCTCGTTTTGTAGGATGTACAACATGGTCAGGACGTTCTAGGAGAAAACGCCCTAACTGTGGCCGAACTATGTCTTAGTTTGAGGTCACCTATCGCCGACGTTTGCCCCGACGCCGCAGGCGGAGGGGCGAACGTCGGCGATAGGTGTCCGAGAACTAAGACATAGTTCTGGCCACAGTCAGGGCGTTTTCTTATTATTACATACCTTTATTCGATCAGAAAGACGCCATTTATCACGTTGTCGAGTGACAATCACTTCATGTTGACACTGTCTGCTACAAACTGGAAGTTGCGGAGGATGTGCGCGTTGCGGATGCGCGATAATACTGTCACTCACCGAACGGATGTTTGGTTGTTATTCGGTAAGCATCCAGTTAACAGAGAATGCGATTGGAGAAGGGTAGGAGTATCGCCCAGGAATCAGCGTAAACTTGTCTGTGCGTCGCCCGTTGCACTCCAAGTCGAACGGCGTGTTGTTATTATCGATGGATTTCGCATATTTAAGCAATTTAAACTGTGTCAGGTGAGAGCCGCACGTTAGTTACCTAGACAATTGGTCATTAGAAACTTGTAATTGTTGCGGGGGGGGGCGTGTATCGCGAGTTTAAAGTCGCGATTCAACGACGTTCGCCATGTTGTTTTTGGTCGCGATGACGTCAAATACGCACGCCTAGCGCGTTGCGGTGAGTTAGTTACATACACGTTAGAATCTTGCAATACGACGAAGCGCACCATAGTGGGCCGTAGTCGCGATATACTACACCCCCGTGAGCAGGTAGTATTTCACTGACGCTCGGCTATAGGTATGTAATAATATATAAGTATGATCATTTCCCAGTCCGCCTACTTAGTATCAATATGAGACTGTATGATCATTCCCCAGTCTCCCCCTCAGTATCAATATAGGACTGTATGATCATTCCCCAGTCCCCCCACTCAGTATCAATATAGGACTGTATGATCATTCCCCAGTCCCCCACTCAGTATCAATATGGGACTGTATGATCATTCCCCTGTCTCCCACTCAGTATCAATATAGGACTGTATGATCATTCCCCAGTCCCCCCACTCAGTATCAATATAGGACTGTATGATCATTCCCCAGTCCCCCACTCAGTATCAATATGGGACTGTATGATCATTCCCCTGTCTCCCTACTCAGTATCAATATGGGACTGTATGATCATTCCCCTGTCTCCCACTCAGTATCAATATGGGACTGTATGATCATTCCCCAGTCCCCCACTCAGTATCAATATGGGACTGTATGATCATTCCCCTGTCTCCCTACTCAGTATCAATATGGGACTGTATGATCATTCCCCTGTCTCCCACTCAGTATCAATATGGGACTGTATGATCATTCCCCAGTCCCCCACTCAGTATCAATATGGGACTGTATGATCATTCCCCTGTCTCCCACTCAGTATCAATATAGGACTGTATGATCATTCCCCAGTCCCCCCACTCAGTATCAATATAGGACTGTATGATCATTCCCCAGTCCCCCACTCAGTATCAATATGGGACTGTATGATCATTCCCCTGTCTCCCTACTCAGTATCAATATGGGACTGTATGATCATTCCCCTGTCTCCCACTCAGTATCAATATGGGACTGTATGATCATTCCCCAGTCCCCCACTCAGTATCAATATGAGACTGTATGATCATTCCCCAGTCCCCCACTCAGTATCAATATAGGACTGTATGATCATTGCCCTGTCTCCCTACTCAGTATCAATATGGGACTGTATGATCATTCCCCAGTCCCCCACTCAGTATCAATATAGGACTGTATGATCATTCCCCTGTCTCCCTACTCAGTATCAATATGGGACTGTATGATCATTCCCCTGTCTCCCTACTCAGTATCAATATGAGACTGTATGATCATTCCCCAGTCCCCCACTCAGTATCAATATGAGACTGTATGATCATTCCCCAGTCCCCCACTCAGTATCAATATAGGACTGTATGATCATTCCCCTGTCTCCCTACTCAGTATCAATATGGGACTGTATGATCATTCCCCTGTCTCCCTACTCAGTATCAATATGAGACTGTATGATCATTCCCCAGTCCCCCACTCAGTATCAATATGAGACTGTATGATCATTCCCCAGTCCCCCACTCAGTATCAATATAGGACTGTATGATCATTCCCCTGTCTCCCTACTCAGTATCAATATGGGACTGTATGATCATTCCCCTGTCTCCCACTCAGTATCAATATGAGACTGTATGATCATTCCCCAGTCCCCCCACTCAGTATCAATATGAGACTGTATGATCATTCCCCAGTCCCCTACTCAGTATCAATATGAGACTGTATGATCATTCCCCAGTCCCCCACTCAGTATCAATATGTGACTGTATGATCATTCCCCAGTCCCCTACTCAGTATCAATATGTGACTGTATGATCATTCCCCAGTCCCCTACTCAGTATCAATGTGGGACTGTATGATCATTCCCTGGTCCCCTACTCCGTAACAATATGAGACTGTATGATCATTCCCCAGTCCCCCACTCAGTATCAATATGGGACTGTATGATCATTCCCCAGTCCACAACTCAGTATCAATATAGGACTGTATGATCATTCCCCAGTCCCTCCACTCAGTATCAATATAGGACTGTATGATCATTCCCTAGTCCCCCCACTCAGTATCAATATGGGACTGTATGATCATTCCCCTGTCTCCCCACTTAGTATCAATATGGGACTGTATGATCATTCCCCAGTCCACAACTCAGTATCAATATAGGACTGTATGATCATTCCCCAGTCCCCCACTCAGTATCAATATAGGACTGTATGATCATTCCCCAGTCCCCCCACTCAGTATCAATATGGGACTGTATGATCATTCCCCAGTCCACAACTCAGTATCAATATAGGACTGTATGATCATTCCCCAGTCCCCCACTCAGTATTAATATAGGACTGTATGATCATTCCCTAGTCCCCCCACTCAGTATCAATATGGGACTGTATGATCATTCCCCAGTCCACAACTCAGTATCAATATAGGACTGTATGATCATTCCCCAGTCCCCCACTCAGTATTAATATAGGACTGTATGATCATTCCCCAGTCCCCCCACTCAGTATCAATATGGGACTGTATGATCATTCCCCAGTCCCCCACTCAGTATCAATATGGGACTGTATGATCATTCCCCAGTCCCCCCACTCAGTATCAATATGGGACTGTGTGATCATTCCCCAGTCCTCCACTCAGTATCAATATGGGACTGTATGATCATTCCCTAGTCCCCCCACTCAGTATCAATATGGGAATATTTGAACGTTTACTCCAACCAGTTCTGCTACGAAGAGCAGTTCTCCCACTGGTCGCATAGCCTCGTTGTCCAGAACAAACACTACTTCATTTACATTTGACGGCTTGTTACCTACCATATATAAAAAGGCACACTTTCGACAGGATCTGCTTGGAGTTGACAGATAGAACCAGAGATGTCCACGGAGAGTGAAACGCCACATGGGTGAGATTCTCGTGTTTATAAAAACTCAAACCTGTTGTTTATTTTTTATCTCTGATACCTAGATATACTTTTTCTCTTATGATATATATCTAGCCATGTTGAAAACTAAATTCAATGCTGTAGTTTTCCGATCTCGTCACCCTGAGACAAGCCTCTGAGATCCTCCGCAAATCAAAGATGGCGCAAGGTTCGCTGGTCCCTAAATCACGCTGCATTTCATCATATGTCTTCTAGGTGGTTTTAGGCCACCACCACAGCTATCATGATTATTCATAGACCGCATTAGTATGACGTCATGATGGGGATTTCCCTGCTGTTGGTGCCAAACACGTCCGAACTCCGCAAAGCACCAATTAGATGTGGTATCATAGCGGGTCGGCCGCTGGGCAATAATGAATGTTCCTAGAAGTAATCCAGCAAGAACTAAGTAAGTGAAGAATATATTTAAAAGAAAACATGTTTTAGAACCGAGCTGTGACGGAATATAGGTATGTTTGATGGTGAGATTAATGCTAGACCAATATTTAGAGTTATGTGAGCTAGTGCCTCTTTAATAATGGTATGATAAACAAATTGAAACAAGTATGAGATATAAGTTTAACAAACACCATGTATGTCATTGTTATTTGACGGTTTCTTTCTTGTTAAGAATGGCATGAAATCCATATCTGAATGGACATTTTCTGTTTGGTTATACACAAAATGTAAGTATTGTTCAGTAGATATCACATACGGATTGTCTGCTCTGTAATGACGTCACTTCCTGTTCATGGTGTGTCGTTCCGTTTCCCCTCTTATTAATCTGATAATTCAATATGGAAGAAACATTCTACTGAGTAATGGCGACGAACAAGTGCACAGACACGCATCAAGATTGAGCACTCAGTTCCGGAGAAGTACCTCAAATGGATGTGATAGAACTCTCCGACGGGATTTATCACATCAGACATGTCTGCACTCTCCCCCCAGATCTTTCGCGGCGCTAGCGCTGGCTTAGTCTCTGCCCCAACCCAAAGCCTGTTCCTTGGGTATCCACTAAAGACAGGGGAGACCAGCAAAGATCTCAGATTCAAAACAAGGCAACTGTCAAAAGTTATACAAGTCAAACAACTCACATATCATTAATTAGGAAATATAGAAATTGTTAAAGTGTTTATACGATCTACGGAAGGTGGCGTGGAGAATCAATCCTAACTGTGTAGTGGTTCCGGGCAACGCCGCACATGAGAGTGGCGCGGCGGGGGCCAGGATTACATAACACTGGGTATATATACTCAGTATTCACAGTAGGTTGACAGGCTGTCCTCCGTGTCTTCTCTGAGAGTGGACCCTTGGACCCTCACTTTGCAGGCAGGTTCTTGTAACCTTCCTGGTGGTTAAGCGAGTCTTTCAGATTAGCCTCTCCAGCATTACCCGGCATGCCGTGCTGGGGTACTGTACTTGTGGGAAAGATCTTCCAGATCTTTCCGGGAAGTAGTTGTTATCAAACATTCCTGTTTATCAAATCCTTGAATTGTGTTTTGTGTTACTAAGTTCGTGCAAACCTACCAAAAACCGAACCGACCTATGTAATTATTCGTAGGGTGGAATCCCGCTGCAAACTAGCATTCCGGACAGCGGTCTTCCAACCTGCTAGCCTGGCAGTGACCACCACAATTTGAATCTACTGTTGATGAGACTGTCCCTTTGAGTGAGCACATGCGTTATGTTGACAAACAAAACCCTGTAACACATGAGGTGCCTTCCAATGAAGAAAGTAATCCCTAAGACTATACCTGATTTGATATAACAAATAACAGAAATGTCTGTAAATCATTTACAATATAAACAATCTATTTACATATAAACCACAAAATACTGCCCAAAGCCCTAAGAATCAAGGATATTTCCAAAACTGGTTTTAGCCCAAACAGGCAGTTTGGGGCAGAGATGAGTGGCCACAGGAAGTAGAGCGCAAGTGCTGGGAGAGTGACATCTGTGTTCAGTTCCTCGTTTGACAGCACGGAGCGCAGCCTGCTAACAATATGTGCCAGGAACATGCCGGGGCAGGACGTGCCACCTGCTGTGCTCTCATCCGTCATCAAATGTCAGATCGACTTTTACTCGTGAAGTCTTGAAAATACACTTAGAGACATTCTCCAATGCTCGCAGTGAGATTATCCGTGAAGATGGTAAAGTGAAGCGATTCTAATCGTTTAGGCCCTCTTCCATTGGCCGATTATTCGCCACCGATTTGTAGTCGGGAACTACCGATCGATAATAGGCCCGTTTCCATTGGCCAACGAAAAGGGTATGTTTTTTTTTATTGTCCTAAAGGCCCATTTTCATTGGCCGTCACCGACATGCAGTCAGGAACCACCGACGGACCTTTAGCACTGCTGAAACAAAATATAAATAGGCTATCTACACCATTTTCGTCGGCCAATGGAAACGGGCCTTATGTGGGAGAACTAACGCAAGAGCAGTGAATCGTCACTGATTATCATCTCACCCCAGTATTTTTTGCCATAGGCTTAACGTTAGAAACTCATACTCCATGACCATGAAGGTAGTGCATCCAATACTCAATGGCTAATTGGGTGAGTTATTTTATCAATTCATAATTTTATTGATGGATAATGTTCCTGATCATGGATACGGGGTGAGATAAAATCAGAAACCCACTTGATGAAAATAACTTGGTCTGCACTCCACCTTGTTTGACCGCTACGTAATTCACTCAGCTTCACTTCGTGAATTACCCCGCGGTAAAACTCAGTAGATTACAGACCAATTTATTTTAATCTCGTGACTTTCCTAATTATGTCGAAGAAAACTCAATGAGGCATCTCACCATAGTGAGCCAACTGTTGTTATAACGCGGACGAACTATTTTATATCAACTGACCTTATCTAGATGTACACTTACTGCTGTGAACCTTCCTCAGCGGTGGAAGATCTTTCTATCGAAAGAACCGTCTGTTTGCAATAAAAAAAATTTAATTTTTTTTTTTAGCAAGGTATATATGACAGACATAACTACACCTACATTGCAACGTACAGTTGTATTCGCACAACTCATCTTTTATTATATACCCATGCAGTATATTTGATAAAATATTACGTACTGCTGCTCCCTATGCAGTATAAATCGTGTACTGAACCCTGTGCAATACACTGTTATACTGAACACGTTGAAACATCAGCAGTGTGTGTGATTCAGATAGACATGTCATCTAAGCCAAAATATGGTAAGATTTTATTAATGTTGGGTATATGATAAATGTAAAACGACCCATCATGCTTATACATGCTACATAACTAGATGGGAATTGAAGTTATTTACGGAACGAGGTTCCAGTCGAGTTCCTTAGAAAACAACAATTCCCCATCTCGTTCTGTAGCATGTACAGCACGGTCAGGTCGTTCTATATAATTATCAACCTCTTCTGTAGCATGTACAGCATGGTCAGGTCGTTCTATATAAGTATTCGTACTGGAACCTGTATTAAATTTTCAGATTGAACGTCGAGAGTTTATACATGTGATTACAGTGACCCTGTAATAAAAGTTCAATTGTTGAGAAACAACATGAGAGTTATAATATATCTGATTACAGTGTACCTGTAATAAAAGTTAGTTTTTGAGAAACAACATGATATTAATATGAATTCCAAAGGGAATTGAGGCATGTGAGGCATGACAGCTCTTTTGCCTGAAAGTTCATGATGGTTGTGGGTGGGCGGGTTTCAGAGTCTTTGAAAGTTGAGCGGCAGACTGGTTCTTCTGTTTGCCGCCAGAGGGATGGTGAAGGTGCCGCTTGTCGCTAGGTGGCATCCGAGCACGCCTCCGAAGAATTACAGTGAGATTTTCAATCCACCTCAATTATATAGAACGATCTGACCATGCTGTACAAGCTACAAAAGGAGATGGGAATTGAGTTCCATGGAAGCTGTTAAACCCCTTCGAGTTCTGCAGCTTGCACAGCATGGTTAGAGCGTTCTATATTCATCATACATCCAAATTTGATAAAATCTTACCGTAATTTCTCAGTTAATGCGTAAGGAACAGGGTTTCATATTTTGCCGTATGGTATCCAGTATTTTTGTCCTTATATGATCCAACGGTGCGTATTTACAATATATCATCGACCTAATACAAAGTGTCAATAGAAAACACGTAGGAAGTGTGTATCACCATACCCGGAGCATATAGATATATCCACCTAATACAAAGTGTCCATAGAAAACACGTAGGGAGTGTGTATCACCATACCCGGAGCATACAGATATATCCACCTAATACAAAGTGTCCATAGAAAACACGTAGGGAGTGTGTATCACCAAACCCGGAGCATACAGATATATCCACCTAATACAAAGTGTCTATAGAAAACACGTAGGGAGTGTGTATCACCATACCTGGAGCATACAGATATATCCACCTAATACAAAGTGTCCATAGAAAACACGTAGGGAGTGTGTATCACCAAACCCGGAGCATACAGATATATCGACCTAATACAAAGTGTCCATAGAAAACACGTAGGGAGTGTGTATCACCAAACCCGGAGCATACAGATATATCCACCTAATACAAAGTGTCTATAGAAAACACGTAGGGAGTGTGTATCACCATACCTGGAGCATACAGATATATCCACCTAATACAAAGTGTCCATAGAAAACACTTAGGGAGTGTGTATCACCAAACCCGGAGCATACAGATATATCCACCTAATACAAAGTGTCTATAGAAAACACGTAGGGAGTGTGTATCACCAAACCAGGAGCATACAGATATATCCACCTAATACAAAGTGTCCATAGAAAACACGTAGGGAGTGTGTATCACCAAACCCGGAGCATACAGATATATCGACCTAATACTAAGTGTCCATAGAAAACACGTAGGGAGTGTGTATCACCAAACCAGGAGCATACAGATATATCCACCTAATACAAAGTGTCTATAGAAAACACGTAGGGAGTGTGTATCACCATACCTGGAGCATACAGATATATCCACCTAATACAAAGTGTCCATAGAAAACACGTAGGGAGTGTGTATCACCAAACCCGGAGCATACAGATATATCCACCTAATACAAAGTGTCTATAGAAAACACATAGGGAGTGTGTATCACCATACCTGGAGCATACAGATATATCCACCTAATACAAAGTGTCCATAGAAAACACGTAGGGAGTGTGTATCACCAAACCCGGAGCATACAGATATATCGACCTAATACAAAGTGTCCATAGAAAACACGTAGGGAGTGTGTATCACCAAACCCGGAGCATACAGATATATCCACCTAATACAAAGTGTCTATAGAAAACACGTAGGGAGTGTGTATCACCATACCTGGAGCATACAGATATATCCACCTAATACAAAGTGTCCATAGAAAACACGTAGGGAGTGTGTATCACCAAACCCGGAGCATACAGATATATCCACCTAATACAAAGTGTCTATAGAAAACACGTAGGGAGTGTGTATCACCAAACCAGGAGCATACAGATATATCCACCTAATACAAAGTGTCCATAGAAAACACGTAGGGAGTGTGTATCACCAAACCCGGAGCATACAGATATATCGACCTAATACAAAGTGTCCATAGAAAACACGTAGGGAGTGTGTATCACCAAACCAGGAGCATACAGATATATCCACCTAATACAAAGTGTCTATAGAAAACACGTAGGGAGTGTGTATCACCATACCTGGAGCATACAGATATATCCACCTAATACAAAGTGTCCATAGAAAACACGTAGGGAGTGTGTATCACCAAACCCGGAGCATACAGATATATCGACCTAATACAAAGTGTCCATAGAAAACACGTAGGGAGTGTGTATCACCAAACCCGAGGCATACAGATATATCCACCTAATACAAAGTGTCTATAGAAAACACGTAGGGAGTGTGTATCACCATACCTGGAGCATACAGATATATCCACCTAATACAAAGTGTCCATAGAAAACACGTAGGGAGTGTGTATCACCAAACCCGGAGCATACAGATATATCGACCTAATACAAAGTGTCCATAGAAAACACGTAGGGAGTGTGTATCACCAAACCCGGAGCATACAGATATATCCACCTAATACAAAGTGTCTATAGAAAACACGTAGGGAGTGTGTATCACCATACCTGGAGCATACAGATATATCCACCTAATACAAAGTGTCCATAGAAAACACGTAGGGAGTGTGTATCACCAAACCCGGAGCATACAGATATATCCACCTAATACAAAGTGTCTATAGAAAACACGTAGGGAGTGTGTATCACCATACCTGGAGCATACAGATATATCCACCTAATACAAAGTGTCCATAGAAAACACGTAGGGAGTGTGTATCACCAAACCCAGAGCATACAGATATATCGACCTAATACAAAGTGTCCATAGAAAACACGTAGGGAGTGTGTATCACCAAACCCGGAGCATACAGATATATCCACCTAATACAAAGTGTCTATAGAAAACACGTAGGGAGTGTGTATCACCATACCTGGAGCATACAGATATATCCACCTAATACAAAGTGTCCATAGAAAACACGTAGGGAGTGTGTATCACCAAACCCGGAGCATACAGATATATCGACCTAATACAAAGTGTCCATAAAAAACACGTAGGGAGTGTGTATCACCAAACCCGGAGCATACAGATATATCCACCTAATACAAAGTGTCTATAGAAAACACGTAGGGAGTGTGTATCACCATACCTGGAGCATACAGATATATCCACCTAATACAAAGTGTCCATAGAAAACACGTAGGGAGTGTGTATCACCAAACCCGGAGCATACAGATATATCCACCTAATACAAAGTGTCTATAGAAAACACGTAGGGAGTGTGTATCACCATACCTGGAGCATACAGATATATCCACCTAATACAAAGTGTCCATAGAAAACACGTAGGGAGTGTGTATCACCAAACCCAGAGCATACAGATATATCGACCTAATACAAAGTGTCCATAGAAAACACGTAGGGAGTGTGTATCACCAAACCCGGAGCATACAGATATATCCACCTAATACAAAGTGTCTATAGAAAACACATAGGGAGTGTGTATCACCATACCAGGAGCATACAGATATATCCACCTAATACAAAGTGTCCATAGAAAACACATAGGGTGTGTGTATCACCATACCCAGAGCATACAGATATATCCACCTAATACAAAGTGTCTATAGAAAACACATAGGGAGTGTGTATCACCATACCCAGAGCATACAGATATATCCACCTAATACAAAGTGTCCATAGAAAACACGTAGGGAGTGTGTATCACCATACCCAGAGCATACAGATATATCCACCTAATACAAAGTGTCCATAGAAAACACGTAGGGAGTGCGTATCACCATACCCGGAGCATACAGATATATCCACCTAATACAAAGTGTCCATAGAAAACACGTAGGGAGTGTGTATCACCATACCTGGAGCATACAGATATATCCACCTAATACAAAGTGTCCATAGAAAACACGTAGGGAGTGTGTATCACCATACCCGGAGCATATAGATATATCCGACTAATACAAAGTGTCCATAGAAAACACATAGAGAATGTGTATCACCATACCCGGAGCATACAGGTATATTCACCTAATACAAAGTGTCCATAGAAAACACATCGTGTATCACCACACCCGGAGCAGTATGTATGATCCAGGCTGTAAAAGCCAGCCCATACGGGAAAATAGTGTATGAAAAATAGTGCGTACCTAAATGAAAAAATAACAGTATGCCACATGTCAGGAAAAGGTGAATAATAAATACAATGTAGTGGGCTGAATAGGTTCACAGTGTGCGGCTTATTTGGTATATGCTGTGATGTTAATACCACTCACCCACACACTGGGTGTATGTGTGCATGGCTATGAGAAGTCCTGTCAACGCGTAGACTACCCACCAACTCAACGGTGTATGTGTGTGCAGTGCTATATGTGAATACCACTCACCCATACAGTGGTGTTTGTGAGTTAGTGTGAGCTAGCCTCAGCCTGCTGTATCTGGAGTAGTCCTGGGATGTATCACAGTGAGATATCTACTGGATTGTGGATGGTTACCAGCAGTCACCGGAATCCTGGATTAAGTTGTCACTAGAACATAGCAGCTGGATGTAGGTAGGTTGTAAGTGGTAGAATACTCCTTGACTGTATCAGCCCTTCACAGAAAGATCTGGGGAGAGGCACTTGCAGTATGCTCCTTTTATTAGTACACAGACAATACACTCTTCTCACAAACTCAGATAGAAGAACCCTGAACTAGGGCTGCTACTAGCTTAGATAAGAATTCTCAAATTTGAATACATTACAAAATCATGGCTAAATAAATTAAAATGTCAAGGTTGAATGAATTACAATGTTAATGTTGGTACACTGTCAAGGTTGAATGAATTATAATGTGAAAGTTGGTACACTGTCAAGGTCCCTGTCCCAAATGCCATGTCCACCTCCATGGCATACTGTCCTTGCCCCTTTCAAGGTCAAGGACAGTGGGTGTGCATCCTGCCGGCGGTGTGTTGGGTGGGTGCTGCGTGTCACTGGGCCGCTGTGCATTAATGAGGTGAAGGACACTCAGCAGCATGGTGCACAGTGGGCCGGCGTCCTGGTCTGTGTCAAGGACACTTGTGTCAGCTCAGTGCCTTTCACATTACATATGTGCCTGTAAGGGGCCCCATTTTCGTTGTGACACCAAATTGTACTCTCACAAACCTACTCTGTCTACAAATTGTATGGTGAGGGAACCGATTGAAACCAGCAACACTATGTTGTGCTGACGGCTAATCCCGCTTTATTGACTGAAATGTAAGCAAGAACTACTGTATTATCATCAGATGAAATATCAATAAAGAAATTCTGAAAAAAACCATTGTGGTTTGTGCATGGATATACTCCAGTGTACTCAATTGGTTTCAGATAGAAACAGTTGCATGCTCCTCACAATTGACTCTGCACAATATCCTCGCATGCACTTGGATATTACTGCGCATCAACTCCTCGGAGAATACAGCCGCTTGTATCTTAAACCAGTCCATATTGTGTTTATATTCGGCACGGGTATATGATATTGTCTAATTGGAAGGTCGTCCACAATTAGGACACAAATAGCATTTGGACACTCCAAAGGCGGCTGTAGAGGGAACAGGGATTGTTTCACAAGTTCGCGGCACCAATAGTGCAAGCAAGAATGGACAAAACGAAGTCTAATGTCCAAAGCCCAAACCTTTGTATCGTTAATTCTTCATAACTCCACGCTCATTCATCAACGATGAACATACAGTTTGTTTCTAGTCTAAGAAAATAACTCGCAACTCACATATCCTTAGTTGAGTGGGAGTTGAGAAAATTAAAAGAAAAAGAATGTAATATGTGAATAATATATCAACATAAAAGTCACTGATGCCACATTTTATGGTGGCCGGTCTGAATGCTGACTGCTTTCAAGATATAAATAATTAAAACCTCAGTAAAACACTCGGATTTCTTTCCTTAATTTCCCCATTAAAATGTTCCACCAACATCATCAGCACTTCGGCTTTCATCAAGTTATTTTTTATGATTTTCTTTTCAAACACATTTCCAAATAATTACCTGCGAAACGAAAGCGAGATCTTAATTCCAGTTTTAAATGATGGTGGGTGTTGGGGAGAGTTGATGTCAATGTCAGACAAAATACCCAATAAATAACCGAAAAATACAATAAATAAATAGGTAAAAATAAATAAAAACAACAGGATGTGAAATGCTGGCCTGCGCATGTCAGAACTGTCATAGCGTCCCATCCGCCCCCCCCCCCCCCCAACACACGCCTCTTAACCTGCGCTGGTTCCCCAGGTGACCGCCGACATTAAGCCCATCACGATGGGTACCAGCTGTCGATAGACACGGGAACAGCATTACCGCCGGGAACCAGCTGACCTTCTCGAGAAGCAGACGACTTTTTACGCCTTCATATTTCTGCGCATGCGTGGCCGGCCTCGTTCTGGTTGTTGTCGAGACGCGGGAGATTGGGGATTTGTCGGCTGTTTTTATGTGTGTTTTTTTATCATCTGGCCTGAGGGTAGATTGCCGACTTACTTCGTATGCTGTCATAGCTGCCATATATTGGCGGCAAATGGAAAATACTCATAGCACGAAGTATGTTCAGTATTAGGAGAAAACGTGGTTACTGAGCCCGTAGGGATGGTCGTCTGAGGAATTTTCTGATATAAAGTACGTCCGGACACAGGAGATCTCCAGCCTTTTGTAACACAATCATATGGAACTGCATCGAGAATCGTATAAATACACAATACTCCACTAGTTTGAATGGGCCATAATTGTCACTCGGCTTTGCCTCGATTATGATTGCGGCCCATCCAAACGAGTGGAGTATTTTACGATTCGATTGCGGTTCTGGATTTACCTCACCCCTTTCACGTTTAAATCTCTTGTCTTGTCTTCTCTCTGAAATCCTTGCCGCTGATTGGTCAATCGCCTGTGACGTCATCTTGTATTCACTATACCACGACCATGGCGTAGTATTGTCACTTTCCTGGGGTGATTATTTATTATTTTTTTCTAACGTTTTTCCTATGGCTAAACTTGAACTAGGGGTGAGATAAAGGGGAATTCACACAGTGTGATTCATGTACCTCATAGGGTTCAAAATCTCATGAGACTTTGGTTCCTTTGAGAGGTAAATTGCAGGGAAAAAACATATCTCAGGGAAACAGAACCCTACAATTAAGACGAAGAAATTGTGTTTGAGTACAGAATCCCAGCAGGATTCGTCACAGACAAACACCCTGTGAGGTACATGAATCTCAGCAGGATTTGTCTCAGACAAACACCCTGTGAGGTACGTGAATCTCAGCAGGATTTGTCACAGACAAACACCCTGTGAGATACATGAATCTCAGCAGGATTTGTCTCAGACAAACACCCTGTGAGGTACATGAATCTCAGCAGGATTTGTCTCAGACAAACACCCTGTGAGGTACATGAATCTCAGCAGGATTTGTCTCAGACAAACACCCTGTGAGGTACGTGAATCTCAGCAGGATTTGTCTTAGACAAACACCCTGTGAGGTACATGAATCTCAACAGGATTTGTCTCAGACAAACACCCTGTGAGGTGCATGAATCTCAACAGGATTTGTCTCAGACAAACACCCTGTGAGGTGCATGAATCCCATCGTGTGAATCCCACTTAAGATACCTCAGACGTCACCTCTACGCACTCAGTCACCACGTTTACTTATTATTATATACCTAGATGATAAGAAAACCAATATATTTACTTAGGGAACTTGTCGATTGACAGCCTGTTGACCACGGTGCAACGCACATTATCTCACCCTGATATTCCTTTCTCCATAGACTTTACATTGGGAGAGGTGAGATAAATACAGAAATCCATTCAAGTTTAGGGTCAGAGTTGATCCTATTTCGTTTGAATCATTACGTAATTCATGCGGCTTTGCCTTAGAGGCATGCCCAGCTGGCCATGACCAATCACTCAAGGCCAAAATACCTGAATACCCACGGGTGCTTGAAATGTTTGGATCCAATATAGGCAGCTGCAGAAATGGCAAGATGACTCGGTGCAAGTGGGTTACAGAAAACTATCCATGGACTGAATGTAACCCAAACTTTTTCATTGTTATTCATTTATAACTGCACGCTCATTCATCATGAAAAACAAACAGTCTGCTGGAGTGGACAGAAATGATCAATCTGTTCACCCTCTTGGTCATCTTGTGGTGCAGACCGGATATGCTTGCATACAAGCATAACTAAAGCGACCGCAGTGGGGAGTTAGCTCAGTGGTAAAGAGCACTGGACTTGTAATCACAAGCTTGTCAGACTTTGTTGATTCAAGTCGCACTGCAGCCACTTTTCTCCTTCACCCCCACCAGCGGTAGACTTACTACTATATCGAAGGCCAGTCTGTCTCATACCATGTCTAGGTAGTGTGGTGTGCAGCCACCTTTCTCCTTCATCCAAGCAGTAGTAGATTTACTGCTATATCAAAGACCAATCGTTCTCATACCATGTCTATGTTGTGTGGGAAGTAAAGAAACCTCACCTCGGTAAATGTGTAGGGGTGAGATTTCTACCTACATTCATCCCATAGATTCGGTCAAAACCAAAGTAAGTCTAATTGAACAAATTGGACTTTAAACTACCCACACAAACAAATGATGAATAAACCATTTGCTACTATTATTATTTACCTATGCACTAAGTCAGTGTAAATACACACTGCTGCTAGGGGTATAGTTATCATACACAGATTGCACTGTACGCCGTGAAACTATGTACAGGTGCCTTTGGATACCTACAGACTGCATGCTTTGGCTGACAGACTGCACCCTTTGAAGAAATAACCAATCTGATTGGCCGAGAGGCCGGCAACAGAATTCTAGGTGCAAGATTCAAAAATGGCGGATCCCTTCACTTCGCAAGTTCCGTGGAGTCATACAGTAATCACGGAGCGAGTTAGTGTGAAAATACATCAAACATCGAGGTGGAATACGATAACAAACCACGTGATATACTTTAGATAGCTTAGATATGCGAGAAATATCGATTTCGATACGTTCCCGGGCCGAGCGGGCGACTCGGCGATGTCAACAAATGCAAAACCCCTGTGATACACTGCACCACTCGAGTATAGCTGTCCGACGGGACGATCGAGCGTAGCAGGGTGACCCTGCATTAATTTATGCGGCGCTATAATGTATTCGCGCATGCGCGGTGATCATTTCCGCTAAACAACATCCGGCGTGTCTGCAAACGTACACATCGTGTTTGAGAGTTGTGCCAAGTCACTTCGACGTCGAATTACGGTCAGTTTTAGCTAATTAAGACCGATTTAAGGTATATAATAATATGAAACCATAGTGATGGTGAGAAATTTGTTCTGAACTCGCTGTGCCGGCTCATTCAGAACGAATTTCTCCGAAACAACTCATAAATCTACCCCGTACTGTCACCATAACCATTATTATATACCTGTGTGCGAATGTCTATTAAATACTGCCCGCTGCTAGGGGTGCAGTAATAAAAATGTTCATGCCCGCTGTGAGATTGACTTAACAAGTCATTAAAGGAGCAGTTTTTTCATTGATTTGAAGTATATGATAATAAGCAAACGTCTTACTGTGGACAAAACGGTTCTCATTTTTGGTCAGTCATCGATTTCATACAGCCTTCCACCTATGCCGTCAGACCGTATGAAATCAACGACTGACCTTAAACAGGAACCTTTTCGTCCATAAGTGATCTTTTCCTAATACTATATAGCGCGATTTGAGTGGATCTCTGTAAGTTAGACGGTGTTTGCTGAGGTTATTACAAACACTCAGTGACCAATGAGTGTGTAGACGGGCTGTGGGCCTCGCTCGTCAGGGTTTATCAACACCGAGCCCCGTAGAGCCCCGCTTTAAACACCATGTAATATTCATTCTGTGAGCTGTGCCGGGATCTCCAGCCTCATCCATCATCACAGAGGTTATTTACTCTGACCTGTCTACACGTTTTACCTGGGGCCTGGTGAATAACCTACGATCGTACATGTAGACCTTCATTCTTTATTCTACCCCTAATAAAAAACGCCATAGGCTTAACGTGGGATTTGTTTATTTCACGGGTGTGACATAAAGTGTTGTTTATGCCACTACTTTCTGATACTGAAAAAATATGGAAACGGGGTAGGATCGAATCTAGACGCCACTCGTTTGAGTTTGAGCTTATTTATGCCTCTCATTTTGTTGGCTCCGTAATGTCACTCGTCTTTGACTCGTGAAATTATGGAGCCACTAAAATGCGTGGCATAAATAAACTCAGACTCAAACTCGTGACGTCTCTTGATGGTACGCCAACGTGACCAAGGGACGATGTGGGTCAACTTTATTACCCACCGATTACGGAGTCTCCATAGTAAATGCATAGGGCACCTGGAAACACGTACCCGAAGATTCTGGCATGTCAGAATCTCCTGCAGGAGGTTCCGGAAAAATAGTCCTGTCCATAATGAGGTTGAATCATCATATACTTCGAAATAAGTTTTTTGAGTGTTTATTCAATGCTAATTATTTAGAATCAATCATAATAATCTCATTTACCATCAGAAATCACTGTCATACTACACTTTGCATGCTAAAGTCACAGGTTAATGGCGAACTATATTATTGGTGTAAGTCTACACTGAATTACTGCCACACTTGACAGTGCTGTGGTGTCTGGAACTAAGTGACTTACAGAAACTTTTTCGATTGCAATAGAATTGTTTTTAATCATGTATGTGGGTAATAAATACAATAACGACTGGTTTTATATACGAGTGACCGTAATCTCCTCGTAGTTGACGACGTAATATCCTCGCTAAAAGCTCGGATATTACTACGCGTCAACTACTCGGAGACGTCATAATACACTCGCTAGGGCTCGTGTATTACTACGCGTCAACCCCTCGTGGTTTACAGCCGCCTATCCGCAAAACCATCGATTACTGTCTATTTATTCAACACTTATGGATGATCTTTGGTCACGGCTTCTCCGTGTGAATTACTACACTATTCTAACTCGATGGGATACTAGCTTTCACTATAAACCTTCATAGGTTTCCTCTATAGAATCCAACAACATTTTACATAGCCAAGACTCCGACTGTTTCAATCAAACCACGCTCATTATTCTAACTTCCTTTCCGGTTTCATTTCCACAATAATAACGACATAAATCTCTCTTCTCAATGGGGGACTACTTGCCGATCTGACTTGTTGAATGAGATCCCATCATATCAATGCGCGATAAAACGAAGCTGAAAGTTTAATGGAAACCGCATCCCATAATTACCCGTAACTACCGTGAAATGCCACTAGGTGGCGCGCCAATCGTTACCCTCATTATCGCTCACACATCAACCGGCAACCAATCAGCAGTCAAGTAGATCAAATAGTTCCGGCGTTAAAATCCAGCACGGCGCAATAATACCTCACACAAAGCCGCAGCGCTGGCGGAGTGATGGGCAGAGAAAGTAGTTCCTCCATCGTTCCTGGATTTGGTCTTGAATGTCTCTGATGTGAAGTAGAAATGAGGCCAGAATTGAACGCAACTCTTGGCACTCGGTGAAAGCAGTTTATATGATTAAAAAGAGTATCCTTATCTTGATCGATCTAGTTCTACATAGGGTATGGAAATGTGCCTCTGTGAGGGACGTTCATCATAGATCTGACACTCCTGTTTCCTCAACAATGCACCATTCAGGCCTTTCTCAAACGCTAGGTTTCGTCATTGACTTTTGTGGAACCAAGAGAAGTTCCTTCCACAGGCTACAGTTTTTAACCTCTGCAAGACCCAAGACAACCTGAAGATATGAGAAAAAGTAGAGGTTAACTTACATTATGTATCGTCCGTAATGTCACCAGAGTGCCCCAATAAACAGACCACCCCAGTAAACAGACCACCCTAATAAACAGACCTACCCAGTAAACAGACCAACCCAGTAAACAGACCACCCTAATAAACAGACCACCCCAATAAACAGACCAACCCGATAAACAGACCTACCCAGTAAACAGACCACCCTAATAAACAGACCACCCTAATAAACAGACCACCCTAATAAACAGACCACCCCAGTTAACAGACCACCCTAATAAACAGACCAACCCAGTAAACAGACCACCCCGATAAACAGACCAACCCAGTAAACAGACCACCCCAATAAACAGACCACCCCAGTTAACAGACCACCCCAGTAAACAGACCAACCTAATAAACAGACCAACCCAGTTAACAGACCACCCTAATAAACAGACCTACCCAGTTAACAGACCTCCCTAGTCAGCAGATCACCACCAGATCATTAGTTGGTCCACCCAAATAGGCAGACCACCCCATTAGATGGGCCACCCCTTTGAATGTGTAACTGTACTTAACTACACACTGACCTTGACATGACCTCTACACACTATGTTAGACCTTGACATGACCTCTACAGACTGAATTTGACTTTGATATGACCTCTACACACTGAGTTTGACCTTGACATGACCTCTACACGCTGACCTTTATACATAACCTCTACACACTGAGTTTGACCTTGACATGACCTCTACACGCTGACCTTTATACATAACCTCTACACACTGAGTTTGACTTTGACATGACCTCTACACGCTGACCTTTACATGACCTCTACACACTGAGTTTGACCTTGACATGACCTCTACACACTGACCTTTACATGACCTCTACACACTGAGTTTGACCTTGACAATACTTCTACACACTGAGGTTTACCGTGACATTACCTAAGTGGACTACGCCTGCAAGCCAACCTCCTCTACTGTGCAATACCTTCATACAGGTGATACAATGGCTGAGAGACACTGTTTTGACCTCACAAACACCCCACAGACGCCTACCTGAGGCCTACAGGAGCCTACGCGGGCCGTTGCCCGGAGTCTGATCGTCTAGACACCAGTCTCCCCGCCTCACACAGACACCATAAACAACCAATCATGATAATCTGGAGTTTTGTCCCACACTGTCCCGTTAGATTTACTATGAAGTCCCTCTAAAGTCTCCCCTGAAGCAGGGTTAAGAGGCATTCTGTACCGAAAAACTGTCCCCTGAAGCGGGGTGGCCCCTTTTAAAAGCGGGGTGTCCCCTTAATCGGGGTTAAAATGAACTCTTAACAGAGGGGAAAATTTCCGTTCCGAGCAAATTGTCCCCTTAAGTGAGGTGTTCCCTTAAGCGGGGTGTCCCAGAAGCGGGGTTTTACTGTATATGTATAAATACATATTTATTACCCACCTAATACGGAGTCTCCATGCTAAGCCTATGGAGCCTACAGATCGCTACTGAGTAGAATACGGACCTCCGGAATCTCCTAGGAGAATACAGCTTTTTCGGCCACCTGACGGGCATCATAGTAACTATTTCATATATACAATGCACGGTGCTTGTGTCGAATTTCTAATTATTTACAATATTTTTACCTGATAATTAGTCGAAAGGTGAGCAATGAATACAACATTACCATGATTTCGATCTATGTGTCCTTATTCTCCCTGTAGTTGACACTATGCAATACTCCTCGCTGTCGCTCGGAGTTTTACTTCGCGTCAACTACGCAGAGAATACGACCATGCAGATCGAAATCATGGTAATATTGTGTATATATATTATCTATATCATGGACAGTGTATCTCTATGGACTGGAAGCGGGCCATAGATAAGAGTGTGAGGTTAGCGCCGATGTGTGCCGCACCCGGTGGACGCCGACCGCGGCGCCATCTAGTGGCCAAACGTGTGACCTATATTCAGACTGTAGTACTTCCAATGGCCACCAGGTCACCTTTAAAATGTTCAAATTATGCAATTTTCCGTAGACACTTAGAATAAAGATAAAATCACGATTGAAAGTGTCACAGAAAGGCCTATAAAACTATTTTGTAAGCGCTATATCTCATAAAGCTGAGGCATTTCTAAGATTTTCATATTCAGAGGCACTTTTGATGTTTTTTTTAATATTAGTCAACAGTCTCCCATTCTGAAGAGACAAAAAGTTTCCCATTTTTCTCACATACTTACAATAGAGATAGAAGCCCAATTCAAAGTGTCCCAGAAAGTCCTATAAAAACTATTTTGTAAGGGCTAGGTCTCATAAAGCTGGGACATTTCTAAGATTTTCATCTGACGGGATACTTTTGATGATTTTTCTATGTCGGCCAACAGTCTCAATACTGTCATTCTGTAGTGACAAAAAGTTTCCCATTTTTCTCACATACTTTGAATAAAGATAGAAGCCCAATTCAAAATATCCCAGAAAGTCCTATAAAAACTATTTTGTAAGGGCTAGGTCTCATAAAGCTGGGACATTTCTAAGATTTTCATCTGACGGGATACTTTTGATGATTTTTCTATGACGGCCAACAGTCTCAACATGGTCATTTTGAAGTGACAAAAAGTTTCCCATTTTTCTCACATACTTTGAATAGAGATAGAAGCCCAATTCAAAATGTCCCAGAAAGTCCTATAAAAACTATTTTGTAAGGGCTAGGTCTCATAAAGCTGAGACATTTTTAAGATTTTCATCTGACGGGATACTTTTGATGATTTTTTATGGCAGGCAACAGTCTCAACACGGTTATTCTGAAGTCACAAAAAGTTTCTCATTTTTCTAAGATACTTAGGATTGAGATAGTTGCCCGATTTAAAATGTCTTAGAAAGTCCTGTAAAAACTATTGTAAGGGCTAGGTCTCATAAAGCTTAGACATTTCAAAAAATAACATCTGACGGGATACTTTTGATGTATCTTTTATGTTGGCAACAGTCTCAACCCTGTCAATTCAAAGTGACAAAAAGTTTCACATTTTTTTAAACCACATAGAGTGAAGATAGAACCACAATTCAAAGTGTTCTAGAAAGGCCTATATTGACTATAATGCAATGGGCATATATCAAGAGACTGAAACATTCCAAAGATTTTGTAATCAGGGGATGCTTTTCAAGAATTTTTCAGTCTCGGACAGATGCCTAGATTTGTACTGCAGCCCCAAAGTGACAAAAAGTTTCACATTTTTTTAGACAATTTAAAATGAAGATAGAACCACAATTCAAAGTGTTCTAGAAAGGCCTATATCAACTATAATGCAATGGGCATATATCAAGAGACTGAAACATTCCAAAGATTTGGTAATCAGGGGATGCTTTTCATGAATTCTAAGTATTCAAGAAAATTTGAATTCTTTTTGTCAGTATAGAATGATAGTGTTTGAGACTGTTGCCCATTATAAAAAACATCAAAAGTATTACCCGAGATTAAAATCTTCGCAATGTCTGAGCCTTATGAGGCCTAGCCCTTACAAAATAGATTTTACAGGCCTTTCTAAAACACTTTGAATTGTGCTTCTATCTTCATTCTATGTGGTTTAAAAAAATGTGAAACATTTTGTCACTTTGGATTGACAGGGTTGAGACTGTTGCCTATCTTTATTCTAAGTATTTAAGAACAATGGGAAACCTTTTGTCACTGCAGACTCACTTTACCTTAGATCATGAAGATGATGAAAATAAGCACCTGATTTGAAAACCTTTTGAAAAATCCAACCTTACAATCTATACACCATTCATTACATAATTTAATCATATTTCTAAAATACTTAGAATAAAGACAGAACTATAATTACAAATTGTTACAGAAATACCTGTAATGACTGTAATGCATTTTGTATATATTACTAGTGGCAATTCGCGGAACTACGCGCAAAACGGTGGCGCCGCCTATGGCGGGTATATGTACTAAAGTGCGGCAGTGATCGGCCCACGGCAGCGGCCGCTTCCAGTCCATAGAGTTGTATGTCCATGTATATATCAACAGATTAAAAAAATTCCAATAACTTTAGAAACCACGTATAGATATATAGATATTCAGAATATTTCCTCTTACAAATCACACCGACGCCATTGTCCTTCCTGCCGCTGTATGATTCGTAAAGTTAGAACGCCAAGGTCACAGCTGAAGGTCAACGCGGCGGGGTTTCCCGTGCGCGACGCTCTCTCGTGTCATTGTTATGAGGACGCATACAGAGGGGACAGCAGAGGGCATCCATCACCTCCTCCTCCTCCTCCTCCTGAGATACCCCACCCCCCGTCACCAACCACTCTACCCGTGATGCATCAGCCGCCCAATGAGGCTTGACGGAGCGAGAACGAGGCCCGCCGCGCACTGCTGCAGCTTAACCACCGCGTTGTCAGCACACTGCGCTACTCGGAGGAGAAACAAGTCTGATACAGGGGGAGTTGTGGTGGAGATGATGAGGTGAGTTCTGGTGGAGATGGTGAGGTTGAGATTGTGGGGTGAGTTCTGGTGGAGATTGTGTGGTGGAGATTGTGAGGTGGAGATTGTGAGGTGAGTTGTGGTGAGCTGTGGTGGAGATTGTGTGGTGGAGATTGTGAGGTGGAGATTGTGAGGTGAGTTGTGGTGGAGATTGTGAGGTGAGCTGTGGTGGAGATTGTGTGGTGGAGATTGGCAGGTGGAGATTGTGAGGTGGAGATTGTGAGGTGGAGATTGTGAGGTGGAGATTGTGAGGTCAGCTTTGGTGGAGATTATGAGGTGGAGATTGTGAGGTGAGTTGTGGTGGAGATTGTGTGGTGGTAATGGAGGTGTGCCGGATGATTAAATGGCAGAAAACTCATAGACTAGAGACAGTCGTCACTTTTCTATGATTGTAGACGAATTCCCATTTAAGGTCCTATACACGTGTACTTATACTTTCAGAAATGATGTCTCGGATTGGACTGATGTAACTTATGGTGTACCGCAGGGCTCGGTTCTGGGGCCGATATTATTCATATACTATATAAACGATGTAATAAGATTGTTAGATGGAGTAGAATGTCTACTGTACGCAGATGACCTGGTACTGTATTGTTCGAACACTAATCCAAGAGTGGTGCATGCCTCATTACAAGCAGCTTTGGACACTTTTAGCGAATGGTGTTCGACTAATGTGTTAACGATCAACACCAAGAAGACACAATTTTGTTGGTTCATGGCCCCATCGAAAGTCAAAGGTATAGAAGATATGAATCTCAATTATTATATAGGCTTAATGAAAATAGATAGACTTACTACTTATCCGTATCTTGGTGTACATGTAGACTCGAGCAATGTAGATGTGTAATAAAAAAGGTATATCATAAACTATTTATTTTACAGAAAAACAGACATCTTATGTCGCAAAAGGCAGTTTATAAACAAGCAATATTGCCGGTCTTTGACTATGCTTGCATTTTCCTAGAAGGGTCAAACAAAAGTTGGCTAAATAAAATGCAGAGGCTCCAGAACCTGGGTCTGCGGCTAGTAACTGGGGACCACACCATGATGCACACTGTCGATAAACTACATGAGATAACAAATATATCGTATCTTGAAAGACAGAGGCAGGAAATGACTCTTGTGTATATGAGAAAGGTTTATTATAATGATAGAGAACATCCTGGTCCTGATGAACTTGTAAATGAAGAGGTTGTACAAGAGAATGAACATGCCTTGCTGAGATAAAAAATGAAATACAATTTTAAACTGAGAAAGCCTAGAACAGAATTCTATAAGAAGGCACCTGAGTACAGAGGACAAAAACTCTGGAATGTTTTGCCAGAAGAAATAAAGAGGCAAACTAGTAAGTTTAGTTTCAAAAGCCTTGTGAAGAATTTACCCACTATATCGAAGGAGTAAACGGACAGCCTAGCCCACTACCAGCATTATCGTCATTATTATCATTATTGGTATTGGGATGTACGTTTTAGGAGACCAAATTCTGCACGAATCTTAAAGCTTCCGTCAAACACCATATTGTTACATTAAGATATTATCTAGGCAATATGTAGAGTCGAGTATGGAATATAAAGTATTGCGTATTAAGTATTGAATGTTTATTATTCAACATATATTCAAAGGATTATTGATCAGTGACCCTTAAAGGTCATTGGCTATTGGCCAACAACCTCTTCATAAAAACACTCAGGACTACTTAATCATCATTATGTTTCATGTTCTCAAATCATTGCTACGACATGGTTTATGTGGTAAATCCGCTAATCAATGGCAAACTGTGTCATTTAGTTTATGTCATCATTTAGCTTTAAGGAAGTATATGTTGTAAATATCTTTATATTTTTGACATGGACACTGCTCTCGTGCTATCGCGATATTTTGCGTTAGCGGGCCGTAGTGTTTTACACAGCGGGCCTGTACATTATTACATTATGAAGCCTATGAGATTCACTACGGCCCGCAGCACGTTGGGCCCGAACAGAATTTATACTATATCCCCAGCAGCGGGTATTATCCTACCCCTAATATAAAATCCCATAGGCTTAACATTGCGATTCCGTATGCCACGCTGACTGGCATACGGACGTTTGTATGCTACTAGGGGCATACGGAATTTTGATGATTTTCATTCATGATTTTGATATTAAAATATTGTAGAGAGGGGTAGGATAAAATCAAAACCTGATTCGTTTTAATCTTGGCTCCCTAATGCCACTCCTGGCGTTTGGTTCCGGATACCACTCGGCTCCGCCTCGTGATATCACTACGCCAAAGGCCAGTCGTGGCATACGGGAGCCAAGATTAAAATTCATCCGGTTTTACGATAGTATTTCATAGACGTTCGCCCGTAGGTGTATAGTAATAATGAAGATCACATAATGAAAGGTAAATGTCTGGTCAAAGTCTGAACAACATAAGAAATAATTGCCAGTTGGCTGATGTAACAACAAAGTAAAACACACACCTAGTGACGTATTCTGTAACTCAGCGGTATGTCAGTAGAGAGTTTATATCACACCGCTGTAGTTACCTCCCTTAGTTACTGAGACAAACACACACCTAGTGACATATTCTGTAACTCAGCGGTATGTCAGTAGAGAGTTTATATCACACCGCTGTAGTTACCTCCCTTAGTTACACAGACATACACACACCTAGTGACATATTCTGTAACTCAGTGTCATGTCAGTAGAGAGTTTATATCACACCGCTGTAGTTAACTCCCTTAGTTACTCAGACAAACACACACCTAGTGGCGTATTCTGTAACTCAGTGTCATGTCTGTAGAGTTTATATCACACCGCTGTAGTTACCTCCCTTAGTTACTCAGACAAACACACACCTAGTGACATATTCTGTAATTCAGTGTCATGTCTGTAGAGTTTATATCACACCGCTGTAGTGACCTCCCTTAGTTACTCAGACAAACACACACCTAGTGACATATTCTGTAACTCAGTGTCATGTCTGTAGAGTTTATATCACACCGCTGTAGTTACCTCCCTTAGTTACTGAGACAAACACACACCTAGTGACATATTCTGTAACTCAGCGGTATGTCAGTAGAGAGTTTATATCACACCGCTGTAGTTAACTCCCTTAGTTACTCAGACAAACACACACCTAGTGGCGTATTCTGTAACTCAGTGTCATGTCTGTAGAGTTTATATCACACCGCTGTAGTTACCTCCCTTAGTTACTCAGACAAACACACACCTAGTGACATATTCTGTAACTCAGTGTCATGTCTGTAGAGTTTATATCACACCGCTGTAGTGACCTCCCTTAGTTACTCAGACAAACACACACCTAGTGACATATTCTGTAACTCAGTGTCATGTCTGTAGAGTTTATATCACACCGCTGTAGTTACCTCCCTTAGTTACTGAGACAAACACACACCTAGTGACATATTCTGTAACTCAGCGGTATGTCAGTAGAGAGTTTATATCACACCGCTGTAGATACCTCCCTTAGTTACTCAGACAAACACACACCTAGTGACATATTCTGTAACTCAGCGGCATGTCTGTAGAGTTTATATCACACCGCTGTAGTTACCTCCCTTAGTTACTCAGACAAACACACACCTAGTGACATATTCTGTAACTCAGCGGCATGTCTGTAGAGAGTTTATAACACACCGCTGTAGTTACCTCCCTTAGTTACTCAGACAAACACACACCTAGTGACATATTCTGCAACTCAGTGTCATGTCTGTAGAGTTTATATCACACCGCTGTAGATACCTCCCTTAGTTACTCAGACAAACACACACCTAGTGACATATTCTGTAACTCAGTGACATGTCTGTAGAGAGTTTATATCACACCGCTGTAGTTACCTCCCTTAGTTACTCAGACAAACACACACCTAGTGACATATTCTGTAACTCAGTGTCATGTCTGTAGAGTTTATATCACACCGCTGTAGTTACCTCCCTTAGTTACTCAGACAAACACACACCTAGTGACATATTCTGTAACTCAGTGTCATGTCTGTAGAGAGTTTATATCACACCGCTGTAGTTACCTCCCTTAGTTACTCAGACAAACACACACCTAGTGACATATTCTGTAACTCAGTGTAATGTCTGTAGAGAGTTTATATCACACCGCTGTAGTTACCTCCCTTAGTTACTCAGACAAACACACACCTAGTGACATATTCTGTAACTCAGTGTCATGTCTGTAGAGAGTTTATATCACACCGCTGTAGTTACCTCCCTTAGTTACTCAGACAAACACACACCTAGTGACATATTCTGTAACTCAGTGTCATGTCTGTAGAGAGTTTATATCACACCGCTGTAGTTACCTCCCTTAGTTACTCAGACAAACACACACCTAGTGACATATTCTGTAACTCAGTGTCATGTCTGTAGAGAGTTTATATCACACCGCTGTAGTTACCTCCCTTAGTTACTCAGACAAACACACACCTAGTGACATATTCTGTAACTCAGCGGCATGTCTGTAGAGAGTTTATATCACACCGCTGTAGTTACCTCCCTTAGTTACTCAGACAAACACACACCTAGTGACATGTTCTGTAACTCAGCGTCATGTCAGTAGAGTTTATATCACACCGCTGTAGTTACCTCCCTTAGTTACTCAGACAAACACACACCTAGTGACATATTCTGTAACTCAGCGGTATGTCTGTAGAGAGTTTATATCACACCGCTGTAGTTACCTCCCTTAGTTACTCAGACAAACACACACCTAGTGACATATTCTGTACTCAGTGTCATGTCTCTAGAGTTTATATCACACCGCTGTAGTTACCTCCCTTAGTTACTCAGACAAACACACACCTAGTGACATATTCTGTAACTCAGTGTCATGTCTGTAGAGTTTATATCACACCGCTGTAGTTACCTCCCTTAGTTACTCAGACAAACACACACCTAGTGACATATTCTGTAACTCAGTGTCATGTCTGTAGATTTTATATCACACCGCTGTAGATACCTCCCTTTGTTACTGAGACAAACACACACCGAGTGACATATTCTGTAACTCAGCGGCATGTCTGTAGAGAGTTTATATCACACCGCTGTAGATACCTCCCTTAGTTACTCAGACAAACACACACCTAGTGACATATTCTGTAACTCAGTGTCATGTCTGTAGAGTTTATATCACACCGCTGTAGATACCTCCCTTAGTTACTGAGACAAACACACACCTAGTGACATATTCTGTAACTCAGCGGCATGTCTGTAGAGAGTTTATATCACACCGCTGTAGATACCTCCCTTAGTTACTCAGACAAACACACACCTAGTGACATATTCTGTAACTCAGCGGCATGTCTGTAGAGTTTATATCACACCGCTGTAGTTACCTCCCTTAGTTACTCAGACAAACACACACCTAGTGACATAGTCTGTAACTCAGTGTCATGTCTGTAGAGAGTTTATATCACACCGCTGTAGTTACCTCCCTTAGTTACTCAGACAAACACACACCTAGTGACATGTTCTGTAACTCAGTGTCATGTCTGTAGAGAGTTTATATCACACCGCTGTAGTTACCTCCCTTAGTTACTGAGACAAACACACACCTAGTGACATATTCTGTAACTCAGCGGCATATCAGTAAAGAGTTTATATCACACCGCTGTAGTTACCTCCCTTAGTTACTCAGACAAACACACATCTAGTGACCTTAAAACTCAACCTAACTGTGATTGGTTGATCTTCTGTTCATGTATACTTTCGTCCACAAACATAAGACTTTATGATCAGAATGTCTCGAACGATAAATTTAATGGTTTATTTATTACCACGCTTAGATGATACATAGACAATAATCGATGGTTTGGTGGACAGGCGGCCGTAAACCACGAGAGGTTGACGCGTAGTAATACACGAGCGCTAGCGAGTGTATTACGATGTCAACCTCGAGTGGTTACAGAGCCGCCTATCCACAAAATCATCGTTTGTTGCATTTATTATCCATCTTTTCGAATAAATTATACCCAGTAATTGCCATATCAAATGATATAACAATTGGGACTCTTTCTTTGCTCTATAGCAAAAGGGACTATTTTTCCCGTATACCATGGTTTTGAGGCCGTATACCACAGGTTTGAATCCGTATACCACAGTTATGGTATCTGACAGTTTGTATACAATGGGTCGTGGTTTACTGAGTCCCCATACATTTTCAATGGGGGCTTTGTATACGATGGATAATAAAACAACAACTACACTGTGTCCCTGCATAGGGTGTTTTATTTCATAAAAACAAGGACATGAAACTGATCAATGAATTTAATAAAGATATAGCTTTCTGATATAAAACAATATGATATAGAATACACACTTTATAGTCTCGCTAGTTGTGGCCTGAGGTAAATCCATAAAGAATCGCTCACTAATAGCGATATGAAGGGACCTCCCTCTCGCTCGCTCTACCGGCTCTGAGGCGATAAGCTAACAGCCAGGTATAGATTAAACATTATCAGAGGTGGGTCGGGTGATACCACCCGCTGTACGCCCCCTCCTGGGAGATACGAGCCACTGATACCATCACCAGCCGGCTACTGACTCTATCTCCCTCCGCCAGAGGGCCAGTCATAGGTGACATTCAGTGTCGGCGCCACCTAACGGATGGATGTGGAATTAGACCCTGACCCCAGACTCAGTGGAGCAGCGAGTGGTGGAGGGGATACGTATGGCTGGGTTCCCGTGTGCTCTCTGTCGGGTCGTAGTTTATGTCGTGAGATAGCACCAGGCATATGGGTGGGTCAGAGCAGGACGTAGTGAAATGGTTGAGCGGCGTGAAATCTGTCTGTACACAGAGAGTCTGTGTGGAAACTTTCTGGATATCCACTCGGGAATCTAGTGTAGTCAAACTTTTTATATTGAAGGTATTAAGGAAGAAACCAACAAGTTTTGGTCAAAGTTGTCATTCTTCATGAGTTTGATGCGGAGTGATATGAATGAGGTGACAGCCGAGTGAATATCAAGTAGCGTTCAAACGAGTTGGAGAATAACTTCTTTGACCAAAAGGTTGCTTTCTGTATTTATCTCACCCCTGTACACACCAAAAGGTTGTACAACACACAGGATATAGAACATGGAGAATGGACTGCAATACTCATAGGGGCATGGGGATTGAGGTCCCAATGTTAAGAATATATGACTGAATTGTGTAGAATGCCCCCGGGACGTTTATCTATCCAGGACTTTGAAGGCTTTGAAGGGAACTGGGGCTCGTTTAATAATCTAGGATCGTACATTTAGACCATTTTCTGAGTGCCATAGAGACCCAGGGAAGTTGTGGGTCAACTTTATTCAACACTTATGGATGACCTTGTGGGCAGCTAAGACTGTTTTAACGAATAGGCTTAAATATTATTAAAAGATAGTCCAGGCTAAGGCTCAAAGTATTAGCTGAAAATTTAATCAGTTTGCACATGTGAAACGCATTGAAAACACGGTATCCACTTCACCCTCACGGATCATGTATCACCACCACTGACAGACTTTTATGGTCTGCTAAAATATCGATTTAATTTTCGTCGGCCAATGGAAACAAGGTCATAGAGTCATTTCACTCCAGCGACACTACCTTATTGGTATATCCAACCACATGATATACATCCAAAAGAATGTAAAAATACCCCCAAAACACTTTACGATCGAATAAAGACTTTCTGTTTCATGCATCGTCCGTGCTTCGCGGATCTGAAGGTCATATGATCGTCAGTCTCACATGACCTTGACAAGTTGGACAAAGGTCAATTGGCACGCACCATCGGTCCCTAGAGCTCACAGGGAGGTTGAGATCAGGAGTGGGAGAGGGAAGGCAACATGTCAGAACACATTCCCAGATGTTTCGTGAAGGTCAAAAGGTCACGCTTCTTATGGAGGACGCCACTCTGAGACGTCAAATATTTGACGGCTGTCCAAACCTCCTCAGAAAAAAAAACTTCCCACTGGTTGCCTGGTGTTCATTTTCTTGGGAAATTGAAAGCCCATGTCAATATTTGTACTTTAGAATTCCATTCAGCGAGGCAGCTTTAAATCAATATGAGAAAGATCAGGTGGAATCAACAAGGTACCACCAGGGATACTAAGCAAAGTTGTGGAATAACTTTTAAAGCGAACAATCACTGGAGGGTAAAATATGAAAAATCACCATAAATTAAGAGATCAATAAAAGCAATACCAAGCTGTTAAGTTGTTAAGTTATATCAAAATATCTTCTAAACTACACACGTTATTGTTTCTATCCCTGTATATATATGTACAACCTATTGACAAAATGTCTGCCATTGTACTACCGTTGGAAGATCTGGCTTATAGTCCAGAAATGGATTGTTTAATAATAATAATGATGATAATAATAATAATAATAATAATGATAATAATGATGAAAATGATAATAATGATAATAATAATAATAACAATAATAATGATGATGATGATAATAATAATGATGATAATAATAAACATTATTTAAAGTCTTCCGGGTACAAAGGTTACCAGGCCCTATCTTAGGTGGTCTCCAGTGGTCACAGAGAAATATGATTGACTTAATATTGTAATGCAGTTGGATACCCAACATATTTGCAGGCATCAAGGAGAATAAAAGATTAACACGTAGCTTTGACAGTTGCTACAACTGAGAGAGTTGGCCAGGTGTCCTCAGAAAATGAGGATGGGATTTACAATGACCATGTCTTTGAGGTTGGTTTCCAGTTAACCATGTAGGACAGGCAGGTTCGGAAGTAGCGGTTGATAATCAGTTTAGCTCTTCAGGTTTTCTGAACGGTTGTTATTAACTCTCCAGGATTTTAGATTCCCTCTTGTGAATGCCTTAAATTCACTCATCGGTTCCAATCATTTGACTGAAGGGTCAAAGCTTTATCTTAGTCTGGTATAAACGTCCATAAGCTTAAGAGGGGGCGTCCACCAACCATGACAAGGCTACGACAAGAGCAGACAAGAAAGTTCAAATTGGTGCCTTGTCGCAGCATTGTCGTGAGGAGGGGAGCTGTCGTGACCTTGTCGCAGCCTGTCGGGAAGTGCACGCTCCACCTAAATATTCTATCGTAGACCTCTGCGACAACCTCCCGACACGCCACGACACACCACAACACGGCTCCAAAATCGAACATGTTCGATTTTGTTGTAACCTTGTCGGAAGGCCCCCGACAAGCTTCATGTCGCAGCCTGTCATGGCCTTGTCGTAGCCTCTTGTCGGGAACTGTGGTCCACCAACCACGACAAGGGTACGACAAGGCTTCCAATTGTAGAGCTGTCGTGGACCTCGTCGGAAAGCCATTGTCATAGCCTTTTCGTGGCTGGTGGACGCCCCCTTTAACACTAAAAACTCGTGCTCAACAGGCTTACGGGTACGGTAACTCTTACTCAATGGGCAATAAACAGATGAATATTTCCGGTCTAGGATAAAATCAGAAACATATTTGTGTTTGGTCTGTGTCCCCATTCCATCTTGTTTGGAGGGCTTCGAAATGTTCTCCTGGCTATTGCCTCGTTCACCCTTGGCGATTAGGAACACAGACCAAGTAGCTAGGTTGGGTATGGATATACTTTTTCCTGTTAGATTCCCTTAATGTGTCACTTTAAGCATGTGCGCTTCCCTTTGTTCAAATAGCGTCTTAATATTGCATGTTTTATGGGTTTCTAGTGAATTTTATGCTGGATTTTATAATAACCAAATCGTCAGCATACAATACTTGTCTCGAAAAGGTTGATTCTTTGATCAAATTATCTATAAACAATAATTATGAAAAGATCCTGTCCTAAAGCAGACCCTTGTTTTTCCATATATATCATCATTATTGACTATTGCCTAGGTTTATTTTAATGATATCAAGTAATAAGTTTTTGGCCCTCGAGTCTACGGAAAATAGAGTTTTTATTAACCCTTGTAGAACACTCCAGAATTAATATAAATGAAAACCCCCGCCCCAGGAAATGTCTCTGTAGTGGGGTGGGAATCCAGCAGTGTTCATGTGTTCTACGGAAGGTGGCGCGACGTGCCGATCCTTACTGTGTAGTGATTCCGGGCAACGCCGCACACGAGAGTGGCGCGGCGGAGACCGGGATTACGTAACGCTGGGTATATATGCTCAGCGTTCACAGTAGGTCGACAGGCTGTCCTCGCACATCTCTTCTACGGAACAGACCCTTCGGCCCTCACTTTGCAGGCGGGTTCTCATAACCTTCCTGGTGGTTAGGCGAGTCTTTCAGATTAACCTCTCCAGCGTTACCCGGCACATGGTGCTGGGGTACTGTACTTGTGGGAAAGTAGCTTTTATTAATAAACATTCCTGTTTATTAAACGCGTGTGTTGTGTTATGTGTGACTAGGTCTGTGCAAACTCACCGAAAGTCAAACCAACCTATGTAGTGTGCGTAGGGTGGGATCCTACCTGGAACTAGCGTTCCGGATTGGGGTCATCCAACCTGCTAGACAGGCGGCGACCACCACATCTCTATTACAACATTCTCATTGGCCAATGGATATTTTGTTGTGGACCTGTGTGTGGACTCGTTGAATGAACGTTCATAAACAAAGTGCGGTATGGTACAATATTTTGCCATATAATGCAATATAGTATGGTTTAATGATATATTGTATTTCAATAAGAAAAAGAGAGAATGATTCCGAACTCATCGCTGCTGAATTTGTCAAACTATTGCAGCTAATAAAGAATCGAGAGCGAATCTAACGAGCTTTTGACCGCGAGCATAAAAAAGAATGAATCTTCTTTTTCTAATTCTAATTTGATCAGCGAAAGAGAATTAGGTATCATACAATTGCCCACTTAGCGTAATTCCTTGCATAAACCAATTAGAGGTGTTTCCAAGACAAGAAATCACAATTGCATGTGTGGAAAAGATACGCAGATAGGTCAATCTATTTAAGTAACGTTCGATGAAAATTGGCAGGTCATAGCCGGTTATTCACGACCATCAAAGCGCCGTATGGCATAGATTCCCAACAGGTTTAACACGTTTCACTAGAATATTACGCAATATAGTACAGTATAATGATTTATCTCACGCCTAGTATTTTTTTCTCCATAGACTTAGTATTAGGAATTTGTATCCAACAACCATGAGATATTTAGGAAAAATATCAAATGGGGGATTATGTCACAAATGTTAGCCCATTAGTCAATGTGAAGGGTGAGATAAATTAAGAAACCCATTCAAGTTTAGGGTCAGAGCTCGATCCCATCCCGTCTTAATCGCTACATATTTCACGCAGCTTCGCCTTGTGAATTAATATGTGATTCAAACTCGATGGGATACTTAGGAGAAACCAAACGAGAGTTAGTCGTGTTGTTGTTTATCAGACGACGGCAATGTCACGTTTACTGCGCGAGGCGAAGCCGAGTGCAGTGATACGCAACATTGCCAAATGCGATAAACAACACAACTAACTCGAGTTTGGTTTAGAATTTATCTTACCCCGTCTAAATTACTTCAGCAAATTAAGAAATAACATAAAACTCACCGATAATCAGTGATAATCATTGGTCGCTTTTCAAATGACGTCATTTGACAACTGTATCCCACTAGAGAGATAAATTTCCTGCACCTTAGACTAAATATAGTCTGCTAATGTTAAGCCTATGGAGTTCTGATCCTAAATTTCCACAGGCCTCCTCCATAATATTGTAATTCAGTTACGAAAATGACCCAATATACAATTTGTACAACCACTGCTTTTTCCTTCAAGAATCGAAAACAAATCTATCTTGCTTTAGTCCACGCCCATCAAAAACACTAAAAATGTCAGATTATTCATGACCATCGATATAAAACAATTCTGTAAGTCCCCATCCATCACCGAGCCCTGTCAGGTATGACCGGACCCTCCGATCCCATCAGCACGTCTCCCACCCAGTCCAAGGTCACGGGCCGGGATCCAGAGGTCACATCGTCACGGTGCCCTGTCAGGTATGACCGGACCCTCCGATCCCATCAGCACGTCTCCCACCCAGTCCAAGGTCACGGGCCGGGATCCAGAGGTCACATCGTCACGGCGACCTCCTCAGGGATCGAGACGAATCTACAGCGGATCGCATTGATCCGGGTCCGCCTGCCTGCGCCGCCCCTAATCCGGTCGGCGGGTCCCGGGCCCCTCCTGCCCGACAGTTGCTGTTGCCTGGTGACCGTTTGTTTGCCCCGAGTCGGCTAGTGGACGTGGTTGCCATGATGTGATCTACTGGATCTACGATCATGATGCAGATGTCATAGGATGGTGGGGGTTTTCTGGGGGAGCTGCCAATAAATGGTCATTGCCTGCAAGGTTTAGCAGACATTCTCAGCATCTTCACTTAGCTCGGTTTTACCAGGTACTACAGAAGAAACCAACAAGTAATGGTGAAAGTTGTCATTCTCCATGAGTTTGATGCTGAGTGATATGAACGAGGCGGCAGTCGAGTGAATATCATGTAGCATTCAAACGAGTTGGACGACTTCTTTGAACAAAACGAGTTGCTTTCTCTATTTATCTCACCCCTGTACACAATAAAAGAATGGACGACACACAGGATATAGAGCATGGAGAACGGACTGCAATACTCGTAGGGACATGAGGAACGAGTTGCCAATGTTAAGCCTATATAGGACACAAACACCAGGGGTAAGATAAATGCATGTTCTCTGTGTAAATCTTGGAATATGAAAATAAGATGAAAATGTAAGAAAATCTTCTTGTGGTTGTCCTCGGGAAAACCTGTCCACCCCCGTGAACATGTTTTTATAAACCCACCCAGCACTGAATCTTTAAAACTTCCCTTACAAGTACTCTGCCTTCATTATCCTTAGATACATTCCCCAAAATGTTGTAAAGTCTAGGGCCTGGCTTATTTTTTATTTTTTATTTTTTATTTAGAAGTAGCATCTCTCAATTTCTTGAGTTTTTCAGATACACATGTGGTTGATACGTCAATAGAATACATAGTTACAACTTATCACAGGAGTCAAAATTTAAAGCAAAGCCACATTAGGCAATAGGTGAAAGTTGATTTGATGAATATGATGGAAAGTTCGTCACAACAAGCTCCGACTAGTCCTCTATGTTAAAAATGGTTCGACCAATTTCTTGAACTCTTCACGACTTCCTAGTAGCTGAATGGAGGATGGCAGAGAGTCCCATACACGAACACCCCGATAGTAGGGAGAATTCATCACTAATTGACTTCTTGTCTGGTCGACCTGGAATTTAAGCTTGTCACTTGTTCTTGTTGTTCGGTTTGAAGTTTCGTTGCGCCAGGAGCTATTGAACTTATTACGAAACATCATGACCAACAGTTGCCTCTTTCGCCGCTCAGATAATGGTCTAAGTCCACAAACAGATTGTAACGTGAGCGATGAGTGGTACATTCCATATTTGTTAGCTACGATTCTTAGACCCCTGTTATGTAACTTATCTAAGATCACCCGATCCTGTTGTTTCATGCTATCTATGATAAAGGAACAATATTCGAAAAGTGGGATAATATTCGTTAAATAAATTTGCTTTGCAGCATCTAACGTTAATCTACCCCGTAGTTTAGACAACTTAAAAAGCGACCCACTGATTTTCTTCGACATTGAGTTTAAGTGTTTCGTCCAGGTGAGACAACAATCGAACTCCACACCTAGGTAGTTGTAGGTCAGACAAGTAAAGACCACACCACCCTGGAGATTAACGTTCAGTAAAGGACATTTTTTTAACATGGGCTGAGAGCCAAACCACATAGCCTTGGTTTTAGAAACATTCACTGTTAGTGCATTTGAGATACACCAGTTACCCAGATTGATCAGGTCATCCTGGAGCTTTCGACGTGCTACTTCGGGACTTTTGTCCTGAACAAACAAGACCAAATCGTCTGCATATTGCAGAAAGAGACAGTGCTTGATGCAAGTCCCGAGGTCATTGATGAACAAGACAAACAACAAGGGGCCCAATACCGAGCCTTGCGGCACGCCGAAAGCTATGTCGTTCTGGTCAGACGACACACCATTGATGGTAACAAATTGGCGCCGATTCTCGAGATAGCTTTCTATCCAACTGACTAGATTAAGAGGCATCTTGAGAACATGTTTTAGTTTTTTGAGCAAGAGATTGTGATGAATGCTGTCAAATGCTTTCTTAAGGTCCACGTAACAACAGGCAACAATGTTGCCCTTGTTACGTGCTTCATATAGAAATTTACAAAAGTTAAAAATTGGATCAGCAGTGCTGCGTTCAGGACGGAAACCATACTGGTATTCACTCAGTATGTTGGCATTTTGCACCAGTTCATAGATGCTATTATGGATCACCTTTTCCATGATTTTACTCGGAATGCTAAGGAGAGAAATCGGGCGCCAGTTCTCAACTGAGTTTAGATCACCAGATTTAGGGATGGGAATCACTTGTGCTGTTTTCCAGGCATTAGGAAAGGTTTTTGAAGAGATAGAGAGATTTAATAAAAGTGTAAAAACTTCTGAAAGAGCATTTAGTCCTTGTATCAGAATCGATGAACGAACATATTCTAAACCACTACTTTTATGACAATCAACAGCACGTAAGGCAGTGACAACATCAGCCTCCTCAACGGATAGATATAGGTCAGCAATGGTGCCCTGATCAATCTGCATGACAGCGTGGAGGTTGGATTCAAAAGAAGTCTGATCTAATTTACAGAACAGACAACTTCCGATTTCCGAGAAATAGCTATTCATAACTTTGGCAACTTCATCTTTTGGAACACGAACACCTTTACATATCAGTTCACAATCTGAGACAGAAGAGTCAGGATTCAGCAAGTCATTGATTATCTTCCAGTATTTTTTGGGTTGGCCTTTAGCTTCATTTAACTTGTTTTTACAATAATTACTACGCTCAGTCCTGAGAAGATTTTTAATTTCACGTGAAATACGACGGGCTTCTTGGAGCATAACAGTCGATTTAGAGGATTTAGAATGAGCAATTAAATCTCTGCGGTGGTGGATCAAATTGAGCAACTCCCTACTCATCCAAGACGGCTTGCTGTCTCTATAACTCATTTGCCGCACAGGGCAGTGTTCGTCTAGATAAGTAACAATTAGATTCAATAGGATACTCCAGAATATATTAACATCTATTTGGTGATACAACGATGGTTCAAGGTTTGCTTCTAAATGAGTCAAGAAAAGATCAACATCGAACTTCCTATAGCTTCTACCAGTGAATTTTACAGGGATCTTGGTTCTCGACTCTTTTTTCCTTGTAGCTAGGGTTGGGTAGTGGTCGCTAAGACCATCACTTAATACAGTAGCAGTGCAGACAAGAGAACAGTTGGTGTACATGTGGTCTATATTGGTACCACCGTTTGCATTGGGACGTGCGACACTCTTAACAATTTGCTTGAGACCAGAGATTCTTATAAAGTTTTGGGCTATTTTGTAATCTGAAGAACTAGTTTTCTTAAGGTCAACGTTGACATCACCAATTATCCAGATCTCTTGGCTACAGATTTCGTTACTCTTAATAATTTTCAAGAGGTGATCATAGAATAAGCGAGCAGATTTGGGTGGAGGCTTGTAGCACGTGATGACACATGTCTTACGATAACTTGGCTTGTTAAGATTCAGTACTAGAATTTCAAAGTCAGAATTGGTTACACTAAGGTCTCTTATGTATTCAATATATGGAGTCAACCCAGCCTTGACATAACAAGCAATGCCACCCCAAGAAGACGAGTCCCTGTCTAATCTATAAATTTTGTAACCCGGCCAATGAAGCATGGAATCAACGTAACCTTGATGAAGTAAAGTTTCAGTCAAGCACACAAAATCAGCACCTCCAAACGATAGTTGAACTTGATCAAGTTTAGAGTAGAGGCTGCGGATGTTCTGACAAACAAAATTAAATCCTTTTTCAGTGATATGACTAACCATGATGTAAAGTTACTATAATAAGTCTAGGTATGCCTGAGGAAAGTAAAACAAGATTAGGACAGCTCAGCCGAAAAGATGAAGATGAGGTTTGTGAGACATCCACAATCAACATGTGAATATCTCCGAACTGTGCAGCCATCACATCAGTGATCAGCTGCACAGTTGAAAATAAGGAGGGGAGTGTAGAAAGATTTCAAAATTCAAATTATGCAAGGATAGACCTTAAAAGAAGGGAGTAAGAACTCGATCACAGAGGTACTGTGTATTACTATGAGCCAAGCAACTGAACTGCTTTCAATGATAATTGGACTTTTTTTATATACACTGGGCAGGTGGCATTTTGGTTTAAAGCTCTTCGTTGTGGTTGCCTGTAAAAGCCAATCAGGGATGACTCGTCTCCTCTCAGTCTGTTGAACATGCCAAGAGGGCCGCTCATGTCACTGACAACTCAGGTGTCACGTCAGAACGCCCCCATGTGGACAGACCAGCAACTAGAGCGAGCGATAATGAGGGTAAAGATGCCAGTCAGAACATGGCTGTTGTACAGTCAACATCAAGACAGGGAGGAGCTGCTATAAGATGGTGACTGTCCTAATACAGTCATTTTGATACTAACAATTAAGGTTAATTTGGATGACTAGTCTCTTTGCACAGAAACTAATATTAGTGGCCACGATGTAGAACAATATGGTATACTTTGCTACATCTGTAGGGGTCAGGTCAGTAGAGTTGCCGTGTGTTCGCTCTTCACCAGAGGAGGTGTGAAGCGTAGCGCCCCCTATCGTTTTAGCATGGTCTCAAATGACAGCTGAATGTGGATTCCTATACTAAAATAGGCTAACTAGTAACAGCTACTACATACAAACTGTTAGAGCTCTATCAAAAATCTTTTCATATATTGATAGAGTGATATCTAATGTACTCCAAACCACAACAGAGCTCAATAGAGCTCCATGTTTTATGGCTGTTTGGTGTTGTTTAATACAATGTTATTTCTCATAGGCTATGGCTTACAAGCCTCACACAGTCCATTCTCAAGAGCTCCTTCCCCTCTGCTGGCAGGTTTGAAAGTGGCACCTTGAACCTTGCCGCGATCGCATATATGAGTTGGGTCCCTATAGGGGGCGCAGCGCTTCACACCTCCTCTGGCTCTTCCCTAGAGGATGTACTTGCTGATACCTGCTGTGTGGTGATTCCGGTAAGCACGTGGACGGAAGTGCTACGGGTTTGACCAGATTACATAACTTGGTCTGTGTATAAGGCCGAGTCCGCAGCAGGTTGACAGGTTACTCTGTGTGTTCCTCTCTGAGGTTGAATAAGGGAGCTTGCTTCGGCTTGTGGACTTATTCCCTCAGCTTTACTTGACATTCCGGTGTCAAGGTACTGTAACAAATGTAGTTTGCTAAGAAGGGTATTTCAATAAACATTGTGTACCTAAGTTTCTGAGTCTGGTTTTGTGTGGCCAGGAATATATAGTCATCCGGCTTATTTCCTGAATACATCCGAACCAACCTATGTAAGTTCTCATCGGGTAGCAATGTAACATCCCCAGAGTAGATCAATCTAATCCGAAGATTTCCAAAAACCCAAAGAGGGCAGAGCCGGCAACCGCTACACATTCATTGATTTCTTTACCCCTGGGACTCCTGCAATTATATAGATATATCTCTTGATATGTCTTATCCATTATAATAAATTATATTCTCACCTACTTCAAGCAATAAGATGTTTGACAGGCTATGAAAACATTACTCAGTTGGAAGGCATGACAACAGAATGTCTGTTTATATTGTTCTGTTTCTCATACATATATGCTACATTGCGTTTTGAAAGGCAAATCGATGCTATCCCTCATACAAATCTTCATAGACTTAACATGGTACTGTATGCCACGGTTATTATCCTACCCCTCAAATCAATCTCCATAGACTTAACATGGTGTAACTGTATGCCACGGTCATAACATAAAATATGTGTATGCCACGGGTGACATATGAAATTAAAAACATGTGACAGGGTAGGATAAAAGCTAAAGATTATTTTCATCTAATTGTTTACATGGTGTTTGTTGTCTTCTGCTACAGATATCACTCAGCTGCGCTTTGTGATATCATTCCGCCAAGACAACGCAAGCCATATAAACACTTATATGAAATTTTGTGGCATTTCTTGATAATATTGTTCTGTTGCTCATACAGTGTGCGTTTTGAAAGGCAAATCGATGACACTTTACTGACTGTATACTCTTGCGTTGTACAAACCAGAAAAACATGCTTTTGCTTTAGCTTCGTTTGCAGCTGTTCGCTTAAAATACAATTAACACCTGCCTTTGTTGTAAAATAAGATTTGCTGATACAGGAAATCATAAAACACAGACTTAGACGCTTCTGTATCCGTTAGTGTTTGAAATATTAAAAAGAAGATTGAATAAAAAGCCACTCGCTAGTCTCTCCGCGAAGCATTAAGATGGATGTAGACTGCGGTATAATTACATAATCTGCTTACTCCACACGCGTGGCATAAAAAAACACACTAAAACTGCGCTTGCTTTTAATCTCACTCTCCAAGCGGAGACGGGCACTAATCAATGGAGTCTCTGGTTTAATGGACGGCGGTGGGGGGAGATTGATTATCTTGTCTTTTATACTCGATTTGAAATAAAATATCGATTTTTTTCCTCCATCTCTTTTTTCTCTCCAGACAGCTGCCTCGGCGCCTATCAATACGCTTATTGGTACAGAATCTATGTCTGGTTTCTTGTATGGAGGGAGGTCATTTCACATATGGTCAATTCTCACCAAACGTTATTAAATATGACATTTTTGGTCTCAAAATCTTAGTCGTAAGACAGGTTAGAGACTCAAAGCGATGAAACTGTTTGAGTTCTTGAAATATTTAAGAGGTTATGGACAAAAAGTCACCGTTTCAAGATTTTTATTATTTGGTGTAGTGTTGACACAGAAACGAGTTACTATTAACTACTCTACATTCCATGCTTCTGATATTTCACTGGGAATGTAGAATAATAATAGAGAAATCTGTATTATCAGCTGATGATGCCATAATAAAGGAATGATGTTAAATACATATCTTTGGTGGATTATGCAGGTACAGGTCAAGCAGTAGAAAATCAACAAAATTCAAATAGAATGAAATATGGTTGGAAATTGCAAAACTACCTATATATGGACTTCTTTTTCCACAACATAAAATAAAATAAAATAATGAAAATCTGAAATGCTCCCCATACACAATATACTACCAGAGCATGACCTCAAATGTAAACAAAAGACCAATAAAAAAATTTGAAAAAAAAGAAAAAATGACCTACATACATTCCGTGCTGTCTCATCTCAATGGATGCTCACGTATCCTCACCCAACAGTGTTCCGTATTTTTCCGTAATTTTCCGTATTTTCGTTATATGGCGAAACGTTATACATATATTTTACATCATGGCTATATAATAAAGCAGGCTACTGACTCGGCTCCCCTGCCACACTATATTACTCTGAGAGTTTCAGATGGATGTGGATTTGTTCCTTCTCCGACGTCTTAGCGGGGACACTCTCTGAGTGATTTCCCCCTTTCATATTGTGGCTGCTGACTGTATGCTGGATGGACGTCTCTAAAGGGTCGAAGCCGCCGTCTCGAGCCGCCACAGAGAGAGCCATTTGCTGATGAAGTCCTGCATTAGGGAGCGGCTCAGTCCTGATGTGGGCGCTCCACGTACGAGGGGCATTATTACTCAACTGTACCCCTCAACTCTCACTCTCCTCTCACTCTCCTGATGGGGGCGCTCCACGTACGAGGGGCATTATTACTCAACTGTACCCCTCAACTCTCACTCTCCTCTCACTCTCCTGATGGGTGCGCTCCACGTACGAGGGGCATTATTACTCAACTGTACCCCTCAACTCTCACTCTCCTCTCACTCTCCTGATGGGTGCGCTCCACGTACGAGGGGCATTATTACTCAACTGTACCCCTCAACTCTCACTCTCCTCTCACTCTCCTGATGTGGGCGCTCCACGTACGAGGGGCATTATTACTCAACTGTACCCCTCAACTCTCACTCTCCTCTCACTCTCCTGATGGGTGCGCTCCACGTACGAGGGGCATTATTACTCAACTGTACCCCTCAACTCTCACTCTCCTCTCACTCTCCTCTCACTCTCCTGATGGGGGCGCTCCACGTACGAGGGGCATTATTACTCAACTCTACCCCTCTCCTCTCACTCTCCTCTCACTCTCCTCTCACTCTCCTCTCACTCTCCTCTCACTCTCCTCTCACTCTCCTCTCACTCTCCTCTCACTCTCCTCTCACTCTCCTCTCACTCTCCTGATGGGTGCGCTCCACGTACGAGGGGCATTATTACTCAACTGTACCCCTCAACTCTCACTCTCCTCTCACTCTCCTGATGGGTGCGCTCCACGTACGAGGGGCATTATTACTCAACTGTACCCCTCAACTCTCACTCTCCTCTCACTCTCCTGATGGGGGCGCTCCACGTACGAGGGGCATTATTACTCAACTGTACCCCTCAACTCTCACTCTCCTCTCACTCTCCTGATGGGTGCGCTCCACGTACGAGGGGCATTATTACTCAACTGTACCCCTCAACTCTCACTCTCCTCTCACTCTCCTGATGGGGGCGCTCCACGTACGAGGGGCATTATTACTCAACTCTACCCCTCAACTCTCACTCTCCTCTCACTCTCCTCTCACTCTCCCCTCACTCTCCTCTCACTCTCCTGATGTGGGCGCTCCACGTACGAGGGGCATTATTACTCAACTGTACCCCTCAACTCTCACTCTCCTCTCACTCTCCTGATGGGTGCGCTCCACGTACGAGGGGCATTATTACTCAACTCTACCCCTCAACTCTCACTCTCCTCTCACTCTCCTCTCACTCTCCTCTCACTCTCCTCTCACTCTCCTCTCACTCTCCTCTCACTCTCCTCTCACTCTCCTGATGGGGGCGCTCCACGTACGAGGGGCATTATTACTCAACTGTACCCCTCAACTCTCACTCTCCTCTCACTCTCCTGATGGGGGCGCTCCACGTACGAGGGGCATTATTACTCAACTCTACCCCTCAACTCTCACTCTCCTCTCACTCTCCTGATGGGTGCGCTCCACGTACGAGGGGCATTATTACTCAACTGTACCCCTCAACTCTCACTCTCCTCTCACTCTCCTGATGGGTGCGCTCCACGTACGAGGGGCATTATTACTCAACTGTACCCCTCAACTCTCACTCTCCTCTCACTCTCCTGATGGGGGCGCTCCACGTACGAGGGGCATTATTACTCAACTGTACCCCTCAACTCTCACTCTCCTCTCACTCTCCTGATGGGTGCGCTCCACGTACGAGGGGCATTATTACTCAACTGTACCCCTCAACTCTCACTCTCCTCTCACTCTCCTCTCACTCTCCCCTCACTCCCCTCTCACTCCCCTCTCACTCTCCTCTCACTCTCCTCTCACTCTCCTCTCACTCTCCTGATGGGTGCGCTCCACGTACGAGGGGCATTATTACTCAACTGTACCCCTCAACTCTCACTCCTCTCTCATTCTCCTCTCACTCTCCCCTCACTCCCCTCTCACTCCCCTCTCACTCTCCTCTCACTCTCCTCTCACTCTCCTCTCACTCTCCTGATGGGGGCGCTCCACGTACGAGGGGCATTATTACTCAACTGTACCCCTCAACTCTCACTCTCCTCTCACTCTCCTGATGGGGGCGCTCCACGTACGAGGGGCATTATTACTCAACTCTACCCCTCAACTCTCACTCTCCTCTCACTCTCCTCTCACTCTCTCCACACTCTCCTCTCACTCTCCTCTCACTCCCCTCTCACTCTCCTCTCACTCTCCTCTCACTTTCCTCTCACTCCCCTCACACTCTCCTCTCACTCCCCTCTCACTCTCCTCTCACTCTCCACACTCTCCTCTCACTCTCTCTCACTCTCCTCTGACTCTCCGCTGAGTCTCCTCTCACTCCCCTCTCACTCTCTTCTCACTCTCCTCTCACTCTCCTCTCACTCTCCTCTCACTCTCCTCTCACTCCCCTCTCACTCTCCTTTTACTCTCCTCTCATTCTCCTCATTCTGCTCACTCTCCTCTCACTCTCCTCTCACTCTCTCTCACTCTCCTCTGACTCTCCGCTGACTCTCCTCTCAATCCCCTCTCACTCTCTTCTCACTCTCCTCTCACTCTCCTCTCACTCTCCTCTCACTCTCCTCTCACTCCCCTCTCACTCTCCTTTTACTCTCCTCTCATTCTCCTCATTCTGCTCACTCTCCTCTCACTCCCCTCTCACTCTCCTCTCACTCTCCTCTCACTTTCCTCTCACTCCCCTCACACTCTCCTCTCACTCCCCTCTCACTCTCCTCTCACTCTCCACACTCTCCTCTCACTCTCTCTCACTCTCCTCTGACTCTCCGCTGAGTCTCCTCTCACTCCCCTCTCACTCTCTTCTCACTCTCCTCTCACTCTCCTCTCACTCTCTCTCACTCTCCTCTGACTCTCCGCTGACTCTCCTCTCACTCCCCTCTCACTCTCTTCTCACTCTCCTCTCACTCTCCTCTCACTCTCCTCTCACTCTCCTCTCACTCCCCTCTCACTCTCCTTTTACTCTCCTCTCATTCTCCTCATTCTGCTCACTCTCCTTTCACTCTCCTCTCACTCTCTCTCACTCTCCTCTGACTCACCGCTGACTCTCCTCTCACTCCCCTCTCACTCTCTTCTCACTCTCCTCTCACTCTCCTCTCACTCTCCTCTCACTCTCCTCTCACTCCCCTCTCACTCTCCTTTTACTCTCCTCTCATTCTCCTCATTCTGCTCACTCTCCTCTCACTCTCCTCTGACTCTCTCTCACTCTCCTCTGACTCTCCGCTGACTCTCTTCTCACTCCCCTCCCACTCTCTTCTCACTCTCCTCTCACTCTCCTCTCACTCTCCTCTCACTCTCCTCTCACTCCCCTCTCACTCTCCTTTCACTCTCCTCTCATTCTCCTCATTCTGCTCACTCTCCTCTCACTCTCCTCTCACTCTCTTCACACTCTCCTCTCACTCTTCTCACTTTTCACTCTCCTCACCCTCCTCACCTTGTGAAATTCAGATTAATTTGTGTTGCTGAGTTAAAAGGATATGATACTTAACGGAATTAGATGAGGAGTCAAAAAGAATAAATGTCGCTGGTAGGATTTTAGAACCAGCCCGTCTTCCCCTGGTTCAGTTTAATTGGATTTCCATTGACAGAAAAAGAAACCCTTAACGATTTCTGGTCGTGGCTGTAAGAAGTCGGTCAATGGGGAGGTGGACGTGGCTAGGCGATAGAAATCATTGTTGGAGCCAAAACTTTCCAGTTTCTTTAGTGCTCCCTGTCCAATTTGAGGACACATGATCGATTCTATCAGTGGAAAAATCCAATTGGGTGAATTTGTCGTGGATATATTCTGTCGATCACTAGTGTCACTTGCGCAATCTATCATCAGGGGAATTGTTCGGCAAGTCTCTGGTCTTTAGTTTCTATTGACCGGCATTTTGTACAAAGTGCAGTCATAAAGGAGGACACGCAAGATAAAGTCTTTTAAACATAAAGTACTAAAATTATGTATGTGAGATGTAACCGATGCTGAAACAGACAATACTCGATGGCTTTGTGGACAGGCGGCCGTAGACCACTTTGCTCTCCAACCATAGGCATAAGTCTGTAAATGGAAACAAATAGACTAGGAATCTGATTAATGAGTGTATTTTCCGTATATATCATGGTTTTTAAGTCGGTAGCGGTTTACCGAGTCCCTATACATTCTCAATGGGCAATTCATGCACCATGGATAATAATACTGTAGCGTTCCCTCTAGTCGCTGAAAGTGTATGACCACTTTCCGTGATCGTCAGCCGACAAGAGGTTCCGACACGTCAGTCGCTACCCTGTACTTACCGTGCCAGTACAGGTGGGTTTGGCTTGACCCACTGGAAAGAGCAGGGAGATGCAGAATCTACCAACTACTACTTAACTATGAAGACAAAACCAGACTCCGGACTGTTTCAGTTACCGAGCTTTTATTACGGTACAACTTTGTACAACGTTGGTGCTACAGGGCACCAACTAGCGCGTGAAGAGATACTGGTCTCTTCAACGTTGAAAGGTGCTACAACACAACCTAACCAACACGTGAGGCTTCAGGCATTCACTCTATACAGAGACTCCGCGAGAAGTCCTGTCAACCCGCTGTGGACTCAGCCTTATATAGTGGCTGAGTTACGTAATGCGGGCGACCCCGTAACATTTGCATACCGCGGGTCCGCTGGCTTTACCGCACAGCAGGGATCGGCTCTCGCCCCACCTAGTGTAAAGTGAAATAGACACTGCACGACTACCCTGACCCCTACAATACCAATGACACAATCATGATAAAGGCTGTGTCAGGTTTATGTGTCGTTGGTGTGTTCCGCTTCTCTTCTTACTCACTTTCTTTCATTTTGATCTCTTTTTGTTAGTTCTAAAGCAGATGAAAAGGACAAATATTTTGCTAAAGACACATCACAATTAATATGATAATGTTCCGTTTGGTGGCGCCACTGTGCCCTGTAGGATATGCCTTTAACCCCTGAGATATGACCCTCTCGGACCACATCCGACCCGCCAGCGACTGCAGACTCCAATATTAGTTCAGAAAGACGAGTAGAAACCGATTCTGACGCTTACATAAAAGCTGGAAATTAAATTTGCGCCTTGATCCATTCGCCGTGGACGTGGCTGGGGGAGTTTTATTGTCGAGCTCTCTCTGCGCAGTGTCGTGTGAGTGTTGACGACTCGTGGGTGCCCATCGGCATCCCTGCCTCATGCCCAGTGGCAGGTCGCTCTCAGGGAGAGTGCAGATTGATAATGTGTGCGATGTTCCCACTCTCAGTAAGTCTCCTGGGACCTGTTTCAGTAGTTTCATGACATGTCTAGATGGCGTCTGTGACACCATACAGACAGATCACAAGATTGCAGTCAATGACACACAGAGTTTCACTCACTTCTTGTAGAAATTACGCAATGACACTTTAACATGAGTAGAGGATACATATAATCTATAATCGTTCCAAATATGAAGAAGATTGGCCACTTCGATCTTCTGATATTTGCTAGTCTTTTTCCGCTGTTGCTTGCACTGTTGGTGCCGCTGTTGATGTCTGTCTAGGCCTAATGTCACACCTACTGAAACAGGTCCAGGTGCTCTGCTTGAGTCGCAGCTCCCCTGTAGACACAGTAGAAGCCATTTTCCACTGGCCGACTATTTGCCACCGATCTGCAGTCGGGAACCACCAACGCCAGATCGGTGAATGGAAACAGACATGCAGAGAAGTGTTAACCGATTAATTGTGTTTAGATTATGCAATAAGGCCACCACCGTGATGGTCATTATGTTTGGAGGAATACTATGGACCTGCCAAATACAGCAGAAAAAAAGCTTATCTTACCGATTTTTAGATCCTGATGCATAGTCGTTTGTCACCACCGACCGACTTTTGGAGGGAACTCAATTAATCAGTGGACTTTTCGTCAGCCGGTGGAAAATTACTTTCTCGTTGATGTTTGTGTGAAATGAGATAGAGTTAGTCATATATTACCAAAATTGTGCATTTAAGGAAAGAAACATTCAGGAGTTTTAGGAAATATTAGGAAATAAATGAGATGGATGGGCATTTCAGATCAGTCCTAGATGCGGTGTGGAAACCAATTTGGTAATGGCTACCACAGGACGATGGCACTTCTCAGAATGTCTATTCCTAAATGAAAAACAATATTACTCACCTCAAATGTGTGTAATATGTGAACATAAACACATACCGGGATGCGTTCATAATATATGTAGAGGCGCCATCTTTGATTTTCAGCCTAAATTTACAAATAATCAGGGACATTCTTTTTGCCTATACTTGTAATCACAACCATACAAATGACACGAGACTTGTAAAATGTGATCTGCTGTGTTTTAGAAGGGTAAACCTCTTTATCAAAGACTGCGGGCCTCTTCTATTGACAAAAAATAACTTTGAAAGTAATTCAAAATGGCGGTCAACCATCTCGACGGCAACAGATCTGCTTCTATTTTACACAGGGACAATATCTAAATCAAGTTGCAGATTGATTATGTGTGTAATGTTTCCACTCTCAGAGAGCTTCCAACCCAGTAAAGAGTCCAATGCACATAGATCAATCGATTTCGGAACATTAAAGGAACGGTACTTTGTCTCAGGCGAGGCATCCTAATGGAGTTCACCCTGGCCGGTAGGTGTGGGGCAGCTAGGCAAGGATCAGACAACAATTAGTGACCCTCCCCCCCGATATGGTCTTTTGTCGCTGTTGAGTTGTCAGTCAATGTTCCTAAATCACTCACCAAAAGTTAATCAACATGCTGATAAATCCAGTCGACACCAACAGAACAGATGGCTGACACGGGCCAACAGAGTTATGTAATTTGCCTGCATCAAGTTAACCGACAACTATACGATTTAAGAACTAATCGTTCAACCCCAAAGCGGTAGATGTGCATTGGGCTCAAGCCATTTTCTACAGGCCAACGAAAACTACAACGATTTATTGAGTTCTCCTAAGACCGGGCACGACGCGAGCCGACGCGAGCCGACGCGAGCCGACGCGAGCCGATACAAAATAACCATATCGTAGCGTGTCGGGAGGCATATCGTAGCGTATCGGTGCGCGTCGGCTCGTGTCGGTGCGCGTCGTAACGTATTGGGAGGGTGCATGAAAAATGTGCCATGGTCCGGATACACCCCGATATTGCTCACGATACAACCAGTGTAATCCACCATATTTCCTTTATAATTGCAGAAATAATGCATATTTATGATTGATATTTTATCTGTAGATACAAATCGATATCATATGATATCTCATAATGATATCTAATAAAAAAGATAGTTCCAAGTTAAAGTATAAAATGGTCGATTTGAGACCCTTATCTACTATCAAATTTCACCATTTTTGTCGCGTAACCATTATATATCCTAGATATTTTGAAAATTTCATAATTTTCCATCGATTATTTCATATGATTTCCTGCTTAATGTGCCATCTATACACACCGACGCGCACCGACGCGCCACGACAATCGATACATGATCGATTGTCGTAGACCCTCTACGAGATGTTTTTTTTATCGGTGTGCGTCAGTGCGCGTTGGTGCGCGTCGGGTCGCGTTGGTAGTGTTATCAATTTCTTTGGGCATGTGTGGCTATGCACAAAATATATTGCACAATCATAATATTAGCTGTAAGGATTGGTCAACACACAGGTTCAAGTGCCTTTGTCTGGACTTCCAGCCAAGGAACACGCAGGATCTAGGTCACCTGACCACATACAACCAACCATGGTCAAGTTCTGTAACACACAGGCGAAATTCCGCGCGAAATTCGCCGAAATCCGCGCTCAAATCGGTCACTTACTCGCTAGTCGCGTAGCAGCCCAGTCAACAACCCAATCATAATATTGCTCTTTTTAACATAATTATATAAAGTTTAAATATTTCAGATGCATGTCCATGTTTCCTTCGGTAAAGGCATCCCTTGAAAGTACCACCATTCATGGTATATTTGAATATGATAATTTCTTTCGCTGATCCTTGATCTCCTTCGGTTTATCTATTTTACGATTGTCAGGTGGTGGATAGGTGGATGGTATTCTATGCTCGTTATATAGGTGGTACAGTTTGGTCACATTACCTTAATCTTCACTGATACACATAAAAGATACAACTGACAATGCAGGTTGTTCCTCTTATCGTTTTAGTTACTATGTTGCTCAATTTAAGTAAATGTCGGCCGTATGGGTCACAAGAAAGGGAAGATATAAATTTTTTTTGCCCCAGATAATATGTTTGTGAGGTACACTCGATAACTTGAAGAAAATTCCGGAAGAAAATTACTGCAACAGTATTACAAAATTGGCTAGCAACAGAATTATCCAGATTCAGTGCATCTAACAATCATTTTTAGATGCACAAAAAATTACTGCAACAGATTTTCTTTTGACCCAATATTCCCACGACCAAATCCACAGTTTGTCACGAATTGGTGCCAAATAGCACAAACAATCGGCAAATAGATTGGTCCCCTATTTACCTATTTCCACTAGATTTCTGAAAAGCAAGTTTATAAATCGGGTTGGTGACTAATAAAATAATCGGAACAGAAATCGGCGAGTGGAGACACGGCTCATTGGACACGGCGGCAGCTCACACTCAGACTCTGGTCCCGCCCGGCTACTTAGGCTTTCATCAAATAAGCCTAACTCTGCCGCCTCGTTCTGACCTGATTTGGTCCCCTCCCGCCAGGGGCGCTCTGGGGGCATGTGGGGGCAGGGCCTGGTTATGTAGCGTCCCGCTGGGGGGCACCACAGTCGGACTCCAGAACGAGACTGCAGCTTTGATCAAAGCCCTGCCCAGGAGGCCAGCAGCGCATCTGTCTGCGAGGTCAGTGAGTAGCGCATCTGTTTACAAGGCCAGTGAGTGGAGCATCTGTCTGCGAGGCCAGTGAGATGGGCATCTGTCTGCGAGGTCAGTGAATAGCGCATCTGTCTGCGAGGCCAGTAAAACGGTGATCTGTCTGCGAGGCCAGTGAGTGGAGCATCTGTTTACGAGGCCAGCAGCGCATCTGTCTGCGAGGTCAGCGAGTCGCGCATCTGTCTGTGCGGTCAGTCCAGTGAGGCCAGCAAAACAGGCATCTGTCTGCAAGGCCAGTGAATGGAGCATCTGTCTGTGAGGCCAGCAGCGCATCTGTCTGCGAGGCCAGCAAGACGGGCATCTGTCTGCGAGGCCAGTTAGTTGTGTACATGGCTGAGTGACCAGAAAGATGGGCATCTGTCTGCGAGGTTAGTGAGTCATGCATCTGTCTGCGAGGTCATCAAATTGTGCATCTGTCTGCGAGGCCAGTGAGTCGTGCATCTGTGTGCGAGGCCAGCAAGACGGGTATATGTCTGCGAGGCCAGTGAGTCATGCGTCTGTCTCGAGGCTAATCCGTGTCAGGAGAGATCAACGCGTACATCTTTTAATCCCAGGTTCTATATCTGATGGACCCTCGCTTTCATAAGCTCCCGGTCTCCACATTTCCCTCTATTCATTCTGATATCCTTCAATTGACTGCTTTACATGACCACGCAATGTTTTTACCGGGCTTCACTCTCCTTGCCTCGCGCATTGAGACATCTCAGATCATATCTTTTCACAGGAGACTTCAGTAGTTCCAGTCATAAGTAGGTTAACAAGCTTACTATCTACGAACGTTGCTTAAATCTCTCCCTTTGGGTAGACAGATTTAGGGATGTACATGGCCAGGAGGGAGTCAGTGCTCCTAATTCTGCTCGGGAAGTCCTCCCTTTTCTCTTTAACAAAGAAGGCCAGCAGGCTTACTATCTAACAACATGAGGTTTAAAAGGCGCTCTGAGGCATCTATAAAGCATTTACCGTAAACTGATCAGATTTAAAAAGACTTAAAGATAACGTTATAGGGACGTGATGTAGTTACACTTTACCAGATAAATCTAAAGTGCTTCTGAGGAACTTTACATTCACTTCTCTTCAGTCTGGTATAAAGGACTGCTTAAAGTACACTATTTGTGATTGTTATAGTCTAGACAAACAAGTAAAGGAAGAAGAATAATTAGATTCAGAAATGGTGTTTTGTAACAGATAACAGGTCAAATTCAGGTTGGTGGCAGGTATCGGGTCTGTTTCAGATAGCGATGGTCATTATGTTAGGACATAAGTTTTGTCGGTATGGACCTATTGATTATTACATACCTATTGCCGAATGTGTATGAAATACTGCCCGCTACTAGGGGTGTAGTATAAATAATGTTCGGGCGCACTGCGCCCGTAGTGAATATTCGGGCGCACTGTGCCCTTAGTGAATGTCTCAGGTAGAAATCTACATAAATAAGTATAGAAAATTATGTTTTTCTTGATTTCTAGGTATGTAATAATAAGAAAACGTAGTGACTGAGCCCGTAGGGATGCCATTCTCGGCCTTTTCGGATTCCATAAATACATCCCTCTGCCTGCGGCATCGGGACGTATTTATGGCATCAAAAGACCTCGAATGGCCATCCCTTCGGGCTCAGTAACCACGTTTTCTCTTAATACGGCAGAAACAAGGCATTACACAGTACCCTCACCGATTTGTAGATGCCTAGGTGCAATCGTTGGCCACCACCGACCGACTTTTAGGAGAACTCAGTAAATCGGTGGGGTTTTCATCAGTCAGTAGAAAATGACTTACAGTCGGTCAGTGCTGATTGACGACTGCATGTCGGTGTCTAAAGGTTGGCGAGGGTATTGTGTATACCTTGTTTTTGCTGTATTTGACAGGTCCCTACTCACTGAATTGACCTCCAAACAGAGTGAAATTGGTTGATGGTCCAACCTTATTGCATAATCTATGCCCAATTAATCGGTGAACACTTCTGAGCATGCCTGTTTCCATTGACTGATCCGGCGTCGGTGGTGTCCAACTGCAGATTGTTGGCGAATAGTCGGCCAGTGGAAAAAGTTTTTGCTGTATTTGACAGGTCTATACTGACTGAAGTCGCTTTGTGGTGGCCTCATTGCATAATCTATGCACAATTCATCGGTGAACGCTTCTCTACATGTGTGTTTCCATTCACCGATCTGGCGTCAGTGGTTCCCGACTGCAGATCGGTGGCAAATAGTCGGCCAATGGAAAATGACTTTATGGAACATAATGACCTCGAAACGGTCGCCAACTGGTCATTATTTGTGATCAACATGACTATAGGACAAGTCCCTGTATCTCTAACCCTGTCATTGCACTGCACGAAACTTACGGCTTTACATATGTATGCGAAACACGTCTAACAGTAGGATTTTGCGTCTAGAAGTTAGACCTGTTATCCGTCTCGTAGACGCCTTATCTAGTGGCGTATATACATGTCCATAGTGCAGTCTCATATACGTCATATATACGCTTGATTCCGTTGTATATACACCAACATCCAATAGTTCCGATCTTTGCAACTTGGGGACACTACTGGTAGCAAATTTCATTTGCCATTAACCATCCAAGTCTGTATTATATGAAAATTGCAATTTTATATTACCAATTTATCTTATAAAAACCTAATTAAGTATAAATTGATTAATTACACAAAGTAAACCTTGCATTATGTTTTTTTTTGTATCATATATATGCCTGGCGTATATATATTGCACAGAGTATGTTTTATCTTAAATACGCAAGGCGTGAAAGACAGCCAAGTCGCGCGCGTCTACATATGGAAACTGTCTCGTAGATGCCCGAAACGCAGAGGCGTATAATAGGTGTATACAAGTATAAACAAGCCACGATACAGCCGATACGTGCGTTATCGCGATGGCGTATATATATGTAAAATAGTGGTTTTCGTGCAGTGTTGATAGCGATCGTTTCGGCGATTGTTTCGGGAAACATGAGTTGCGATGATTATGAATATATACAATGTCAAGCAGTCACTGAACGATCACTCACACCTAAGACTGACCACTCATCAGTGATTATCATCATTGTGCAAGCGAGGACCTTGAAAGACAATAAAACACCGCCCGGAACTAGAGACTCTTATGACGTTTTGATGTCTTGCTTCTTGTTGTATTGATAGAAGAATTCAATGCAGTCTGTTCAGTTTACAAAATAGGAAACTGGCAAAAAGACACCTTTTTTGCGATGTCTGTTGTATGTGAATTATTATTCTGAGGCGCTCTAAGATAAAATATTTGTCATTGAAGAATGGAGTTTGCCGCAATGCAACGCAATGGTGGGCGATAAATTGGGCGGAAATGATGCAACACTGTGTTAATGTAATATCAATAAATAGTTTATCTTTATATTATCACATAGAAGGCTGGTCTATAGGGTCTGGGGTTGTGGCCTGGCACTGTGCCCTCACATGGACTGACACGTGCCACCCCCCACCTCACCTCCCACGCCCCCCCCCCCGTGTATTGATCGCGCAGTGCCTTGTGGGAAATCTAGTTGGCTCCTCGCCCGCTAGATGTCGCTAGTGAAGAAGTTGTTTTTTCTGCGCAGGTCAATTGGTGCTTGTGCGCATGTGCGGGCGCAGACGCTGTGTTTGTCCATCGAGGCGCCGTCAGCGTCCCGTCAGCGTCCCGTCGGCGTCCCGTCGGCGTCCTGTCTCCATGCCAACATGGCGGCCCTCTCCTACACCTCAGCGGTTTGTAGTCATGTGACTCTCTGAACTCTCTGTCGTCTGGTCACATCCACCTTGCGGCCATTTTCCACCGACACCGATTTATTGAGTTCTGCTGATAAAGCCATTTTACACTGGCCAACGAAAACGACACCGATTTATTGAGTTTTCCAAATCAAGCCATTTTCCACTGGCTGTCGTAAACGAAACCGATTTATTGAGTTCTGCTGATGAAGCCATTTTCCATTTGTCAACGAAAACGGTACTGATTTATTGAGTTCTCCTGATAAGGCCATTTACCATTTGTCAAAAAAAAGACACCAATTTATTGAGTTCTGCTGATAAAGCCATTTTACACTGGCCGACGAAAATGACACCGATTTATTGAGTTCTCTGAATAAAGCCATTTTCCACTGGCCGACGGAAATGACACTGATTTATTGAATTCTGCTGATAAAGTCAGGTTCCACTGTCCGGAAAAAACAACACTGATTTATTGAATTCTCCTGAGAAAGCCATTTTCCACTGGCCGATGAAAACGGAACCGATTTATTGAGTTCTCCTAAGAGTCCCTCGGTGGTGGTCAACGACTGTGCGTTGGTATCTAAAAATCGGTGAGGGTTTAGTGTATGCCTTGTTTCTGACGCATCTAACAGGTCTTTACTGACAGAACTGTCCTCCAAACACAATGACCATCACGGTGGTGGCCTTATTGCACTCTCAGCACAATTAATCAGTGAACACTTCTCTGCATGTCTGTCTGGGGTGACTTTTATTTCTAATTAATGAACAAATGAAAACATCAATCCATATTGAAGTAAGAAATTGATAATTTTCAGCCCGTTTTTTTTATCCACGATCGATTTCCCTGAGAGAATATGACAAGGCTCCTCGTTTACTAATGAAGGAACGATAGTTATGTTGTGTCTGTTGGACCTATTCTATCCACCTTTCCCTGTATAATCGTCACCACCTTTCCCTGTATAATCGTCACCACCTTTCCCTGTATAATCGTCACCACCTTTCGTCACACAAGATGTAAGTCAAATGCACGACCGTTTTCACGAACGATATGGCATCATACCCACGATGTTATCTGGTAAACGAGATTTTACTTATATCGCCCCGGAGGTCGCTCACCGCCATCTTATCGTCCAATCCAATCATCGCTCCTTAAATATTAACCCTTTCCTTACCGTACCTGTTAACATGCAGCATGCCTGACACCGGACCACCTCTGTAGTCCAGGCCTATGTTAAATTTGTTGAGCTCTCTTTATTTTCATTATTTTCTGCAGAGTCTGTTATACATGTGACCATCCCTTATAGGTTACATGTGACTATCCCTCGTAGTTTACATGTGACTATCCCTTGTAGTTTACATGTGACCATCCCTCATAGTTTACATGTGACCATCCCTCGTAGTTTACATGTGACTATCCCTCGTAGTTTACATGTGACCATCCCTCGTAGTTTACATGTCTATCCCTCGTAGTTTACATATGACTATCCCTCGTAGTTTACATGTGACTATACCTCATAGTTTACATATGACTTTCCCTCGTAGTTTACATGTGTCAATTCCACATAGTACAAATTTGAGATTATCCATTACAGATTTCTATATTTCTTAGTATTCCAGTAGAGTAGACATTCTATTAGTTAATCATCATTATAAAGGCGTTTCACATAATCTCCAAACAAATTATAAAGATCCATGTTGAATCAGCTGAGATAAACGACATTTTAACAAAAAAAAAAGGGAAATGCTGCTTTGAGGCATCATTCGCACTAGTCAGGGGAGTGCCCAGGGGGCATACTTAGTAAGGAAAGGGTTAAACAGACTTCACAAGTTCACTAGTCAGTAAAGCGCGAACTACTTGAGGTCTGTGGGCTGTACAGGAGGAGGATTAGATCATTGACCCTGAAGATCTGTGACACAAGAAGTTAAACAGAACCAAGTCTGAGTCCAGTTACAGTTTCACGATGTCGCTCCTCACATGGGTCGACGATCAATAAGTAACCGATTACCACACAGCATGGGGCGGTTTATAAGGGCAGAACGTAAGGCGGCGTATACACGAGGCGATTTCTGAACAAAGATTATTACACTCAACACCAAAGACATAACATTTTACATTTTACATGAGATGAAGCCTGTTTCCATTGGCTGACGAAAACGGCGGAGATTTATTGAGTTCTCCTAAAGATCTGTCGGTGGTGCCACCGACTGTTCATCGGTATCGAAAGATCGGTGAGGGTGCAGTTTTCACTCACCTGGGAATGGAGACTTCGTCCATTTTCATCTCGAGATGGTGGGTGTTGACTTGAAGTTCTACTGCTTCATCTGTAAGGACTCTTTCTATTGGTTGACGAAAATGACAATGAATATTTGAGTTCTCCTAAAAGTCTGCCTATAAGCCTGTTTCCATTGGCTGACGAAAAGGGTGTAGATCTTTCTGTGTTCTCCTTAGAGCTTATTTACATTTTGCGTTATCAGTGCTAAAGCATCGTCCTTAATCCCTGACTGTAGATCGGTGATGGCCAATGGAAATAGGTCATTAGGGGAACTACAAAAATCTAAAATTTTGTCGGCGGCCAATGGAAACGGCCCTTATTCCTTTTTTTATTATGGCAAAGACATCTCTCACTGAGGTGAGTTTTTCAGATGTTTTCCAAGGAACAGGTGTACAGTTCCATGAATCCATAGCGGACTTTCATATTACCAACAATTATACAAAATAGAAAAAAAAAGGGAAAAAATTAAATAAGAAAAACAAGACAAAAAGTTTTGTTTCTGCTGCATTTGACAGGTCCATACAGACTGAACTCATTGTATAGTCTATGCACAATCAATCAGCGAGCACTTCTCTACATGTCTGTTTCCATTCACCAATCTGGCGTTGGTGGTTCCCGACTGCAGATCGGTGGTGAATAGTCGGCGAGTGTAAAATGTCTTTATTTACTGTTTCTACTGTACTTTGCAGGTAGCCCCGGATTCATTAAGTGGTTCTAAGCCGCTCACAGCCGCTCGAGTGGACAGATCTAAGGCTCGGACCGAGGCACATGGCGGTGGTCAGAATCTCTCACCTGCCTCTCACCTCCTGACCTGTGAAGTAAGAGAATTAGTCACAGTAACTCCCGACAAGAACTGAAAGTAGTCCGCCGAGCTGCAGAATATCTTACATCAATACTTGTAACGTTATGATATCTCATGTTTGTACAAGGCGTTCCTCGTGTGGAGGTCTCTGTAGGCGTCAACACTTGGTGGATTGTAGTTTGGGGGATGTGTGAAGTAAGGACCCTTTCTGGTGACTTACGAACTGCTGTAGGAGAAGAGAAGGAAGTGACAACCAATGCCTGAACACGTGTTCTGATGAAGGGACAACAGGATTCTCGGCGACGATTGTGGAAGACACCACCAGTTTTTGGTAAAAGGCTTAATCTTTGATTATCGACATTGAAATGACAACGCATCTGGGTAGTGAAGTCCTATCAAAGATGGAGATTTAGATATACCAAAAATGAGGAGTGAAAAATAGATCAAAGATGGAGAGTTGAAATATACCGAAGATTGAGAGTAAAAATATGCCAAAGATGGAGAGTGGAAAACATACCGAAGATGGAGAGTGAAAAACATACCAAAGATGGAGAGTGGAAATATACCGAAGATTGAGACTGAAAATATGCCCAATACAGAGTGTACAAAATCTTCCAAACTTGGATTATCAAAAATATCTCGTTATACCAACCCTAGGATGTGAAAACATACCGAACGTTAATCACTAGAAAATACAAACTCTAGAGAATAAAACCGCATTAAGCCTGATCTAGAGGCAACAGCCAAGCCTGGATTGACGTTTTGAACTCAGGTGATTAGAATATACACCCTCTCTCCCCGAGATCTCCATGGAAACATGTGGACAAACAAAGACAGACACGTGGTAACCCGCCTGTGACAGAGTGCGGATCTTGATTATTACACGGAATGTAGACAGACATCTTACTGCGGGGACTCTGACAGGAGATTTCTGATTGGTTCTACATTGGATACCTATTTGGAGAGACTCTTCTGGAAACAGAGATTCACAGAAACAAATCGGCGACTGGAGGTACGGTAGGCTCATTCTATTCACTCATTCCTTGTTGATGATGACCATATTTATGGGTCTTTTCATTACCGTAATTCTCATTTGTAATGTTAATCAGGTTATGGAGAAGGTGTGTGTGTGTGTGTTCATGTCATCTTAATCTACACCGAGAAGTACTAACCGAGGACAATTTAGGATCTTACATACTGACCCTTTTCTGTACCTTGTACAAGTATTATTGTTCAATGATATTTAAGTCTGTTTGCTAAGGCAGTCTTAGCCGTCCATAAGGTCGTCCATAAGTGTTGAATAAAGTTGACCCACATCGTCCCTGGGTGTCTATGATGACATACAGAAAAGGGTCTGCATACATGTACGATCCTATATTATTAAACAGGCCGCAGCCCTGTTCGGCTTTATTATGTATCGCTAGAGTTCTATGCCTGTACCACTACCCTACAGTGCCCCCCATGGTTTTATCATGTATCACTAGAGTTCTATACCTGTACCACTACCCTACAACACCCCCCATGGTTTTATCATGTATCACTAGAGTTCTATACCTGTACCACTACCCTACAACACCCCCCATGGTTTTATCATGTATCACTAGAGTTCTATACCTGTACCACTACCCTACAACACCCCCCATGATTTTATTATGTATCGCTAGAGTTCTATACCTGTACCACTACCCTACAACACCCCCCACGATTTTATTATGTATCGCTAGAGTTCTATACCTGTACCACTACCCTACAACACCCCCCATGGTTTTATTATATATCACTAGAGTCCTATACCTGTACCACTACCCTACAACACCCCCCATGGTTTTATCATGTATCACTAGAGTCCTATACCTGTACCACTACCCTACAACACCCCCCATGGTTTTATTATGTATCGCTAGAGTTCTATACCTGTATCACTACCCTACAACACCCCCCATGGTTTTATTGTGTATTGCTAGAGTTCTATACCTGAACCACTACCCTACAACACCCCCATGGTTTTATCATGTATCACTAGAGTCCTATACCTGTACCACTACCCTACAACACCCCCCATGGTTTTATTATGTATCGCTAGAGTTCTATACCTGTATCACTACCCTACAACACCCCCCATGGTTTTATTGTGTATTGCTAGAGTTCTATACCTGAACCACTACCCTACAACACCCCCATGGTTTTATCATGTATCACTAAAGTCCTATACCTGTACCACTACCCTACAACACCCCCCATGGTTTTATCATGTATCACTAGAGTCCTATACCTGTACCACTACCCTACAACACCCCCCATGGTTTTATTATGTATCACTAGAGTTCTATACCTGTATCACTACCCTACAACAACCCCCATGGTTTTATTGTGTATTGCTAGAGTTCTATACCTGAACCACTACCCTACAACACCCCCCATGGTTTTATCATATATCACTAGCGTTCTATACCTGTATCACTACCCTACAACACCCTCCATGGTTTTATTATGTATCGCTAGAGTCCTATACCTGTACCACTACCCTACAACACCTCCCATGGTTTTATCATGTATCACTAGAGTTCTATACCTGTACCACTACCCTACAACACCCCCATGGTTTTATCATGTATCACTAGAGTCCTATACCTGTACCACTACCCTACAGTGCCCCCCATGGTTTTATCATGTATCACTAGAGTCCTATACCTGTACCACTACCCTACAGTGCCCCCCATGGTTTTATTATGTAACGCTAGAGTTCTATACCTGTACCGCTACCCTACAACACCCCCCATGGTTTTATTATATATCACTAGAGTCCTATACCTGTACCGCTACCCTACAACACCCTCCATGGCTTTATTATGTATCGCTAGAGTCCTATACCTGTACCACTACCCTACAACACCCCCCATGGTTTTATTATGTAACACTAGAGTTCTATACCTGTACCACTACCCTACAACACCCTCCATGGTTTTATTATATATCACTAGAGTCCTATACCTGTACCACTACCCTACAACACCCCCCATGGTTTTATCATGTATCACTAGAGTCCTATACCTGTACCACTACCCTACAACACCCCCCATGGTTTTATCATGTATCACTAGAGTTCTATACCTGTACCGCTACCCTACAACACCCCCCATGGTTTTATCATGTATCACTAGAGTTCTATACCTGTACCGCTACCCTACAACACCCCCCATGGTTTTATTATGTAACACTAGAGTTCTATACCTGTACCACTACCCTACAACACTCCCCATGGTTTTATTATGTATCACTAGAGTCCTATACCTGTACCACTACCCTACAACACCCCCCATGGTTTTATTATGTAACACTAGAGTTCTATACCTGTACGGCTACCCTACAGAGCCCCCCATGGTTTTATTATGTATCGCTATAACTAAGAGATGCTGATTTGTTTGGTTACCAATTATTGATCAGGCGATCCTCTGTTTTAATTAGGGTTTTAAAGATAGAGAGTAATTAACTCGATAGATGAAGCAAGTCGGAGAAAGGCAATCTGCGGGAATATGATGATTCTACAACCCACACAGGCAATTAAGCCGTGTAAGCTGGATGCCTGGTTCGTGCGTCCTCAGAATGATAATTGCTTTTCCTTTCTAAGTGGGCGTGTTCGGGCTGGTGGGTTTCTGTAGTTTCATGAATTACTATTCACTGTTTGTTAATTACATTTCCTGGTTGTCTGAGTTGGCTGTCTAATGAAGGGGAATACTCGAGGGGAATATGGGTCATGGGGAGGGGTCTGACACATGTGAGATGTTGGACGTTTAAGCCCAATGCACATTTACCGATTTAGCAACATTGATGTACCGCTGTCGGCGACAAAGGAACGGTGATTTGTCTCAGGCGAGGCATCCTAACAGAGTCGGCCGTAGTCGGTAGATGTGGGGCTGCTAGGAAAGGGTCAGGCAACGATTAGTGCCCCCCCCCCCTTGAGATGTTCTTTTGTCACCGACGAGCTGTTGGTCGATGTTCCTAAATCGTTTGCCAAAAGTGTCGATAAATCCAGTTGGCGACATCGAACCATTGGAATTACCCCCTGTTAGGGTGGCTGACGGTTTATGTAATTTGCCTGCGACAAGTTCACCGACAACTATACGATTTAAGAACTAATCGGTAGATGTGTATTGGTAGATGTGCACCAATCGGTAGATGTGTATTGGTAGATGTGCACCAATCGGTAGATGTGCATTAAAGGCATATAATACAGAACACAGTAGCGCCACCTGGTCACTGCTGAGCTAGGGATAAAGTATGAGGTGAAGGCAGTCTGGAGAAATAATATTTATTATTATTATATAGATGATAAGATAACAATAAAATGATGATAATAATAAATAAATAAGATGTTGATATAAGATAAATACATAGAGTATTTTAAGGTAATACATTGTGGTATGTTAAATAGAGTATAAAATAATACATGGTATGTTAAGACATTGTTGGTAAGAGACATATAATACATATATGTTAATTATGTATAAGATAATAGCCCTACGCAGTAGGGTAAAAGAGATAAAGGTTGTGGGTGGGTGGGAAATGAATACGTGTGTAGGGGTTGAAGGGAGACGATGGAATGGGCAGAGTGCAGGGGTTGAGAGTGGGCGGTGAGGTGGTGTGTGTGGTGAGGAAATTATCCACCAGACGTCAGCAGTGAGGCATCCCGTCCAAACGACGGGACAACACCACTGCTGAGCTTGGGATAAAGTATGAGGTGAAGGCAGTCTGGAGAAATAATATTTATTATTATTATATAGATGATAAGATAACAATAAAATGATGATAATAATAAATAAATAAGATGTTGATATAAGATAAATACATAGAGTATTTTAAGGTAATACATTGTGGTATGTTAAATAGAGTATAAAATAATACATGGTATGTTAAGACATTGTTGGTAAGAGACATATAATATATATATGTTAATTATGTATAAGATAATATGCCAAGACTGCCAATAATGTTATGGGTGGTTTGTGGGTGTGGGTAGGGGGAGGTGAAGGGGGAAGGTGTGGTGGGTGGTATTATAAAAATAAGTGATAATTTTTTAGATTTAGTTTTAAGAGGATTTAAAGTTCGTTGGGGCCTATTTTGTAATTGCCCTCGTGAGTGTCGAGGCGATATTCCTTGCTGTATTGGTCTGGATATATCCCCTGTATGCGTCCGAGGACCACTGCCCGAACCTCTGGACCTCGAGTTCCGAGTGGCCCGCTTTAAAAGCCTCGGTCGCCGCGGCTTTCCTCAGGGAGTGGAGTGTAAATGTTGTTGGATTCCCCCCGGCCGTGCGTACCGCCTGGGCCCACTGGCGCGCCAGATATGACGCCGGCATGGGTCGTCGGGTCCCGTGGAATACGAATACTGGGTCTGCTGCTGTGCATTGCGTGTTCCGAGACATCGTTGTAGCGAGAGCGGTACAGGGACACAGAGCGGCCTCGGTCGCGGGGACTATGACTCGCTCCTGAGGCTGGTCGTAGCGTTGAGCGTTCTTCGCGTGCTTGATTTTGAGCTTGAATCCCCCGTTGCTGGGCTTGACGTCTGCCCTGGTCAGATGTCATCGTGGGTCGAAGCCTCAAACCGTAGGGGCGGCGACCTCTGATCGTCGTAGAGCTCCGTGGAAGAGTAGTAGTATTGCGGCTGGACAGTGTGCCTGTCGTGGTCATTCGGGAGCGCCTTCAGCGCCCTCCACAGCAGCTCCATGGTGATGGGTGGGCGTTCGCGGGGGACGTATCTCGTCGTACGCTCTATGCCCTCGCGGGTCATGGTGAGTCTTCCTGCTGCCCTCGCCGTGAGGGGGGAGCCGGTCCTCTTCAGATACTGCCGCACCCTGGAGATGTGGTTTTTTATCGTCGCAGCCGAGGCCTCGTCTTGCGCTAGGTACTCCGCATAGGTGGATATCGTCTGTGCCCTCGGTCGGAGATGATCCTCGCCCACGCGCCGACAGAACGCGATGTATGTGAGGACCGAGGTTCGGTGTGCTTTTGTCGTCCCAGGGGCACGGGAGGCCGCTTGCTGGGCCACCGCCCTCCGTTGCAGACAGCGGAACGCCGGATCTGGAGTGGAGCAAAGGTCGTACATTGTTCATGAAGTACAGACATGGGTTGATTAGGGTGAGGTTATTTCTACGTACGTTGTCACATGCTTGATTAAAGTACTTAGGGCTGAGGTGTGCTCGACTAAGATTATCTGGGACTACATTATCTTCCCCTGGAATATGTCTGAAGGTAATTTCGCACTGATACAGGGCCTGTATCATCCAGGCGGCCCGGACACAGTCCAGGAGGACCCTGTTGTGCCCTCGGCCCGTCTGAAATACGTTGACCGCAGGCATGTTGTCGCAAAATACTAGAATGTGGCCACCCCTGTCGCCCTCGGTAACCAGAGATTGGAGCGCCATGACCACATTGAGCGCCTCAAGCTCCGTGATGTTCGCGGCTCCATCGTCAACGGGGGCGACCTGGCCTGCATAGGCCCAACGTTCGTCATTTCCTCCGATGCCTGAGAGGCAGGCATCTACTCCTATGGCGTGCGTGGGAGTTTTTTCTGGGATTAGTGCCACCCCGTTCCAGTCCCTGGCAAACTCTTCAAACCAACGGAGGTCGGCACGGACCTCGGCAGAAATGTTAATGTACCTTTTCTTATTGCCCCGTAGGGTCTCGAGAAGCCTAGATACAAAAAGACGGGCCGGCCGTATACACTTCGAAATATGTACGAGTCGCCCCACCAGTGACTCCATATGTTTTCTCGTGATGGAGCGTTTTTTGCTCGTAGCACTCACCGTGGAGCATATGTCCTCCAGTTTTTCCTTTGGGACCGAGAGCGTCTTGTTCTCGGCATCGATGATTATTCGAAGCCATTTTACACTGCGCGCTGGACCCTGTCTTTTCTTGGTGGCCTCGGGGAGCCCGAGCTCGGCCAGAAGATCGGTCACGATCGCTGCGTCCTCGGTAGCTTGAGCCCTGGAGCGAGACAAGATAACAATGTCATCGAGGTACATCCATGCTTTAATGCCACGTCGTCGTAGTATACTGACAATGGCGTTGGCGACACGTTGCATATGGCAACTGGAGCACCTTGCTCCAAACACCATGCTGGCCTCGAGGTAGTATTTCCCACCCCACCAGAGGCACTGTAAGGGCCAGTCGAGGGGGTCTGAGTTAAAGTTCTTATATGCCCGGCTGACACCTGTACTAAATAAGTAGGCGTCGGGGCCCATTTCCACCAAATCGTCGACTATGGAGTCGATCGAGGGCAAAACATGTTCCCGGACCGAGCCGAACAGCGAGTTCTTTACCACGAAAGAGTTTACCGACCTGTCATAGGGGAAAGTCAGGTCCGATATTACTCGTCTGTCTTTAGAATCGCCCTTTGGTCTGGACATTAGCGGGGCTACATGACACCAGGGCTCAAAGGGGGGAGTTCGTAGGGGCCCACGAGTCCTCCCAGGTCGAGTTCTTTCTTGATAAAACCCTCGATGGCCTCGACAAAACACGGCTCTCGAGTCGAGTTCTGCCTCCCCACCGGAAGTGCCGCCATCTTTGTTTCGCTGCAGCTGGTTGCCCTGTCGCTCCATAGACTGTGGGGCACCTTCCCTGTAGGTACCAGCCCAGTGGGGGCCGCCATCTTGTTTATCTTCTCCCAGCGGAGGTTTTGCGCTGCTTCGTAGCTTGTTTCCCCGTTCTCTGTGCTTAGCCGTCTGCGCTGGTGCTCTCCGAGCAGAGTCTTCCTCGCTTTGCCGCTCCCAGCTGCTTTCTATCGGCGTCCCTCGCAACACACTGCGGGGGGCGCCTACTGGCCGTTTTTTGAAGCCGTGCGGCCGTACGAGTCTCCGTGCCTCCGGTCGCGATCCAGACGGTCACAAACGCTCATGTTGTGGCCGTTAAATATATTCCCAGTGCGTCCGAAGCAGTAAGAGCACCCGTGGAAATATACAACTCCACCTTCCTCGTGGTCCCCGTGTGGTCCACACCCCTTGGTCGAGTTGTAGTCTCTACATGCTACTTCACGACCGCGGCCCCCGGTCCTCGAGGGCTTGTTGTTATTCACACTCCGTGATCCTAGAGGTGCCTGGTTGCATCCTGACTGGGTCACTGTGGTCCTGTCCATGAGGCACAGCCTTACGCGCTCATGCTGTATCATGTGCCAATCCGTCCACCTGAGCTTGCCTTTTTCCACCTCATCAAAGATATGTTGTGAGAACCTACGTACCGAGGACCAAGGTCGAACCATGGCATCGTCCACCACGGCCTGTAGGTGCTCCATGAGGTGGGGGTTGTTCTCTTGGTCGCTGCGTCGGCCATCTCTGATCAGGCACACCAGGGCCCTGATATATTCCAACATTTCGATCTCCTTACGGACCTCGAGCTTCTTCTTTAGACTATCGGTTCCCTCCCGGTCCAGGTACATGAATGGTTTAGCGATATATTTATCAATAAAAATATCGGACGAGAGGGCAACTTTACCTTCGTTTCTCAAAGGACGCATGAACTCCTCCAGGTAATTGTCGTATCCTTGCTGTGCGCGTAGATCACGAGGTGGTGGCATCCTAGGCTGCCTCTGGTGGATCCTCGTGTTGGGCTCGTCCCAATCTGTATCGCAATGGCGGCTGCCGATTTCCCGCGCTTCGCACTGCCTCTCCGAGCGGGTGTCATGGCGTCGGCGCCCGGGGGTAGGGGGGTCCCGGCGATCCAGCGTGGCTTTTATCAGAAGATCCATTTTTCGGTCGAGACCTCTGACCTCGGCCTCCAGGCGATCGACTCTACCTTTAGGTTCCTCACCTTCGGTCGAGCTGGCCTCATCAATGGTCACGTAGCCTGACCAGGCGTACGGCTGGCGTACGTACACTTCCCGCTCAGACTCGCTACTTGTCTCGGAGTGCTCGTCGGCGGCCGTATCTTCCTCCTCCTCTCTCTTGTTTCTCGTATTTTTCTCTTTCCTCGTACTCCCTCTCGTCTTTGGAGCCATGGCTGGCTTCCCTCATATTTCTTCACTTTGAAAAGACGGCCCAATGACGCGTGTATGTGCGTAATATGAAGTGCCAAAAATGTGTGCGTGAAATGAATACGTGTGTAGGGGTTGAAGGGAGACGATGGAATGGGCAGAGTGCAGGGGTTGAGAGTGGGCGGTGAGGTGGTGTGTGTGGTGAGGAAATTATCCACCAGACGTCAGCAGTGAGGCATCCCGCCCAAACGACGGGACAACACGACTTTCAGAAACTGACAATTATCAGTTCAAACGTGTAGATTGGCCACCAACCCCTGTCTGCACTCAGCTGTGACTTAGATAGCCGGTCACAAAATAGTATTTCCGGGTATAGGCGCTCAGTACTTAGACTATGTAGGTTCAAGATTATATGTCTCATTCACCAATCTTTTAGATCCAAATTTTTAATAAACTTAACAACTGTCATCGTAGTTTCGAAACAGAGTTATTCAGAGACGACAGTAATAAACTACACTTCAAAAGTAACAAAAGAGACGAAAAACGAAAGTCTAGCCTCAAACCCCCAGGTTTAGCACTAAGCCTCGTTCTTACTGGCCACCTGAAATGGTGTTTTGTAGGTGGGTATCTGTGGTTTCAGCGGTTTCACTTTGGCTCCCTATAGGTTGGCACAGTCCGATCTCCAGTACCAGTTCAGTACCAGTTAGCCCCTCCCTAGAAGCAAAGCGTGTATTTCAAACTGTGGATGTATAGATCACAACCGCTTACTGTTTGACATTATACTTATAAGAAATTGATTGTATTGTTTATCTTTATGGGAATTTCGTTCCATTTTGAACAGTAGAAAATAAGAACATTAATAGTGGGTTTGAGACCATTTGTGATCGCTGCAACATGAAAAGTAACGTTCGACCTATATATCGCTATGACGTTAGTTACCCGTTACCACGGCGTGACAAAGCCGCTTATGTCGGACTGTGCCAGAGCTAACGTGCGTAGCAAACGTCTGCTCTGGTGGCCAGTGTATTCTAACCGGTTCCTTTGACTTATTCTAATAGCGGAATGCATATAGGGAATGTACTGAAAAATATAGTTTTTTTCAATTCTCTCTAAAACAAAGACTGGCCTATGAGTTCCACCACCTGTTATAGTAATACTTCTCACGAAGACAGAAGTCACATATCAAGAAAGAGGTGCATCGAAATCCGCAATCACTGAAAATGTGCCACGGATTTTAGTTGCTACATAATCTCACGAAGGACCAAGTTTTTTCATTTTATCCTACCCCTAATAAAAAACTCCATGGGTCACTGCATTCGGTCTGGAGTTCAGAAAAATGACAAAATATCGCTCTAGTGGGATACACTTGACAAATGACGTCATTTGTTAATGTAGAAGTAATTTAGACGGGTGGGGTAGGATAAATTCTAAACCAAACTTGAGTTAGACGTGTTATTGTTCATCGCACTCCGGCAAGATCGCGTATTACTACTCTCGGCTTCGCCGCGCGCAGTAATATTAGGAAACGTCCTTACTATGGACGAAACGGTTGCTGTTCGAGGTCAGTCATCGATATCATACTGCCTGACGCCATAGGCGGAAGGCAGTATGAAATCGACGACTGACCGAGAACGAAAATCGTTTCGTCTATAGTCAGGACGTTTGCTTATTATTACATACCTTGAATCGATGAAAAAACGCCATTTTAAAGATTTAATAAGTCACTCTCACAGCGGGCACGAACATTATTATTACTACACCCCTAGCAGCGGGCAGTATTTCATAGACATTCGGACACAGGTATATAATAATATGCGATCTTGCCGTCGTGCGATAAACAATAACACGACTAACTCTTGTTTGGTTTCTCCATTTTATGTAACCACTGACTGACTTATTTGTCGCTGATGAATTACGCGAGGCAGAACATCCGATCCCCACCGTGGTTGTTTTTTTTATTGTTAATGATTTAGATCATGTCTCATTAATCGGTCGGCAGACAAAAATCACTACCAGCCGATCTCATGAAGGTGCAAAAAAATGTGTCGCCAAAAAAATAAAAATAGATTTGTCAGCTTCTACTCAATTCTTAAATTCCACTTAACAACTCATGAGTAGAAGTGCAAATATTAGGTCGGTGGCTTCTGACAACTAGTTCTCTGCCTTTATTTTACCCCTGGCATCTTTTCCCCATAGATTTAACATTGGGAGCTTGTATCCAACGGCCATGGAGTATTTAGAAAATGGGGGATTATGTCACAAAGGTTAGCCAATAAGTCAATGTGAGGGGTCAGAAAAATTCACAAAGCTATTTAAATCTATCATATCCCATCGTGTTTGAATCGATTAGTAATTCACAAGGGAAAGCCACATGAATTACTACATTATTTAAACTCAATGAGATATGAGCTCTGACCATAAACTCGAATACGTGAGTGATTGCTAGTTCCACCATCATCCGCTAGGAAATTGTAACAAACCGCCACTGCAGTAGGGGGACAACCACTACCATTTTCATAATCATAATCTATAGATAATCGTGAGAGAAGTTTTAAACTCTATTATGGCAAATCAGAAAATTTATTTTAGATAAAATTCATTAATAACTGGACCCGCCACCTGGTGTTTTATTTAGTGTCAGGGGCTGGCTGGCTCCATAAGACACTAGCTCTGTGCCCTATAGGCTGTACATGGTTGTACACACTGTGCTGGTGTGTATCAGAGCGGTCCCTCGCCTCATATTAAATATCCACGTTTTTTGTGTAATTACCATAAAAGCTTCTCCTCGTAATGAACTTGCTAATTGTCACAGACGTCCATTCAGGCTTCACTAGAAGACAACGCGTGCTCTCCTTAATTAACTAGTTTTTTAATTTAAATAAGAATGTAAAAAAAAGTGATGTAAATGCGCAGGTAATAAGCGACATGAAACTATGTAAATGATACAATGAGGTAATAATGAGGCTTCTATTACAGTCTGGTAAAAGGCTCAGCTATGGGGAGGAAACATGACAGAAACAGCAGATACCCGTCAACAAAACATCACTTCTCGAGACGTCTAAAACTGGAGGTTTGATGTTTCCATGTGAGCTTTGAGGCTCAAAGCAGGAATATTTGTGTTTATTACTACGCCCCATGGTGTATAGATGCTCGTAGGGCCCGGCGTCCACCTACTGCGATGTGGCTCCGATATGGTCTACGATGCGCCTCCCGATAAAAAGTCAAAATCGCGTCGGAAGGTCACCTAATATCGGGGCAGTTGACCACGTTTTGGCGATGAGACACCGATAAAGTCCCCATACAATGCATGATGGATTGGCATATCTAGACATATGTCTACAATTTTCCACCTTCCCGATATGTCTCTGATATTTGCTCTTTGTATCGGTGCCATATCGGTAGGTCTAAATTTATATCGTAGTAGGTGGACGCCAGGCCTATGTTTTCATATGAATACGCCCGTATTGGATGCAGGTGTAGGCAGCGTATAGACGCTATTTGACGCGTATTATCGTAAAACCGGATGAGTTTTAATCTTGGCTCCCGTATGCCACTCCTGGAGTTTGGTTCCGGATACCACTCGGCTCCGCCTCGTGATATCACTACGCCAAACTCCAGTCGTGGCATACGGGAGCCAAGATTAAAACTCATCCGGTTTTGATTTTATCCTACCCCTCTCTACAATATTTTACTATTAAAATCATGAATGCAAATCATCAAAATTCCGTATGCCACTAGTAGCATACAAACGTCCGTATGCCAGTCAGCGTGGCATACGGAATTTCAATGTTAAGCCTATGGGATTTTATATTAGGGGTAGGATAAATACGCACACGTAAAGGCTGTATTGGGGGTGTCTGACGTAGGTTTATAGTTTCTCTGTTATTCACCAGAAACCTATCCCTTGAAACATTACTATCAGCCATACTTCAGTCTCTACAATGCTCTCAATAGGTTGAAACTGTAACCCAGGTACCTACCACTGTGATTATCATCTATACTTATACATATTATCTTCCTATCTCAATTCATCCTCATCCTTTGTCATGTTCATCTTATTACCAGGTACTACAAATACTTTTGTTATATCTATATTTATCAGTCCTCAACAGGATTAGGGTTACAATCAAATACATTATAAATAAAAGAAGATTACGGCTTCTTCTACCATCACAGGAGTTTGTTTCGATGTGGCTCATAAATTATCACAAGGATACTCTTTCATTATGGCTATCCGACTACATCTAGATTCCATAGCTAGTAACAGCGTTACCACCACCTTATACGACGGTATGTATTCACTGTCCTATTCTATTACTTTCGTTATTTCCGACTGTAACATAGAGAGCTACAAACGGAGTGCGTTACACAGAGGAGCTGAACAACCCCCAACATGAGGAACACGGACAGCTACCTCTCATTCTAATATAAACAACACATTTGGGCATTATCCAAGAACCAGAGAGCCTGATGCCTCATGTTCCTCTTCCCATGTGCATACTCTCTGCCGGTATATTTTAGAAAACTAAATTTGAAGCTTGTTAATATTAGTTCAACCATGACCAGCAATTGGAACTGCTTCACTTATGTGAAGTATGTTACATTCGAATATGACAGCGGTGATATATTAGTAATTGTATTTAGTTGTGTGCAAACACCCATACTTAAACAAGTTATGGTACATAACACACTTGAAGCTTAACACCCGGTGAAGGACGATTATGTATTTTTATGTATTTGCGTTGTGTTGATGACCCCGCTCTAATGGTCACTGCTAGTCTCCCTCGGATTAGACTAGGAGCCAAAAGTACGTTCATCAGGAGTCTAGGATCAAAACATATCAAGCAACAGTGGGTCAATGAGGTACTTCGGTCTTGAGTGATTTATCATGGTCAGCTGGGCACACCTCTAAGACCCTTAGACACTGGCTCCCTGCTCTGTTCTCACTATCACAATGAACAGCATGCAGATAGCAAAGGGATAGTTTTCTGGAAGCACACTGAAAGTTCAATGTGACCACTCAAACTCTGACTCTAACCTTGACTCTAACCTCTAGATGATGTATTTAGCGCGTGCAAGCACGCTCTAAAAACGAAGGTGAAATTGTTGTACCCTTTGAGACTGAGAAAAAAAAGTTCTTATGCCTATGTATCCCTCAGGATAAATTAAGTGCTTAACAAAAACCCAAAACAAACTAGTTGATGCATAGCTGTCCCTAGTGACTATTGGTATGCAGCCTGCGATTAGAAATAGACATTCTACACTTCCCCATTTCCCTCATGACAATCAGTGGGACTGGGAGTTATTGGTCACGTGACGACGATAGCCAATGAGTGTCAAGCTTGATAGAACACGTGTATAGATTATTTTCCTTGAACACGAACAAGTCACGAATCAGCAGTCACTCCGACTATCGGCAATTACTTTCAAAGACAGTTCAGCCTTAAATGTGCCCAAGTAAAACCTGATTGATTAAAAGGGAACTCACGAGATGAAAATAACTTGGTCCCTACTCCACTGAGTTTGACTGAAGCTGAGTGAATTACTCTGTGGTCAAACGAGGTGGAGTGTGGACCAAGTTGTTTTCATCTAGTGGGTTTCTGACTCTATCTCACCCCGTATAAAAGTATTGGTCAATGAAATAACTCACCCAATTAGCCAATGAGTATCGGATACAATACCTTCACGGCCGTGGAGTATGAGTTCCTCACGTTAAGCTTATGGAGAAACATACTGGCGTGAGAAAATCTACAAGATAGATAACATAAAACAGAAACAAAGGCAATCTCTGGACTTTACAATATACCTCCCTTCATTTTGATAACTACTACTTATTCATTATCTCACCACTGGTATTTTTGTCTCATAGGCTTAATGTTAGGAACTCGTTCTCCATGGCCCATTGAGTATTTGTACTAATACTCAATGGGCGATGATTTACTGTGTACAGGGATGAGATAAATACAGAAAGCAACTCATTTTGATCAAAGTCGTCGATCTCCATATCATTTGACGACTGTGACCAAACCTTGTTGGTTTCCTCTTGAATATGACCCCCTTTCCTCAACTGTACCCGTTGAACTACAAAAACACTACTTTGGAGATTCCTTCATGAATGAGTTTTTTTCTTGTATTTCAAAAACTGCAAATAGCCTCAGAATTAACCCTTTTTCTGTGACATTCTTAGGATCACGTGGTCTCACTTTGATACTGAAGTGGAATTCACACGGAGGGATTCTGTTCTTTTTTGTCCCAGACAAACACCCTGTGAGGGACATGAATCCCATCGTGTGAATCACACTTAAGTGGGGCAGCATGAAGGTACCAGCGAGAAGAAGTGGGATACCAGCGGAGACCAGCGAGAGACGGTCGGGAACAGGCGAGTCTGAGTGTGGCTCCCTCTGGGGGCTCTAATCAAATTAGAGAACGAGACAAAAATCATTATCAATTAAATCGCTTAGATTGCTTCCCTTTTGCTGGGAATTTCAATCAATAATTCACAGAGCGGCGGGATGTGACTTAAAGATGGTAATAATCTCCGAGCCAAGTTCTACGGTCTACGACCAGATCCATAGATCACATCCTACGACCATGCACTACGACCATGTACTACGACCGCATCATAGCACAGAGTCCTATGACTGCATGGCGACCTCATTCTACGACCTACTACCATGACCTACCATCATGTTCTACGTTGTATGACCAGCGACTAGATTTGTTTATGACATTCTATGATTATGTGATAACATCACATCATACCACCGAGTCCTATGACTGCATCCTATGACCATGTCATATAACCTACCACCATAACCTGCCATCATTTCCTATGACCATGTCTTTCGAGTATGTCCTATCTGCTGTGACCACATAGGTCCCCCGACATTCAATGACAAACCACAGCAACCACCTATGACAATATCCCATGACAATAACCCTATGAATACAACACACAGCCACTTCTCCTATAACAAGCTCAGATGACTACGACATGGTCCTGCGACCATGACCATGTTTTGTGACTATGACCATGTCATGCAACCAAACCAAAGTCTGCAACTACTTCTAGCTATGACCACCTACTATGAGCACAACTATGTCCCGTTACTACAGCCACAACCTACGACCATGACCAGATTCTGCGACAACAACCATATCCTATGACCACAACCATGTGTGCAACTACAATTACCTCTTGCAACCACAACCTCATCGTGCCACCATAACCATGTCCTGGGACTACGCCCACATCCTATTACCACAACCACATTACCATTACCACATCCTGTGACTACAAGCACCTCCTGAAACCACTACTAGGCCTTGCGACTGCAACCACATCGTAACATCCTCCTCCTACGACCACCTCCTACAACTACCTCCTATGACTACCTCCTACGACCAAAACCAAAATCACATACTGCGAACATGACCACGTCTTGCAACCACAACGACAACCTGCAACCACGACCCCATTCTACGACCACAACCAGATCCTACGACCTAATCGTATGACTTCAATACACAACCACTTCAACCATTTCATACAGCAAGCTCATACAACCATGACATGGTCCTGTGACCATGACCATGTTTTGTGACTACAACCACATCATGCAACCACATCCACATCCTCCGACTAAAACTACATCCTCTGACCAAGACCACTTCCTGCGACTACAACCACATCCTAAAACCACATTCTGCAACCAATACCACATCCTGTGACCAAAACCACATCCTGCAACCACAACCATACCCTGGGACCACGATCAGGTCCTGCAATCACAACTACATCCTGCGATCATGACCAGATCATGTGACCATGATAAAGTCCTGTGACAACAACCACATTCTGTGACCATAAAATAGTCCTGTGACCACACCCATATCCTGTGACCATTGCCATATCCTCTGACAATGGCCATATCCTCAGACAATGGCCATATCCTCTGACAATGGCCATATCCTCTGACAATAACCATATCCTCCACAATGGGCCTACCCTCCGACAATGGCCATATTCTCTGACAATGGCCATACCCTCCGACAATGGCCATACCCTCCAACAATGGCCATATCCTCTGACAATGGCCATATCCTCTGACTTGTCTTGTGACCAAAGCCACATCCTGCAACCATAACTAAATCCTGCAACCATGACCAGCTCCTGCGACTTTGACCATGCCCATGTCCTGCAGCAACACCCATGTCCTGCAACCACAAGTAGGTCCTATGACAAGAACTGCATCCTGTGACCATGAACAGGTCCTATGACTAGAAAGACATCCTACGACCACATTCTACGACCACTTTGTACGACCATGACCACATCCTACGACCAAATCCTACGACCACGTCCTATCAAATCCCACCCTGAACTTAAAATCCAATTACCAGACACTCGCCTGCCATCCTCCCTTTTTTAAAAACTAACTTAATCAGGGGACATCCGAAGTGAAACCTCCCCGCGCAAATAGCCGTCTAATACATAACAACTGGAGAAATAATCCCTTAAAGGCAAATGCAGGTAGGTATTAAAATGCCTCCTGGGTTAACACTGGTGCTGCCATCTGGGGCCATGAAAATATAACAGTTTCTCATAGACACCTTCTTCAGATGGCCTTCCCATAGAAATTAGCATGGTGACAGTATTCTTTTAGCATTTCTCATTTGTACATGTTCATAATACAGAATTATTTGAAGATAGCAATAGAACAACAGTGTCATTTAGCAACAAAGTAAAAATATTGCAGTTTCCCACAGACACCAATAGTTAAGCACTTGCATTTTCCGATGGCTCTCCCATACATCGTTAGCATGGTGACATGCCATTTTTTGCATTTTCTATTTGCTGATATATGGAACTTATATTATCCTGAGTTATTTGGAAATCTCAATAGAATTCAGAAATCACCCAACTACCAGCATTTGTCTTTAACTACGCATCCCCGCAGCGTGACTCCCACTTCTCCACCCCCGCTGTATGACGAATTCCCGGGTCCACAACTCCGCCTGTATCTGCCTTATATAACATGGAATATAAATGAATGGCCTTCACCTTCGCTCCCTATCCGCCGCCGTTTGCGCTAACAACCGAAGCTCGGGGGGGAGAGCGCGGAGAGATGTCTCTGCTGAATGGTTCCGAGTCTGGCCACCCGGCGTCGCTACGGTCATTAGGCTGGTACCCGGCGTGATTTATCGCCACTGAGTGGAGATGGAAGGACCCAGCGGTCCGAGTCGTTAGGAAGGCATCACTCTCCTTACGGCGCACGATCTCCAAGCACCGACAGATCATAAGTGAGAGAGACCCACTGTGATTGGAGAGTGAGGTAAACTACGGAGGTGGTGGGAGATGGAGAGGACCTTCTGTGGTGATTGGAGAGTGTAAGGGATGATGTGGAGAGTGAGGTGGAGTAGTTATTGGAAAGTGAAGGGAGGGTGTATGGAGAGGGAGTTACAGTCCTTGTATGGAAAATAATGAAGATATTGTGGAGAGTGAAGGGAGATTATATGGAGAGTGATTTATAGTTACTGTCAAGAAGAGATGCAGTTATTGTGGAGTTGATTGGAAAGTGTAAGGGATAATGTGGACATGTGTAGTTGTTATTGTAAATTGTAGGGAGAGTGGGATATAGCTAGTGTGGAGAGTGAGGGGAGATTGTAGGGAGAGTGGGATATAGCTAGTTATTTATAGTTACTGTGAAGAAGAGATGCAGTTATTGTGGAGTTGATTGGAAAGTGTAAGGGATAATGTGGAGAGTGAGGTGGGGTAGTTATTGGAAAGTGAGGGGAGGTTGGAGATGAGATTTAATATCTGTAGTGATAGTACATAGTACTATAGGGGAAAACTATCAAAGTTTAGGGTCAGAGCTCGTATCCCATCGAGTTTGAATCGGCTTCGCCTTGTGAATTACGTAGCGAGAGTGAGATATGCACACAATACTGACTGGTTTCAGATACAAGCGGTTGTATGCTCCGAGGAGTTGACGCGTAGTAATATCCGAGCACATGTGAGGATATTGCGCAGAGGCAACTCCGAGGAGTATAGAATCGATTTTATCTGAAACCAGTATAAATTGTATTTATTATCCACCTTTTCCTGACAAGTGGGATACCCATATTTGTTCATTTTAGGTACGCACTATTTTTTCATATGCACTGTTTTCAGTATGCGCCGGGTTTTTCAGCCCGGAGCATACAACATATCTGTATGCTCCGGGTATGTACATACACGGTGAGCATGTGTTTTCTATGGACGCTTTGTATTAGGTAGATAATAAAGTTATTGTGGAGAGTGAGATGTATTGTGGAGAATGGAGAGAAAATATATTTAGAAGGAAACTCACTCGATGAAAATAACCTAGTCTATACTCCACCGAATTTGACTGCAGAGTAGTTCACCAACTGAAGCTGAGTGAATTACGTAGCGGTCAAACGAGGTGGAGTGCGGACCAAATTATTTTCCTCAAGTGGGTTTCTGATTTCATCTCACCCCATAACATTATTAATCAATAAAATAATGCACCCACTTAGCCATTGAGTATTAGGTATACTACCTTCATGGCCGTTGAGTATGAGTTTCTAACGTTGAGCCTATGTAGAAGAATTCCGGGGTGAGATAATAAGTAGTATACATAAAATGGCGTTCAGGGTAAATATGAGTAGTTGTGTTTAGTCACGGGGCTGGATGTGAGCTCCTTCCCTAACACTTGCGACCACGGAATAGCTAAAAAAAAAATCCCACCACGGAACCCAGACGGGAACTCCAACGGAACGAAAAAAAATGCACAAAATATGAATAGTTGGTTTCTTTTACTGATATATCATTTCTAAGTCTCCTCTCTGAGATGATCCCCTCTTAATGATCTCCGGATAATCCGCAGACCTGTATCCGCCTGGTTCAGCTGCTTAATATCCCCCCGGCTTATCTCCAGGAATCAGTGGCGCTGAATGCGAGGCCCGGATTAGGAACGCTAATCTCCACACAGAGACACCTACCGGGACGCTGGTGTACCGCTGAGCTCCCGGATCACCCGGATGTAGGTTCTCTTAGCTAGGAATCAGAGGAACATTGAGTCCTGTTATCATAAAAAACCCTCGTCTGAACGGAGACAAAATGTGAAAACTGTTCGGTTTTGACGCAGCGGGATGATAATTAGATTAAATGCTGATAAAATGTATCACTGTCTCGAGTAACACCAATTTTAAGGAATTTAACCACAATATCATATGAATCCCTGAACAAGATAGAGGAAAGTGTTTTATGCATCTAGGTTTTATCCTCGCGGGGTCCGTCTAGTTCAGAAAGTTCTTCTTCCTGAACTAGACCTAAAGACTCTGATTGGTCTTTGTAATCACTGTTTGGTGTTAAAGCCTGGCGTCCACCTACTATGATTGAAATTTAGACCCCGGTATTAGGTGACCTTCCGACGCGATTTTGATCTTTTATCAGGAGGTGCATCATAGACCATATCGGAGCCATATCGTAGTAGGTGGACGCCGGGCCTTATGCATTTACATTTCATTATATGCGCATTTTAATTGATGCTATTTGCGATCTTTACCATCGTCCTTATGACCAGATAGCATCCTTTATTATAAACTGTTAACCTAATATCACTACTCTACATACATAAAACGTACACATATACGGCGGTATTTAGAGGTCTTTCTCACCGCTGGTCTGAGGGTTAATGGTGTCATGCCATGCTGTACACCAGACACTGTAACACCATCCTCTATTTGCTACCATCGACTGTAACCTTTACCTTCCTCTTGGCCCTCCTGAGGGTAAATAGCTGAAGTCAATCCCTGACATTCTACATCTACATTGTCTCTAGAACCTCTCTCCTCTACCTCTGTATTCTACATGCCGTAAAGAAGCAGGGACTCTAGATTTGATGGCGGTTTTCCATACTCTCTCAGAGGTTGACACTGGGCTATTTAAATTGGGTTAATTGCGTCACATTCCCCTTTTTTAATTACTTAAAGTTTCTGCTAAGGAACATTTTGCCGGGATTGAGCTCCAGCTCTCCCTGTTTATGTGGGTTTTTTTTATAAAACCATGTTTCATTGAACTTTATTGCCTGTGTTTCAGGTGAATGTAGTCATTAGCTGTTGGGTCTACTCTATATTCCTTGTATGGCAGTGAAGGCATGCAGGAGTTATCTATATAGGCCTAAGGACTACAGTTGGTGACCACTATAGTAACATGCATGGCGTGCCTGTTGTATGGCTTGCTGCTCGCTGCAAACAGCATAAGGCCCGGCGTCCACCTACTACGATTTGGCTCCGATGTGGTCTACGATGCACCTTTCAATAAAAAAAATACAAAGTATCGCGTCGGAAGGTCACTTAATATTGGGACAGTTGACCACGTTTCTGTGATTAGGCACCGATAAAAACCGATACAATGCGTTGACTCTACGCAATATCCTCGCATGCGGTCGGATATTACTACGCGTCAACTCCTCGGAGCATACGACCACTTTTATCTGAAACATTGGATATTGTGTATGTATTCACCGACTGTGGAATATGTAACCTTTCTAGCTGATGAATCAAACCCGATAAAACTTTCATATTTAAGCCAAAGTTGAAGCTAGATGTACATGTGGAGTACCTTAAACCATAACCCGGCCTTATGCCATGTTGGGATGCAGTTTGAAATACTTCAAGCAACACATTAGCTCCTGATACGAAAGTGAGATATGCTTTAAAATACTCTACACAACAAACTAGGCTCATGAAATGTGTACCATATTTATACCAGTATGGTGTGTGGTTTGAAATACTTTACACAGAAAGGCAGCAGCGTATGAATACAGAAACGCGCTGGGACTATAACTCTTATTCCCCAGGGGAGTTTTCGAATCCGCTATCAGAATAAAGTATCACCGATGACATTATGTGTGTCCATGGCTCTAGGCTTTGCTGTTAGAGTAGGCTAGTTTTCACAGCGACGATTGGAAATTATCCCTGTCATTGCAAGGGGAATTGTTCAAAATCGTCACGGCATGTTGTATATATAGGGCTTCCAGATGGACCTGTCGGCATTACCGGATCTTCGTTGTTTTGGAGAAATTCGTTGTGAACTGGCCGTAAACGGCTCGTTCAGAACGAATTTCTCCGAAACAACTCATAAATCTACCCTGTATTGTCACCATGACTATGGTGTCATATTATTATATACCTTAATTCAGTCTTAAAAGGCTAAAACTGACCGTAATTCGACGTACCACTTTTTGCAACCCGCAAAGACGATGTGTACGCTAGCAGACATGCCAGAAGTGGACAACTACCTTGTTCAGAGCATAGGGAATTCCCGATAATGACGTCACAGTGGTGTGGCCATTTGTTGACATCTACGAGTCGCCCGCTCGGTGGGTGTCCATGTTGGTATCGATCTGTTTCACATATATAAGCTTTCTAACGTGGTTTACGTGATTCATACTTGTTTCCAACATGATGTTTGAGAAATGTACACACTAACTCATTCCATGGATACTGTACTATGCCACAGAACTCGCGAAGTGAAGGGATCCCCCATTTTTGAATCTTGCACCTAGAATTCTGTTATCGGCCTCTCAGCCAATCAGATTGTATTATTTCGTCAAAGGGTGCAGTCTGTCACCCAAAGCGTGCAGGTAAGGCTCAAAGGATGCAGTCTGTCACCCAAAGCATGCAGTCTGTCACTATCCAAAGGCACCGGTACAAAGATTCACGGCATACAGTGCATTCTGTGTATAATAACTATAGCCCCGGGAGCAGTATGTACTTATACTTAGTTTGTGCACAGGTATATAACAATACACAAGTGTTTGCAAGTCTATTACAATGCTAACCTCGAGTGGTGTACAGGGCTGCCTGTCTAAAAGCCATCTTCTGTTGTATTTATTATCCATCTTCTCCAATAAATTAAACCCAAGAATTGCCATCTAAAAGGGTATAACAATAGGGACTATCTCACTATATATACAGTGGCTTTGAGGCCGTATACCACAGACTTGAATCAGTATATCATGGTTATGTTATCGTGTCACAATTCGAATAATACATTCTCAATAGGTACTTAGTATAAAATGGATAATTAAGGTGAACCCTGACCTTTGGAATTGATTTCAGATTTTATCCTCTCACTTAATCTCATGTATAAAGACTGCAATTGAAATATACAATTACAAAAGGTCATCGAACCAAATGCAGGATGGGTACGTTTTACGTTACTCGATAGGATGTCGAATATGAGTTTCTGGTCCTAGCTTCATGGAGAAATATCCTAGGCTGCATGGAGCTGTCCCCCTGCATTAACTGCCATATAAGGAATAGAGTAGTCCCAGTAGCGAATGACTGCATTCGGAGCAAACCCCGACCTTCACCCTGACCTCCTTACATGATATTTATAGCGCCTTGGGACGGTTCTACGGTCTATAGTTGACCTAAAATCTAGTGGGCCACAACCACCCTCTAGAGGTGGGATGTGGGAGCCACACTGCAGAATCATCGTTTTCTGGTTTATTGCATGTACTGTTATGAAGGAAAGCTCGGACCGTTTTGTCTCAATACGCGGGCTGTCCACTCAGGAGGAGTCAGCAACTCTCCAACCTGCACCATGTGACCTAAACCAGCCAATAGGAACTCACTATTCTCATGTTACGAATACACCGATATAAAAAAAGAGGGGAGATAATTGCCATTTTCATAAATTTGAAAAACACTGCATCCTGCTCAGCATGAACAAGTAAAGGTATCAGGTTGAGAAACAATATTAATACGTAAAATGCTTTCTGTACGCTTATGGACCATATCATTTCAGCTAAAACAATCTGAGCGTAATCCATTTAAAGTAAAACATGGCGTTAATGTCGGCGGCGTGTTTTGGAGATCACTCACCTGGGAAATGGAGACGGTCCATTTTAATCTCCAGATGTTGACCGTTCTACGGCTTCATCTGCGAGGCCCGTTTCTACTGGCATTTATCATCCATCTATATACAGAGACCTCATTGAAAATGTATAGGGACTCAGTAAACCACTACCCATTGTTTATTATCCATGGTATACAAAGTGCCTATTGAGAATGTATGGAGACTCAGTAAACCACTACCCATTGTTTATTATCCATCATATATACACAGTCCTCATTGAAAATGTATAGGGACTCAGTAAACCACTACCCATTGTTTATTATCCATCATATACAAAGTACCCATTGACAATGTATGGAGACTCAGTAAACCAATACCCATTGTTTATTATCCGTCATATACACAGTCCCCATTGAAAATGTATGGGGGCTCAGTAAACCAATACCCATTGTATAAAACCTATCAGATGCCATAACTGTGGTATACGGATTCAAATCTTTGTTATACGGGCTAGAAACCATGGTATACGGGAAAAATAGTCCATTTGTGCTGTAGAGCAAAGAAATAGTTCCTAGTGTTATACCCTTTAATATGGGAATTACTGGGTTTAAGTTATTTGAAAAGATGGATAATAAATACAACAAACGATGATTTTGTGGAGAGGCATTAGTACCACGGCCTGTCCACAAAATCATCAGCTATTGTCTATGAATTCCATTGTGACTGAATTACAAAAGTACACCAGATAGGCAGATTCAAGTCCAGATATCACAATATAATATTAAGGGGCATTTCAAATGTGTGTTTAGGACATTTTCGTATAGTTTGAGTTTTGCATTTCTGAACACTTTTATCTACTGCATTTATCACTGCAGGGGCAGTAGAGGTGGCAGGATCTTTGTCATGGAATTAGATGCTGTGACATGGAAAATATAGGTGGAAGTATCATCACTGATTTCCATCACTCAAATACATTTTGAGTTTAAAATAACCCGTTGTCCTATGACACAAGATAACAGAGAATCTAGAAATATCTAGGATTAACAATATAGCAATGCATTCTTGATGAGCCATAGCCCAGGAGGTCATTGACCCCTTTTAATTCGATCCCCTTTTGGAATTTCACTTGCCGCATTTGGTCAATTTCCACATGCGCAGCACTGCAGCAACTATGAAATTTGGAATGGCAAGAGTACAATTTGTCAGTTCAAGAAAATGTAAACATATACATTTTATCTAGAGGCTTTTGACTGGCTGCCTGTGTCACGTTTACTGCGGGATTCATGCTGGTTTTTTCTAATGGCGATGAGTATTTTTGAGTTCCCCCAAAGTCTGCTTATAAGCAGCCTCCGCTTGGCTTCTAACCGGAAGTCGCTCTCAGGTGGATGTCACGTGATGAGTGAAACGTGAGTTGAGTTTTTTTTAGCGTGAAAACACAAGTAGCTGACCCTAGGAAAAGACAGACCCCAAACATAAGAATTAAACAAATCTACACATCATGGACCTGTTTCACTAGTTTCGTGACATGTCTGTGACACCATACAGGCATTGGGGTTGTCTAGTTTCGTGATAACACAAGTATCTGACCTTAGGAAAAGACAGACCCCAAACATAAGAATTAGACGAATCTACACATCATGGACCTGTTTCACTAGTTTCGTGACATGTCTGTGACACCATACAGACATTGGGGTTGTCTAGTTTCGTGACAACACAAGTAGCTGACCTTAGGAAAAGACAGACCCCAAACATAAGAATTAGACGAATCTACACATCATGTACCTGTTTCACTAGTTTCGTGACATGTCTATGACACCATACAGACATTGGGGTTGTCTAGTTTCGTGACAACACAAGTAGCTGCCCTTAGGAAAAGACAGACCCCAAACATAAGAATTAGACAAATCTACACATCATGGACCTGTTTCACTAGTTTCGTGACATGTGTGTGACACCATACAGACATTGGGGTTGTCTAGTTTCGTGACAACACAAGTAGCTGACCTTAGGAAAAGACAGACCCCAAACATAAGAATTAAACAAATCTACACATCATGGACCTGCTTCACTAGTTTCGTGACATGTCCGTGACACCATACAGACATTGGGGTTGTCTAGTTTCGTGATAACACAAGTATCTGACCTTAGGAAAAGACAGACCCCAAACATAAGAATTAGACAAATCTACACGTCATGGACCTGTTTCACTAGTTTCGTGACAAAAGCGTCAGACAGACATGAAAAGCGGCACCAACAGTGCAAGGAAGAACGGACAAAACGAAGTCTAATGTCTAGTTCTTATGAAACCAGACACACCATCTAGACATGTCACGAAACTAGTGAAACAGGTCCCTGAATCTCGTTTTGTAATATTCACACTCACAGAAACCCATTCAGTAACATTCACACATCAGGACCTCGTTTTATAATTTTCACAGTCGTAAAAACCCATTCAGTAACATTCACACAGCCGGACCTTGTTTTATAATATTCACACTCACAGAACCCCACTCAGTAACATTCACACATCACCTTGTTTTGTAATATTCACACTCACAGAACCCCATTCCCATGTAGAGCTTCCTGTGGCTGGTCTTTTTGTGCCTCTTGTGTAAGTCTCGTTTCTTCTGGTGGCCCTGGTAATTAGGAGACGTCGCTGCAGTCGGCGTCATATCCTCAGAGGTGATTAATCTTCTTATTGATTGTGTCTCTACAGAAATGAGGATGATGTATTCTGCTGGCACGCCCCCGCATAGATGTCATTATGGGGATGTGTGGTATGAATAGATACAATATCACGTAGATGTCATTAGGGTGATGTGTGGTATGAATAGATACAATATCACGTAGATGTCATTATGGTGATGTGTGGTATGAATAGATACAATATCACGTAGATGTCATTATGGTGATGTGTGGTATGAATAGATACAATATCACGTAGATGTCATTATGGTGATGTGTGGTATGAATAGATACAATATCACGTAGACATTGTTACATGGATGTGTGGTATGAATAGATACAATATCACGTAGATGTCATTATGGGGATGTAGGGTATGAATAGATACAATATCACGGAGACATAGTTATGGGGATGTGTGGTATGAATAGATACAATATCACGTAGATGACATTATGGGGATGTGTGGTATGAAGAGATACAATATCACGTAGATGTCATTATGGGGATGTGTGGTATGAAGAGATACATTATCACGTAGATGTCATTATGGGGATTTGTAGTATGAATAGATACAATATCACGTAGATGTCATTATGGGGATGTGTGGTATGAAGAGATACAATATCACATAGACATTATTACATGGATGTATGAATAGATACAATATCACGTAGATGTCATTATGGTGATGTAGGGTATGAAGAGATACAATATCACGTAGACGTCATTATGGGGATGTGTGGTATGAAGAGATACAATATCACATAGACATTATTACATGGATGTATGGTATGAATAGATACAATATCACGTAGACATTGTTATGGGGATGTAGGGTATGAATAGATACAATATCACGTAGACATTGTTATGGTGATGTAGGGTATGAATAGATACAATATCACGTAGATGTCATTATGGGGATGTGTGGTATGAAGAGATACAATATCATGTAGACATTGTTATGGGGATGTGTAATATGAATAGATACAATATCACGTAGATGTCATTATGGGGATGTAGGGTATGAAGAGATACAATATCACGTAGACATTGTTATGGGGATGTGTGGTATGAAGAGATACAATATCACGTAGATGTCATTATGGGGATGTGTGGTATGAAGAGATACAATATCACGTAGATGTCATTATGGTGATGTGTGGTATGAATAGATACAATGTCATGTAGATGTCATTATGGGGATGTGTGGTATGAATAGATACAATATCACGTAGACATTGTTATGGGGATGTTTGGTATGAATAGATACAATATCACGGAGACATAGTTATGGGGATGTGTGGTATGAAGAGATACAATATCACGTAGACATTGTTACATGGATGTGTGGTATGAAGAGATACAATATCACGTAGATGTCATTATGGGGATGTGTGGTATGAAGAGATACAATATCACGTAGATGTCATTATGCGGATGTGTGGTATGAAGAGATACAATATCACATAGACATTGTTACATGGATGTGTGGTATGAAAAGATACAATATCACGGAGACATTGTTACTGGGATGTATGAATAGATACAATATTACGTAGACATTATTACATGGATGTATGAATAGATACAATATTACGTAGACATTATTACATGGATGTTTGAATAGATACAATATCACATAAACATTGTTACATGGATGTAAGGTATGAATAGATACGATATCACATAGACATTATTACATGGATGTATGGTATGAATAGATACAATATCACATAGACACGATTATGGGGCTGTATGGTATTACAGAGGAAACCTATGAAAGATTAGGGTCAGGGTTCGTAACACATTGAGATAGACTGGGGTAGTAATTCACAAGGTGAAGCCATGGGAATTACTACTCGATTTAAATGATATTGGATCCAGCTCTGACCCTAAATATAATTAGGTTTCTGAATTTATCTCATCCTTTACATCGACTAATAGGCTAACATTCGTGACATAATCGCACAATGGGTGATATGAACCCGAATTGGATGTTTTCCTAAATATCTCACGGGCGTTGGATATGAGTTCCAAATGTTAATTCTATGGAAAAAAAATACCAAGAGTGAGATAAGTATAGATACAATATCACATAGACATTAAGGGGATGTATGATATGAATAGATACACTATCACGTAGATGCCATTATTATACACCCGTGCACGAAAGTAACGCTTATACTGTTTGGAAGTAATGTTCTGGTACCATATGTATGTCCACGAAATTCAGTGTACGGGCACCGGGTGCACGAAACAGGAAACAGTTAGCTTGTTCCCGATCGTACATTTCACATATGAACCAGCGAAAAAAATACGGAATGCAAAGTATCGACATTATTATACACAATTTAAACCTGTGAATGTGGTATATATACATTAATAAATAAAAGACATCGAAATATTATGAGGTTAGAAATATAAATGAAATAGGCTTGCCATAGCACCAGACACAGTCGAAACAGTCAGCTCGCAAAATGAAAACAAACCATTGACGTCACTACGTCGTCAAGGCGAGTGATAGCGCTGGTTATGGACAGCTCTAAACCTTGCTCCAGAGTGACGTTGTCGCATTAATAGTCAGTAACCAGCTAAATATGACTCAATCGCCCAGCATATGCTTTGTCCCTACCCCTAATGAAGTAAGACAAAGAATGTGTATGGAGATCAACAAGTTGATGATGTCACACACTTCAGCCTTGTGATCATCACCAGAGCGAAAACCACGATTCGAGTACACGATGCTGTGTCCAGCAACTTTGATAATGGCGATTAGGTAAATATTTAACTAATTATGACGATTTGAGGGTATATAATAAATAGAATACAGTCTAGGCTACGATTGACGTCGTTTTGTACTTGATCCTAGGTCCAGTTGTACGTCCTTCGCTCTACGAGCTCAGGACGTACAACTGGACCTAGTACCACGTACAAAATGACGTCCACGTAGCCTAAGCCTGTATTCTCTAATTACATGTATATATGATATGAATAGACACAAAATCATGTATATATGATTACGGGGATGTATGGTATCACCTAGGAAACCTATGAAAGTTCAGGGTCAGAGCTTGTATCCCATCTCATTTGAATCGCTTAGTAATTCACAAGGCGAAGCTGCGTGAATTACGTAGCGGTTCCCCCGAAATGGGGTCGAGCTCTGACGCTAAACTTAAATAGGTCCCTGAATTTGTCTCATCCTTCACATTGACTAATGGGCTGAAATTTGTGACATGATCCACAATTGGATATTTATCCTAAATATCTCACGGGCGTTGGATACGAGTTCCCAATGTTAAGTCTATGGAGAAAAAGATACCAGTGGTGAGATAAGGATAAATTCAATATAACGTAGATATTGCGGGGATGTATGATATGAATAAATAAAATATCATGTAGACATCATTACATGGATGTATGATATGGATAAATAAAATATCATGTAGACATCATTACATAGATGTATGATATGGATAAATAAAATACCAGGGAGACATCATGAGATGGATGTATGGCATGAATAGATAAAATATCTAGTTGGTCAATACCGATTTTGTGATGCCTTTCCTCCATACTCTGCTGACCAACTTAGTGTTCTCGCTTGATACTTTTATTTAATTATTATTATTATTAGGTCATTCCGCATACAAACGTCTCGGTCTACCACCAACCCGATTCTGAGTGATTTAGATTCTGACACAGTAGAGAACATATACAAGTTGTTGACAGTACTCATTAAAAATAAAAATCCGACACCAAAAGAAATTACCAACACCATTCACTGAGAACTATAACACTGGGAATATAACAACAGAAAGATGGTGACTCATAGGTGTCAAACATTATAGATCCAACCACCGCATTGGTTACAGCGTAGGAAATGTATAGACAATAATCGATGGTTTTGTGGACAGGCGGCCGTAAACCACGAGAGGTTGACGCGTAGTAATAGACGAGCGCTAGCGAGTGTATTATGAGGTCAACCTCGAGTGGTTTACAGAGCTGCCTGTCAACAAAATCATCGTTTGCTGCATTTATTATCCATCTTTTCGAATAAATTAAACCCAGTAATTGTCATTTTAAAGGGTATAACAATAGGGACTATTTCTTTGCTCTATAGCAAAAGGGATTATTTTCCCCGTATACCATGGTTTTGAGGCCATATACCACAGGTTAGAATCCGTATACCACAGTTATGGTATCTGACAGTTTTTATATAATGGGTCGTGGTTTACTGAGTCCCCATACATTTTCAATGAGGGCTTTGTATACGATGGATAATAAAATAGAATACAAATCTATGGTAGGAAGAGATAACAAGACAATAAGAGGGCAGGGTATGATTCTGCGCCATCTGGAGTTAGTTCACTGTTTTACTGCACCCATCCACTAAAAACTAGCACTACTCCACCGCGGGGCGTATTAGATTAGTGCTAGATATATCCATTTGGCCACCTGAACACTTTAGCCAAGACTAACCAAACTCCTAGGTATTTATAGTTACTCTTTTTGGTCACCTTGGCAGTGCAGCCTCAGCTAGGTAGGTAAGACCTTGATCTTTCAGAGGCATACCAAACTGTCTTAGTCTTACTGCTGTTTATGGTCATACGTTACACCAGGGACCTGTTTCACTAGTTTTGTGACAAAAGTGTTAAAGCATGTGATCCACCAAATCGACGCTCAGAGACAGCCAGAGGTGGCCGGCCGGCTGGTTTTTACAGGGCTGCCTAGCCAGAGGCGACGACCGCACGGTTGCGGGCGACAGGATTTTCAATGGGCTCGTCCGACTGATTCTGGCCGATTTGCTGATCCACCGGGCAGATTGACCCAGCCGATCTAAGCCGATGAGTGATTTGGGCGGCCGACATCCACAATTCCTCCACATGCATGGTCATCATCCGGCCCTAACTCACTCTTGGTGGATCACACGCTTAATTAGACAGACATGAACAGCGGCACCAACATTGCAAGCAAGAACGGACAAAATGAAGTGACGTTTCATAACGCATGTCACATCTATTGTAGCATGTTGCGTCACAATGTTGATGTTGTGAACAGTGACACTACAGCGCCACTTGTGCAAGCGCTACTTGTGTTGTCACGAAACTAGTCAACCCCTCTATGTCTGCATGGTGTCACAGACGCCATCTAGACATGTCACGAAACTAGTGAAACAGGGACCTGTTTCACTAGTTTCGTGACATGTCTAGATGGCATCTGTGACACCATACGGACAGATCACAAGATTGCAATCGATGACACGCGGAGTTTCACTCAATTCTCGTAGGAATTAAGCAATGATACTTTAACATGAGTAGGAGATACATATAACCTATAATCGTTCCAAATATGAAGAAGATTGGGAGCTCCGATTTTCTGATATTTGCTAGTCTTTTCCGCTGCTGCCTGCACTGTTGGTGCCGCTGTTGATGTCTGTCTAGGCCTAATGTCGCGAGCCTACTGAAACAGGTCCCAGGTCCCAGGAAGCGACAGTGTTGAGGGCAGTTTTGGCTAGATATGCAGAGGCAGATGAGAGCACCCAGTCGTCAAATAACTAAAACCTGTCTCGTCTTGATAGTCAACATATACCAAGTAGGGTGATAGGCTGAGTGGCCAAATGGATGTTATGCCAAGCTACAGTCCCTAGGGTGTTGCATCACTGATTGCCCTTGTCGTTCGTTCGTTCAATTTAGGATGACATTAAGGTAGGTTTAGTGCCGAGTATATATACACAAGGAACCTAGGGTATACATATTCATCCTACCCCTCATGTGAATCTCCATAGACTTAACATGGTGTGACTGTGTGCCGTGGTTATTATCCTACCCCTCATATAAATCTCCATAGACTTAACATGGTGTGACTGTGTGCCGTGGTTATTATCCTACCCCTCATATAAATCTCCATAGACTTAACATGGTGTGACTGTATGCCACGGTTATTATCCTACCCCTCATATAAATCTCCATAGACTTACCATGGTGTGACTGTATGCCCCGGTCGTCAATTTTATATAATTATTTCAATAGCATTCATTGTCTTCTGCTACAGATATCACTCAGCTCCACTTCGTGATATCATTCCGCAAAGACAACTCACGCCGTATAAACAATTGTATGGAATTTCGTAATGTTTCTTGAAAATATCTAGATGGAGCCATTTGAACCATAGACTACAACTAATATAGAGAATTATAAGCCATTTGGCCAATTGGAAATAATCTCTGGGATGGCCTTTTTTATTTTTATTTTTATTTTTTATTTTACGAACAAAATTCGCCAAGATTGGCGATCTTACATTTTGCTCCATGTGCGTTCACAGTCGGTATGAGCTACATGATTTTCCAATAATCTAAGATTAAGAATAATAAGAATACTTGGTATGGGATGGAGACAGTAAGGATGGATGATGATGCAGCGTACGAAATAGACAAACAGGACAATACATATATAGACAGGTAATTGTACAATAAACAAGAAAAAAGTAAAGTTAGGAAGTAACCTGCATTGCCGGAGAAATATACAGGACGTGGTTCATATTGCCTATTAAACCCTAGGTATTATGGGTAGTGCCCTTAGTTTTCTTTTAAAAATCTGTTTAGTTTCTGAGCGTTTTAGGTCCTCGGATTGCGCATTCCATAATTTTCTACCCCTATACAGGGGAGCCCGCTTAGCATGTTCCGTCCTAACCTTTGGGAGTCGGAAAACTGCCTTCTCAGTAGACCGTAATCTCCTCACATTAGCAGTGGGTATCGCATTAATATCGAGTTCAGCGGCGTGATTTTTATAGATTTTTCTAAAGTAGGTGAGAGTGAGCTCATCCCTTCTACGTTGTAACGTGTTCATACCGGATAAGCGGTGAAGGTCTTCGACAGTGTGCACCCTAGCCTTCTAATGTGATTAGATACTAGATACTTCTGTATGCCATTTAAATAATTGTCAGATTTATATGAGTGGCAATCAGCGACGACTGCACCGTAAATGTTGGTCGTGGTGTATCGAGCGTCATACGTGTCTGCTTGTATAAATATGTATGAACTTAATGCGGACCGTTATGACCTTCAACCTTCCCGATCCTCTCACATCATTGATGAAGACTTAAAGGCATATCCTACAATGCACAGTGGCGCCATCTGGTGATTTGTAGAGAATATTTTATATTTTTTTAAACTTTTTATTATTTCGGAAATACACCGGAATCGGTATAGTATGTGAAACCATAGTTATGGTGACAATACGGGGTTGATTTATGAGTTGTTTCGGAGAAATTCGTTCTGAACGAGCCGGGACGGCAAGTTCAGAACGAATTTCTCCGAAACAACAAGTAAATCTACTCCGTATTGGCACCATCACTATGGTTTCATATTATTATATACCTTAATTCGGTCTTAATTCGCTAAATTTGACGTCGAAGTGACTTGGCACAACTCTCAAACACAATGTGTACGCTAGCAGATATGCCGGATGCTGATAACCGGAAGTGATCACCGCGCAGGCGCGAATACATTATACCACCTCATAAATTAACGCACGTTCACCCTGCTATGCTCGATCATCCCGTTGGATAGCTATACTCGAGCGGTGCAGTGTCTGATAGGGGTTTTGCATTTGTTGACATCGACGAGTTGCCCGCTCGGCCTGTGAACGTATCGAAATTGATATTTCTTGCACATCTAAGCTATTTAAACGGTATCAGGTGCTTCGTACCCATATTCTACCTTGATGTTTGATGTATTTTTACACTAACTCGCTCCGTGGTTACTGTAAGAGACCATGGAACTTGCAAAGTGAAGTGATCCTCCATTTTTGAATCTTGCGCTTACAATTCTGTTGTCGGCCTCTCAACCAATCAAAATGCTTTATTTCTTCAAAGCGTGCTATCTGTAGTTCAAAGCGTGCAATTTGTCACTCAAAGCGTGCAATATGTAGGTATCCAAAGTAACCAGTACAACGTTTCACGGAGTACAGTGCATTCTGTGTATAGTTACTATACCCCCAGGAGCAGTATGTATTTACTCTGACTTTGTGCATAGGTATATAATAATATGCCGTTCTTCCTTCCGGGCCCTAACAGAGAAGCTATTGACGCGATAGCATATACAATACTCTTCACTATCTTTGTGCCAGTTTGTTTCACATTCTATTATTAAGAAGATGGTGAGTCGATGAGATGAGATGAGGATGTATGAATATTCAATTACTAGAGTGAGCCTACTTTACATAGTATATAGTATTAATCGAAAATGGTTTCTTGGGGTTCCTTCTAATTCTAAATGAGTTATATCTAACGTTTATCCAGTTTATCCAACCTTAATAAGTAAAATAGGCTAATAAACATGTACCTGATTTACACAGGATATGTACTGAGAAATATGGTTTTCTTCAATTCTTTCAAAAACAAGGTTTGTGATCTATGAATTTCAAATCTTAAATGTGTAGTACGATACATGTACTATATTCTGTGAAGGTATGAGGAACATGAGATGGGTTTTATCAAGTAAAATCAACTTCTAAGAATTTCTTTATATTCTATTATATCATCATAATATTAATCTTGAAAGATCTTTGATCTTTAAGATAAATATGTGTTCTATAACACTTGAAAATCATCATATTCAATTTCCAGGAAATTTACTAGGTTCTAATTTTCAGGACAAATTGTCCGATATACCTTTAATATGACGATCTTCTCGCCTCGATTCTATGTTACACACAGCACTCAGTCAGTTCGTACACATTACAAAAGTATGTTTGTTTTCACGTGGTACATATTTAATCTGTAAAACGATCTATTAAATTGTATTTGAGTTACATCATTATATTCTATTATCTCAGTCTACAACAATATAAGCCATGATTATTTTAACAGCTATTCTACAAGGGAAGATAAATCTGCCTGTAGGTGAGAATGTTTTATTATTACCAACCTAATACGGAGACTCTTTACTAAGCCTATGGAGCCTACAGATCGCTATTATTACCCACCCAATACGGAGTCTCCATACTAAGCCTATGGAGCCTACAGTTCGCTATCATTACCCACCTAATACGGAGACTTTTTACTAGGTGGGGAGCGGAGTAACTTGCTTACGAAGCTCTCACTGAATGGTTGATGTCGAGGCCTCCTGATGTTACGACCTACAAACCGCTAGACGGGAAACGGAGTAACTCATTTACATAGCTCTCTGTGATAGGTTGATGTCGAGGCCTCCTGATGTTACAACGTACAAACTAAGCAGGGATCGGAGTAACTCGTTTACGAAGCTCTCACTGAAAGGTTGATGTAGAGGCCTCCTGACGTTATGACGTACAAACTACTAGTCAGGGAGCAGTGTAACTCTTTTAGGAAACTCTCACTGAAAGGTTGATCTCGAAGCCTCCTGATGTTATGACATACAAACTATTAGGCAGGAAGCGGAGTCACTGAAAGATTGATGTCGAGGCCTCCTGACGTTACGACGTACAAACTACTAGTCAGGGAGCGGTGTAGCTCTTTTACGAGGCTCTCACTGATAAGTTGATGTCGAGGCCTCCTGATGTTACAGTGTACAAACTAAGCGGGAAGCGGAGTAACTCGTTTACGAAGCTCTCACTGGTAGGTTGATGTCGAGGCCTCCTGATGTTACGACGTACAAACTAGGCAGGAAACGGAGTAACTCGTTTACGAAGCTCTCACTGATAGGTTGATATCGAGGCCTCCTGATGTTACAGTATACAAACTAGGCGGGAAGTGGAGTAAATCGTTTACGAAGCTCTCTGCGCGCGCAGTTCGGGCTTCGTGTTGTCGCTCTCCCAACACAGCACCTCCAATCATCGGCTCTGACAACTCACACAAAAACACTCCACACTTAATTGGGCTGCTGCGCATGCGCCTGTATCACGTGACTCGGGACGCGGGTAATTGGAGACGCTCTGCGGCGTCTCCCAGGATGACGTCACGTTCCCCTGGCGCCCTCTGTCGTCATGTAGCGACATTACTTGTGGCGGGATGACGACCTAAAAAAACACTGGATGACATTTGTTTTTGTTTGTGGGAATCTGTACCGGAAGTCAGTCCATGCGCGCGCATATCACCCGGATATGACGTATGCGTTCTCAGCCTCACTGCTGGTTCCTGGTTCACTGACCATGACTGACCTTGGCGGACATTTCAGCTGTTTTCATAAATCATGGCTGAAGATGGGAGGTGTGGTCTCTTTTTCTTGTTTTCTTTTCTCCTCATCAGAAACTTGTCCACAGTTACGGAGACAACAAGTCGTATTTACAACAACACGAGCAGGTTACCATCTTTAAAGGCATCATCCATTTAAAATAACCGCATTCTAAAAATATCCTCTGCAAATATCTAAAAAAATCAAAATACATAGAAATAAGGATTGGAGTTTGTATTTACCCCCAATATCGAAAAGGAAAGTAGTATTGAATATAAAAAAAAAAGACACGTGGGAATTAAGTATGAATAATTCATATAGTCTTAATGATATATGGTAATCATTGCCGTTTTTATTAACCTCTGGTAAGAAGGAGATTGTAGATCACAAAAAGAATACAGTAATGAGTTCTGTGCCTTGTGAATAAAGAAGCCATTGACCGGGGACTGTGCTGGGAGAGTGTAGGCGCCCCTCGTCAGAGAATGTGCTCTGAGAATAACACAGATTAAGGCCCGGATGATGATTGTGCTTTTCTGGTCTGAATGGAAAACGTCGAGTATTGATTGAATCTTCACATGAACGCTTTAGTCTCCCGTGCTTTGAATCTGTGATTTTCATTCCGACAAGTCCCACTTAGGACTATTCCGCCCACTCGACCGCAGTGAATGTATGACGTGAAGGCGTGGAACATCAGGGTGGAGAGTGAGTGGAGAGTGAGTGGACGCATCAACAAGTCACGTGATGGCGGCTTTCACCAGATAATCGCCGCTAGGGGGCTCTGACGTCAAAATGTATGATTTTTGATCACATTTGATGTTAACGTTTTTGTTCACCTAAAGGGCTGGTTCCACCAACACACAAGATATAACGAGATAAGTCATGATTTGGTTGTCTTGCTAAATCTTGCTAGGTTTTGAATAATCTTGTGCATATTTGCCGCGATGCATCACTCTGGTTAATACCGGGAACACACCAAGCGAGTGAAGGCAGCGATCTCCGGAATCGCCAACACAAATTGGCGTGTATGTGAGATATTATTTCATAGGAATATCTCCTGCCTATAATTTAGCAACTTGGAAGCAATAATCAGGTGAAATATGAAATAGCTCATATATGGGCCATTTTGTGTCGGCGATTACGGAACTCGCTGCGTTTCTCGCTTGGTGTGTCTCCGGCTTCATCATCTTCACTGCATTCTTGTCGCGATATGCTGTCACTGCACGAACACCACCATTTTACTGATGAATGCGCCCGGCGTATATAAGTAAGTATTTTGCGTATACAAGGTCGTCCTATTCCCCGTGTGTATACACCTCATCTGTAGGCGTATATAAGCGTCCAGTGAACAGGGCTTCACTGAGAGCGGGCGGGGGGAGGTGGCTGTGGGTGGAGGGGGAGGGGGGCGTGGGGGGGAGGGGGTTCCTACTGAGGACACCTGTACTTCTACCAACACAAACGGGCGGGGAAAGTGGCGGGGGCAGAGGGTATTTCCTCTCATATACGCCCGGTGTGAAATACAGCCAAGACGCGTCCGTATATATATAAGGCCTGGGCGTATATATACACAATATTGACTGGTTTCAGATACAAGCGGCCTTATGCTCCGAGGAGTTGACGCGTAGTCATATTTGAGCGTATGCAAGGATATTGCGTAGAGTAACTCCGAGGAGCATACAACCGCTTTTATCTGAAACCAGTCTATATTGTATTTATTATCCACCTTTTCTGCACAAGTGACATGACGATATCAGTTGATTTTAGTTATGGACTATTTTTCCATACGCACTATTTTTCCGTATGCGCCACCCGGAGCATACAACATATCCGTATGCGCCGGGTATGTCCATACACGCTGCCTATGTGTTTTCTATGGGCACTTTGTATTCGGTGGATAATAAATATGAAAACAAGTCAATATTCAGTCAATAGATGCACTTCCGCGATGGCGTATATATGAATAAAACGGTGGTTTTCGTGCAGTGTGTGGTATGCTGCAACATGTCGGCAATAGATCTTGAGGCGTCGCTCTTGTGGATCACCTCATTGTACACACAACACCACGAAAACGTACACATATCAGCGCGCGGGTCAAAGGAAGTAAGATATATCGCGACAATATGAGATATAACAAGACATGCCAAGATATAACACGGCAAATCCATCATGTTGTTGGAACCAGCACTTTACTTTGGATGAGTTATGGTGTTGAGATTGTATCCAAGAGGTGGTGAGCAACGGGAGGTTGTTTACACCGTTATACTTTGGTAGATTTGCTTTCAGAAAACACTTAGTAACCTTTAAGGATGGAGGTAATGAGTGTGGCCAGATCGGGATACCGTATTTTATCACATGTTGTCATGGCAGGCATTCTTGTTGATGGTAGAGGAAACGCTGACATGGGTTTTCCCTTTTGATTGCACAGTTAATTAGAAGCCTGTTTGAACGAACAGAAAGATCGTGCAGGAACGTATATATAGGAACCGATTAGTGACCAAACGAGCAGCAAGGTCATACAGGACGTATATAAGAACCTATCAGGGACCAAACAAGGTCATACAGGACGTATATAAGAACCCGTCAGTGACCTAACAAGGTCATACAGGACGTATATAAGAACCTATCAGGGACCAAACAAGGTCATACAGGACGTATATAAGAACCCGTCAGTGACCTAACAAGGTCATACAGGACGTGTATAAGAACCCGTCAGTGACCTAACAAGGTCATACAGGACGTATATAAGAACCTGTCAGTGACCTAACAAGGTCATACAGGACGTATATAAGAACCTGTCAGTGACCTAACAAGGTCATACAGGACGTATATAAGAACCTATCAGGGACCTAACAAGGTCGTACAGGATGTATATAAGAACCTGTCAGTGACCAAACAAGGTCATACAGGATGTATATAAGAACCTGTCAGTGACCTAACAAGGTCATACAGGACGTGTATAAGAACCCGTCAGTGACCTAACAAGGTCATACAGGACGTATATAAGAACCTGTCAGTGACCTAACAAGGTCATACAGGATGTATATAAGAACCCGTCAGTGACCTAACAAGGTCATACAGGACGTATATAAGAACCTGTCAGTGACCTAACAAGGTCATACAGGACGTGTATAAGAACCCGTCAGTGACCTAACAAGGTCATACAGGATGTATATAAGAACCCGTCAGTGACCTAACAAGGTCATACAGGACGTATATAAGAACCTGTCAGTGACCTAACAAGGTCATACAGGACGTATATAAGAACCTGTCAGTGACCTAACAAGGTCATACAGGACGTATATAAGAACCTGTCAGGGACCATATGACTCCCCATACTTTTTCAATGGGGGTTTTTTATACGATAGATATAAAGAAAATGGTCTACTGTACGATCCTAGATTATTAAACGGGCCCCTGGATTTTCCTTTTTGCACCCCATCATTATTCCCACAGAGTCTGTCAGTGAAAATGTAAGTCTGCCATCAGGAGTATTCAGTCACGAGCGTGTGCCTCAATCTCGAAGCGGCAGAAACCTGGCGACTTTCTCTACTAACACTACAGAGACAGTGACAATAAACAATCAGGGCTTCTGTAATTTACTCCATAGACAATGTCTCCCCGATTTATCCTACCCCTAATAAAAAACTCTATAGGCTTAACATTGGGTCACTGTATTCGGTCTGGAGTTCAGAAAACTGAAAAATATCGCTCTAGTGGGATACACTTGACAAATGATGTCATTTGTTAATGTAGAAGTAATTTAGACGGGCGGGGTAGGATAAATTCTAAACCAAACTCGAGTTAGTCGTGTTATTGTTCATCGCACTCCGGCAAGATCACGTATTACTGCTCTTGGCTTCGCCTCGCACAGTAACAACACGACTAACTCTTGTTTGGTTTCTCCATAATATTGAATGCTACTCTATAGGTCTGTCACACTTTGTGCGTCTACTTCAGAGTGCTCCTTGGTCGCGGTGTCTACTGCTCTGGGTGTCTGCTCTACTGGGTGTCCACTATTTTGGGTGTCTTCTATTCTACTATTCTCTGGGTCTACTATTCTTGTAGTTTACTATCCAAGGTTTCCGCTTTCGACTTTTGCGTATATAATGGTATATAATATACAAGGTTGTCCTATTCCCCGTGTGTATACGCCTCATTTGTAGGCTGATATAAGCGTCCAGTGACGAGGGCTTCACTGAGAGTGGGGGGTGGCGGGAGGTGGCGGGCTTCCTACTGAGGACACCTTTACTTCTACCAACACAAACGGGCGGCAGGCAGCGAGGGGAGATGATATTTCCTCTCATATACACCGGGTGTGAAATACAGCCAAGAGGCGTCCGTATATAAACCCTGGGCGTATATATATATATGAAAACAAGTCAATATTCAGCCAGTACATGCACTTCCGCGATGGCGTATATATGAATAAAACGGTGGTTTTCGTGCAGTGATTCCAAATGTTTACTGTTTATGGTGTCCACTTTTAGAGGTGTCTATTGTTCTGGATGTCCACTATTTCAGGTGTCTACTTCTCTGGTTGTCTTTCTATCCACTTCCTGAGGTAATAATGCCTGAAGAAAGGGAAAGCGGTCTTCAGTTCCGACAGCAGCTAAAACGTTAGAGAATTAGCCTCGAGGTTCTGCCCCTTTAAGCGCTAATGGTTGAAGTACTTAGTGGGTGTGCACTTAGCGGTCCACTGACTTAACGTACTAACGTGAGGGCCACACTCAGCACGACGGGGCCTGGGAACAGAGGACCACTGAGTCACAATCCCGTTAAGTAGACTTAACGTAGGAAAAACGCCACAGTTAAGACTGGAACTAAGGATACAATGGCCGGTTAATGTTTGGTTAGAACTCCTTGTCAGTGTTTTATTAAATCTCGGAACAATGAGGAATTGAGATGATGTAATCTATGAAAAAATTCAGAAATGATCGTGTGGGTTTTTAGCAATAAGATTGAGGAAAACAACAGCAATAAAAGTTTATGTGAATACTTTAAATTAATCTAATCAGAATGAAATGTACCTCGTGGAGATAGACATCTTTATCCTACTCCTCGTATTAATGTCTATAGACCTAACATGGCTTGACTGTATGCCACGGTTATGCCATATAATATCTATGTGCCAGGGGTAACATATGTAATTAAAAACACGCGACGGGGTAGGATAAAATCTAAACGTCACTCAATTTCATATGATTGTTTACATGGCATTTATTGTCATCTGCTACAGCTGAGCTGAGTGATATCCTTCCGCGAACACAACGCACGCTATGTAAACAATTATATGAAGTTTTGTGACATTTCATGATAGTATGTATATTACTGAGGGAGATAGGAATGGTAGACAGAACCTTGCCTGTGCCTGTGGCTATTTGTTCTTATGAAAATTCAACTAACCTTAAAGTTTTACAATGCCTCATTGTATCTCCCAGTATAAGGCCACTCAAAAAAAAAACTTGTTTCTCATCACCGCGCGCATCAGAAAAAACGATTTTTGAAGATTTTTTTATCAAAAAAAAGAGAAAGATTATGCAGGGTTTTACTGTATGTCTGCCGTCTTTGATATAGCAAAAAAAGAAGAAGAAAAAAAAAGCGCCCTCGTCATATTTTTCATGGCTTGGTGATGAGAAACAAGTTGTTTTTTTGAGTGGCCTAAGGTGATAAAACCCAGCACTATTTGTTTTCACATGAGAGGCTCTATACACATATATAAGAAAGGATAGAATGGTGACAGTTCCCTATTATCACTCACTTACTTTTGCACCTCCAGTAGTGAAGAACACCTACTCAGGAGCAAAATGGCGTCCCCGGGGAACATTACCGATATGCCTATAGGAACCAAAAATCGACTAGTGTAAAATGGCTTATAGTTGGTAGGGTGGAAAGGGGGCTGTAAATCACGAGAGGTTGACGCGTAGTAACACAAGAGCGTCAGTGAGTGAACAAAGTTGAACTGGAGCTGCCTGTCCACAAAACCATCGTTTGTTGTATTCATTATCAATCTTCTCGAATGAATTAAAATCAGGAGTTGCCGTATTGTAAAGCTGAATACACATCTACCATTTTCGGAACATTTATGTCGGCAACAAATGGTCAGTAATTGGTCTCAGGCGAGGCATCCTAATGGAGTTGTCCCTAGTCGGTTGTTGCAGCACAGCTAGGCAAGGGTCAGGCAACGATTAGTGAACCACCTCCTTCAGATGTTATTTGGTTAGCGACAAGTTGTGGTTTCTATGTTCCTAGATCGGTGGCCATAAGTTTATCATTATGTTGATAAATCTAGTTGCTGACAACGGAACGTTAGTAAATAGCGCTTGATTGGGTGGCCGACATGGGCCGAGGTATTACGTACACTGCACGAACACCATTATTTTACATATGGATGCGCCCTGCGTATATAAGTAGGTATTTTGCGTATACAAGGTCGTCCAGTTCCCCGTGTGTCTACACCTCATCTGTAGGCGTATATGGGTCTATTTTTCAAAACCTGCATTTTAGGTAAAAAATTATCTTCCTAGACTATTTCTCTTAATAATCAGTGTACAGTTGTAATTCTTGCATCAATGGATGCGTCTCAAGAAATCCTATCATTCCAGCACATGGTTTTTCCATATCCGACTGGAATCTATAGGTGAAAATTGAGAAAAACCCTTATTTTCTCCTCATTTTCAAGTTCTTTTAAATGCTTGAAGATAAACAAATACTCACAATATATATGGAGGCAACAGAATCAATAAAAATGGTTCACTAGGTCAATCTTTACCATCAGGGATATGTGAAAAATCATAGAACAAAGTAAGAAAATGAAAATTTCCATGAATTTTATATTTGAACATTTTTTCAATTGAAAAATGTTACGTCCATGACCCCAAGGTTAAAATATATACAACAAAAGGGGGAAAAAATCAAGGTCATGTTTGTCACCTGCAAATGCTGTAGAAATATGTCCTTTTACATCCCTTAAAGTTTGAGCTTAATTGTCCTATGATAAGTGTGTCACTTTCAGGATATGGTTACCTAGACCTAAATTCCAAAAAATAGGGGTCATGGACGTAACAGTCACATAAAACATGATTACAATTCCAGTATTCAATTTTTCAAAACCAAACCTCATTTACATCATGCTATTCTATGTTGGCCTTAAGCATGATAAAAACAATTGTTTTAATCTTTTTTTTTAACACCTCTGAGGATGCAAATGTGCATTTGTTACGTCCGACACCCCGTTACGTCCGACACCCCAATATATGCTAAACAGGAAAGTAATTACTTAAGGCAGGTCATACTGTTTGTATCAAGTATCAAGATGTATACTAGTTAAGTTAAATATGTGTACAATGAATATTAAATGTTTAATGGAGTTATCTGTTCCCTGTTTTATCAGAAAGTGTTACGTCCATGACCCCTACACCCAGGTATTAGTTTATGATAAAACTGGTCACAAATCAGAGGTTAATTCTGGATTTCTATATGAAACATTTTCATATATATTAAATCTCATCAGCTCCTGTTATTTCTTGAGGTATTTTTTAATTCAGGCCCTGCATAAAACCCTTTTTTAATTTGTTACTAAGTGTTACGTCCGATACCCCTTTTAAGGATCAAAAGTTTAGAGATCTCCATACATGGCTATATCAATTGCATTATAATTTGAGGGACATTTATGGTTATTTATGTTTTGTCTATAATAAAGCCTTGTTCCCATGTCCTTAGCTATGTTTTAAACTTAAAGTATAAGATATTTGGTGGTAAGAAAAATACCTTTGATTTTGGTAATTTTTATACAAAAATGTTTTTTTCTTGTATTATCTTTTCATAAAATATATTTGTGAATCTGGTCTATTCTGCATATCTAGGTCTTACCATGACATCAAATGATATTTTCAAAGCAGATAAAATTGCTTCTTCTAGCTGTAAGATGTATTCTCTTGTGGTATTGTCAATTAAAAGATAAGTGTTACGTCCGACACCCCTCTTTTATAAATGAGAAATACTGTTACAAGTACAGGAAAACTCTATAGAACTTGCCATATTACAAAGAAAATTTGATAGGTTATACAGAAACTTAACTGTGATCATTTTGTGTATATGCAGGCAACACATATCTGTCTTTTGATCCATAATTATATCGAATGAAGAACAAAAAATAAAGTTTTAGCCAAAACTCAATGATATTTCATAGACACATAAATTTTGGAATTTGAAATTCCTATCTGTTGTAGAAATGATGTCTATATCACATAATAGTAATTTAATAGGTTTTTAAGTTCTGATACTACAAAACATCCTTAATGTAATAGACTGTGTAATAAAGTTAGCATGTTACGTCCGACACCCCTAAAAGAGCCTCCCTCTATGCCTGACAGATATACCTATAATAGATTATTTACATATAAAAAGTTATCATTTACTGTGAAGCAATGGTCAAGGATAAGAAATATCATACTGAAATCCTTATGTAAATAATAAGTGATATGAGAGGGTAAATTCAAAAGGAGTTACATTAGAACACAAACAATTGTTTGCCATTTCTGTGACTTGGACAAAATTCAAGATCTTGTGACAAAAATTCTGATGGATCAACATATATGGTTTTGGGATGTTGCAAAGAAATATATACAAACTTTCTTATTTTAAATTTTGATAAAAGTTTGACCATTGAATGCAAGAGAATAAAAAATTCCAAAAATGTCCACATCAATAGGGGTATCGGACGTAACACATAAAGCATGGTTCTCTTAAAAGTTGTATAAAATCATCCAATCTGCTCGTAAGGTATTGGAATAAATTACTTGTGATAGCTAAATATCTGTAGTAAATAATAATATAGGAAATTAGGACTTCTTGTCAAGTTTATATTTTTGGGTCAGTTTCTGGCCTCATGTTGGTAAAATGCAGGTTTTGAAAAATAGACCCATATAAGCATACAGTGAAGAGGGCTTCACTGAGAGCGGGCGGGGGGGCGGGGGGCGGGGGGAGGGCTTCCTACTGAGGACACCTGTACATCTACCAACACAAACGGGTGGGAGGCGGTGGGGGGAGAGGATGTTTCCTCTCATATACACCGGGTGTGAAATACAGCCAAGACGCGTCCGTATATAAGGCCTGGGCGTATATATATGAAAACAAGTCAATATTCAGCCAATACATGCACTTCCGCGATGGCCTATATATGAATAAAATAGTGGTTTTCGTGCAGTGGTAATTCGCCTGGGACAAGTTCACCGACTCCAATACGATTTGGGACCTAATCGTCAATTCTGAATCGGTAGATGTGTATTAGGCTTAAGGTATATCACATGCAGCACAGAGAGAACTCACATCTGTATGTTAATGTATTTTCCCGTAATCAATGGCTTTGAGGACCGAAAGCAATCATTTCAAAATCCGAAATCAATTATTACATCCTGGAAATAACATTCCGTGGTTTACTCTGGCCTCATACATTTTCACTGCAGACTTTTGTAATCGATGGCTAATAAAAGCTGAATCGGTGGACACCAGTCTGAGTTTCTGATCAGAGTACTAGACCCAGGAGCAGACTACGGAGTGACTTACACCCACCAATCAGCGACCACACGGGCACATTGTCGTCGTATCGACCGACTCCCGGCCACAGTGGCTGAAGACAAGAGAAACTTAATGAAGCGAACTTAATTTAAACTGTAAATGTAACCAGTGACTGGCGGGAATCAATATCGGTATTGCAGTATCGGTCTCTTAGATAAGAGGGTACCCAACACAGAGCTGTATACGGCAGAACACCAGTAAATAGCTGTGTTCTGAGGATTACATTGTCACCATCCCCTATCACCTGATGACTAATGATGTGTTTTCAAAAACATAAATAATTTAGGTAGATTTTTCTAATATAATTTACGTGTCTACGTGTGAAGTACACCCATCTCAGGTACATTAGTCTCTATGCGTGAATCCCACTTTAGACTAGGGGAAAGGTGTGAAGTACACCCGTCTCAGGTACATTTGTCTCTATGTGTGAATCCTGCTTTAGACTAGGAGAGAGGTGTGAAGTTCACATGTCTCAGGTACATTAGTCTCTATGTGTGAATCCCGCTTTAGACTAGGGGAAAGGTGTGAAGTACACCCGTCTCAGGTACATTTGTCTCTATGTGTGAATCCTGCTTTAGACTAGGGGAAAGGTGTGAAGTACACCCGTCTCAGGTACATTAGTCTCTATGTGTGAATCCCGCTTTAGACTAGGGAAAGGTGTGAAGTACACCCGTCTCAGGTACATTAATCTCTATGTGTGAATCCCGCTTTAGACTAGGGGAGAGGTGTGAAGTACACCCGTCTCAGGTACATTAGTCTCTATGTGTGAATCTTGCTTTAGACTAGAGGAAAGGTGTGGAGTACAGCCGTCTCAGGTACAATAGCCTCATCATGCGAATCCCTCTTTAGACTAGGGGAAAGGTGTGAAGTACACCCATCTCAGGTACATTAGTCTCTATGTGTGAATCCCTCTTTAGACTAGAGGAAAGGTGTGACGTACACCCGTCTCAGGTACATTAATCTCTATGTGTGAATCCTGCTTTAGACTAGGGGAAAGGTGTGAAGTACACCCGTCTCAGGTACATTACATGAATACCACTCAAAAGGGATTTCTTTGTCCTATGATTTATAGGAGAGAAAAGACCTTCAATTAGAAATTGAATGTTCCTGAGAACCCATAAAGATACTAGGAAAATCAAGATTTCTTCAGTTTATAGTGAAATCTTAAATAGTACATATACGCCTTGCTAGTATATGCCCGAACGAGTGGTACAAGATAATCAAGTCACCAGATGCCTCAACTAGTGACAATATCTTCACAGAGTGTGCATAGTGAACGGCAGTTTTAAGGTTATTAACAGCCAGTAGAATGGTCCGTATAAGAGAAGGAGGTGATATAGTCATGGATATCATCTGATAAATCTATATTAAATGCAATTTTGGCGAATGCAGAAATTCAATACATCAGACATTTTTCTGACAATATAGTTGATGAATTGAAACAGGAATTCAATACAACGAATAAACCAGTTTTATTTAGATTTTATTGCTCTCATTTCCTTGCCGTTTGCTCTGACAGTGTGAGGTACAAGTAGTCTACGTGAGTCTGTATCAGGCAATGTGTGTTGTGTGAGTGGTGTGTGAAATGTGAGGTACAAGTAGTGTATGTGTATCTGTATCAGGCAATGTGTGTTGTGTGAGTGGTGTGTGAAATGTGAGGTACAAGTAGTGTATGTGTATCTGTATCAGGCAATGTGTGTTGTGTGAGTGGTGTGTGAAATGTGAGTGTAAGGTACAAGTAGTCTATGTGTATCTGTATCAGGCAATGTGTGTTCTGTGAGTGGTGTGTGAAATGTGAGGTACAAGTAGTCTACGTGTATCTGTATCAGGCAATGTGTGTTGTGTGAGTAGTGTGTGAAATGTGAGTGTGAGGTACAAGTAGTCTATGTGTATCTGTATCAGGCAATGTGTGTTGTGTGAGTGGTGTGTGAAATGTGAGTGTGAGGTACAAGTAGTGTACGTGAGTCTGTATCAGGCAATGTGTGTTGTGTGAGTGGTTTGTGAAATGTGAGTGTGAGGTACAAGTAGTCTACGTGTATCTGTATCAGGCAATGTGTGTTGTGTGAGTGGTGTGTGAAATGTGAGTGTGAGGTACAAGTAGTGTACGTGTATCTGTATCAGGCAATGTGTGTTGTGTGAGTGGTGTGTGAAATGTGAGTGTGAGGTACAAGTAGTGTACGTGAGTCTGTATCAGGCAATGTGTGTTGTGTGAGTGGTGTGTGAAATGTGAGGTATAAGTAGTGTACGTGTATCTGTATCAGGCAATGTGTGTTGTGTGAGTGGTGTGTGAAATGTGAGTGTGAGGTACAAGTAGTCTACGTGTATCTGTATCAGGCAATGTGTGTTGTGTGAGTGGTGTGTGAAATGTGAGTGTGAGGTACAAGTAGTGTACGTGTATCTGTATCAGGCAATGTGTGTTGTGTGAGTGGTGTGTGAAACGTGAGGTATAAGTAGTGTACATGTGTCTGTATCAGGCAATGTGTGTTGTGTGAGTGGTGTGTGAAATGTGAGGTACAAGTAGTGTACATGTATCTGTATCAGGCAATGTGTGTTGTGTGAGTAGTGTGTGAAATGTGAGGTACAAGTAGTGTACATGTGTCTGTATCAGGCAATGTGTGTTGTGTGAGTGGTGTGTGAAATGTGAGTGTGAGGTACAAGTAGTGTACGTGTATCTGTATCGGGCAATGTGTGTTGTGTGAGTGGTGTGTGAAATGTGAGGTACAAGTAGTCTAGGTGTGTCTGTATCAGGCAATGTGTGTTGTGTGAGTAGTGTGTGAAATGTGAGGTACAAGTAGTCTATGTGTATCTGTATCAGGCAAAGTGTGTTGTGTGAGTAGTGTGTGAAATGTGAGGTACAAGTAGTCTATATGTATCTGTATCAGGCAATGTGTGTTGTGTGAGTAGTGTGTGAAATGTGAGTGTATATATCGGCAGCGTGGTATATAAAAACTGACACGAGCCTTTGTTATTCCATGTCAGGGGTAAGATATTACATAGACTTTAGTCTGAGGAGGTTATGACCTTTTTTTTCTAATCTGAAACCAGATCATGTTGGAAACAACTTCTCCCATCGGGAAAATCGGGCCCCCGATTTTCGCCGATTTCACCGATTTTCCCCGAAAATTAGTTTTTGGGTGGATGATATAACATACCTGTATGCGCTGGGTATGTTCATACAGGATTCCTATAGGTTTACTATGGACACTTTGTATTGGGTGGATAATAAGTAGCTGCATTTCCTTGCTCTTTTACTGGGAGTTCTTCAAGACTCCCCACTGACAAAGCACCTCTCACCAGCCACGAGGATTTTACACCAGCCAACTCTCCTCTCTTTATAATCAACACAAAACACCTGAAATGTCAAACTAATATTTTAAATCTTAACGTAATTGGATGAACCAAATAAATCAATAAAACAATACTCTTAATGAAAATGAACAGCTTTTTCTGCCAATTGGAGTATTTTGTGCCCATTATGTGTTTTTTTTGTCGTGGACTAAATTTGACCTCTGGGAGTGTTAATGCTCACAGTTAATGAATTTATTTAGGAAGGCGTGAAAGTCTTTGTCTGCTCACAGATTAAATCAGTGACGTAAAACCTGGAGGAAGGTCACCAAGCAGAGGCTAGGTCAATGACCGGCCGTCAACTCTCCAGGCCGAGCCTCTGTCCCAGGCTCTGGTCAACAGTAATCATGAGCTGATATTTATTCCTATAAATACGTATATTATACGTCCGAACTGATTCTCTAACTTTCCCTGCTACACCCAAACTCACCCTACCACACCCCACCACACCCCACCACACCCTACCACACACTAATTCACCATACTTCTCTCTACCTCCCCTCTACACCCTACCTTTCCTGTCACACCTAACACATCCTACCACACCCTACCTCCCCTGCCACACCCAATATTCCCCTGCCAAACCCTACCAGACCCTACAATCCCTGCACCACCCTTTCACACCCTATTACACCCTACCTTCCCCTGCCCCACCCCATCCAACCCTACCTTCCCCTGCCCAACCCTACCCCACCCTACCTTCCACTGCCCCACCTTACCCCACCCTACCTTCCCCTGCCCCACCCCATCCAACCCTACCTTCCCCTGCCCCACCCCATCCTACCCTACCTTCCCCTGCCCCACCCTACCCCACCCTACCTTCCCCTGCCCCACCCCATCCTACCCTACCTTCCCCTGCCCCACCCCGTCCAACCCTACCTTCCCCTGCCCCACCCCATCCAACCCTACCTTCCCCTGCCCCACCCTACCCCACCCTACCTTCCCCTGCCCCACCCCATCCTACCCTACCTTCCCCTGCCCCACCCAATCCTACCCTACCTTCCCCTGCCCCACCCCATCCTACCCTACCTTCCCCTGCCCCACCCCATCCTACCCTACCTTCCCCTGCCCCACCCCATCCTACCCTACCTTCCCCTGCCCCACCCTACCCCACCCTACCTTTCCCTGCCCCACCCCATCCTACCCTACCTTCCCCTGCCCCACCCCATCCAACCCTACCTTCCCCTGCCCCACCCCGTCCAACCCTACCTTCCCCTGCCCCACCCCATCCAACCCTACCTTCCCCTGCCCCACCCTACCCCACCCTACCTTCCCCTGCCCCACCCCATCCTACCCTACCTTCCCCTGCCCCACCCAATCCTACCCTACCTTCCCCTGCCCCACCCCATCCTACCCTACCTTCCCCTGCCCCACCCCATCCTACCCTACCTTCCCCTGCCCCACCCCATCCTACCCTACCTTCCCCTGCCCCACCCTACCCCACCCTACCTTTCCCTGCCCCACCCCATCCTACCCTACCTTCCCCTGCCCCACCCCATCCAACCCTACCTTCCCCTGCCCCACCCTACCCCACCCTACCTTCCCTTACCCCACCCCATCCTACCCTACCTTCCCCTGCCCCACCCCATCCAACCCTACCTTCCCCTGCCCCACCCTACCCCACCCTACCTTCCCCTGCCCCACCCCATCCTACCCTACCTTCCCCTGCCCCACCCCATCCAACCCTACCTTCCCCTGCCCCACCCTACCCCACCCTACCTTCCCCTGCCCCACCCCATCCTACCCTACCTTCCCCTGCCCCACCCAATCCTACCCTACCTTCCCCTACCCCACCCCATCCTACCCTACCTTCCCCTGCCCCACCCCATCCTACCCTACCTTCCCCTGCCCCACCCCATCCTACCCTACCTTCCCCTGCCCCACCCCATCCCACCCTACCTTCCCCTGCCCCACCCCATCCTACCCTACCTTCCCCTGCCCCACCCCATCCTACCCTACCTTCCCCTGCCCCACCCTACCCCACCCTACCTCCCCCTGTCCCACCCCACCCTACCCCACCCTACCTTTCCCTGCCCCACCCCATCCTACCCTACCTTCCCCTGCCCCAACCCATCCAACCCTACCTCCCCCTGTCCCACCCCACCCTACCCCACCCTACCTTCCCCTGCCCCAACCCATCCAACCCTACCTTCCCCTGCCCCACCCCATCCAACCCTACCTTCCCCTGCCCCATCCTACCCCACCCTCTCCTCTCCACCCCTCCCTCTCTCTTTTCTCCTCCCTCATAGACCGCCGAGTCCAGCTGCCCTTTGACAGACGGAAGAAGCGAGCTGGGTTGTTAAGATTTCATGCCTCTGTACAAAGGTCATGCCCTTCAGCGTGCTGGTCCCGCAGTGTGAGGTGTGGTCGACTCTCTGAAGGAGACAGGCTCTGTGTCCGGACCACACCAGTAAAACGCCAAACTTACCATTACAAGACACCAACATGCCCAGTCCCATGGTGTTCCTTTTATCTCTATAGGATGGACATTCCGATTTTTGAGGAATAAATTCTGATACAACTTTTTACTGATCAAAAGTCACCTTTTTGCCCAATTAGATAATAATTCTGAACACCTGTCGCGAGTTTCTCTGTTTGGAACACTGCAGTCAAATGTGAAACAGTACAAGAAAATAATATCCCCAGTCCCATAGTGTTCACTTAATTGCTATAGGGAACATATCTATTGTGCTATGGAGGCGGCCATCTTGCACCCTGGCGCCATTCAAAACACCAGGGCCCTGTTTTTCAGTCACGATATCCTCTTTGTAAGATATCTTACACCTGTCAGTGTACTATAGATATGACATCTTTGGGGATCGGCCAATGATTGTCCGTCAAGAGCACTTAGGCTGCAGTCAGGTGTACTATAGATAAGACATCTTTAGGGTCACGTGGTTCCAAATGTCTTCCAAAGTGTCTTAGACCTAAGACATCTATGGACATGTCGTACAGAATGCGCAACTTCACTTCCCGTAGGAATTAAGCAATGAAATTTTAATACGAGTAAGTTATACATATAACCTATAATCGTACCAAATATGAAGAAAATCGGCCGCACCGTTCCGAAGATATCGGCGTTTGAAGTATGTCATAGCAATCTCTGCTCTGGTGGCCAGTGTACCCCTACACTCACGTGACTCTAATTTATGCAGTGACCTCGAGTTCACTGGAGGTGGGAGGGTGCAATGGCCAGAGCAGACGTTTGCTATGACGAAGTTCAAACGCCGATATCATCGAAACGGTGTGGCCCATCCTCTTCATATTTGGTACGATTATAAGTTATATGTCTCCCTTACTCGTGTTAAAATTTCATTCCTAGATTCGTATGGGAAGCACGGGAAATCCTCTATATACACACAGTGAGCTTTGATAGAGCCTGAGACAGTTCTAGACTTGAGACACTTTTAGCTGCGGTCGAGCGCGCCGCACTGAGACCGTGTCTATAGCACACCCGCCATTTTGTGTCTTGCAAATTATCTTCCAATCATGGAGACATCTTAGGGTATCGTTGGGCGATTATGTCTTGACTGAAAAACAGGGCCCAGGTGGCGGGACCAATTATAAATGAATTTTATCAAAAATATTTTTTTGGGCTTGCCATGGAGGACTTTTAGCCTCGTCTCAATAACCCACTTGCATCCAGTCAACTTGCCATTTCTGCAACTGTCTATCTTGGATCCAAACATATCATGCACCAGTCTTGAAGTATTTCGGTCTTGAGTGATTGGTCATGGTCAGCTGGGCACACCTCTAGGACCCTGAGACACTGGCTCCCTGCTCTGTTATCACTATCACAGTGAATAGCATGCAGATAGTAACAGGATAGTTTTCTGGAATCATGCTGGAAGTTCAATGTGACCCCTCTATCCTTCAGGCGATGTATGTACACTGAAAAAGATTCCCGTGAATTTTACGGTTTTTCCTTGGCAACTGTGGTGCCTGGGCAATACCGTAAATTTTACGGGCAACCGTGTTATTTTTCTGACCGTATCTATAAACCGTAATAAACAACAGTATCACGTATATTTTACTGAAATTATTTTACAGTGTAGTTCGTGCAAGCACGCTCTAAAAAGAGTATAGGGCTATGTATTGGTCAATTTTTCCTAGAATTCTGTATACATAATTTGATGGCTGCCCCCCCCCCCCCCACCACCCCCACACTCAGTCAGGCTCGGCGCATGCGTATACTGTAACCTGCTGCGTTCTAACACGTCAGCTGACACCCCGAGGACGCCATTTTGAATCGCTCCGTCATCCTCCGTCAGCGAACTCTCGTCAAATCTCGTAATCTCTCGGAGGCGGCGTGATTAGGGCGGGATTACCGTCGCCATATCTGCCACCTCACCTTTACACTCCTCAATCAGAGTCTTAGTGCCTAATGCTAGATTAAAACTCCGCAGGGAGAAGGCTGCATGTAACTATGACACTGACAACCTTAGAGTTGGAAAACCTTTATTTTAGTTCAAGCTGATTAGATTGACAGCTCCTTTTTTATACTGGCAAGAATTAGATTGAAAGCTCCTTTTTTTTAAAAGAAAAATTACCTGTCAATCTTATTGTTAAAAAACAATAAGATTGACAGGTCATTTTCCTTTTTTTTAAACTGGTTACAATTAGATTGGCAGCTCATATTTCATACTGGTAATGATTAGATTGACAGCTTGTTTTTTTACACTGGTAACAATTAGACTAACAGGTCATTTTTTACACTGGTAACAATTAGACTAACAGGTCATTTTTCGTACTGGTTACAATTAGATTGACAGCTCCTTTTTCATACTGGTAATAATTAGATTGACAGCCTTAGAGCTGGAAAATCTGTATTTTAGTTCAAGCTGATTCCTTTTTTTTATACTGATAACACCTAAATTGACAGCTTGTTTTTTTCATACTGGAAATGATTAGATTGACAGCTTGTAATTCATAAGGTAACAATTAGATTGACAGCTCATTTTTCATACTGGTAACGATTAGATTGACAGCTCGATATTCATACGTTAACGATTAGATTGACAGCTAGTTTGTCATATTGTAACGATTATAGTGACAGCTCATTTTCATACTGGTACTGACTAGATTAACAGCTCGTATTTCATACTGGTAACAGTAATATCGACAGCTCATTTCCATGCTGGTGGAAGAATCCATTGAATGCATGGCTTGTGAGTGAATTCAAGACCTAGTGTTGCAGTTTACAGACATATGTTTATCATATTCTTATCATAATGTTTCATTCCAATACTACAATGCTCTGTTCATATATTTCTCTATACTATTAGTGTACATAGATGTCTATAACCATGTTAAACCATTGTGCATTCTGCATTGTACTAGAGTATACGTTTGCAGACCATAGAGCAGGCTATTTATTATTCAAAAGCAAAGGAAGTAGTAGTAAATAAAAATTGTCATTTTTATCAGGACCCCTGCAGAGTTCCTGCTCTCAGCTGGAGGTTGGTTGGCTGGGTGGGAGGGTGTAGAACTGGCTGGTTGGCTAGGTGGGAGGGTGTAGAACTAGCTGGGTGGATGGGAGGGTGGGTGTAGAACTGGCTGGTTGGCTGGCTGGGTGGGAGGGAGGGTGTAAAACTGGCTGGTGGTGAGAGGGTGTAGAATTGGCTGGCTAGGTGGGAGGGTGTAGAACCGGCTGGGCGGGTGGGAGGGTGTAGAACTGGCTGGTGGTAGGAGGGTGTAGAACTGGCTGGTTGGTTGGCTGGGTGGGAGGGTGTAGAACTGGCTGGCAGGGTAGGAGGGTGTAGAACTGGCTGGTTGGCTAGGTGTGATTGGAGGTGCAAAAGAAGTGAGTGATAATTGGGAAGTATCACAACTCTAGCCCTGCTGACATATGTACATATAAAGTGTTCCATGTGAAAAACCTCATGTCCCGGGTTTATTCATTATGCCATCCTGCTCTGGGATGGGTGTAGAGAGTCAAGGGAACCATGGTAAAACATTGGAGGGCAGTTGAATTTCGTAAGAACAAAGAGCCACAACATAGATCTGTCCCCCCAAGGGGCCCGCCCTACTGCAAGCCACCTAGTGACTTCTTCATGAACTAACAATGCCTCTGTCCCCTATAGCTTACAATAAGGAGACCTAATCTTAAGACACTAAATCATAGGGTGTGTCTTCCACCTAACCGTCGTGTAAGACACAGTGATATGTTGACGCTATAGGCGTCTAGCCTGGCACGATGTGGATGTGGATGTGGATGTGGGAGGGGGGGGGGGGGGGGGGTCGGTGAATTTAAATGATGACCACTTAGACAGCTCCATCACGATTCAGATAACCGCGGATTTAATCGTCTTCACAAAGAAAACCTTTACTGTAATCCACTCCGAGCACCAGGTGGCCCCATTTGAATAAACTCCATCAAAGACAGTGAGGTCTAAAAAGAGTCCTTCATCCACATCTGAGCCTCAGAAAGACGGCCTTGAAATACGCATCAGGGACGCAGTGTCGCCGGCCACATGAATATTGTGTGCAGCTCTAAATCAGTAAATATGTATGTCTGTTAGTGTAAGTGTATAGATCTATTCATGTGTGTGGGATTATATTTATCATCCATCCAATACAAAGTGTCCATAGGAAACACATAGCATACAGATATACAGATATATCCACCTGATACAAAGTGTCCATAGAAAACACATAGGGAGTGTGTATCACCATACCCAGAACATACAGATATATCCACCTAATACAAAGTGTCCATAGAAAACACATAGGGAGTGTGTATCACCATACCCGGAGCATACAGATATATCCACCTAATACAAAGTGTCCGTAGAAAACACAAAGGGAGTGTGTATCACCATACCCGGAGCATACAGATATATCCACCCAATACAAAGTGTCCATAGAAAACACATAGGGAGTGTGTATCACCATACCCGGAGCATATAGATATATCCACCTAATGCAAAGTGTCCATAGTAAACACATAGGGAGTGTGTATCACCATACCCGGAGCATACAGATATATCCACCTAATATAAAGTGTCCGTAGAAAACACATAGGGAGTGTGTATCACCATACCCGGAGCATACAGATATATCCACCTAATACAAAGTGTCCGTAGAAAACACATAGGGAGTGTGTATCACCATACCCGGAGCATACAGATATATCCACCTAATACAAAGTGTCCGTAGAAAACACATAGGGAGTGTGTATCACCATACCCGGAGCATACAGATATATCCACCTAATGCAAAGTGTCCATAGGAAACACATAGGGAGTGTGTATCACCATACCCGGAGCATACAGATATATCCACCTAATACAAAGTGTCCATAGTAAACACATAGGGAGTGTGTATCACCATACTCGGAGCATACAGATATATCCACCTAATACAAAGTGTCCATAGAAAACACATAGGGAGTGTGTATCACCATACCCAGAGCATACAGATATATCCACCTAATACAAAGTGTCTGTAGAAAACTCATAGGGAGTATGTATCACCATACCCGGAGCATACAGATACATCCGCCTAATACAAAGTGTCCATAGAAAACACATAGGGAGTGTGTATCACCATACCCGGAGCATACAGAGATATCCACCTAATACAAAGTGTCCATAGAAAACACATAGGGAGTGTGTATCACCATACCCGGAGCATACAGAGATATCCACCTAATACAAAGTGTCCATAGAAAGCACATTGGGAGTGTATATCACCATACCCGGAGCATACAGATATATCCACCTAATACAAAGTGTCCATAGAAAACACATAGTCAGCCTGGATCTCCATACCCGGAGCATATGGATATGCTGTATGCTCCGGGCTGCAAAACCTGGCACATATGGAAAAAAAGTGCATATGGAAAAGATAGTATGTGCCTAAATGAGCTAATATCGGTATGCAACTTGCCAGGAATAGGTGGATAATACATACAATATTGACTGGTTTCAGATAAAGTGGTTGTATGCTCCGAGGAGCATACGACTGTTTGTATCTGAAACCAGTCAATATTGTGTATGTATGTATGAACTTATGCATATCTCTGCATGTATTTGTGTGTATGTATGTTTGTATGCATGCCTATGTGTGCATACTATCAAGAAACGTCACGGAATTACATATGACTGTTTATATGGCGTGAGTTGTCTTTGCGGCATGATATCACGAAGCGCAGCTGAGTGATATCTGTAGCGGAAGACAACGAACACCAAGTAAATAATTATATGAGATTTCGAAAAGTTTAGATTTTATCCGGCCCTATCATGTGTTTTAAACTTCATAAGTCAAGCATGGCATATAAATATTTTATGGCATAATCGTGGCATACAATCACAAGATGTTAGGTTTATGGAGATTGATATTTATCCTACCCCTAATATAAAATCCCATAAGCTTAACAATGAGTTTCCGTATGCCATGCTGACTGGCATACAGAGTTTTATATGCCACTAGTGGCATACAGAGTTGTTATCACATCATATTCCAAAATCGAAGAGACGGGGTAGGATAAAATCAAAACCTGATTTGTTTTAATCTTGGCCACCGCATGCCACTACTGGAGTTTTGGCTCCGGCCTTCACTCGGCTTCGCCTCATGAAGTCACAATGCCAAACTCCAGTCGTGGCATACGGTGACCAAGATTAAAACTCATCCAGTTTTACGATAGTATGTCTGTATGCATGTACTTATGTGTGTACGCTTGTCTGTCTGTGTGTCTCCTCCTCCCTCACACACACACAAACAACTCCTTTACTAATGTCCGTTACCCATAATGCACCGACACAGAGGTCACGTGACCCGCACCAGACGCTTCCTGCATCACGTGACCGGCGCGCGTTCTCCGCAGACGACATTTGACCTCGGGCTGCGCGGGAAACGACAAAAAGCGCGGGAAACTCACAACGAGCGCCCGCGCCTGCGCGACCCGCTTCTCCATTAGCGGCCGCGCTAAGTGGCGCCGTTTGACCTTGACTTACGTGAAGGTCACTCCGTCAGCATTACGTACACAGTGTGACGTACACTGTTAGTGCCCAGAGGTCGTTCACTGTACATTTAGCAGGCTCTACTTTTGTTCTGGTTCTCAAAGGTCGTCAGCTTGAATGTATGTAAAATCTGATCCGACGTTTAGAAAGTTTCTGACGTGTAGTTATCACAGATGGTGTCATTAAGGATTATGAATATTTGTTTATAGTTTTTTTTAATATAATTCTATCATCCATCGTTTAAAATGTCTCCATACAAAATATATGGGGACTCAGTACTTGACCACTGCCCATTGTTTAAAAACTGGCAGATAAAATATCAAACCATGGTTTACGGATTTCAAATCCATTGTATATACAATTATAAACTATTATATACGGAAAATACATTCTTTAATCAAATATCTAGTCTACTTGTTTGTACAATGCTATGCCTGTTGTGAGAGAACAAAACTAGCCTCATAATACCTTATAATTCATCAATTCTTGTTTTAGTTTATTCACGAAGGTGGATAATGATAAATAAAAAAGATGGTGGTTTTGTAGACAGGCGGCTTTATAACCGAGCAAGGTTGAGTTCATAATACACTCCCTGACGCTTGTGTATTACTACGCATCACCCTCCGGTGGTTTACAGCCATCTGTCCACAAAACCATTGATTATTGTTTGTATATACCTGTGCACAAACTTTTATGAAAAAATACCCTTTGATAGGGAGGACATACAAATCATGGTCGGCCCGTTGCTATGCTGTGCATAAAATGGCGGGTTTTTTTTCTCGGGATTTTCATGTATATAATTATAAGGAGACATAGTTACTGAGCCGATAGTCATGACCGTTCTTGGTCTTTCATCCCATAACTTTGGGATCAGTGACTATGTGCTCAGTAATTATCTCACCCCTGTAATAAATGTCCATAGGCTTAACATTGGGAACTCGTTCTCCATGCCCGTACGAGTATTGCGGTCCGTTCTCCATGGTCTATATCCTGTGTGGCGTCCATTCTTTTAACGTGTATAGGGGTGAGATAAATACAGAAAACAACTCGTTTTGGTCAAAGAAGTTATTCTTCAACTCTTTTGAATGCTCTGTGATATTCACTCAGCTATCGCCTCGTTCATATCAGTCCGCATCAAACTCGTGGAGAACAACGATTTTGACCAAAACTTGTTGGTTTCTTCTTTACTCCGTCTCATATCAAATATACAGATGTAGCGGTCACCGGGTTAGGTTAATTACTTGACCGTGATCGTTGAACAACACACATGTAGCCTTAGGCCTGGCGTCCACCTACTACGATAGAAATTTAGACCTACCGATATAGCGCCGATACAGAAAGCAAATATCGGAGACATATCCGGAAGGTGCAAAATCGTAGACATATGTCTAGACATGCCAATTCACCACGTATTGTATGGGGTTTTTATATCGGTGTCTAATCGCAGAAACGTGGTCAACTGCCCCGATATAAGGTGACCTTCCGACGCGGTTTTGATTTTTTATCGGGAGGTGCATCGTAGACCATATCGGAGCCATATCGTAGTAGGTGGACGCCGGGCCTAATGCTACTCTGTGAGCTGCCGCGTCACAGGTCAGCTTGAGGCCAGAAAGAAGGGAGGCCTTTCAACCCAAACCAAGACTCCAACACACATATACGGTAAACAAGATACAAAACTAGATACCCCACAGACGGGTCGGGTACAATCGACCGAAGTTGAATAACCCTGACCAGACTACTTAAAGAGTAAGGAAAAGTCTGCACTCAGTGAGAACCCGGGTATGCTCCTCTCTCGGGAAGCATGGCGAGTGATTCGCCGGCCTGGCTGTGACCCTGACTATATACAGTCGGGTTACGTAACAAGAGGCGATCCCGTAGCACCTGCGTGCATGGGTTCGGCTCCATCACTTACAAACAGGGGCAGACAACCTCTACCTGGAAAGAAACAAACCACCACAGTATCCCACACAGATGAAACATGAAGAGTTGGTTCATCGAGTATGGTATGTGTACGAATCCAAGCTCTGATGAGCTTTCTTTCTGATAAGATATAGTCAGTAGGACCCCACCTTAGGGATACCCCATGTAAGGGAACCCTGTGTAAGGGTACACCTCCTGTAAGTGGCCCGTGTGTAATGTAATGGTTTCCAGCAAATCACATATGCTACTGCTCATATAGGATCGTATATTTATCCTACCCCTAATAAAAAACGCCATAGGACATGGGATTTGTTTATGTCATGGGTGTGACATAATGTGTTGTTTATGCCACTACTTTCTGATACTGAAAAAATATGAAAACGGGGTAGGATAAAATCTAGACGCCACCCGTTTGAGTTTGAGCTTATTTATGCCACTCATTTTGTTGGCTTCGTAATGTCACTCGTCTTCGACTCGTGAAATTACGGAACCAACAAAATGTGTGGCATAAATAAACTCAGACTCAAACTCGTGACGTCTCTTCATAATATTATTACATCCTATGAAATACTATCCGCTGCTAGGGGTGCAGTATAAATGATGTTCGGGCTCAGATATCGTGATCGAGCTATGAATCGATGACCTAATAATTGAATAAAAAGGCGTTTTTCGTGTTTCGTAGGTATATAATAATAAGTAAACGTAGTGACTCAGCTTGTAGAGATGTCGTTCTCGGCGTTTTGTAACATAATAACGTCAGGTGTCGGGACATATTTTATGTTACAAAAGAATGGTCATCCCTTTGGGCTCAGTAACCACGTTTTCTCTTAATACCCGGCGTCTAGGGGCTACCATGTGGATTAGTTAAATCTGCAGGTGGTTTTCTTTCAGCGTACAGTTGGGTTCTCCCGAGGTACCTACTTACAATCCTAACAGAGTATATGCCGAAATTACTATCTTCCAATATAAGAGATCCTAAATTGTTTTAGATTGCTATCTTTGATCCTAGATCATCCCAAATTAATCTTTCAATATGTGTAATCTTAATCATGCCAAATGAATCTTATTATATATGTTCTCCTAAATCACCCAAAATAAATCTTGAAATCAATATATATGTAATCTTAAATTATCCCATGCAAATCTTTCAATATATGCTGGGAAATATATGCAATCCTGTATCATCCTAAATGAATCTTTCAATATATATAATCCTATATCATCCCAAATGAATCTTTCAATATATATAATCCTAAATCATCCCAAATGAATCTTTCATTATTACCATTCCAATATATACCAATATATTAGCCACATATTAACGAATCTGATCCCTAGCAGCAGATTGCAATATAGGAGAAAGTAGCGCCGTTTCATATCACACCGGGCGGGTGATACGGCACCCCGGGCGTGCCCAGATGTCATATCAGAGTCTCCGTATATCGGGTACAACCAGCTCTGCCCTTCAGCCCGCCCCGACTCATCCAATATGCCACCAGTCTCCCGCTCTCCGCCGCTTTTATTGCGCGGTTCCCGTTTTATTGCTGCTATCTGTTTGCCTATTGGGCGTCTCTGTCGAGAGGCCATTCTCTGTATTGCTAGTCCGGCTTTTTTTTAGTCTATAAGACCGTTTTTTATTGGCCGATTTCCCGACACCGATCTAGAGTCAGGAACCACTGGCGGTATTTTGGCACTTCTGACGCAAAGTCGGTCAATGGAAACTAAAGTGACTGAAATGACCAAGGACTTTTTCTGCTTAGATTATGCAATGTGGCACCATGGACGGATTTATTTCCCGACTGACAGAATCGGAGTACTTTGATTTTTGTCGGGGATCCTAGAAGGAACTATCCGTCGGAATGCAAGGCGAATGGAAACTACCCTCACTGATTAGTTCGTATCGACGCCGTCTGTGGCACCACCAGGCGAGTGGAAACTACCCTCACTGATTAGTTCATACCGACGCCGTCTGTGGCACCACAAGGCCCGTGGAAACTACCCTCACTGATTAGTTCATACCGACGCCGTCTGTGGCACCACCGACAATCTTCTTACCTACCACATATAAAACGTTAGAATATTGTCGGATCCGCTTGGAGAATCTCCCGCACATAGGGACAGAGTGAACCCGATCTAGGGTTGGTGACTGAAACCCCACTAGAGTGAGATTCTCGTGTAGGGAAAAACCTGTTCTTCTTTTTTGTAGGACTATACACAGATATACCTTTTCTCTTATGATTATTTCAAAACATGCCGACATCAAAGTTTATTATTGTAGTTTTCTGATCTACTGTTCTTCTGATGAACAAATTCTCCGTGTCATCTGGTGACTTCCGGTTTAAAATCCCCTCCAAATTATGCAAATATCCCTGACAACGAATACAGTCCGCCATCTTGCTGGTGACTACAAAGCGCTGTCAGAGTATAAAATAGTGAAGAACTAAATTTATTGACTTTCCCATGTACAATTGCTTGATGTAATAGTTAAGATATAACTATTTACACTATCCAGGCATGATTCAAACGTTCCAACTCGAAGAAAATCGGTTGTTTCGACGATTTGTTGACATCTCGTTTTTAGTCTAAAGTGAGGCAATTACATGATCATTTGATCTGGAACTTCGAGGGAAGACTGATTTGGGCAAGTGCATTACTTGAGAATCATTTAACACATCCCAACATATTAAATACTATCAGAAATAAGCGTCCGAAACGTCCATAGACTTAGCATTGCGGAGGTGCTTCCCCAAGATGGCCGCCCTGACAGCTAGATGGGGGTCCGTAGCGCCACCTACTTCCAGGCTGACTCGGTGAATTAGATTCTAATTTCGCTGGTAGTCGGTAAAATCGGTGTCACATGAAATGATGGTCGGGAACTAATTGATAGTTTCAGGTATCAATAGTAGGGGGCTCCACTAAACCCTCGCCCTATCAAATACGACGCTCTGTCAGTGTGACCGGTGATATCAGGGTATGTCCGACGAAGTCGCTAGTAGGAGAACTAAAAAAGTCTCTACCACTTCGCCGGCCAATAGAAACGGGCCTTATATTGACCCCCCTCCTTCTCCCCAGATTGTCGACTCGTATTGATCGGGATATATGAGGCAGAAGACGAGACAGAAATAGGCCCGTGAATGTATGGCAGATTTAATCGATTTAAAAATTGGATCATTGCACATACTGTGAAAGTAATATGAAAAAGGCGCCTAGTTCCGAATAAACGGTAAATTATCATCGAGTTCTGTGACTTGTACAAGCTTGGTTGGACGTTATATATGTACTATATACCCGAAATTTAAAAAAAAATCAATTTCATTTGGCTTAACAATAATACTTTAATAAACGTGTATAGAAAGGTAGTCCGTATTTTCCTGTATGGACCGGTGGTCCGTTCAGTATGTTTACATAATATGTGAAACCATGGTTATGGTGTAGATTTATTCACAACGAATTTCTCTGAAACAACAAGTAAATTTACCCCGTATTGGCACCATCACTATAGTTTCATATTATTATATACTTTAATTCAGTCTTAATTAGCTAAAACTGACCGTAATTTGACGTCGAAGTCACTTTTTGCAACTCGCAAAGACGATGTGTACATTAGCAGACATGCCGGAAGTTGACAACCGGAAGTGATAACTGCGCAGCTGCAGATACATTATAACCACCGCATAAATCAACACACGGTCACCCTGCTCCACTTGACCACCCCATACACTTTCGGAGAGCTGTATTCGAGCGGTGCAGTGTCATATATAGTATATAGTAAACGGTACGTATTTACAGTATATATGGCATGGGTATATAGTAAATAGTGCGTATTTACAGTATATACGGCATGGGTATATAGTAAACGGTGCGTATTTACAGTATATATGGCATGGGTATATAGTATATTATAGACGTGTACGATGGTATAGAATATTTTCTACTTACTCCCCTCCCACTCTTACTACCACCCTCTTCTAGGTAGATATAAGAGATGGAAGGAAGCATCCCGAGCGATTAAAGGCATATCGGACAATATTGCTTGAAAATTAAAACCCTTGTCAATTCCCTGAAAATTTAATATGATGATCTACAAGTGTTGTGGAACACGTATCTAACTTAAAATTCAGGGGTCACCATGCTAGTTTTTGATTCATAGATCAATATTATGATATTTTTATATCAGAATATATATATAAAAATTCTGAAAAGTATTTTTTCACACAGTAAACCTTCTTCCACAAATTTTCACAGAATATAGTACATATATGATAGTACCTATTTAGGTTTTAAAAATCATAGGTCACCCTCCTTAATCTTTGAAAGAATTGACGAAAACCATATTTTTCAGTATATTTCCTATGTAAATCAAGTAAATGTAAATTGTCATAATTTACCGATTGAGATTTGATAAAGTGGACCGAATGTTAAATTTAGTCATGTAGAATTAGAATGAATCCTAAGAAACGGGTTATGACTCATAATTGACATTATTTTAAAAACACCAGGTGGCGCCACTGTGAACTGTAGGATATGCCCTTAATGGGATTTCCTCTGAGTATCCCCAGTTGTGTACATCTGACGTGACTGTCACGTAAGAACCTTCCCTCTCTTCTACAACTGGTCTGTAACTGACTTACTGCAGTCATATCCCTCCACATGGAGTAGGAAGAACCAAAGTCGCTGCATCAAAACTGAGTTATTCCGGAAGCTACTGTTGAGACCCGCGTATAAACACTAAACTACCACGATTTCGATCTGAGTGGCCGTATTCTCCGCGTAGTTTACGCGTAGTAAAACTCTGAGCGAAAACAAGGAGTATTACGTAGTGTCAATTACAAGGAGAATACGGCCACACAGATCGAAATCATGATAATGTTGTATTTATTACACACCTTTCGACTAATTATTAGGAAAAAAAATTCGCCGTGCATTGTTTAAATCAATAGTTCCTATAATGCCCGTCAGGTGGCCGAAAAACCCGTATTCTCCTATTAGAATACAGAAACCCCATAGGCGTCGTAGGGAGACTCTGTACTGGGTGGGTAATAAAAGATGAAGCACGTCTATATTGACACTGTTACCAGGCAGACCTTCCCAACTGAAGGCTGCACAGGAAATGTATTCTCTTTATACTCCACAGAGAGACCTGCTGAGAGAATGTACGAGGCGGTGAGAGACTGAGGTGACAGGGGGAAGCAGGCTGTCGGAAATACACTGATATCACCGGTCACACTGACAGACTGACTGACAGGGGGAAGCAGGCTGTCGGAAATACACTGATATCACCGGTCACACTGACAGACTGACTGACAGGGGGAAGCAGGCTGTCGGAAATACCCTGATATCACCGGTCACACTGACAGACTGACTGACTGACAGGGGGAAGCAGGCTGTGGGAAATACCCTGATAACACCGGTCACACTGACAGACTGACTGACAGGGGGAAGCAGGCTGTCGGACATAACCTGATATCACCGGTCACACTGACAGACAGACTGACAGGGGGGAGCAGGCTGTCGGAAATACCCTGATATCACCGGTCACACTGACAGACTGACTGACAGGGGGAAGCAGGCTGTCGGACATACCCTGATATCACCGGTCACACTGACAGACTGACTGACTGACAGGGGGAAGCAGGCTGTCGGAAATACCCTGATATCACCGGTCACACTGACAGACTGACTGACAGGGGGAAGCAGGCTGTCGGACATACCCTGATATCACCGGTCACACTGACAGACTGACTGACAGGGGGAAGCAGGCTGTCGGAAATACCCTGATATCACCGGTCACACTGACAGACTGACTGACTGACAGGGGGAAGCAGGCTGTCGGAAATACCCTGATATCACCGGTAACACTGACAGACTGACTGACAGGGGGAAGCAGGCTGTCGGACATACCCTAATATCACCAGTCACACTGACAGACTGACTGACAGGGGGAAGCAGGCTGTCGGACATACCCTGATATCACCGGTCACACAGACTGACTGACTGACAGGGGGAAGCAGGCTGTGGGAAATACCCTGATATCACCGGTCACACTGACTGACTGACTGACAGGGGGAAGCAGGCTGTGGGAAATACCCTGATATCACCGGTCACACTGACAGCAGGCCCGCCTTGAACCTCACCCCTGGTATTCTGTACCCACAGACCTAACATTGGGAACTCGTATATAACGCCTGTTGGCATTTAGAAAAACATACTTCATGGTCGATTATGTCACAAAGGTTAGCCCATTAGTCAATGTTAATAGTGAGATGAATTCAGAAACCTATTCAAGTTCTCTCATTTGAATCGCTACGTAATTCGCCTTGTGAATTACTATGCGACTCAGACTCGATGGAATACGAACTCTGACCGTAAACCTTCATTGGTTTCCTTCTTTTGTACCTGTCTCAGATCAAGGTCAACATGGGGTGTTCCCTCCGAGGTCATGGGTCATGGGTCATGGGTCATGGGTCAGGGGTCAGATGTCAGATATCAGACGTCAGAGGTCAGATGTTAGGTGTCAGGGGTCTGAGGTCAGGGTCAGGGGTTAGAAGTCAGAGGTCAGGGGTCAGGGTCAGGGGTCAGGTTGCGGCCATTTGCTTATTGGCAGCATCTCGTATGTAGACGTAGTGTGTGGATGACAGAGATGACGGAGAGCTACTCGCTGATGACAGAGTGAGACAAAAAGAGGCTCAGTGTCCACTGCCGGGTAATAACCTCAGTAGAGGGGCAAGGGTGGGCCAGAACAGCAGAGAAAAAGACACAAAACACAAACACACACAACACACACACACACAAAGGAAAATAACTCACCAAATGAAAGAATGCATGAAAGATAATATATCAGATGGTATATTCATATCGACTCTATATTCATCATTTACCCATATTGATCATCACCATTGGCGTCATTGAAGAAAATAAATGTGTAACCTTGTTTCCATCGACCAATGAAAACGGGAGAGACATTTTGAGACTGTTGGAGATGGCACTGACTGTATCAGGGTATCAAAGAATTCGCGAGGGTGTAGTGTAAGCACTGTTTATACTGTATTTTCCAGGTACGCACAGATTTTCTGGGAGAAAATACGCCGGTGTTGGCCCTCTCACATAATCTATACCAAAAAAATCGGCAAGCATTCTCTGCAGGTGTCGTTTCCGTTCACCGATCTGGTGTTAACTTACGCCATAGTAACCATAGTAGTATACAACTGGGTATATCACCCAGGCACAAACCAGTACTAGCCATAGCAGTATACGAAAAGGAATTTCAACCAGGCACACACAGTCGTACTAGTCATGGTAGGAGTTAGCTCAGAGGAGGACGTAGCTTTCACAGTCTCAAAGGAGAAAATAGTCTTCACACTCTCAAAGGAGGAGCTTTCACACTCTCAAAGGAGGACTTAGCTTTCACGCTCTCAGAGGTGGCGTTAGCTTTCACACTCTCATAGGATGAGTTAGTTTTCACACCTCACAGGAGATAGCTTTCACACTCTCATAGGAGGTCATAGCTTTCACACCTGCAGAGGCGCAGCCAGTTTTCACATGCGCGACCCTGGCGTTAATTCAGTTGCTAACGATTTCAATTCAGTTCCTTCTTAATCTTCCACACTCCCCGAGCTCAGAACTCACACTCCCAGCATGCTCCACGCTCCTCCACCATCCGCGGACCACGCATGCGCGGCCGGAAACCTCGCGTGGTCTCGTTAGTGAGTCACGTGGGCTGGTGGGCGTTGCTCTCTCGTGTCGTTAGGGTAATTGACGCAGGGCTACATGGCCGCCACATTAATTATTTCTGATTAATTACTCACACGGCGGCGTTTTAAGCGAGCCGGGTATTAAGCAATGTTGGTAAATTGGCAGATTCCCTGCTGTATAATGAGATAGATCGGTTATTTATGAAGTTAAGGCTCTTATCTATGGCTCACGACCTGTTGAGGAGAAGTGAGTAGTGAGTAGATACGGCACGTTATTATAGGCACATCTTTTCAGCCACTCACGTCACGGCTTTTATTATACACCCACAGTTATAGGAGATTTTCATATATAAGGCCGTTTTCTATTGGCCGACCAAAACAGAGCAGATTACACCCACAGTTACAGGTGATGTTCATATCACTGCGCGAAAACCACCAGTTTATTCATATATACGCCATCGCGTAAGTGCACGTATATCGGCTGTATATTGACACGTTTCCTCTTCTATACGTCAGCGTAATGGCTGTATTTGCCGCAAACCGTACATGGAGAGAAATATCGTGTGCGGGACATGTATACGCAGGTCGTATACATTTTGGACATCTATATAGATGGGGCGTATACATAACGGAAAGTAGGACTACCTTGTATATGCAAAATCATACCTATATACACTGGGTGTATACATATATAAACTGGTGGTTTTCGCGCAGTGTATTTTAGGCCATTTTCTATTGGCCGACGAAAACAGAGCCGATAACTTGAGTTCTCAAAAAGTTCTGCCGCTTGAGCTACCGAGTACACCTCAAAATAGTCGGAGAGGGGAGAATGTATAAGCCCGTTTCCACCGGCCGATTTTTCAGCACCGATCTGCAGTCTGGCACCATCGGTGAATTTCTTGGGTACACCGACGTCAGATCGGTGAATGGAAACCGAGACCTGCAGAGAATGCTCCGAGATCTATTTGGTATAGATTATGTAACAAGGTTACCACAGACGTATTCTATTACAGAAAATCTGTGCGTGCTTAGAAAATACAGTATAAATAGTGCATACAATGCACCATCACCGATAAATTGGTACCGACATACAGTCGGTGGCATTACCGACAGATTTTTTGAGGTAATTAGAAGAATCTCTGCCGTTTTTGTAGGCCTATATGGAAACAAGGTATGGAACTCTCTTTCGAGGAAATCAGGGCGCCGATTTCTGTAAATCGGGCCCCGATTTCTTTGAAAATCTTTTTATTTCATATACGGAAACAGGCTTTGTGCCTTGTTTCTCTGGCATTTTTCAGGTGCCCATACCGATTTAATATTCATGCTGAAACCTTGAGTCTCGCCGATGAAATCAAAACATTTTGATTCTCTCGGTTGTTGACCAAGTCGGTCTGTGTTGATCAGAGATTGCATGTCGGTATCAATTTATCAGTGAGAGTGCATTGTATGCACTGTTCCTACTGTATTTTCCGGGTACACACAGATTTACATAATCTATGCCAAATCAATCGGTGAGAATTCTCTGCAGGTCTCGTTTCCATTAACCGATCTGACGTCGGTGTACAAACAAAATCTGTAGTTCACGACTTCAGGTCGGTACCAAATAGTCGGCCAATGAAAACAGGCTTTAAGCCTCATTGCCTAATTTTTTCTAAATTAATCAGTGACCACTTCAAACACAAGTCAGGGTACACAAAAGATCTATTGGCGGTTCACGACTGCAGATCTTTGGCCAAAAATCGGCCGATGGAAACCAGCTTTTAGCCTTACTATATAATTTTCGCTAAATTAATCGGCGACCATTTCAAAGGCGGGACTGCTTCCACTCACCGATCTTGCATCGGGGTACACAAAAATATCGATCGGTGATTCCTAACTGTAAATCGGGGCGAATAATCGGCCAGTGGAAACAGACCTTAAAGTTATGAAGGTACACGTTGGGCGGAGGCAGTGTGGGGCTGGACATCAGATTGCAATAAGGTGCTTTCTTTTGCACGTCTGGCTCTATTACTCGATGGTTGATGGTTTTAGTGTCTCATCTCTGTGAAAGGTTTGTCAGACAATCTCCATATCCTCTGTACATTATATAATTGGAGTTCCTCTCCTAATTGCTAAACTATACGACATATTGCTTCAATTTCCTCCATGGCCACAATGGGTAATAAATACATCATTTAAAAACAGGCTCTGGTATTTGAGACTTGTACTTAAACACTGTATGATGATTTAATATATTATTACATACCTGTAGCCGAACGTCAGTGAAATACTACCCGCTCACGGGGGTGTAGTATATCGCGACTCTGGCCCACTATGGTGCGCTTCGTCGTACTGCAAGATCCTAACGTGTATGTAACTAACTTGCCGCAACGTGCTAGGCGTGCATATTCGACGTCATCGCGATCAAAAACAACATGGCGAATGTCGTCGAATCGTGACTTGAAACTCGCGTTACAGGCCCCCCGTAACAACTACAGGTTCCTAATGACCAATCGTCGAGGTAACTAACGTGCGGCTCTGACCTGACACCGTTTAAATTGCTTAAATATGCTAAATTCATCGATAATTACAACACGATCTGCAACGGGGGACGCACAGACACGCTTACGCTGGTTCCTGGCGCCTCCGCCTCCATACACGCCTAACGCTCTCCAATCGTATTTTCTGCTAAGCGCGCCCTTACCGAATAGCGGCTAAACATCCGCTGGGCGAGTGGAGACATGCGCAACGAGCACATCCTGTAAGTTGGCTTCCGGTTCGTAGCAGACAGTGTCAACATGGAGCGGTTGTGACTTAGGAACTCGATAAATGGCGTATTTCTGATCGAATTAAGGTATGTAATAATAAGAAAACGCCCTAACTGTGGCCAGAACTATGTCTTAGTTCTCGGTCACCTATCGCCGACATTCGCCCCTTAGCCTACGGCGTCGGGGCGAACGTCGGCGATAGGTGACCTCGAACTAAGACATAGTTGGGCCACAGTTAGGGCATTTTCTCCTATTCCCATGCACGTACTGTGCCCATGTTTCAACGTGTTCAGTATGACAGTGTACTGCACAAGGTGTAGTACAGAATTTAGCAACAGTACGTAATTATCAAATGTACTGCACGGGTATATAATAATGTCCATAATCTCATGGATCTGCAATTCAGGAAAATTTCCTCCCGAGTTTCCTTAGACCTTTCAGCCCACAAACTTGCATCCAGACAACTGGCCATCTAGACACATTATTATCCACCTACTACAAAGTGTCCGTAGAAAACACATAGGGAGTGTGTATCACCATACCCGCAGCATACAGATATATCCCCCTAATACAAAGTGTCCATAGAAAACACATAAGGAGTGTGTATCACCATACCCGGAGCATACAGATATATCCACCTAATACAAAGTGTCCATAGAAAACACATAGCGAGTGTGTATCACCATACCCGGAGCATACAGATATATCCACCTAATACAAAGTGTCCGTAGAAAACACATAGGGAGTGTGTATCACCATACCTGGAGCATACAGATATATCCACCTAATATAAAGTGTCCGTAGAAAACACATAGGGAGTGTGTATCACCATACCTGGAGCATACAGATATATCCCCCTAATACAAAGTGTCCATAGAAAACACATAAGGAGTGTGTATCACCATACCCGGAGCATACAGATATATCCACCTAATACAAAGTGTCCATAGAAAACACATAGCGAGTGTGTATCACCATACCCAGAGCATACAGATATATCCACCTAATACAAAGTGTCCGTAGAAAACACATAGGGAGTGTGTATCACCATACCTGGAGCATACAGATATATCCACCTAATATAAAGTGTCCATAGAAAACACATAGGGAGTGTGTATCACCATACCCGCAGCATACAGATATATCCACGTAATACATAGTATCCATAGATAACAGAAAAAGAGTGTGAATGGGGCATACAAATATGTTCTATGCTCTGGGGGCCACATGCAGAAAAATATTGTGTACTGAAAAAAAGTGCATAACTTAAACTAACTGATATCGACCCACCACTTGGCCAGAAAAGGTGGATAATAAATACAATATAGACTAGTTCAGATAAAAGTGGTTGTATGCTCCTCGGAGTAGACTCTACGCAATATCTACCACTACTAATATCTATTAATACGCGTTAACTCCTCTTTTGATACTCCGTATATAACAACCACTGGACACCTTGGGTTTTGATAATAACATCTAAATTAAACTGACTGTGTCTGGTTCTTTTGTGATCTACAACTCATAATGAAAATAGAAATATTGTGAAAAGATTTACTACAAATCTCTCGCTACACAATAATCCAGAATCCCGGTCCTATCCATCTCATGTCTGCGCCGATCCATATTCGTGTCATTGTATTTTCACTCATCGGTCAACTTCAACTCATTGCCGATCAGAAATGTCACTTCTTACCTTCTCGCCGACAGAGCTGGTTAGAGTTACAGGCGCGGGAAATAAGTGGTCGTTCTCCCGCGAGTTATTACTGCCAGAAAGTGGCGGGAAAATGGCGCCGTGAAATGTCCAAATGTCGTCTGGTTTTTGTAATTGATGCAATTAGTAGTTTTTATCTCAATATTAAAGTACAACGTTTAAGATATAGAATTCACAATCGCTAGAATACATGCACAATACTGACTGGTTTAAAATACAAGCGGCTGCATGTTCCGAGGAGTAGACGTGTAGTAATATCCGAACGTATGCGAGGATATTGCGCAGAGGCAACTCCAAGTAGTATACAACCGTTTGTATCTAAAACAAGTGTATATTGTTCAAGAAATCATTCATTAAGAAACCACTGATAGAATTCACTCACAGAAACTGGGCATACTTGGCCGATTGTTGTTTCCGACATACATCAACAATGTAGGAGATAAATTATTTTCCTATATACCCATTATTGAACTAACTAGAGTTACATACCGCTGCTGGGGGGTGCATTAAAAATAAGTTATGTGTCGAGGTTGACGTTTTCGTCCCGCTCTCATGTTTTCATCCCACTCTGACGTTTTCGTCCCGCTCTGATCACGTGATACAATACAGCAGCGGGACGAAACAATAGCTGTTGTGGTTACTCGATAAGGGTGACCATTTTCTTCGGAAGTGTTTCAGGTGAAGAATTAAGCATTTTTATCGATATTTAAAGGTATATAGGAATAGGGAAACCAAGTACCGGTAAGCAAAAGTCAAAGTTACTCGGTAAGGCTCGGAAAAATTACTGCCCACGGCTGACGCCTTGGGCAGTAATTTTTCCAAGCCTTACCGAGTAACTTTGAACTTTTGCTCACCGGAACATAGTTTCCCTCTAATAATTGATAAGACCGGAGTGCCAGTAAATAATGTCTATTACAATAAAACATCATTAAGATTTGAGTCATTATTTTGTAAAAGCCTTATAGGTAGATGTAAAATACAATAAAAAGAAGTGTAGACATATGGTACATGTAGTTGAAAATAAAAGATGCAAATGTTTATAAAAACAGGATGAGGGTGGGTGGGTAATAAAAAGTCAATACGTCCGCATGTATATCTGACTTATCAAATCCTGAAATCGCTGAATCAGATGTGCAGACGATTATTTACAAGCTAAGCAAATGATACACCTCAAATAGGCTAACAAAAAACACAAAGCAGACATGGCTGGTGTACCAAGGTCCGAGGCAGAAACCTTAAGTGGCATTCACACGTTGGGATTCATATACCTCATAGGGTTCAAAATCTCATGTAATTTTGTTCTTTTAAAGGGTAAATGTTCCCAACAATTACAGGGGGGAAACATGTCTCAGGAAATTGGAATTCTACGATTTAAATGAAGAGATTGTGTTCTAGTACAGAATCTCAGCAGGATTTGTCTCTGACAAACACCCTGTGAGGTACGTAAATCTCAGCAGGATTTGTCTCAGAAAAACATCCTGTGAGGTACATGAATCTCAGCAGGATTTGTCTCAGACAAACACCCTGTGAGGTACATGAATCTCAGCAGGATTTGTCTCAGACAAACACGCTGTGAGGTACATGAATCTCAACAGGATCTGTCTCAGACAAGCACGCTGTGAGGTACATGAATCTCGCCGTGTGAATCCCACTTAAGAGGGTGAAAAAGTGCGACTTATATATCGGTGAGGAGGAAGTAGCAGTATGCTCTGAAATGAATCACCTAAGAGCCATTAGTGATACTGCATTAAACTGCGAGAAGCACTCCGAACTTATTATAAGGAAATGAACGATAAGCTCATCTCATTTAGGAGAGGTAGGACGTTGTCCGATACTGATATCAAGATCTAGTATAACGATCTAGGAGCTGGCCAGACCACTGCTCGTTCTTAATAGAAGATAAGACATCTAGAGGTAAGAAGTAGAGAGCTGCATTTACCAGAGTATGAGGGCTACATTAGCAAAAGAGGCGTTTGAAAATGGATTATATGTTGATAATAGGAGACTGAGAGAAATGTGTGTCATAATGATACCTAGCTATAGCAGGTTAATGCTCTTACTGGGTGCCGTCAGAAACCTCAAAATCTCACGAGGAGACATGATGTAATATTGCCTAGCCCTAGAAAGGACAAATTCTTACAATCATGTTGATTGTAAAAAGCAGTAATACAATGTGAAAATAACGATACCACACGACACGATCCGATATTACTGGAGCAACGCTTTCCCCACATTTCTAGGAGCAGCGACCCCAGGCAGAGGATTCAGTCCACGTGCAGCCCGGTCCTGTGGGTAGTGGGATATGTGAAATGTACTGTGAGGTCGGTAGTTTCAAACTGTCAGTAACTATAACGGCCTCGTCTCCATAACAAATCTGCTACAGCATAACTCTGCCACCTGCGTCGAGCTTGTCACTGTCTGGAGAGTATTTTAGGATTCATTCTGGCTGGTTTATGGGTGTGGAGTGAAAGGATTCACTCTGTTCAGTTCATGTGGGTGCGGTATTTTGAGACTGTCAGTAAATATAAGGGTCTCATTTCTATAGGGCGTCTGTTACATCATAACTCTCACGCCTGTATTAAGCTTGTCACTGCAGGGAGAGGGTTTTAGGATTTAATCTGGCTGGTCTATTCACTCTGTGTGGTCGTGTCCATGTGGGTGAGGTGCTTTCAAACTGTCAGTAAATATAACGGATGGTGTCTCTATAAAACACCTGCTACAATATAACTCCACCGTCCGCTTTGAGCTTGTCACTGTAGGGACAGATTCACTCCATGGTCCTGTGGTCGCAGATTGGGTGAGTTATTGGACATAACGCTGACACCACACACACCTCACACACACCTCACACACACCTCACACACCTCACACCTCACACTCCCCACACACACCCCTCACACACCCCTCACACACACCTCTCACACACCTCACACACACCTCACACACACCTCACACACACCTCACACACACCTCACACACACCTCACACACACTTCACACACACCTCACACGCACCTCACACACACCTCACACACACCTCTCACACACCTCACACACACCTCACACACCTCACACTCTCTCCAACTCCCTCCAGCCGCCGCCATTACTCAGTCCGCGCATGCGTCGCCCGCCGGTCAGTGGCGCCCCCTACCTCCCCCTCCCCGGTCACGTGATCAATGTCCGCCGAGTATTGTTCTCCTGTCCGCCCCGCCACCAAATCCGCCGCCAGGGAAAAAGAGGAAAAAAGACAGCAAAAAGAAGAAAAATAGGGAATAAAATACGGGGCTGTAGGACCACCCCCCGCTAGGGGATTATTAGGCGCTGCTGGGGTCGGGGTGACTTATGGGGCGGACGGGCCCCCCAGAACCCCCCCCCCCCCCCCGCCCCTACCGGGCACATGTTTCAGGGAGCTGACTGGAGCCCCAGTAAACCAACACCCACAGCACTTGTAGGTAATTATCAGCGAGCGCAAACCACGAGGTAGCGAGCTGACGGGTGACCAGGGCGGGGGGGGGGGGGGGGGTGTGGTGGTTATATGGGGTGTGGGTGTCGATGTGTGTGGTGGATGTGGGGTGTGGGTGTGGGGTGTGGGTGTGGGTGTGGGGTGTGGGTGTGGGAGACTGTGGTAGGTATTGGGTATTGGTGTGGGTGTGGTAGTTATAGGTTGTGGGTGTCGATGTGTGTGGTGGATGTGGGGTGTGGGTGTGGGGTGTGGGTGTGGGTGTGGGGTGTGGGTGTGGGAGACTGTGGTAGGTATTGGGTATTGGTGTGGGTGAGTGGTAGTTATAGGTTGTTGGTGTCGATGTGTGTGGTGGGTGTGGGTGTGGGTGTGGGGTGTGGGTATAGGTGAGCGTGGTAGATATGGGGTGTGTGTTTTTTGAGTATGGTGGGTGTGGGGTGTGGGAGTGGGAGTTGGTGTGGTAGGTGTGGGGTGTGGGTGTGGGGTGTGGGTACGGGTGACTGTGGTAGGTATGGGGTATTGGTGTGGGTGAGTGGTAGTTATCGGGTGTGTGTATAGGTGAGTGTAATAAGTTAGGGTGTGTGTGTGTGTTTGTGTGTGGCAGTGGGGTGTGGGGTGTGGGTGTGGGAGACTGTGGTAGGTATGGGTATGGGTGTGGGTGAGTGGTAGTTATCGGGTGTAATAAGTTAGGGTGTGTGTGTGTTTGTGTGTGGTGGGTGTGGGGTGTGGGGTGTCGATGTGTATGGTGGGTGTGGGGTGTGGGTGTGGGTGTGGGGTGTGGGTGTGGGTGTCTGTGGTAGGTATGGGGTATTGGTGTGGGTGAGTGGTGGTTATCGGGTGTGTGTATAGGTGAGTGTAATAGGTGAGTGTGTGTGTGTGTGTTTGTGTGGTGGGCATGGCGTGGATGAGGGTGAGGGTGAGGGTGACTGTGGTAACTACGGAGTGTGGGTGTGGCTGTTTGATGGGTGTGGGTGTGTGGTGGGTATTGGGTTTTTGGTGAATGTGGTTGGTATGGGGTTTTGGTGAATGTGGTTGGTATGGAGTTTTGGTGAATGTGGTTGGTATGGAGTTTTGGTGAATGTGGTTGGTATGGAGTTTTGGTGAATGTGGTAGGTATTGCATGTGGGTGTGGGTGTCTGTGGTAGGTATGTGGTGTGGGTATGGGCGTGTTTGTGTGTGGTGGGTGTGGGTGTGGGTGTGGGTCTGTGGTAGGTATGGGGTGTGGGGGTTTATATTCTGCTGTGGTAAATGAAGAGTTATGGCTGTGCTGCGCTGTAGAGGGATGAGATTCAGGAAGTTGGGGTGATACAGACAGTATATCACACAAGACACTGGCAGGCTTCTCCAAAGGCCTCACTCCCCTGTATTAACACACACATAGCAACACAACACTGAAAATAACACCAAAAGGACCTGAATCCTCGACACATTTCTCCAGTTGTTCCTGATATATGTATTAGGAAACGCGTGTTTCAAACAACGGGCCATTATACAAAGGTCTTTTTGTTGCCAACCTGATTTCCTTAGAAGGATCTCTGTTCTAGATCTATCCCAAATCCTGAAGGAAAATATTTTGACAATTCATACAAACAGAATAACCTTTTATTGATATAGTCTCATGAAATGGATTGCTTGTTTACCCTTGTTTACCCTTGTTTACCCTTGTTTACCCTTGTTTACCCTTGTTCACATACTTCTACGTAACAGACTCTGATTTACTCCTATTTTGTGACATCACAGTGAGACCTACTCAACACTGCTTCACACCACTCACAAACCAGGGGCCCGTTTAATAATCTAGGATCATACATGAAGTCCCTTTTCTGTACCTCGTACAAGGGTTATCTTTTAATAATAGTCTGTTCGCAAAGACAGTATTAGCCGTCCATAAGGTCGTACATAAGTGTTGAATAAAGTTTACCCACATTGTCCCTGAGTCTCTATGGCATACAGGAAAGGGTCACCATGTTCGAGCCTACATTATTAAACGGGCCCCTGTTCTTTTGAATAGCGACGACTGACCCGGACCGTGATTTTGATACCTGTCACTCCCGAGTTTGATACCTCTCAAGTTTACCTCAGTCGAGTCGCAGTCGAGTCGCAGTTGGGTCGCCGTTGGGTCGCAGTTGAGTCGCAGTCGGGTCGCCGATGGATCGGGTCGCAGCAGTAGACTCGGGTCGCATCAGATTCACGGAAAGAATCTCCAGTCTGGTTTGATCAGGGCAATGGATATTTTAATGATAAACCAAGTATCTCTCATGAACACTTAAAGCCAATACCATTCAGATCTCTATAAAGTATTGTCCTATCCCTAATAAAAAACGGCATAGGCTTCACATTTGGTCCCTGTATTCGGATGAGAATGCAGTTAAGTGTTATTTATTGCACAGGGGAAGTTGACCAATTGACCAATTAAAGGCTAGAATGTGCGCGACGTCACACTTATGCGGCCTATGAATTGTTGACGACCTATGGCCTTACTTGGCAATGTGGCTCACTTACTCGAGCAACTTGGAGGAACTAAAATGGCTAATTACGTAATAATAACTGGGGTAGGTATACTGTTACACTTCAGTGTCTGACTTCCCAGGACTTGCTAGGTCACAGTCGGGTCACAGTCGGGTCACAGTCGGGTCACAGTCGGGTCACAGTCGGGTCTCAGTCGGGTCTCAGTCGGGTCACAGTGGGGTCACAGTGGGGTCACAGTGGGTCACAGTGGGGTCACAGTGGGGTCTCAGTCGGGTCACAGTGGGGTCTCAGTCGGGTCACAGTGGGGTCACAGTGGGGTCACAGTGGGTCACAGTGGGGTCACAGTGGGGTCACAGTGGGGTCACAGTGGGGTCACAGTGGGGTCACAGTGGGGTCACAGTCGGGTCACAGTCGGGTCGCAGTCGGGTCACAGTCGGGTCTCAGTCGGGTCACAGTGGGTCACAGTGGGGTCACAGTGGGGTCACAGTGGGGTCACAGTGGGGTCACAGTGGGTCACAGTGGGGTCACAGTGGGGTCACAGTGGGGTCACAGTGGGGTCACAGTGGGGTCACAGTGGGGTCACAGTGGGGTCACAGTGGGGTCACAGTGGGGTCACAGTGGGGTCACAGTCGGGTCGCAGTCGGGTCGCAGTCGGGTCGCAGTCGAGTCCCATCGAGCTTGGCGGAAAACTGCAGCCTTCCCAACTCCTTGTTTGATCAGGGCAATAGACAGTGTCTGTTTGATAAACCAGTAGACTCCCACCTAATAACCACCTGTAGCTAAACGTTTTGCCCCAAGTTAATGTTTAGAAAATGCCCAGTAATTAGTCCCCGTGTGGTAACTAACGGGGAGAACTGTTGTAAAGAGAATGTGGAGGACGGTTTAAACATAGAATGTGATCTAAATCTCAGTCCCTGTGTGGTAACTAACAGGGAGTTGTGTTGAAGGGAACATGGAGAGGGTTTATACCCGCTGACGATCAAATCATATCAGCACACTGTTTATCTTCTAACGATGTTACCCACACTGCAGCTGGAGTTGGGTTTTGGTGTTCAGAGGCTCCCAGCTTCCAGCGGCTCCAGTTTTAATGCTCCAGTGCCTTGCCTCGGTGATAGTCGTACAGATGGCAGTAAACTATGATATTAGTCAATTCGAGTATACAGTATGCCGGTTTTTTAAAATCTGCAATGTAAAGAGGTGCACAGGATTGACCTCTGCATAGCAGAATTTCAGGTCAACTTTACTAAAAAATAAAATGGATCCTCTGTGACAAACAAGGTTCACTTCTCAAATGGGTATATATTTACAAAATGAGTGTGGCAAGGATGAGGTTGATGGTAAAAAATGGGGAACAAGAGAAGCTTTGCACCGAAATATGGTATATTTATATCCGATTTAGTCAAACCTAGTAAAGTAGACTATACAAACGTGTCATAGTATTCGAGCTTCAGATGCTTTTTATAACTATATAGTGTCCTATCCTGAATTTCTCCCATTTCTGTCATTTTCTCCCTTGACATTTCGTATAGAGCCCCTTTGGTTTTGACACATCATCCTGTGATGCATTAGTTCAGATAGTGGCTGTATGATTTACACAGTAACTGAGTACAGTTTGTATTCTGAGATAGTTGGCTCCTCTTACTTTGAGTTTTATTTAAGCATCAATTTCTTTTCTATGGGACTCTTTGTTGTTGACACTGCGTGTTGCTTGGTGTTCATCATTCTCTAGTTGACTAGTTGTGTAATCTATCCTCTTACTGTTGACGTGTACCCGCTACCAGGAGCGGGATATACCCCGGTGTCTGGGACATCCTAGACGCGACACGTTCAATATCAGTCCTCAGGGACTGTCTACACAGAGGGAGGTCCTCCAGACCCATCACGTCCCGGGGGCGGGGGGAGCGGGGGAGCGGGGGGGAGCGGGGGAGCGGGGGAGAGCGGGGAGGAGGGGGGGGGAGCGGGGGAGCGGGGAGCGGGGGAGCGGGGGGAGCGGGGGAGCGGGGAGGAGGGGGGGAGCGGGGGAGCGGGGGAGCGGGGGAGCGGGGGAGCGGGGGAGCGGGGGAG